>CM033745.1:31207213-31825110 GCA_019671005.1 Hibiscus mutabilis
ACTTTCATTTTGGTGCTTGAATGGTTACTCTTCCTAGGAATCATGCCTATAGATTGATAATCATATTGTGTTGATGTTGAAAGCATGCTTTGGTGTTTAATTCCTATGGTTTTATGCTCTAAGTGGATGTTTATGCTATAGTAACTTGTTGGAATATTTTTGGATGAGTTTAAGCTTGAAAATCAGCCATTACAGACATTATAGGCCCAGGCGTATCGATATGCAGGCTACCGTATTGGTACATTAAAGCCAAACCAGGCATACCGTATCGAAACAGGGTAGACCATATCGATACGGTCAGAGGGCAAACTAGAGAACTGTATCGGTACACGGGACAGTATCGATACACTTTTGTGCTACTAGAAATTTGATGTTTTGACGAGATATTGACATATCGGTATGGGCACAAGTGTATCGATGTACTTGACCATTAAGTTAGTTAATTGAAGCTTTCTGAAGTTCTGTTTTCTTACGTTTAGGTCTCTGTATATTTGAATGTTCAATTAAATGAGCTTGGGTGATCGAAATGAGCTGAAATTTGATGTGAAAGCATGAAATCTGACTAATTGACTATCAGTAACTTTAATTTTGCAATTGGTCCCTAAATTTTATAAGTTTTACAAAATGGTCCCTAAATGCTAAATAGGACGATTGGATGTCAAATCGATGTCCGGTCGAGTTGTAATTTCATCCGCTGTCAGCATGTACACTTAGGTTAATAATGTTGCATCTAGAAAGATAAAAAGGGAAAGAGGGTTGTTTATTGAAGTGGAAATTTTGGGTTTTACTTCAATATTCCCTGTGACTCACTCAATTTGGTCTTGCGACTAGACCGGGTCAAGGGGGTTACATTTATGTGTATCAAAGCCAAGTTATGAATGTTTGGGATGTTGGTAAGATGACGTGATGTTGTTTTGAGTTGTACTCGGTTGTTTGCTATGTATGGTGAATGCTTATGCCATGATTTGGTCGTTGATTGCTTATGTGATTTGCACGGTGGTTGATAACATGTTGTATGGATAGTTTGTGATGTTTGGGGTAGTGATTTGGGGTACCCATTGCCATATTACTATTAGCATAAAGAGTTTTTGTTTTAAAACTTGAGCACCTTGGATTCTTGCTTCGAGCTAGCGTGATTGGTTTTCATGTTGTATTTTTATGCTAGAGATTCATACTATTTTGATAATGGGATCGAGACGGGAGCTTAGAAACAATACACGTAATGTGGTAGAGAATGTGGTTAATGAGGAATTGTCGCCCCCTCCTCCTCTTGGTGGTGGTGGAGTTGGAGCTAGAGCTGGTGCGAGAGGTGCTGGACCTCAGGCAACACAAGGGTCGATAGTTGGTGATATGATGCCACTAATCCAGGCTATCACTGGAGCTTTTCAGGCAGCGATGGCGGGTATGCACGCAGTTGCTTCGCAGCCTGTAGTTGATAACCCTAGACTTCCTTCAGAGCGTTTGTATAGTCTAGGTGGTACCGAGCTTTAAGGTTTGTCTCTAGAGGATTCTGAAACACGGTTTGAGAGCACTCAAAGGATTCTTGGTCATATGGGTTGTACGGACGCACGTAAGCTGGGTTGTATAGTGTCTTTGTTACATGGTGATGCTTATACGTGGTGGACAACCATCACTACAGGAATGGATCATGCTGATGTGACTTGAGAGTTCTTTGGAACTGCTTTTTGAAGGAAGTATCTGGGTGTTCGGTATCTAGATGAGAAGAAGCAAGAGTTTATAGCTTTGGTGCAGGGAAACATGTTAGTTATTGAGTATGAGATTCAGTTCATTCGTTTAAGCTAGTATGCCCCTGAGTTGGTTCCAACAAACAGAAAAAATGTGATTATTTTCGTTATGGGTTGGTGAAGGAGGTGAAGACCTATATATTGACTTCGAATTACACAGATTTTGATGTTTTAGTCATTCGGGCTAAGGACATTGAGTAGAATTTAGGTTTAGTTGCTCGTTTGGGTGGTTCTAGTTTTGGTAAGAGATCAGATGAGTTTGAGGCTGGTAGAGATCGTTCTAAGAAGTACAAGGATAAGAGGTACCAATCAGATTAGAAGAGTGCTGGTGGTAATCCTGGTCGTGAACAGCAAGGTCAGAATGCCTTTGTTCCTGCTTTTGAGTGTAACCATTGTGAATGGCAACATAGGGGTGAATGTTGGGGAAATTCTGGAGTGTGCTGGAATTGTGGTGGTCAAGGTCATGTGAAGCGTGATTGTCCTTAGCCGGTTAGGCAAGCACCTGCACGTGTTGTTGAGCCATAGAGAGGCTGTGGGCGCGGTCAAGGTAATTTTCAGCAAAGAGATGATGGACAGAGGAAATTTGCTCATGTTGTTGTTGTTCAACCTGAGGGAGGTGGTCAGGGAAGGGTGTATTTACACCGTGAGGGAAGAAATGACACCAATGTGACTGTGGGTACCTTTACTTTGTAATCTTTGTCATTACTTTCTTTGATTGATTCTAGTTCTACTCATTCATAAATTTTGCGTGAGCATGCACAATCCCTTGATCTAACTGTTGAGTTTTTAGATATGGGTATGCACAATCGTTTAATGATTCAAGAACATGTGTTTGCTGTAGATATGATAGAGTTACCCTTTTTATGGTTTTGATGTTATTTTGGGTATGGATTGGTTAGTCGAGCACAAAGTCATGGTTTATTTTGAATCTAAGCAAGTTTTACTGAAACTTGCTGATGATTATGAAGTTGTAATAGTGGGTGAGAATGTCAAATTCTTATCCAACATTGTTTCAGCTTTGGAAGCGTAGAAGTTGTTGGAGGTTAGATGTCTGGAATACTTGGCGTATATCATGAATCTGAATATGAAGGAGGTACATCCCCAAGATATCCGCACTGTTTGTGATTTTTCGGGGGTGTTTTTGGAAGAATTGTCTGGTTTGCCGCCAGAAAGGGAGGTGGAGTTTTGTATAGAGACGTATGCGGATACGGCTCTAGTGTCCATTTCTCTGTATCACATGGCACCCAAGGAATTGAAGAAGTTGAAGACGCAACTTCAGGAGTTGTTGGATTGTGCTTTCATTCGTCCTATTATTTTGCCTTGGAGAGCGCATGTGTTGTTCGTGAAAAAGAAGGATAGCACTATAAGGATGTGCATCGATTATCAAAAACTGAACAAGTTGACGATTAAGAATAAGTATCATTTGTCGTGGATTGATGATTTGTTTGATCAATTTCATGGTGCTACGGTGTTTTCTAAGATTGATCTAAGATTAGGATATTATCGGTTGAAGGTAAAGGATAGTGATGTGCTGAAGATAGCTTTTCGTACTCGTTATGGACATTATGAGTTCTTGGTGATGCCATTTGGGTTGACGAATGCACCTACAACTTTCATGGATATGATGAACAGAGTGTTCCATGAACTCTTGGATCAGTTTGTGGTAGTGCTTATTGATGATATCCTTGTGTCTTCACGTGCCGAGAATGATCATGATAAACATTTGAGGATTGTGTTACAAGTTTTGTTGGATAATCAGTTGTATGCTAAGTTGAGTAAGTGTGAGCTTTGGATTAGAGAAGTAGTTTTCCTTGGTCATGTGGTTTCAACGGAAGGTATTCGTGTGGATCCGCAAAAGATTGAGGCGATTGTCAGTTGGAAACGACCTAAGTTGGCGACAGAGGTTCACAGTTTCTTGGGTTTGGCAAGGTATTGCGTCATTTTGTAGATGGTTTCTCAAAGATAGGTGCTCCTTTGACAAAGTTGTTGCAAAAGGATGTTTGTTTTGAGTGGACAAAAGTGAGGCAACAAGCTTTTGAGAAGTTGAAGGAAGCTTTGACGCAAGCTCCGATCTTGATTCAACCTGAATTGGGAAAAGAGTTTGTGATCTATAGCAATGCATCCTATGTTGGTTTGGGGTGTGTGTTGATGCAAAATGGTAGGGTGGTAGCTTATGCATCTTGGCAATTGAAGGTGCACGAGCGTAACTATCCTACGCATGATATTGAGTTGGTTGTAGTTATGTTTGCTTTGAAGATTTGGAGACATTACCTTTACGGTGAAAAGTGTACGGTTTTCACAGACCATAAGAGTTTAAAGTATTTGATGTCTCAAAAAGAGTTGAATCTTAGGCAATGAAAGTGGTTGGAGTTGCTTAAAGATTATGACTTAACAATTGAGTATCACCCTAGTAAGGCCAATGTGTTGGCCGATGCTTTGAGTAGAAAGGTGGTTGTGGAGTTGAGGGCGATGTTTACTCGATTGAGTATATCGCGGGATGGTGGTTTGGTGGTTGAGTTGCAAGTGAAACCTTCTTTGATACAGTTGATTAAGGAAAAGCAGTTGCTTGATGATTCATTGGTGCTCTATGTTCAGGACAAAGCGAATGGTAGTTCGACAGACTTTTGTTTCAATGATGATGGTGTCTTATGTTTTAAGGGCCGAGTAGTTGTGCCGGAGGATGTTGAGTTGAGGCACACTATTTTGACGGAAACCCATAGCAGTCCTTTTGCTATGCATCCTGGTAGTACTAAGATGTATCGTGGGTTGAAGGATGAGTACTATTGGGTTGGTTTAAAGAAAGATGTGGTTGAGTTTGTTAGCAAATGCATGGTGTGTTAGCAAGTGAAAGCTGAGCATCATTTTCCTTCTGGGTTATTGCAACCGTTGAGGATTCTAGAATAGAAATGAGAAAAAATCACCATGGATTTTGTGTCAGGTTTCCCTTTGACACCGTCAAAGTAAACTCTATCTGGGTGATTGTGGATCATTTTACAAAGGGTGCGCATTTTCTACCTGTGCATTCTACGTATATGTTGGATAAGTTAGCGGATTTGTATATCGTAGGGTTGTGAGGTTGCAT
Organism: Hibiscus mutabilis; assembly: GCA_019671005.1. Classification (NCBI taxonomy): domain Eukaryota; kingdom Viridiplantae; phylum Streptophyta; class Magnoliopsida; order Malvales; family Malvaceae; genus Hibiscus; species Hibiscus mutabilis. The sequence continues at coordinate 31,212,041 of CM033745.1, forward strand.
GGGGTGCCAAAGTCTATTTTTCAAATAGGGATCCGTATTTTACGGCAAGGTTTTAGGAATGCTTGCATTGAGCGTTGGGTACGTGGTTGAATTTTAGTACTTCGTATTATCCTCAGACGGATAGGCAGCCTGAGAATTTATCCAAGTGCTAGAGGATATGTTGAAGTGTTGTGTTATTGATTTTCAAGGATCATGGGAGAAACAGTTACCTTTGGTATAGTTTGCCTATAATAACAGTTACTAAGCGAGTATCCAAATGGCATCGTATGAAGCTTTGTATGGTAAGAAGTGTAGGATGCCTCTTTGTTTGGCGGAGGTGGGAGAGAAGTTTGTTTCCTTGCCTAGTGTACTTAAAGGTACCACCGAGAAGGTGAAGCTTATTAGTGAGCAGTTGAAGGCAGCTTCGGATCGGCAAAAGTCTTATACGGATTTGAAGCATAGGGAGATTGAGTATAATGTTGGAGACAAGGTGTTCTTGAAAGTTTTGCCTTGGAAAAAGATGATGAGATTTGGCCGAAAAGGCAAGTTAAGCCTGAGGTTTATTGGACCGTATGAAGTGCTTGAGTGCGTTGGACCGATGGCTTATAAGTTGAGGTTGCCATAGGAGTTAGAGAAGATACATGATTTTTCCATGTATCCATGCTTCGAAAGTATAGATCGGATCCGTCGCATGTTATGCATGTGGAGGAGATTGAATTGAATCCGGATTTGACTTATGATGAAGAACCAGTTGGGATCTTGGATTCGGATAGTAAAGTGCTTCGTGGTAAGACCACAAAGTTGGTAAAAGTAATGTGGAGACGCCAAGGTGTTGAGAAAGCTACATGGAAACGAAAAGGATGACATGAAGAAGCAGTTTCCCTATCTTTTTCCATCAGGTAAATTTCAAGGATGAAATTCCTTAAGTGGGGGAGAGTTGTAATGCCCCGATTTTGGGCTTAGAAGTTAGCCTGGTTGGCTACACAGTTCGGTTGAACTGGTTTGAACGATTTGGACTAGTTTTGGGATTAATGTTTTAAAAAGGTTTTCGAGACTAATAAAATGTGGAAAAAGGTTCTAAAAATCATTTTCAAATGTATACAAAGGTTTGGTGAAGTCAATTTTGGAAATTGATGGTTGGAACTTGAACATTTTGATTCTAGTGACTAAAACGTAATTTTTGAAAACTGTTTTTCTAGTGACTATTTTGTAAAAGAGCGAGACTTTGAATCTTTAAGGACATAGCCAAAGTCTAATATCAGACTTTTACCCCTTAATTGACTTATTTTAAATGGTTTTTAATTAATATAAATGGATGGAGAGCTTAATTGATGATTAATTCATTTCAAGAAAACTGACGTAACTTCATTTCTCTCAAAAGTTTTCTCTCAAATTCTCTCCAGCCAAACACTCATTTCTACTTCAAAATCTTAAGATAAAATCTTGTTTTCTTTAATCCTTTACTATCAAATGATTTCTTGTTGATTTCTTAACAAAACCTTATTGATTCAATTTTGTTTTGACATGTAAATCAAATCGATTAAGGGGAAAAGCATCCATTAGAGGTGAGCAACATTTTTCTCCTCTAATGTGGGTTCTTTATTGAAATTCTCAAGTCTTTGACTCTTTTAATAAGTTTGCTATGGAGGTTTTATGATTTAATTGAAAGAAATGGTTAAATCAAGCTTTAAATGATGGATTTATGTAATTTTCATAACGGATCAGTTTTGTTGGGTTTATGATTGGTTTTAATCATGTTTTTGATGTTAAATAAGGTTAATATAATGATTTTATCATAAGAAACCCGAAACCAGGTGAGTTGTTTGATTTCAAGGTTGAAATCTTTGAGTTTATGGCTTGTTTATGTGGTTAATTGATTGTTGGACGTTCTATGGTGTTGAGAAGATGTTTTTAGATGTAAATTGATGTTGCTTTGATGTTAATCTCGCTGGGTAATGGCTGGAGATTAGTTAGAAGGGTTTCGCCGGTGTTTTTGGTAGTTTTTGGGTGGCGAAAGCTTAGCCAATGTTAGGAGAAGGTGTAGTTTCTGTTGCTGGGGATTTTGATGCAAGGTTATGCATTAATCCTTTGTTTTTCTTTGGTTAGAAGCAGGGGATGTTGATTCGATAGCTTCAGAAGGTGTTTCGGTTGATCCGGGAGCTTGATTTTCCTTCGGCAAGGCAAGCGAGGCGTAGTCAGTGAGTGGAAATGATTTAAGAGCTTTTCAAAGGTTTGAAAGCAAGGTTTGGGGGTTTAGATTGAGCTTCAAACGCTAATCTAAGCTCAAAATAAGTATGAGATGTTTCGCTCTCGATACTCGGCTTTTCCCATTGATTTGATAGATGATGCTCATTTTTTGAAAATAAATTTGTTTCCTACTATTTATGCATGTTTTTTGAATTGAAAGATGATTCATGTGATCCCATGAGATTGATTTGTGTTTTTAAAGAGATTGAACTTGTTGAGAAAATGCTATACCTTGTTTACACTTTTGAAATGGGATGAGAAATGGTTTATGTTATGCATTGAGAAACAATAGGTAAACATGGTTTTAAGTGTATATTGGCAAGTGATGAGATTATTGTTAACAGATACAATTGGTCGACCAATAGGATGAGAAGTGCACTATAATATAGAAAATTCGTATGTGAGATTATATTTTTGAGAAATGCTTTATGAGAAACAAGCTTGAGAAGCTTTGGCTTGAGTTTTGCATTAAGGTTAATGCATGAGAATTATGATACATGTGGTTTAAATGTTATTGATTTTGCTTGAAAGTGGTTTAAAGCATGAGATAGAATGAGCATGATGAGAAAGAGATTTCTACTTGAGAAATGGTTTTAAAATGCATTGTAGTTGGTTTTAACTTGAGCATCCCTCACTGTGCGTTTATGCTTACACTCTCTTTTTCCATCGATGCAGAGAAATAACACTTTGGTGGCAGCAAGGAAGAAATTGGAGATCCAAGAGTGAAAACATAGCTCATGTATGGTTTTTGGTTTACCTAACAGGAATAATAGGCAATGGGAGGATGCCTTAATGTTTTACGAGATTGTGTTTCGAAAATCCCTGATTGATAATCATAATGTGTTGATTTTGAAAGCATGCTTTGGTGTTTAATTCCTATGGTTTTATGCTCTAAGTTGATGTTTATGCCATAGTAACATGTTGGAGTGTTTTCGCATGAGTTTAAGCTTAAAAAATCAGCCATTAGCGACATTACAGGCCAAGGCGTATCGATACGCAGGCTATCGTATCGGTACAGTAAAGCCAAACCAGGCATACCGTATCGGTACAGGGTAGACTGTATCGATACGGTCAGAGGGCAAACTAGAGAACTGTATCGGTACACGAGACAGTATCGATACCCTTTTCTGCTACTGGAAATCTTAGATTTTGATGAGATATTGGCGTATTAGTATGGGCAAAAGTGTATCGATGCACTTGACCATTAAGTTAGTTAATTGAAGCTTTCTGAAGTTCTGTTTTCTTATGTTTAGGTCTCTAGATATTCGAATGTTCAATTAAATGAGTTTGGGTGATCGAAATGAGCTAAAATTTGATATGAAAGCATGGAACCTGACTAATTTACTATCGGTAACTTTAATTTTGAATTGGTCCCTAAATTTTATAAATTTTACAAAATGGTCCCTAAATGCTAAACAGGACGATTAGATGTCAAATCAATGTCCGATCGAGTTGTAATTCCATCATTGTCAGCGTGTACACTTAGGTTAATAATGTTGCATCTAGAAAGATAAAAAGGAAATAAAGGTTGTTTATTGAAGTGGAACTTTCGGGTTTTACTTCAATATTCCCCGTGTGACTCGCTCGACTCGGTCTTGCGACTAGACCGGGTCAAGGGGGTTACAAGCTTAAAAAGCTCAATGGTAAACATCTACTCTAGTATACTTCATGCTAATCATAAACGTAAGCATGCATGCTAGTACAAGCAATAAGGTAAGATTAATAAACATGTGTTGCTACCTCTAGTTACCTAAACACATGCTCAAATCATGCAAGTCATCATACATGGCTCACAACTATTTCCGAGATCTCATTAGATCATCTAGGCAAAAGCACACAAAGTAGAACCACAAACCTAGAGTGAGACGGGGCCACATAGCATCGAGAACGTATGCTCTAAACTGTGAAATACCTGAGTGAGACTTGGGGCCACACATCATCAGGAACGTACATTCGATATCTCTAACCATGGTGTTGGAACACTCTAATTAGGTATCCAGTTACCATCAATCAAACGACTCAACCAATCAAATGCCTACTCGACAAACAAGCAACATGATCCCAAGGATCTCCCTATCGTTGCTAAATGTCATCATATCATTTAGTTTGCATTAATGAGTAGTTAATACATTATGGATAAGTATATACACCATTTATTGTCTCTGTTAATCGTTTTTATCTCATTTATTAAGGAATTAGTCAATTATTAATATACACGTCAATTTCCATCTTTAGTTTGTATTTATATATTGTTTAGTGTATCGGGTACCAATACTCGAATTTGAGTATCGATACAGTACCCTCAGGTACCGGTACTCACACACGTAATGTCGTGACTCTTTTTTAACTGATGTGTGAAAATAGCTTGACGATTAGGTTTTAAAAATCGGGGTTTTGCTATTTTTAATTTAATCTTCTAAATTAGGGTTTTCATATTAAATATGATTTTCTTTAATTTTTAGAAACAATTTGGAGTCACCACCGGTCACTATGGTAGACCGGACACCATAAAATAACCAGATATTCATTTCTTTAAAATTAGGGTTCGGGAGTCAGTTATGTGTGGCGAAGGATTAGCACCCCGACAAACGCTGTTATCGGTACCTTATTAATTTCACGTGGCATTTTGGCATTTCGAACAGTAATTTGAATTTAAATTTTCCATACTTATTAACATGGATTTAAATTCCAAATAGAAGTGTCCTTTTATAAGGAAATACATTTTGGGCGAATATGAGTTTTGAAACATCCAGTTACTTTACGATACATCAATTCATATTCAAAATGTATCCAACATAAAAGGTTTTCTATGCATGTCTGATTATTTTCTTGTTAATTTTAAGTTCTAACCTAATACGCCCTAATTGATTAAATTTATTTTAAAAAAAATATATGAATATTATCAAATTTAGAGGTTTATGTGATAACACCCAATTACTTGAGCACTATCCATATTAAGCCCTAAATCAACAATATTACTATTTATTTAATGACTCTAATTATTTAAACTTAGCCCTAATTTAACTCAAATTTAATTAACTAAGTGTTAATTGTCATGTTCTAAGTTTAAATGAATACCAAATATTCAATTAAAAATCCCTCCTAGATAACATCTCATTACAATGAGATACTATCCAACTTAGTACATTAAAATTTATCTTTTGATAACCATTTATTTTCTATAATTATATATTATAATTCAATTATTGAAATTAATTAAAGACCCTAGTATTTAAGGCTCTAATTATTTAAAGCTAAATGAATTAATTGTCTAAATATCAAAATTATATGCCCATTTTAAAATATGCAAGAATACATATAATTTAAACAAAATAAATTAAGCAATTAGCAAATATGGGGGCTAAATTGAATTGAGTATTAAATTGTGGAGCCAAATTACAAATGTTTAGTGACCAAATTGAATGAAAAACAACAAAGTAACCCAAACTAAGTAAATCCATAAGTAGGTCACAGATCCCCTCGTCCGATCCGAATGACCCGTGCGGGTCGAGTCAACCCGGTGCCAAAACGCCTCCGTTTGACTCAAGGTATTTAAACCCCTGACTGAGTCAAATCGGTCATTTTCACCAACCCCTTCTCTCTCTACTCGTTCCTCTCTCTCAATTCTCTCTCAAACCTAACACTCCTAAACCCAAATATACTCCTTCAAACAGATCAAATTCCCACATTCAACACAAGTTCATCAGCCGTTGTTCATTTTTCTTCATTTAATCTGACACAAACACCAAAAACCTTACCATTTTATGTTTTTCAAGATCAAACTTCACCTCTTTGCTAAACCTCAAACAACATTCTTCAACTTTCCTCTTTCAATCCAAAACCACTTTCCTAAATCAACCCCGTCCTATTTGTCGACAGCAGTACGTAGTGCCGACCACCATCTGCCACCATCTCCGGTCATCCTCTTCACTACTCCGGTTACCTTTGCAACCTCTGATCACCAAATGATTCGCACCCTGCTGTGAGGTGATTTTTGTCACATCCGTAAAATAGGCCTAGTCGTAATTTGGTTCTAGTGACCGAAAATTTTGTATCGGATATGCTTGAAAATGTAATCTATCAATCCCTGTACCCAATTTTGTAATCAATGAATGTTGTGGGGTATTAAATTGATCCAAGGATCTGTTTGTATGAAATTCAAGTTGAAAAATGTTGATTTTGAGCTAGGCGTATCGATACGGTTAGACTGGTATTGATACAGTTTGAACTAGGCATTTAGATACAGCAATACCTATATCGGTATGTTCTAACAACTATAACTAATGTTCTTGTTTTAGCCTAGGCGTATCGATACGGCTGTATAGTGTATCGATACGGTTGTATAGTTTATCGATACGGCCTCTGCCCAAAATTGTTTTAAGGCCCAAATTGAAGGAAATGGTGAATAAGGTGCTTAGTTACCTCCTTGCTTTCCTCCTTCACGTGGGATGACTCTGAAAAGGGAACAAATGACGATTGATTGCCTAGAATTGGGAAAAAGGGGATGAAGTGATAGAAATAATTAAATAAGCTTTCCCTTGCTTAGAGGAAAGTACCATATTGGTCCTTGGATAGGTGAAAAGTGATTAAATGATAAGTTCCCTAATAAAAGACTAAAGGGAAGCCTTCATCTTTGTTTCTATCATCTCCCGAAAGCTAAACTCACATTTTCCATCCAACAAACAAGCACCACCATTATTGTCTTCAACCTCAAGCTAAGTAAGCACTTCGATTCAATCCTCAACCTTTGATCGATTTCAATACGTTGTTTGAAAGCCTATAAATCAATGAGTAAAACCCCCTTATCAATTCAACGATTCATTTGATCTTTGAGAAGTAATTTCAAGGATTAAACTTTGAACGTCTAAGTCAAGCTCATGTGTTAGTAGGTTAATTTCCTTGTTTCGATGTTGTCTACAAGCTTTGATAAGCTTGAAAGATGTTTGTGAGATATTAGGCTTGATTCTAATACATTCATTAAATTTAAGCTAGCTCAAGAGCTGGAGAAAATCACTTCGTCATCCCTAACCAAAGCTAGGAGCAAAGGAATGGTAATTCGAAAAACTTGAAAGCTTTGGAGTCAAGGTGAGTGTAGATGTGTTAAGGGTGGGCTAGGTGCCATCCCGTTGTGTAATACCCCAAACTTGAGCCTAGTAGCATGTTACTAAAAGTGGTAACTTAATTTAAATTAGGGAATTGTGATATCCCTAAACTGGGACTAAAAATTGTTACCACTATTTAAATTTATTAGCTAGATAAATTATGTCCTAATCAAATGGAAGAAGGGAGTTAATTGTGAGAAGTAAAAAGAAGAACTCTCAATTAAAGTGACTAAAATGAATGATTTACTAAACATGGAGTTTGCATGTTAAATAAATAGAAGTTTGGGGTTTTAAAACATGTTCAATAGATAATAAAAAAAGATGAGAAGATGGATAGTCATTTACTTCCTTCCTTCATCTTCTTCATCAGCCGAATAGAGGATAGAGAGGGAGAGAGCCAAACATTTCATGGAAAATTTTGAAAGATTGGAGCTTTAGTAGTTCGTTTTTTGAGGTGCTTTTCGATCTCTTAAGAGATTAAGGGTGAGCAATCTTGTTTCCTCTTATTTTAGAGTTTAAGTTTATGGAGAATGTATGGAATTCTTATGCACTTCGAATGTTAGTAAGAGATAGGTTCTTGATAGAGAATTTTCTTAGATTATGAATGAATTAAAGGGCTATTAAACTTCTTGTTTGAAGAAAGGATTATTTAAGGACTGTTAATACATGTTTCTGTGTGTATAAAGAGTTAGGAACTATTTTGTTAAATGCAAAAGCATGAACTTACAACATGTCTCGTTTTGTATACATAAGCATGTTCTTGAAGTTGTCTTGATTGAAAATAATGAAGTTAAGGACTGCTCTGCATCTAGGAGAAACATTAGAGACTGATTTTAAGTTCATCGACTGTTTTGAGCAAGATTGTTTGCATGTTAATGAACCAATTCGAAAATGTTGCTTAATTGCCATGTTTTCATATGTTTGACACATAACTGGACTGACTTAGACATGTATGAGTGAGTATATATGTTGAACAATAGTGTTAGAATTCTTGTCTAAGTGACTAATGAAGCTAGAATTTAGCTTAAGGAAATCTGTCCAGAAAATTCTGTTTTGGCAGTAAGTTTAAAAATTTGTAGAAAATCACATAGATCAAATTAGGGAATAAATATTATATGTACATAATTATGAGTATGTCTAGTTTCGTATGCAATAAAAGAAATTGAATTCCGAGTTATAAAATAATTTGTAGAGATTAATCTCTAAGCACAGTGCAAACTATCTAGTGGCATAATTTGGTGCATCTTAGGACTAAAAACTGTATTAATTCACAATGAATAAAAATGCAAGGCCTATATGGTTATAAAGAAAATTAAGTTAGCTTTCTAAAAGTGTAAACGGTTCAAAATTCCAACGTACAGAATGAAAGATATTAACATTTAAGCAAGTAATGCACATGCTGCCTTGCAGTAGCAGTCTTGATGTTTTGGAATGAATACTTGAATGTATGGAGTCATGTAATGATTTAAATAATTGCTGATTTGATTCTATGACCTTGTGTGCATGGTTAGAACAAGTAGTGGACCCTGTTGAAGAAGAAAGAGCTATTCAAACTAGTGGAAAACAAAAGGGGATTTGGATTCAAGACCAAAAATAGCTTGGAGTATTATGAGTGTAGTTAATATAGGGTTGGGACTTAGGTCCAAACCAAAAATGCATGTCTACTTTCTTGTTATTTCTATGCCATGTTAATGAACTTGATTTAAACTTGGCTACAATTAAAATGGAAGAATAGCTTAAACTAAAACTTGAAATTTAATAGTAACATGAATATTGTCAAATTATTTAGAAAGAAAAGTGAAAACAAATGCTTGATTCTTGATGCCTTGGCTGTGATCAATTCGAATAGTGCTTGAATGTATCTCTATGATTTAGATACTTGTTAACATGATATAAATCGTGAATTAAAGACCTTGCTTGATGCCTAGAGATGGCATATGTAAATTGCTTGCTTGAATGACCAGTTAAATTGCAAAATGTACAGTTAAGGCTCAATTGGCCTAAGGGCTAAGCTTGAATCTTTATATACCTTGCTTGAATTGATTCTTAAATGAGATGATATCTTGACTTGAACATGAATTACTTGAAAATGTGATAAATAATTGAAACAAAGCCTTGGTTTCTAGTGGTCATAGGTAGAATGGCATGCCATAGAGAATAGAGCTCTTTTGTGTTGGGTGGACTACGGTCCAGGGCCAAGGCCCGTAAATAGCGACAGTAGGAGGGATGTGTGATTGGTATTTGGTGACAGTAGAAGGGCAATGACAGTATCTTGTTATTTGGCGACAATTTGGTTGGTGACTCGATTACCTAGACAACTAAATACCAAGGGGGCATAAACTAAAAAAGTAAATGAGAAATAATTGAAGCATAACGAATACTTGATACTTGAATTACTTGATGCTCAAAATTGCTTGCTATATGATTTGTTACTTAAATGGCTTATGATCTCACTTGAATCGATGTGTACTTGAATGTCTTGCTTGAAATGATATGTTACGTGACATGAAATTAAAGTATGTGTAAAGCTTGAGTTCTACTGCTACAAACCTTGACTAGGTTCAAACTTGACTATTTGATAATTGCCTCAATAATTGGATATAACTAGATTACTACCTCACTAAGTACATTTTGTACTTATCACTCTCGTTTCCACTCTTCCCAAACTACAGGTTAAGAGATTCAAGAATCTTCTCAAATTTCGAAGCCTGTTCCTTGACCCTGAAGCAAACACAAGCAAAGCTAGAGTATGGATCCACACTTATACATTTGTAATGCTCTTAGTTGGTGGCACCTAGTCTTGTATATAGTTAAGCTAGGACATGCATTTTGCTACTTGAAAGTTTGTATATATCTCTGATTATGGCTTCTAATGTTATGAATACTTAATGAATGATGGAATATATCATGTTATACTGGATCTTGTGATAGCCGAATGATTAAAGAATTGAACATTACTTACTTTCTTGTGGTATGGTTTGAATGTATGCACAAATGAACATGTTAAGTTGAACCTACATGAATTTCTTACATGTCTTGAATGTAACATCCTAAAAGACATATCTAATAACTCGAATTGATCATATCATCGTATACAAGTTAATTGCTGCTGTAAGATGTTTAAGCAACGCATATATGATTTTATTTGAAGTGGATATGATTAGGTTAAGTATGCAATTCGAATGCCATACATGATAAACATGTCCTTGCTTGAATGATCATATGTGATTTATTAAGTGCCTTGTTAGTTCTCAACTCATCTACTAGGGATGAGTTCTCGAAAGTTTTAAACAATTCGTGTTTCCAATAATGCTCCTGAGCCGGTTTACTCCTAAACTGGGGTAGGGGTGTTGCATTTTATTGGCATCAGAGCTTTTTAGTCGATTCTCGGAATAAAATCCCGCCTTATTGTATCATTTAGGAATACTTGTACCACCTAGGAGACATGTACTGTATAGGCTTGTGTTCTTGCTCAACTGAACTCCCTCTTGTTTTATCTAAACATAGAAATGTCTGAAACAAGGCTTGCTCGGGCCGATGAAAGTCCCGAGGGCTCCTCGAATGAGGGAGATAGTGTGAGGATGGAGCAAAATCCTCCACAACAAGCTGAACCTCAAGAACAAGCTGCTCCTCAACAAGAAACCCCTGCTATAAATCTTGTTCAACGAGAATGTCTCCTTAGCATGAAGGAGATGTTCGATCAGCTAGTAACAACTCTAAAACGGGATCATCCTGTTCCATCTCCTTCCACTGTGCCAAACAGAGCTCCAATCGATAAGCTGGCCCAACACCGGGCTTATACATTCACCGGTACTGATGAAGCAACCCTGAAGTAGCTGAGTATTGGCTAGAGGCTACTACTCAAATCTTGACCAAGCAATTACCTTGTTCTGATGAACATAAACTCGAATGTGCCATAGCCCTATTGGTAGACGAAGCTTTGAGCTGGTGGGAAACTACAACCCTGACTGCTCCTTCTGATGTTGTTACTTGGAAATTCTTTCTCGAAGAATTCAAGAAGAAGTATATCAGTGAACAGTACTTAGCCGAGCGTCAGAAGAGTTTCTTGCACTTGAAGCAAGGTGGTCGACATATTGAATAGTATATGAGAGACTTTTGCAAATGCTGCAAGTACAGATCAGAGTATACAAGACAGATGCAGACAAGTGCAGAATGTTTATTGACAGACTCAATGATGAATTAAGTCCCATATTTATTCCCCTGGGTGTCACTGACTTCCAAAGCTTAGTGAACCGAGTTATTGCAACCGAGTCAAAGATGAAGGCCTCAGAGAAACGTAAAAGTGGCAATACTTGGAAAGATAAAAGATCCAGGAATGATGACAAGCCTTATTGGCAGTCTAAGGAGCCTAAACATCATCGAGAAAACTCTTCCACCTTTACTCATATTCAAAAGATTAATTTCATACCGAGACCTCAATCGGTATCATATCCTTCAGCTTTGATCATTTCTGTTAATAGTATAGGGAATTATGGTAAAGCTGCTCAACTCCTTATTTGCAAGTTCTGCCAAAAGCACCACTCGGGCCAGTGTAGAACTCAATCGAATCTATGCTATTTGTGTGGAGCTTTAGATCACTACATTAGGGATTGCCTTTAGAATCCTAACAAGCTTCCGAGCCGAACCTCTGTAAATGCTAGCTCTGCACCATCATTCCGATGTAGAGGACCTAGATAAGCTCAGTCTGGGAATCCAAGAAAGAACAAGGGTCAAAACTCGAACACTACTTATTAGGAATCTTGGGCTCCTGCTCGAATCTACCACATTCAGGGAAAAGAAGATTAAAAATCACCCGATGTCATAGCATGTACCATTGAGTTAAATACAAGTCCTGTTTATGCTTTAATAGACTCGGGATCTACACACTTCTTTGCTTGTTCATCCTTGATTGTGAAATTAAATTTGAAGCCTGAAACTGTAAACCAAGGTCTAGTAGTTTTGAACCCTATAGGGGGAATTACAACTATAAACTTCATTTGTAAATATTGTCCCTTGTACATTCAAAACATACCCTTTCTTATTGATCTTTACGTACTACCATCCTATGAATGTGATATAGTATTGGGACTAGAATGGTTAGGGAAACACCAAGTCTGGGTAGATTGCCAAAATAGGAGATTTTATCTCTGAGGTTTAGGAAATGAATCCATCCCTCTTACTGATAAGAAACCTACCTCAATCTTTGCTGCCATGGTTATACAAGATGAAACTAATTTTGGTCTACCAAATATGCCAATTGTATTTGAATTTCTTGATGTTTTTCCCAAGGAACTCCATGGTATCCCTCCAACCAGAGAAGTAGAGTTCAGGATTGATGATTCAGCCTGGAACAAATTTGGTATCCATCACACCCTATCGAATTGAGTTGAAGGAACTCAAGAAGCAACTTCAAGAGTTACAAGACAAGGGTTTCATTAGACCCAGTTTGTCTCCCTGGGTGCTCCAGTTTTGTTTGTAAAGAAGAAAGACAAGACTATGAGACTCTGTATTGACTACAGACAATTGAACAAACTCACCATCAAGAACAGATATCCTCTACCAAGGATTGAAGATCTTTTCGATCAACTCAAGAATGCTGCAGTGTTTTCAAAGATCGATTTTCAATCGGGATACTATCAATTGAGAGTAAAAGAAGAAGATGTACCCAAGACAGCCTTTCGGACTCGTTATGGACATTATGAATTCCTCGTAATGCCATTCAGGTTAACGAATGCTCCGGCTGCATTCATGGATCTCATGAATCGTGTATTCAAGCCTTATCTCAATAAATTCTTGGTCATCTTTATTGATGACATACTGGTGTATTCTCGGAACAAGGAAGAACTCTCTGAGCACCTCTGAATTGTGTTGCAAACCCTCCGGGAACGTCAACTATTTGCAAAGTTTACCAAATGCGAATTTTGTCTATCGGGAGTGTCATTTCTTGGACATGTTATCTCGGTAGAACGGATCAAAGTAGATCCAAGGAAGATCCAATCTATCCTGGATTGGAGACCTTTAAGAAATGTGGGTGAGGTCAAAAGCTTTCTCGGTTTAGTTGGGTACTATCGACGATTTGTCAAAGGCTTTTACTCTATAGCCACACCCTTAACTAAGCTACTCCGCAAAGATGAACCATTTGTTTGGTCAGAGAACCAACAAAGAAGATTTGACCAGCTTAAACAAGCCCTTACTCATGCTCTAGTTCTTATCAAACTAGAATCGGGAAAAGAGTTCACTGACTTTAGTGATGCATCTCATTTGGGGCTAGGTTGTGTCCTAATGCAAGACAAGAATGTGGTAGCTCAAACCTCATGTCAGTTAAAGCCACATGAAGCAAACTACCATACACACGATCTAGAATTGGCAGCCATCGTGTTTGCGCTCAAAATCTGGAGGCATTACTTGTATGAAGGGAAGTGCAACTTGTATACGGATCATAAAAGTCTTAAGTACCTCCTAACTCAGGAGGACTTGAATCTAAAGCAAAGAAGATGGCTAGAATTGCTTAAAGATTATGATTTGGTCATAGACTACCATCCGGGGAAAGCAAATGTGGTTGTTGATGCCCTTAGTCGCAGACCATACTCGGGTAAACCCTCGATTGTAAATATTAGACGTTATCTTGAAACAATCCATTCCTAACTCATATAAGTAACCTTGTGAATTCTTTCATAGCTTCCTTGGCAGTCAACGCTCATTTCCATTTATACAAAGGACAAAAATTCCTATCTGAACTCCAAGTTCAATCTAGTCTAATCTCGAGAATCAAGGTTCTACAGCAAACTGATCAAGATCTTCAGAAGATCATGTTAAAGCTAGATTTAGAACCTAATCCAGAATTCTCTGTTAAGCCAAATGGACTTCTCTATTTTAATAATAGAGTATGTGTTCCCGATAATGAAGAACTCAAGAAAGAGATGTTACAAGAAGCTCATCAAAGTTCTTTCTCGATACATCCAAGATCAGTCAAAATGTATAAAGACCTAAAACCACTGTATTGGTGGCCATGCATGAAGTCAGCTGTTACAGACTTTGTATCAAAGTGTTTGATTTGTCGAAGGGTTAAAGCCGAGCATAGAGCCCCTACGGGACTACTTTAACCTATCGAATTTCCTCAATGGAAATGGGACCGTATAACTATGAATTTTGTTACTGGTCTTCCTTCAACCCAAAGAAAGAACGTTGTTGTGTGGGTGATCGTTGATAGATTCTAAAAATCTGCACACTTCACCCCTATTCGAATAAACATGAGCTTGGATGTCTTGGCCGAACTATACATTCATGAAGTGATTCAGTTACACGGTGTACCTACAACTATAATCTCTGATCGAGACCTCAAATTTGCTTCTCAGTTTTGGAAATCCTTGCAAAAGGCTTTAGGGTCTAAAGTGCATCTTAGCACAGCCTTCCATCCTCAAATTGATAGACAATCAGAAAGGATAATTCAAGTACTCGAAGATATGTTGCGTGCTTGTGTAATAGACTTTGGAAAGAACTGAGAAAAGTTTGTACCCCTAGTAGAGTTTGCTTACAATAATAGCTACCAGGCATCTATTCAGATGGCACCATTTGAAGCCTTATACGGGAGGAAATGTAGAACTCCCTTATGTTGGTCTGAATTGGGAGAGAACAAAGTTTTAGGACCTCAATTTCTTAGAGAAACTAAAGAACAAGTGCAGGTCATTCATAGCCGATTGAAGGCAGCTTTTGATAGGCAGAAAACCTATGCAGACTTAAAAAGGAGAGATGTTCAGCACAATGTAGGAGACAAGGTCTTCCTTAAAGTATACCTTGGAAGAAGGTCTTCAGGTTTGGAAGAAAGGGGAAGCTCAGTCCCGATTTATCGGACCCTTTGAAATCATTGAAAGGATAGGACCAGTGGCCTATCGTTTGGCTTTTCCTAGTGAGTTCGATAAGATTCACAACGTGTTTCACGTATCTATGTTAAGGAGATACATATCTGATCCATCCCACGTCCTTGAACCTGAAGAAGTCGAATTAAATCCCGACTTGTCATATGAAGAAGAACCAATTCAGATCATAGCTCGAGAAGTCAAAAAGCTATGTAACAAGTCCATACCTCTTGTTAAAGACTTGTGGAGAAACCACAAGATGGAAGAAGCAACATGGGAATCAGAGGCAGTCATGAGGAAACAATACCCTCACTTGTTTAATTCAGGTAAAATTTGAGGCGAATTTATTTTTAAGGGGGAAGAAATTGCAATACCCCAAACCCGAGCCTGGTAGCATGCTACTAAAAGTGGCAACTTAATTTAAATTAGGGAATTGTGATATCCCTAAAACGGGACTAGAAATTGTTACCACTATTTAAAATTTATTAGCTAGATAAATTATGTCCTAATCGAATGGAAGAAGGGAGTTAATTGTGAGAAGTAAAAAGAAGAACTCTCAATTAAAGTGACTAAAATGAATGATTTAATAAACATGGAGTTTCCATGTTAAACAAATAGAAGTTTTGGGTTTTAACACATGTTCAATAGATAATAAAAAAAGATGGGAAGATGGATAGTCATTTACTTCCTTCCTTCATCTTCTTCATCAGCCGAATAGAGGATAGAGAGGGAGAGAGCCAAACATTTCATGGAAAATTTTGAAAGATTGGAGCTTTAGTAGATCATTTTTGGAGGTGTTTTTCGATCTATTAAGAGATTAAGGGTGAGCAATCTTGTTTCCTCTTGTTTTAGAGTTTAAGTTTATGGAGAATGTATGGAATTCTTATGCACTTTGAATGTTAGTAAGAGACAGGTTCTTGATAGAGAATTTTCTTATATTATGAATGAATTAGAGGGCTATTAAACTTCTTGTTTGATGAAAGGATTATTTAAGGGTTGTTAATACATGTTTCTGTGTGTATAAAGAGTTAGGAACTATTTTGCTAAATGGAAAAGCATGAACTTACAACATGTCTCGTTTTGTATACATAAGCATGTTCTTGAAGTTGTCTTGATTGAAAATAATGATGTTAAGGACTGCTCTGCATCTAGGAGAAACATTAGAGACTGATTTTAAGTCTATCGACTGTTTTGAGCAAGATTGTTTGCATGTTAATGAACCAATTCGAAAATGTTGCTTAATTGCCCTGTTTTCATGTGTTTGACACATAATTGGACTGAATTAGACATGTATGAGTGAGTATATATGTTGAAAAATCATGTTAGAATTATTGTCTAAGTGACTAATAAAGCTAGAATCTAGCTTAAGGAAATCTATCCAGAAAACTCTGTTTTGGGCAGTAAGTTTAAAATTTTGTATAAAATCACATAGATCAAATTAGGGAATAAATATTATATGTACAGAGTCATGAATATGTATAGTTTCGTATGAAACAAACGGAATCGAATTCCGAGTTATAAAATAGTTTGTAGAGATTAATAGCTAAGGACAGTGCAAACTATCCAGTGGCATAATTTGGTGCGTCTTAGGACTAAAAACTGTATTAATTCACAATGAATAAAAATGCAAGGCCTATATGGTTATAAAGAAAATTAAGTTAGCTTTCTAAAAGTGTAAATGGTTCAAAATTCCAACGTACAGAATGAAAGATATTAACATTTAAGCAAGTAATGCACAAGCTGCCTGGCAGTAGCAGTCTTGATGTTTTGGAATGAATACTTGAATGTATGGAGTCATGTAATGATTTAAATAATTGCTGATTTGATTCTATGACCTTGTGTGCATGGTTAGAACAAGTAGTGGACCCTGTTGAAGAAGAAAGAGCTGTTCAAGCTAGTGGAAAACAAAAGGGGATTTGGATTCAAGACCAAAAATAGCTTGGAGTATTATGAGTGTAGTTAATATAGGGTTGGGACTTAGGTCCTAACCAAAAATGCATGTCTACTTTCTCGTTATTTCTATGCCATGCTAATGAACTTGAAACTTGATTACGATTAAAAGATAAGAATGGCTTAAACTAAAACTTGAGATTTAATAGTAACATGAATATTGTCAAATTATTTAGAAAGAAAAGTGAAAACAAATGCTTGATTCTTGATGCCTTGGCTGTGATCAATTCGAATAGTGCTTGAATATATCTCTATGATTTAGATACTTGTTAACATGATATAAATCGTGAATTAAAGATCTTGCTTGATGCCTAGAGATGGGAGATGTAAATTGCTTGCTTGAATGACAAGTTAAATTGCAAAATGTAGAGTTAAGGCTCAATTGGCCTAAGGTCTAGGCTTGAATCTTTATATACCTTGCTTGAATTGATTCTTGAATGAGATGATATCTTGACTTGAACCTGAATTACTTGAAAATGTGATAAATAATTGAAACAAAGCCTTGGTTGCTAGTGGTCATAGGTAGAATGGCATGCCATAGAGTCTAGAGCTCTTTTGTGTTGGGTGGACTACGGTCCAGGGCCAAGACCCGTAAATGGTGATAGTAGGAGGGATGTGTGATTGGTCTTTGGTGACAGTAGAAGGGTAATGACCAGTATCTTGTTATTTGGCGATAGTTTGGTTGGTGACTCGATTACCTAGACAACTAAATACCAAGGGCATAAACTAAAGAAAGTAAATTAGAAATAATTGAAGCATAAAGCTTACTTGATACTTGGATTACTTGAAGCTCAAAATTGCTTGCTATATGATTTGTTACTTGAATGACTTATGATCTCACTTGAATCGATGTGTACTTGAATGTCTTGCTTGAAATGATATGTTACATGACTTGAAATTAAAGTATGTGTAAAGCTTGAGTTTGATTGCTACAAACCTTGACTAGGTTCAAACTTCACTATTTGATAATTGCCTCAATAATTGGATAAAACTATATTACTACCTCACTAAGTACATTTTGTACTTATCACTCTCGTTTCCACTCTTTCCAAACTACAGGTTGAGAGATTCGAGCAATCTTCTTAATTTTCGAAGCATGTTACTTGAGACTAAAGCAAACACAAGCAAAGCTAGAGTATGGATCCACACTTATACATTTGTAATGCTCCTAGTTGGTTTCACCTAGTCTTGTATATAGTTAAGTTAGGACATGCATTTTGCTACTTGGAAGTTTGTATATATGTATGATTATGGCTTCTAATGTTATGATAATGAATGATGGAATATATCATGTTATGCTTGATCTTGTGATAGCCGAATGATTAAAAAATTGAACATTACTTACTTGCTTGTGGCATGGTTCGAATGTATGCACAAATGAACATGTTAAGTGAAACCTATATGAATTGCTTACATGTCTTGAATGTAACATCCTAAAAGACATACCTAATAACTCGAATTGAGCATATCATCGTATACAAGTTAATTGTTGTTATAAGATGTTTAAGCTACACATATATGATGTTATTTGAAGTGGATATGATTAGGTTAAGTATGCAATCCGAATGCCACACATGATAAACATGTCCTTGCTTGAATGATCATATGTGATTGATTAAGTGCCTTGTTAGTTCTCAACTCATCTACTAGGGATGAGTTCTCGAAAGTTTTAAATGATTCATGTCTCCAGTGTTTCCAATAACACTCCCGAGCCGGTTTACTCCTAAACTGGGGTAGGGGATGTTACACGTTGCATTTGCTTTGTGATTATGTTTGCATTTGATTAAGGGCTCAAGTAGAGCAAGCATATGTGTGGATGATATTGGTAAGCATGGTAAGTCCTTGTATTTCTTTGATATGTCTATGAGTATATGTGTGATATTCGATATGATATGTTATGCCATCATATATGATATGATTATGCTATGATAAGAGGAGCTAAGGCTCAATTTCGTTTCTGTTATGTTACGGCCTAAGGGCACCAAAGGTAAGATTTATGATGATATGTGAACTTGGATATTTGTCAAAATTGGATACAATTGGCATGCCATAGGGTTATTCGAGCTCGCCAAGGGATTGGACTATGGTCTGGGGCTACTGCCTATATGTGTGGTAAAATAATGATGGATTGCGTAAGGGACTATCCAAAGCGACAGCTCAAGGGTATGGCCTATTTTCGATATGTGTGGTGTACATGGGAATTTGCGTATCCATTGGTTACATGTCCAAGGGAAATAATATTTTTATATGATTCATATTTTCTTCATGAAATCATGTGTATTAGACGAATAGGATCTTATATGATTGATTCTATGTAAATTGTTAACTAAGCATGCCTATATGTCATTCATGCAATTGATAAGTTTATTGTGCATTTGTTATGACTAACTCACTAGGCTATGTAATCCTAACATTCGTGTGTCTCATGCACTTCAGGACCTTGAAGCAATCTGAGCCTTGATCGTGTAGTTGCAGTTGCAAGTCACTCTCATCAAACCCATGTATGCCTATGTTTTGTTTGAACTCCTAGTAAGGTGGCATATAGTTTGGACATATCATGTTTTTGCCTTTTGGTTTGTGTATAATGGTCTAATAATGACTAAAGGTTAAATACGATTCTTGGTATGTTTGTGAAATGGCTAAACTAGTCAAAATGAGCCTAAAAGCACCAAAAATGGAAAACAGGGTAAATGGATTCGAAACACTCTAAAACTTTGTATGCTATTAAAAATATGGATATTAGGTTTTCTGGAAAAATTTGATTAAGCTTGGACAACGTTCAACGGATTAAATTGATTAAAAACTAGCTAAAATTTGTCATCACAAGGTAGGCGTTTCGGTACGGGTGATGGTGTATCCATACGTCCTTGCATAATTGGACTAAGTGAAACATGGCGTATCGATACTCAGATGGGGTTTATCGATACAGATTTTGACCGTAAGGTATGAAAAATAAATTGTATCAATACAGTTGTAGGTTGTACTAAAACGGGTCAACCTTAGTCAACGCGTATCGATACGAGCTTAGGTGTATCGATACGGATTGTTATCCTTGAATTTGAAAACTTGAAAATTTGGATTAGCATACCGATACGGCCCTAAGGGTATCAGTACGGAGTTAGTTAATTCTATTAAAAGGTATAAGAATCAATTTTAAGAAGTTTATAAAATGGTCACTAAAACTTGTATGGCCTAATTGGATAAGTAAATGACCTTCGTTGGCAACAAAACTTCACGGGATAATAATTGGTAAGTTTAATTGTAGTATAGTAAAAAGAAATCTCAATAAGGACCTCTAATTTGTAAAAATTATGATTTAGTCCCTAAGTCCAGAAAGGGTTAAAATTGATCCCAAATTATGTAAGTCTTAATAAGATAGTTTTGTTAAGCCTTAAAAGATATTAATAAATGACCTGAAAGTGTTTTAGTACTCCAATTAAGCTTCTGAACCTCCGATATGTTTTTTGGCTGCACTTTTCGACTCGGTTCTCTACCAGGCCGGGAAGGAGGTGTTACATTTGTGGTATTAGAGCCTAGGTTTAGTCGATTCTAGGACTAAACTAAAGTCTGTTATGAGTCTTCATATGCCACCTAGGAGTTTATTTGTATATGTTATATGTGACTTGCAACTTACACGATTAAATCCTTTTTAAATGATTAGATCTAAAAATGTCTGCACCCACCGATAGATGTAGTGAGACTGAACCACGCCCCGGCTCCTCCTTGAAACAGGGGGATAATCTGAGGGTCGAGGTTAGAGCTGAACAAATGGGGTAGAACGACCACCTCAGCCGGCTAAAGTGTCTTCTTCTATTCTGAAGGCTCTGATTAGTGAGCTCCGTCAGTATCCAGTTTACACCTTCACTGGTCAGGACTTGGATAATCCTGAGATAGTAGAGTATTGGCTGGAGAATACTCTTAAAGTTCTGAACAAGCAGATGAAGTGTCATGATGAACATAAGCTGGAGTGCACTCTGGCACTAAGTTTTTAGGAGGCTCAAAATTGGTGGGATACCGTGATACTCACCATACCCGAGTATAAAGTTACGTGGGACTTCTCCCTTCAGGAGTTCTGCAAGAAATACATCAGTGAGCACTACATTGCTGAGAGGCGTAAAACGTTCCTCTACCTGAGACAAGGAGGAAGACCGGTGGAGCAATACATCCACGATTTCTGCAAGTATGCGAGGTATGGTACTGAGATTATACATACGGAAAAGGAGAAATGCAGAATGTTCATTGATGGTTTCTGTGATGAATTACGTCCTCTCTTCACTGCCTTAGAGATAGAGGATTTTCAGACCCTAGTCAATCGAGCCATTGCCACTGAAGCCTCCTATAAGGCCTATAAGAGAAGGAAAGGGAACCAAGCCTGGTCTGAAAAGAGGTTTTGAGATGATTCTAAGCCTCCTACGCCTTAAAAGAATGGTTGATAGTGGGACCAGAAGTCTGCCAGCTTTCAACAGCCACCAAGGTCAGGATATGTGCCACATTCCCAATCTCTGGGGACATTTGTTGCTCGTACAGCTTTAGTTGATAGTACGAGCAGTTCCGAAAGAGGTTCACAGCTTCTTTTGTGGAACTTTTTTAAAAGAGGAACCCTGGATTGTGTTGCAGACAGTTTGGATCATGTTACCTCTGTGGTGAGTCTAGTCACTTCATTAGGTAGTGTACGCATAATCTAAACGCTCCTACCATTGTGGCTTCTTAGAATAGTCCGAACAAAGGAAGAGGAGCAAAGCAAGTGCACTCTGGATCAGTGGGGAGACCACGCAACATTAACACTCCTTTGGTTGGACGTGATCCTCAGACATCAGCTCAGATGTACCACGTTTGAGGCTGAGAACAAGAAGATGATCCTGATGTGATAGCAGGTATGGTGGAATTATGTTATGATCTTGTTTATGCTTTAGTAGATCTAGGCTTCACGAATTCCTTCATTAGTGAATCGTTGATTGCAAAATATACTCTAAAATTTGAACTAATTACATCAGAGATTGTTGTCTCTAACCCACTAGGAGATAATTTGGTTATCCAATGGATCTATAAAGCTTATCCTCTGAGGATCCAAGGGATCCCATTTCAGGCCAACCTGATGGCTTTACCTTTCTATGAGTTTGACCTTATTCTAGGCCTTGATTGGCTAGCTGAGCATCAAGCCAGGGTAGATTGCTCAAAGAAAAAGCTATACCTCCGTGGACTAGGCAAAGAAAGGATAACCTTGATGAAAACCGAATCTGAGCCTAGTAAGGCTACCTTGTGTGCTATAGAATCCAAAGAAGATCCAAAGTTTGAGAATGTACCGATAGCAAAAGAATTCCCTGATGTATTCCTCGATGAACTTTTGGGACTCCCTTCGACCCGAAAAGTGGAATTCGAAATTGAAGTGCAACCGGGGACTACGCCAGTCTCCATTACTCCATACCGAATGGCTCCAGTTGAGTTGAAGAAGTTAAAGGCCCAAATCCAAGATCTCTTGGACAAGGGATTCATCTGACCGAGTTCCTCACCTTGGAGAGCATCTGTTTTGTTTTTTAAGAAGAATGATGGGTTGATGCGTCTGTGCATCGACTATCGTCAATTGAACAAAGTGACCATTAAGAACAAGTATCCATTACTGAGGATTGATGACCTCTTCGATCAATTGAATGGTGCTTCTGTCTTTTCCAAGATAGATTTACGATCTAGATACTATCAAAAGCAAGTGAAGGAGTCTGATGTCCCAAAGACTGCCTTTCGAACTAGATATGGCCACTATGAATTCCTGGTAATGCGTTTTGGGCTTATGAATGCACCTGCAGCTTTCATAAATTTAATGAATCATGTATTCTATCCCTATCTAGATAAGTTCGTGGTTGTGTTCATAGATGACATCTTGATTTACTCCAAAGACACAACCACTCATGAAGAACATCTCCGGATTGTGCTTCAAACTCTCCTAGAAAAAACAATTGTATGCTAAATTCAGTAAATGTGAGTTATGGCTATTGGAAGTATCCATTCTAGGACAAGTGATTTCTTCTACGGGAATTCAAGTCGACCCAAAGAAGATTCAAGCAATCCTTGATTGGATTCCTCCAAAGAATGTTGGAGAAATTCGTAGCTTTTTGGGCCTTGCAAGCTACTATCGTAGATTCGTTAAAGGGTTCTCGATGATCGTTGCACCCTTGACGAAGCTTCTCCATAAAGGAACCCCCTTTGTATAAACAGCCAAACAACAAAGAAGTTTCGATCAGCTTAAGCAAGTTCTGACCCATGCCCCTATTTTGGTACAACATGAGTCGAGTAAGGAAGTCAACGTATACAGTGATGCATCCCACCTGGGATTTGGCTGCATGTTGATGCAAGAAGGAAAAGTCATAGCCTATGCTTCACGTCAGCTTAAACCCCACGAGCTAAACTATCCGACACATGATTTGGAGTTAGCTGTTGTTGTGTTTGCCTTAAAGATTTGGAGGCACTATCTTTATAGTGAGAAGTGTTACTTGTACACTGATCACAAGAGTCTGAAATATCTTTTGACTCAAAAAGAGTTGAATCTAAGTCAATGGCGATGGATGGAACTTTTGAAAGACTATGATTTGGTTATTGACTACCACCCTGATAAAGCCAATGTCGTAGCTGATGCTCTTAGTCAGAAACATGCTCCCTCTCTGAAGTGTTTGAATGCTCACTTCCAGCTCAAGAAGCATGGCAAATTATTGGCTGAATTGAGAGTTCAGTCATCCATTGAGTCTTAAATCAAATCACTCTAGCAGTTTGATGAGGAGTTGCAAACTCTTATTAAAAAAATCAAGGATAAGCCAGATCCTGATTTTGCTATGAATTCTAAAGCTCTGTTGTGTTTCTAGAACCGTATTTGTGTTTCCGATGATGATGATCTTCAGAATCAAATTTTAAGCGAAGCTCATTCAAGTCTTTTCTCTGTCCATCCTGGAGCTATCAAGATGTATAAGGATCTAAAGGAGTTGTACTGGTGGTCCGGTATGATGAGTGAGATCACGGACTTCGTGGCTAGGTGTTTGACCTATCAACGGGCTAAAGCCAAGCACAAGGTGCCTACTAGTCTTTTACAACCCATTGAGCTTCCACAATGGAAATGGGAACATATTACGATGGATTTTTTAAGTGGTTTACCAATGACACCGAAGAGGAATGATGATATTTGGGTCATAGTGGACCGATTCACCAAATCTGCTCATTTTATTCTGGTGAGAGTAGACTTTGGTTTGCCTAAGCTAGCTGAGTTATACATCCTGGGAGTTTTCCGTTTGCACAGAGTTCCTATGTCCATTATTTCCGATCATGATCCACGTTTTGCATCTTGGTTTTGGAGGACCCTACAAAAGGCTTTGGGAGCTCGAGTACACCTAAGCACTGTTTTCCATCCTCAGACTGATGGTCAATCCGAAAGGGTTATCCATGTGTATAAGTAATCCATATGAATTCTGATTCTTCCTTGTAGATTCTGGAAGATATGCTCCGAGCATGTGTTATTGACTTCGGGAATACGAGGGAGAAATCCCTGCCTTTGGTGGAATTTGCTTACAATAATAGCTACCAAGCCTTGATTTAAATAATGCCATTTGGGAGAAAGCCCTTTACGGGAGGAGAAAGCCCGAACTTGGTGAAGGCAAGGTGTTAGGCCCTGACTTGCTTCGAGAAACTGAAGAAAGGGTGACCATTATCCGTTGATCGGCTCAAAGCTACATTTGACCGACAAGAAGTTTATGGTAATCTAAATAGAAGAGACATTCAGTATGAGGTTGGCGAGAAAGCCTTCCTTAAATTATCTCCGTGGAGGAAGATCCTTTGTTTTGGCAAAAAGGGGAAATTGATTCCTCGTTTCATTGGACCGTTCAAAGTGATCGAGAAAGTTAGACATGTTGCTTACCCACTAGCTTTTCCTAAAGAGTTAGGTTGAATTCATAATGTCTTTCACGTATCTATGCTACAAAAGTACCGTTAGATCATTCTCATGTGATCGAGCTGGAGTCTGTGGAGATTCAGTCTAATCTGACGTACGAGGAACACCATGTGTAGATCCTCGCACGAGAAGTTAAAATACTTCGTAATAAGTCTGTTCCCTTAGTGAAAGTCCTTTGGAGAAGCGTTTGGCTGAAGAAGCAACGTGGGAACTAGAAGAGATGATGCAGAGATAGTACCCCCATCTGTTCAACTAGTGCAAAAATTCAAGGATGAATTTTCTTAAGAGGGGGAGAGCTGTCACATCCCTAAAACTGGCCTAGTCAGAATTTGATTCCGATGACCAAAAATTTTGTATCGGATATGCTCGAAAATGTAACCTCTCAATCCTTGTACCCAATTTTGTAATCAATGAAAGTTGAAGGGTATTAAATTGATCCAAGGACCTCTTTGTAAGAAATTCAAGTTGAAAATGTTGATTTTGAGCTAGGCGTATCGATACGGTTAGACCGGTATCCATACAGTTTGAACTAGACGTTTCGATAAAGTAATACCTATATTTGTACGGTTTAACAGCTATAACTAACTTGTCTTAGCCTAGGCATATCGATACGTCTGTATAGTGTATCGATATGGCCCTCTACCCAAAATTGTTTTATGGCCAAATTGAAGGAAATGGAGAGTAAGGTGCTTAGTCACCTCCTTTCTTGCCTCCCTCACGTGGGATAACTCTAAAAAGGGAACAAATGACAATTGATTGCCTAGAATTGGGAAAAAATGATGAAGTGATAGAAATAATTAAATAAGCTTTCCCTTGCTTAGAGGAAAGCACCCTATTGGTCCTTGGATAGGTGAAAAGTGAATAAATGATAAGTTCTCTAATAAAATACTAAAGGGAAGCCTTCATCTTTGTTTACATCATCACCCGAAAGCTAAACTCACATTTGCCATCCAACAAGAAAGAACCACCAATGTTGTCTTCAACCTTAAGCTAAGCAAGCACCTCAATTCAATCCTCAACCTTTGATCAATTTCAATACATCATTTGAAAGCCTATAACTCGATGAGTAAAACCCCTTATCGATTCAATGATTCCTTTGATCTTTGAGAAGTAATTTCAAGGATTAAACTTTGAACGTCTAAGTCATGCCCATGTTTTAGTAGGTTAATTTCCTTGTTTTGATGTTGTCTACAAGCTTTGACGAGCTTGAAAGACATTTGTGAGATATTAGGCTTCATTCTAATACATTCTTTAAATTTGAACTAGCTCAAGAGTTGGAAGAAATCACTCTGTCATCCCCAACCAAAGCTAAGAGCAAAGGAATCGTAATGCGGGAACCTTGAAAGCTTTGGAGTCAAGCTAAGTGTAGTTGTGTCAAGGGATAGGCTAGGTGTCATCCCGTTGCATTTGCTTTGTGGTTATGTTTGCATTTGATTAAGGGCCCAAGTAGAGCAAGCATATGTGTGGATGCTATTGGTAAGCATGGTAAGTCCTTGTATTGCTTTGATATGTCTATGAGTATATGTGTGATATCTGATATGATATGACTATGATATGTTATGCCATCCAATATGATATGATTATGCTATAATACGTGAAGCTAAGGCTCAATTCCGTTTGCGTTATGTTACGGCCTAAGGATGCCAAAGGTAAGATTTATGTGATATGTGAACTTGGACATTTGTGAATATTGGATACAATTGACATGCCATAGGGTTATTCGAGCTCACCAAGTAAGGGATTGGACTACGGTCTGGGGCTACGACCTATATGTGTGGTGAAATAAGGATGGATTGTGTAAGGGACTATCCAGAGCTACAGCTCAAGGCTACAACCTATTTTCGATATGTGTGGTGTACAGGGGAATCCGCATATCCACTGGTTACATGTCCAAGGGAAATAATATGTTTATATGATTCATATTTGCTTCATGAAATCATGTATATTGGATGAATACGATCTTATATGGTTGATTCTATGTAAATTGTTAACTGAGCATGCCTATATGTCATTCATGCATTTGATAAGTTTATTGTGCATTTGTTATGACTACCTCACTAGGCTATGTATGCCTAACATTCGTGTGTCTCATGCATTTTAGGACCTTGAAGCAATCCAAGCCTTGATCGTGTAGTTGCGGTTGCAAGTCACTCTCATAAAACCCATGTATGCCTATGTTTTGTTTAAACTCCTAGTAAGGTAGCATATGGTTTGGACATATCATGTTTGTGCCTTTTGATTTTTGTATAATGGTCTAATAATGACTAAAGGTTAAATAGGGTTCTTGGTATGTTTGTGAAATGGCTAAACTAGTCAAAATGAGCCTAAAAGCACCAAAAAGGGAAAACTAGGTAAATGGATTTGAAATGTTCTAAAACTTTGTATGCTAATAAAAATATGGATATTAGGCTTGCTGGTAAAATTTGGTTAAGTTTGGACAATGTTCAACATGTTAAATTGATTAAAAACCAGCTAAAATTTATCATTACAAGGCAGGCGTATCAGCACGGGTGATGGCGTATCGATACGACCTTGCATAATTGGACTAAGGGAAACATGGCATATTGATACTCAGAGGGGGTGTATAGATACGGATTTTTATAGTAAGGTCTGAAAAATAAATTGTATCGATACGACTATAGGTTGTACCGAAACGGGCCAACCTTAGTCAACGCGTATCGATTCGAGCATAGGTGTATCGATACAGCTTGTTATCCTTGAATCTGCAAACTCAAAAATTTGGCTTAGCGTACCGATACGGCCCTAAGGGTATCGTTACAGAGTTAATTAATTATGTTAAAAGGTATAAGAATCAGCTTTAAGAAGTTTATAAAATTGGTCACTAAAACTTGTATGGCCTAATTGGAAAAGTAAACGACCTTCGTTGGCAACAAAACTTCAGAAGTTAATAATTGGTAAGTTTAATTGCAGTCTAGTAAAAGGAAATCCCAATAAGGACCTCTAATTTGTAAAAATTATGATTTAGTCCCTAAGTCCAAAAAGGTTTAAAATTGATCCCGAATTGTGTAAGTCTGAATAAGATAATTCTGTTCAGCCATAAAAATATTAATAAATGATCTAAAAGTGTTTCTGTACTCCGATTAAGCTTTTGAACCTCCGATTTGGTTTCCGGTAGCATTTTCCGACCCGGTTCTCTACCAGGCCGAGAAGGGGGTGTTACATGAGGCATGAATGCTATTAGGCAGATTCATCCCAAAGCCTTTAACGGACATCATTTCATCCTTGTGGTCATTGATTACTTCACCAAATGGGTGGAAGCAACTTCTTATGCCAATGTCACAAGATCAGCAGTCTGCATGTTTTTGAAGAAAGATATTATTTGTCGATATGGGTTGCCAGAAAAAAGTTATTACTGGTAAAGCCGCCAATTTCAATGATAAGGTAATAGCAGAAGTGTGTGAGCAGTTCAAAATTATGCACCACAATTCTTTGACTTACCGCCCTAAGATGAATAGGGCAGTGGAGGTAGCAAACAAAAATATCAAGAAAATTATATTAAAGACGACAGAGACTTACAAAGATTGGCATGAGAAGTTATCATGTGCACTGAACGTGTATCAAACTTTGGTACGAACTTCAACTAGGGCAACACCTTACTCTTTGGTCTATGGGACAGAAGCAGTACTACCTATTGAAGTTGAAATTCCATCTCTCTAAGTTTTTTCCGAAGTGAAACTGGATGAAGCAAATTGGGTACAGTCTAGGTTTGATCAGCTGAATCTCATTGAAGAAAAAAGGCTGAAGACCATTTTCCACAGTCAAATATACTAGAAAAGAATGAAGTGGGTACATGATAAGAAAGTTCGGCCCATAGAATTCTGAGAGGGAGATCTTGTGTTGGAAAATATCTTGCAAATACATCGAGATGATCGTGGAAAATGGATGCCTAACTGGGAGGGACCTTATGTTGTCAAAAAGGCCTTTTCTGGAAGAGCATTGATTCTAACTGAGATGGATGGAAGAGATTTGCATAAACCAGTGAACTCTGATTTCGTCAAGAAATATTATATTTGAAGAATAGAAAAAAGAGAAAAGAAAAAGTGGAGTGAAAACCCGAAAAGGGAGCTTCGCGAAATGAAAATCTCTATGGTGAAAACCCAAAAGGGTTCCATAGATATCAATCAAAAAAAGAAAAAAAAAAAAAAATAAAAGGGGGTTCAAGATGAAAATTTGCAAAGGGCGTCTTGAAACCAAAGGTGGATATGGGTTGGAAACTCATAAAGGATGGCTCAAATATGTTGAGATTAGGCATCCGGCAATTAAAACCTCTCAGACACCTAGTATTTTGGGAGGGATTTCATGTCTGTAAATATCTTGACAACGTTGAAGTTTGTTGGACAAAGGCTCAGGCTCAGAACTATATTCGATCGATAGGGTTGTTGAATCCTTCATGCTATGGATGCCCGAGGATTTGACTTTGTTTCTTGATTTTGTTGTTTCAGTTTTCCATGAACTTTTCAAATCTCATTGTACCTTTGCTTATAAGCCTTAATAAAATTCATGAATTTTCCTCCGAGCTTTCTTTATTTTTTCTAAAGCATCATGCAAGTAAGCTAGTATAATTCATTGAAAAACATATGATTTCTAGGTATTACCATGTTTTGAAGGATTGCAGGGAGCTTTAGCACTCTAGGTTATTGAATAGGTGTGTATAAAGAAAAGATAGAGTAGAATGTTGGCCAGCAAAAGCAAAGAAATGAAATGCCTTAATCAAGTCATACCTGAATCAAGTTATACCTGAACAAGTTAGAAGCAAAGATAGAAAAAGAGTGAAAGCGTAGAAAGAAAAAAGAAAGGTGAAAACCCGAAAAGGTACCAAAAAAAAGAAAAGAAAAGAGAAAGAAAATAGAAAAAAAATAAAAACCAAGGTGAAAACCTGAAAGGGCGCCTTGAGAAAAAGAGAAAAGTAAAAAACAAAGTGAAAATCTAAAATGACGTTTTTAGAAAAACAATCTAAAGTGAGAACCTAAGAAGGCGTTTTAGATCAAAAAGCTAGAAACGTAAGGAGAAAGGTCTTAAGGGTCAATCCCGAGTGTGAGATGAACTAACAATGGTTTCCCAAAAAGCAGGAGCTGTTCGATTAATCCCAATGAGCCATGGTTCATGCATCATATAGCAAACTAGGGTCATACTAACCCTCATCAAAGCATTATTAATCTGTTTTGATAGGAATTTAGCAAAGAATTTGGAGTTCCTGCCTAGCAAAGAATTTAGAGTTCCTAATGAGAAGAACTCGTCCAGCAAAGAATGAAGAACTCCTAATGAAAATAGTTCACCCCAGAGTTCCTAATGAGAAGAACTCACCCAAGGAAGAAAGAAGAGCACCTAATGAGAAGAGTTTGCCCTTTTGAAGAATGAGGAAGTTCCTAATGAGAAGAGCTTGCTTATTTGACGCCTTTACAGAGAGGTGGATTAGCAAAAGAATAAGGAATGAAGAATTACATAATAAGAAGAACAACTTCAAACCTCAGAAAATGAAGAATTTCAAAAAGCAATTCCAAACCTTGGAAGATGAAGAATTTCATAACTAGACAAACAACTTCAGATAGTACGGTTTGGTAGAAGATTGAAGAATTTCATAATGAGAAGAACAACTTCAAACTCTATGGTTTGGCAGAAGATTGAAGAATTTCATAATTAGAAGAACAAATTCAATCTTTGGAGTCAGATGATCCGGGTAAAATTTGTGTCTTTGCAGTCTTTGCCCTATTCCTATTCCACATCAATGAGCAAAGAGGGGCAACTGTAAAACCCGATTTTTACCCGGGTACCTATATATATATTTCTCTTAGTAAATAATAAATAAATGAAAACTTTATAAAATCCATGATATTCAATAAAACAGTCCAAAAGTCCATTTTATAATGTCCATATACAAAACCCAATTACATCATAAATACCCCAAAGACCATAATTCAAAACCTAGCCCAGTTACATAAGTTTCCTGCTCAAATCTACCTAAAATCGGGCAAAAGGCCCAAAAGAAACACACTTGTGTTTCTTTAGCCCGCCAAAAGAGCCACGTGTTAGCCTGGGAGTGGTTGATTTCCCCTTCACACGAATTAAGCTCTCTGGTGACGTCAGCTTCGTCAGCACTATAAAAGGGAGATAGAGAAAACATCATATAATAATTAGACAATTAATGGTAGCCATTAATTGAGGAGAGAGGAGAATTCAAATGGACTACTGGGAAAACCAAAGAGTTGCCCAGAACACAAAAAGCTCGTTGTAGAAGATAACTGGTCCTTCACCGGAACTCATTTTACACACTGAGAAGGTAAATTCCTTCTTCCTTATTCATTTTCTGCAAATAAACATGAAATAAAAGTTAGATTTAATTCCTAAAGCTAGAACACAGTAGCAAAATGTGTCAAAACTTAAGAAAAGATTAGATCTACAGGAGCGATGAAAGTTGAAAGGTCTTATCTTGGTTGATTATCTTGTTCAGAGGTCATCGGAGTTTGTGTGACACGGTCGGAATGTTTCTTAATGGTGAAGTTAAAAATGGTAGGTTTATGTTTGTTTTCGAGTATTCAGGCTTAGGAAATGGGTGAAGATGGTAGGATTATGTTGAATTTGGGTATATTTAGGGTTTAAGAAGAAAAAATCAAAAGAAATTAGTTTTTTTATATTTAGGGTTCTGACGTTAAGGTCAAAAATTGCCTTACGACCGCTGGCCAGAACCAGGTGGTGGTCGGAGGTTGCAGAGGTAACTGAAGTAGTAAAGAGGATGACCGGAGATGGTGGCCGGTGGTGGTCGACACCACCTATGGCTGTCGACAAACAGTTCAGGGTTGATTTAGGAAAGTGGTTTTGGATTGAAGGAGAAAAGTTGAAGAATGTTGTTTGAGTTTTAGGAAAGAGGTGAAGTTTGATCTTGAAAAACATAAATAAATAAAAACTTTATAAAGTCTATGATATTCAATAAAACAGTCCAAAATTCCATTTTATAATGTCCATATACAAAACCCAATTACATCATAAATACCCCAAAGACCATAATTCAAAACCAAGCCTAGTTACATAAGTTTCCTGCTCAAATCTACCTAAAATCGGGCAAAAGGCCCAAAATAAACACACATGTGTTTCTTTATCCCGCCAAAAGAGCCATATGTTAGCCTGGGAGTGGTTGATTTCCCCTTCACGTGGATTAAGCTCTCTGGTGGCATCAGGTTCGTCAACACTATAAAAGGGAGAGAGAAAATTCATCAAATAATAATTAGAGAATTAATGGCAGTCATTAATTGAGGAGAGAGGAGAATTTGAAGGGCCTACTGGTAAATTCGAAGAGTTTCGTAGAACATAAATAGCTCATTTTTACTAGTTTAGCCATTTCACAAACATACCAAGAACCCTATTTAACCTTTAGTCATTATTAAACCATTATACAAAAATCAAAAGGCACAAACATGATATGTCCAAACCATATGCCACCTTACTAGGAGTTCAAAAAAACATACGCATACATGGGTTTGATGAGAGTGACTTGCAACCGCAACTACATGATCAAGGCTCAGATTGCTTCAAGGTCCTGAAATGCATGAGACACACAAATTTTAGGCTTACATAGCCTAGTGGGGTAGTCATAACGAATGCACAATAAACTTATCAAATACATGAATGAAATATAGGCATGCTCAGTTAACAATTTACATAGAATCAATCGTATAAGATTGTATTCGTCCAGTATACATGATTTCATGAAGCAAATATGAATCATATAAACATATTATTCCTTTGGACATGTAACCAATGGATACACGGATTCCCCTATACACCACACATATCAAAAATAGGTCGTAGCCTTGAGCCATAGCTCTGGATAGTCCCTTACACAATCCATCCTTATTTAACCACACATATAGGTCATAGCCCCAGACCGTAGTCCAATCCCTTACTTGGTGAGCTCGAATAACCCTATGGCATGTCAATTGTATCCAATGTTCACAAATGTACAAGTTCGCATATCATCATAAATCTTACCTTTGTTGCCCTTAGGTCATAACATAACGGAAATGAAATTGAGCCTTAGCTCCACGTATCATAGCATAAACATATCATATCTGTAACACCCCAAAATCCAGCCTAGTCGTAATTGGGTTCCCGCGATCAAAAACCCTATACCAAAAATGTCCAAATATAGTATTGATGCTGACCACAAGGTCAATTGTATTGGTATTGGACTCTAGTTGAGTCGAATTATTGTTTAAGGATCTTATTGGAAGTATTTGAAACCTTTTAGTTGCTAAATTATTGAAATTGGAAGTTTAGGGGTAAAAGTATAAGGAAATGAGAGTTGAGGGAATAATCTTGCAATTAGATCCTCCTCAACTATAAATCCCATACGTGGGATAACTAGGAGAGATTTCTTCATTGAAAGGAAAGCTCCCAATTAAAAATCAAGTGAATATCTAGAATTGGAAAACTTACCCAAAATTACTCTAAGCAAGCACCTCACCAAGCTATCGTCTACTACCTAAGCAAGCACCTCCATTGAGATTGATTTCAAGCTTGACTTTTCTTCGATTTATTGTTATTGAATCATTGCAAGTGATCGGGTAAGCTATAATCCCCAAACAACCATTGAATTACATGGATATATCAAGCTTAATAACAAGCTAGGGTTTGGCCATCCATGGAGTTTGATAGCTAATAGCTATTTAAGCCTCGATATTGATTTTGATATTGTTATATTAATTTCGGTATCGTAATATTTAATCTAACTGGATCCTATTGTTTTTACCTAGCTCAAGAAGTTGGTAGAGATCATCCACTGTCACCAACAAAAGCTAGGAACAAGGGGATTGCTATCCTGGAGCCTTGAAAGCTTCAGATTGTCGAGGTGAGTGTAGTCGGAGTCTTGGGATTAAGCTAGGTGCCTTTCCTGGCTTCATCATTAATAGAATTGGCATTGCTAACTCCTTTGTTAAGGATTATTGCATCGAATCATTTATCGGACATCATGGAAAGTATTGGTAAGTTATCGCATCGAGTATTGAGCATTGTCAATGCCATCGTCATTGTTATTGAACATCATACATAGCTATTATGTAACATTGATATTGAATTATTGCTTATTGATAAAGCTATCTAATATATTGAATATTTTCATTGCTATTGAACACTGATCATTGATATTGTCACTGGACCTTGGATTTGAAGGACATTTGATACAATTGGCATGCCATAGAATTTAAGAACTCAGTGTATGGGAGGACTACGATCCTAGGGTAACGACCTATATTGATTTGTCGAGGTGGAGGGATGTGTTGTGATATTGGTCATATTGGTGAGGCGAAGGGACTAGACCATTCATTGATTTGGCGAGGCGCAGGAATTCACGTATCCATTATTCGGAAACTATCCAAGGGTTATTGATGAATTAAGGATTCATTATTATTGAATATGTTCATTGCACTGTTTCTGTTGATCTATTGCATTGTCATTATTAAGTTATAAATTGGAGTGCATTACCTTGATATCATGTTTCAATTGTGACAATCTCACTAGGCAATTTATGCCTAATGTATTGCATCTCATCCATTTCAGGTTAAGAGATTTACCATTGGAGATTGGAGGAGTTGAAGCGTTGGACAAGTCACTAGCAAGCTAAAGTAATGTATATCGAACCTATGAACTCCTAGTAGGGTGGCAAATTACCTAGAACAGTCATATATGGCTCCTTTGATGTGTATATTTTGTGCTTGTGGGATGTTAGTGCACAAGGCTTAAAATGAACTTTTCATATCGCTTAAAAAGGACTAAAAGTGCATATTTGGCTGTAAAAGGTGAAAACATAGTAAATGGATTCAAATCAACACAAAATTTGGCATGCTAGTAGTTTATAATGTTTAAAACTTACTGGAAAAATTTCATTGCATTTGGACCTTGGTTGATAGGTTAAATCGAATAAAAACCAGTAAAAATCTGTCATTACAGGGTAAGGCGTATCGATACGACCTTGCATAATTGGTCAAGTCAATGAAGGTTAACAAAGGGCGTATCGGTACGGCCTAGGCGTATCGGTGCGGATTTTGGCTACTGAAATTTCGGTGTAAAAATGGTATCGATATGGGGTTAAAGCATATCGATATTAAGTCGACATGGTCAACTAGTATCGGTACGACCCTCAACCATATCGATACAGTCCTATTACCTTTGAATCTGGAATTTGGGAATTAGGTTTAGCGTATCGATACGGCCACAAGGGTATCGGTACGGTGGCTTTCATTTCTGTAAAAAGTTAAAGAACCCAGTTTTGTATTGTTTACAGAATGATCACTGATTATTTCATGGCTTAATTGAATGGGAAAACAAACTCTAATCAACTTGAAAATTTACATGGCCATTGTTCGTATAATGAATTTCATCTTAGTAAGATTAGTTTTAGGAAAGGTCCACTAAAATAATGAAATTACGTTTTAGTCCCTAAAATCGTTAAAAGATTAATTGGTCTTAATTGGGTAATCATAGACTCGTAATAGATTAATTGGAATTTTATATTGCTTTGTTGGGCCTACTATCATCGCTTATTGTATGGAATACCGAACGCACCTAATTCCCTACCTCAACATGGTGAGCCAGTAGTGCCTGATGCACAGGCAGAATGTTATTGGAACATGGCTGACATGTTCAAGCAATTCATGGCATCTATGAGGGTCGAGATGGTGGTGCAACCAACCCCACCAGTTGTCTAATATGCCCGAGCCCCTATCGATAAGCTGGCCTCACTCCGGGCATACACTTTTACCGGTAAAGATGATGATAATCCTGAGGTTGCCGAGTACTGGCTGGACAACATGTTGAGTATTTTGAATAAGCAATTGCAGTGTTCCGATGAACACAAGTTGGAGTGCGCTCTTGGATTGTTAGTCAATGAAACACTTTAGTGGTGGGAGACCACTATTCTCGTTGTTCCTGAAGAATCAGTCACTTGGGAGTTCTTTCTTCAAGAATTTCGAAAGAAGTACATTAGCGAGTATTATCTCACAGAAAGACGCAGCATCTTCTTTCACCTGAAGCAATGCAGTCGACCTATTGAGTAGTACATTCATGATTTCTGCAAGTACTACCGTTATGGTGCAGAGTACATCAAGAAGGAAGAAAACAAGTGCATGATGTTTATTGTTGGACTTAGTGATGAATTACGCCCTATGTTTACTGCCTTGGGGATCATCGATTTCCAATATCTTGTGAACCGAGTTAAGGCCACTGAAGCTGCATAGAAGACCTTGAGATCAGGTGGAACTAACAAGACCAAAAAGAGGTTTATGGAAGATTCCTGACCTCCTAGGTAGAATAAAAAGATCAAGAACCAAGGCCCCAAACAAAATGTGTATTTCCAACCTTCCTATTCTGGGAATATCAAGAAACCTCAAACGGTGACTTAGTCTTTTGCCAAGACGGCCTCAGTTGACAACACTGGAGGCTTTAATCGAAATACACATAATCTAGTTTGCAATTACTACCAGAAATGACATCCAACAAATCAGTGTCATAAGAAGACTTGAGCATGCTTCTATTATGGTGAACAGGGTTATTTCATTCGTGATTGTCCCTTGGGTGCAACCAAGACTATGGCTACACCGACAAGTGTTGCAACCCCTACTCAGTCCTTCCAAGGTAAGGGGTCAAGAGAAGGTTTGTCAGGAGCTACAAGAAGACCTAGTGGCTTTGGCAAGGCACCGAGTAAGCAATAATCCAAGACTCCTGCTCGAATGTATCATGTGAGGAGCATGGAGGAGGAAGATGAGCCTGATGTCATTGCAGGTATCATTGAACTATATCCATATTCCTTATATGCATTGATAGACCCTAGCTCTACTCATTCTTTTATAAGTACTAAACTGGTCAAGAAGTATGGAATGACTAGTGAACCTATAGCATCGAGAATCTCTGTAACTAGTCCACTGGTGATTGTGTCACCATAAACTTTGTATGTAAGAATTGTCCTATGGTGATTCAAGGGATTCCTTTTGTGGCCAACTTGTTGGCTCTACCGAATCATGAGTTTGATGTCATACTGGGTCTAGATTGGCTTAGTGAGCATCAAGCATGGGTGGATTGTAATAAAAGAAGATTGTATCTCCGAGGCCTTGGCAAGGAGAGCATTGTGTTGATGAGTTCAAGAAATCCTTCCTTGTATGCTTTGACAATTGAAGGTAAAGATGGGCCTTAGTTATCGGATGTTTATGTTGTGTGTGAGTTTCCTGATGTCTTTCCGATGAAATCTCAGGTTTACCTCTAACCTCTGAGGTTAAATTTAGCATCGACGTGCAACTTGGATCTGCTCAAGCATCCATTGCAACATATCGTATGGCAACCATTGAGCTGAAGAAGTTGAAAGTTCAAATTCAAGATTTGCTTGATAAAGGTTTCATTCGACCGAGTTCTTCGCCCTGGGGAGCTCTGCTTCTCTTTATGAAGAAAAAAGATGGTTCCATGAGACTATGTATTGATTATCGACAGTTGAACAAGGTGACCATCAAGAAAAAATACCCATTGCCAAGGATTGTTAACCTATTCGATCAGCTCAAGGATGCCACTGTGTTTTCCAAGATCGACTTAAGTTTTGGCTATTATCAAATGAGAGTTAAAGAATGTGATGTGCCCAAAACTGCCTTTCATACGAGATACGGTCACTACGAATTCTTGGTGATGCCATTTGGGCTAACCAATGCACCGGCATCTTTCATTGACCCAATGAATCGAGTTTTTAGACCCTATCTCGACAAATTTTTGGTGGTGTTCATTGATGATATCCTAATATATTCCAAAGATGTAGCGGAGCATCGTGATCATCTTCGCATTGTGCTTCAAACCCTCCATGAGAAGAAATTGTTTCTAAGTTCTCAAAATATGAGTTCTGGCTTACTGAAGTTGCCTTTCTTGGGCACGTTATATCGGCTTTGGGCATCCAAGTGGACCTGAAGAAGATTCAAGCCATTCTTGATTGGCCTCCACCGAAAAATGTTGGCGAGGTAAGAAGTTTTCTTGTTCTTGTTGGCTATTATAGAAGATTCGTCAAGGGATTTTCTATGATAGCGGCCCCTCTGACTAAGTTATTGAGAAAGAAAACTCCATTTTTTTGGACTGCGGATCAACAAAGGAGCTTCGATCAACTAAAACAAGTTTTGACTCATGCACCAGTTCTAGTCCAACCCGAGTCAGGTAAGGACTATACAGTTTACAGTGATGCATCGCATCTTGGGCTAGGATGTGTATTGATGCAAGAAGGCAAGGTCATTACATATGCATCGAGACAGCTCAAGCCACACTAGATCAATTATCCTACTCATGATCTAGCGTTGGCTGCAGTTGTCTTTGCATTGAAAATTATGAGACATTATCTCTACGGGAAGAAATGTTACCTCTTTATCGATCACAAAAGTCTCAAATATCTCTTAACTCAAAAGTAGTTGAATCTTCGACAATGGAGATGGATGGAACTCCTTAAGGATTATGACCTTGTCATTGTCTATCATCCGGGCAAGGCCAATGTGGTAGCTGATGCACTCAGCCGCAAACCTCTGCTTGGTAAGTATTGTTATTGATCCTCAAGTTTAATGTAATGATTTGTGCATTGACTCGTTACCAGTTCTTGTGTTGTAGCTCCTCAAGCTATCAATGCTCACTTCCGTCTTAGGAAGCATCTCTGCTTTGTAGCTGAACTTCAAGTTCAGTCTACCATTACATCGAGGATTCAAACATTGCAAAGACATGATTCTAAACTTCAAGCCATCATTTCCAAGCTGGAAGATAACCCTGATTTCAGATTGAATTCTGAAGGACTTATGTTTTCGTGACCAGGTCTGTGTACTTGATGATGAACCTTTTCGCACTGATATCCTCAAGGAAGCTCATTCGAGCTCTTTCTCTATTCACCCTGGGTCAGTGAAGATGTACAAGGACCTACGGGAGCATTATTGGTGGTCGGGCATGAAACAAGCCATAGTTGAGTTCGTATCTAAGTGCCACACATGTCAGCGTGTTAAGGCTGAACATCATGTCCCTACCGGATTATTGCAACCTATCGATCTGCCACAATGGAAGTAGGAGAAGATCACTATAGACTTCGTTAGTGGTCTGACTTTGACTCCTACTAGACATGATGCCATCTGGGTCATTGTGGATCATTTTACTAAGTCAGCACATTTTTTATTGGTTCGAATAGACTACGGTCTTCCCAAGCTGGCTGACTTGTATATCAAGGAAGTCATTCGATTCTATGGATTACCTTAGTCTATCATATCCGATCCAGATCCCCGATTTGCACCTCAGTTCTGAAAGTCATTGCAATGAGCTCTAGGAACCAGAGTTAATCTTAGTACTGCCTTTCACCATTAGTCTGATGGCCAATCAGAAAGGGTAATACAGGTCTTGGAGGACATGCTACGAGCATGTATTATTGATTTTGGTGGATCATGGGAGAAATCTCTACCCTCATTGAATTTGCATACAACAATAGATATCAAGCTTCTATTAAGATGGCTTCGTATGAGGCATTGTATAGAAGGTGTTGTCGAACTCCCTTATCTTGGTCTAAGCTTGGTGAAGGCAAGATGTTGGGCCTTTATTTACTTTAGGAAACTGAAGAACAAGTTGCCATTATGCATGACCGTTTGAAAGCAACCTTTGACCGAAAGAAGGCCTATGCTGATCTTAAGCGTAGGGATATTCAATATGAAGTTGGTGAAAAAACCTTCCTCAAGGTTTCACCATGGAAGAAGGTTCTGAGGTTTGGTAAGAAAGGGAAATCAAGTCCCCGATTTATTAGCCCTTTTGAGATTACTGGAAAAGTTGGCTTTGTGGCTTATCGTTTATTGTTGCCCTCAAAAATGAGTAAAATCCATTATGTATTTCATGTATCCATGCTTTGGAAGTATCGTTATGATCCCTTGCACATCATTGAGCCTGAATCTGTAGAAATTCAATCCAACTTATCCTATGAAGAATAACCAGTTCAAATTCTTGCAGGGGAAGTCAAAAGACATCGCAACAAGACTATTCCATTTGTTAAAGTGCTCTGGAAGATCCATACCGCTAAGGAAGCAACATGGGAGCTATAAGAGACAATGCAGAGGCAATATCCTCATCTCTTCAATCCAGGTAAAAAGTCAGGGACGAATTTTTCTTAAGGGGGAGAGTTGTAACACCCCAAAATCTGTCCTAGTCCTAATTGGGTTCCGGTGATCAGAAACCCTATATCAAAAATGTCCAAATATTCTATTGATGCTGACCACAAGGTCAATTGTATTGGTATTGGACTCTAGTTAAGTCCAATTATTTTTTAAGGATCTTATGGAAAGTATTGGAAACCTTTTAGTGGCTAAATTATAGAAATTGGAAGTTTGGGGATAAAAGTATACGAAAATAAGAGTTGAGGGACTAATCTTGCGACTAGCTCCTCTTCAATTATAAATCCCATATGTGGGATAACCGGGAGAGCTTCCTTCATTGAAAGGAAATCTCCCAAATAAAAATCAAGTGAATAGCTAGAATTGGAAAACATACCCGAAATTACTCTAAGCAAGCACCTCACCAAGCTATCATCTCCTACCTAAGCAAGCACCTCTATTGGAGATTGATTTCAAGCTTAACTTTTCTTTGATTTATTGTTATCGAATCGTTGCAAGTGATCGGGTAAGCTATAATCCCCAAACAACCATTGAATTCCATGGATATACCAAGCTTAATAACAAGCTAGGGTTTGGCCATCCATGGAATTTGATAGCTAATAGCTATTTAAGCCTCGATATTGATTTTGATATTGTTATATTGATTTCGGTATCGTCATATTGAATCTAACCGGATCCTATTATTTTTACCTGGCTCAAGAAGTTGGTAGAGATCATCCACCGTCACCAACCAAAGCTAGGAACAAGGGGTTTGCTATTTGGGAGCCTTGAATGCTTTGGATTGTCAAGGTGAGCGTAGTCGGAGTCTCAGGATTAAGGTAGGTGCCTTTCCCGACTTCATCGTTAATAGAATTGTCATTGCTAACTCCTTTGTTAAGGACTATTGCATCGAATCACTTATCAGACATCATGGTAAGTATTGGTAAGTTATCGCATCGAGTATTGAGCATTGTCAATGCCATCGTCATTGTTATTGAACATCAGACATAACTATCGTTGTTGTCATTGAGTATTGTTATTGCCAATATCATCTCCATTGTCATTGAACCGTGAAAGTATATGATATTGATATAGCATTGATATAGTCATTGTCATTGATAATTGATGACAACATCGTTATGGTTATCAGAACATTGAAAATTAATCATCGGCTATTAATGTTGTCATTGAGAACATTGAAATATTACTATTGGCATTGATACTATTATTGAATATTGATATTGAATCATTGCTTATTGATAAAGCTATCGAATATATTGAATATTGTCATTGCTATTGAACACTGATTATTGATATTGTCACCAGACCTTGGATTCAAAGAACATTAGATACAATTGGTCCTTGGACTATGGTCCTAGGACTATGGCCTATATTGATTTGGCGAGGCGGAGGGATGTGTTGTGATATTGGTCATATTGGCTAGGCGGAGGAACTAGACCATTAATTGATTTGGCGAGGCATAGGAATTTGCGTATCCATTATCTGGAAACGATCCAAGG
Source organism: Hibiscus mutabilis (assembly GCA_019671005.1). Taxonomy (NCBI): domain Eukaryota; kingdom Viridiplantae; phylum Streptophyta; class Magnoliopsida; order Malvales; family Malvaceae; genus Hibiscus; species Hibiscus mutabilis. The sequence goes on from CM033745.1 coordinate 31,253,759, forward strand.
GTTATGTAACACCCCTAAAATAGGCCTAGATTTGATATCACTGTGTAGAGTTCTAACTAATTAAATCATGATTTAATCAAAAGGAAACCCTCTAGTAAATTATGAAAAATAAAAAGAAAGGCACTCGAATTGTGATGATCAATTTGAATTGTCTTTAAACCGAATGATCAAATTAAAAAAGGGACCAAAATGTTATAGCCAACAAGTTAGAGTGCCAAATTAAAAGGACCATAATATAATCAAATTGCAATACAAGGAATGCATGGCAAATTTAAATTTGATAGTGGACTATCCATTTGTTACTTAAGCAAGGTCCATTCGGCTACTATAGGGGGAAACTCTTTCTTCCTCATTTGAGCATGCCGAATGTGTTAGGGGGAAAGAGAGAAGAGAGAACTTAGTGTGAGAAAGCTTGAAAAACAAGGACCAAGCTTTGGTTAGGCAACAAATTGAGTTATAGTTCACGTTAAGGAAGGTAACAACATGTTGATTCATTCAATTTTATACTTGAAATGTTAATTATGTAGTGGTCTTGTTGCTTAATTTGAAATTGTACAAGTATGAACTTAATGCTTTGAATTTATATGATGGTTGATGTTGTTGAAATCATGGGTTAGTTTGAATAGGGCTTGTTGATTATACTAATTGTGTATACATGATTATGTGTAAGTGATGCTGGAAAATGAATACATACAGTCGGATTGGTTAAAGCTAGGTAATGGACTGCTCAAATGGTGAATTAGAGGAATGTTGTTGATCAAATGGATCAATTCGAATATAGTACTATAATGCCCTATTTTAATCACATTGATAGGTGAATTGGACTGACCTACACATGTAGGAATATGAATATAAGTTGAATTATAATGTTAGAATCTTGTTTAAATGAATTATGAAGCTAGAAGCTTAACCTAGTGTAATCTGCCCATAAAACTCTGTTACGGGCAGTAACTTTGAAAAAAATCACCATAAATAGTAGTGGTGGAATTTAAGGCTAAAATTTATATGGATGAAAGCTTAACATGTCTAGTTTCATTAGGAACAAATAGAACTGAATTCTGGATTGTAAAACGGATTGTAGAGAATAAACACTAGGGACAGTGCAAACTGTCCAGTGTTGTAAATTGCCTTGTCTTTATGCTAAAAACTTTTTTATTGGCAAAGGATTAAAATGCAAGGCCTATATGGTTAGAAATATGGTTAAGTTAGCTTTCTAACAGTATAAACGATTCTAAATTTCGACGTACGAAATGAAATATATAGGCAATTGAGTAAGTAATGCACCTGCTGTCTAGCAGCAACAGTTTAGGTATCATGGCAGTTTTGTAAACTACTTTATAAATAGTTAGGACAGTTTGGTTACTGTCCTATTTCTGCCTAAATTGGAATGTATATATGTAAGCATGCTGTTGATTATTAAACGTGTGTTTTTGGACAGTTCCAATGTCTAGAACTGTTAGAATGTAGACTGTCTAGTTCATGCATAAATTAGTATGTACATGGTTGTTATGTTGTGTACTAGCAATGTTTCCATGATTGAATGATTGTGCAAACCTATTTTGACATGTATTTGCTTGTGTAATGTATTAGAACAAGGAGTAAACCTTATGGAGGAAGAACGAAGAGTTGTTCAAAAGAGTGGCAAGAAAAAAGGAGTTTGGATCCAAGACTAAGCTAGTTTGGGAGTTTTGTGAGTGTAGCTAAAATAGGGTTAGGACTTAGGTCCTAACCAAAATCAGCATGTCTAAATTCTTGTATTACTAAGTATGCATGATTTGATTTAATAAAGGAAGTATGAATTAAGCTAAATGCATGAAACATGAACCTTGTTGAATTTTTGTGTATGATTCAAATGCTAGAATGTGTATGTGATAAATTGTTGCTTGAAATGTAACATGATGAATGGCTAAATGCTTGTAAGTCGACTACTTGAAATGCTAGACTAAGTGATGCAATAAAAACATGAAATGGTGAGCTAAGGCTGAAATGGCCTAAGGGCTTAATACTTGTATGAACTTGCCATGTAACACTCGTATGGGTCCTTGAAAAAGATAATGCTTGACTTGAACTTGTAATGCTTGAATGGAAGCTAAAAAAATGGACAACCTTGGCTGCTAGTTGGAATAGGTAGAATTGTATTCCATAGTGTCTAGAGCTCTTGTGAATAGGTGGACTACGGTCCAGGGCTAAGGCCCCTATTGGCGACAGACAGAGGGTACGTACGTGTGGTCTTTGGAGACAGTAGGAGGGTTGACCAGTACTACGATACATCTTGTGGCGACAGTTGGTTGGAGACTCGATTACTTGGACAAACTAAGTACCAAGGGTTGTGTTAATAACATAATAAATAAATTATAAACCATGAAAATTGCTTGTTACTTGACATGTAAGCTTGAGAGGCATGTTACTTGATTTAGTAAGCTTGAATGTTATTACTTGATTTACAAACTTGAAAAACTTGGTACATGTCTACTATTCGAATGGCTTGATGAGGTATTACATGATTATTGCTTGTCCACTACTCGAATGGATTGATAAACATGCTATGGATGATTACTTGATATGCTTGCTATGCTATTTAATTTACTTGACAAAATAGTACTTGACACTTACTTTCCATGCTTGAATGCTATTCGAATAATTTGATAATTGGCTACTTAACATTGCTTGTCTTGATACTCGAATTCTATGTGTGTAATGATGCTTGATTTCATGTTTACTTGATGATTCAAATTGCTTGCAAACACTAGCTAGGGTTAAACTTGACTAAAGGCTAAGTGACTTAATAAATGGCTAGATTTTAGATGCTACCTCACTAAGTACATTCCTATACTTATCACTCTTGTTTTCATCCTTCCCAACTACAGGATAAAGGATTTGATCGATTGCTTGATCCTAAAGCTTGATTCTTTGAACTCAAAGCAAGACACAAGCGTAGCTAAAGTATGGTTCATACTTGTTTTGTACTCCCCTAGTTGGTGGCACTTAGATTGTATATAGTGAACTTGTGCATGCATTTTGAATACTTGAAACTTGCATATATATGTTCTTGAATGGGCTTTCCATGTTTTGAACTTGGTTTATAATGTGAAACATGTAATGAACTCAAATTCTATGTAATGGAAAGGTATTTTGTTGCGCATATTTGTATATATTGAATGTTTCAAAGTATTTGATCTAGCCTACTGTGTAATCCGAATGCTTTGTGAGATTATATAGTCACTTGTACGAACATACCATGTTGTAAGTATCCATATATGTTTGTATGGTAAATGCCAAATGGTAAGGCTTGGCATATTGCTTGCTTGGAGACAAGGTACGTGCAATTGTATGTACAAATGACCATGCCTAGCAAATTTTATGTATGAAACGTTACATATATTAATCTAAAGAAATAATGGAATGAAATGAAAGCATGTTTGCTCACTCATGCTTTTTGAATGCTAGTTTGTATGATGATGTTAAATGAAATGTTAAAGTGGTAACATATAATGTCTTGTAAAAAAATATGAGCTTGCTTGCATGTTAAGTTATGAATGCTTGGTTGCTTGCTAGTCAAGTAACTCATCTAATAGGGATGAGTTAACCTATTCTTGCCTCGTTCTTGCTTGTAATGTTTCTGGTAACGCTCCCAAGCCGGCTTACTACAAGCTGGGACAGGGGGTGTTACAGGTTATTGATGAATTAAGGATTCATTGTTATTGATTATGTTCATTGCATTATTTCTATTGATCTACTGCATTGTAATTGTTAAATAATAAGTTGGAGTGCATTACCTTGATATCGTGTTTTAATTGTAACTACCTCACTAGGCAATTTATGCCTAATGCATTGCATCTCATCCATTTCATGTTAATAGATTTATCGTTGGAGATTGAAGGAGTTGAAAAGTTGGATAAGTCACTAGAAAGCTAAAGTAATGTATATCGAACCTATGAACTCCTAGTAGGGTGGAAAAGTACCTAGAACAATCATACAAGGCTCTTTTGATGTGTATATTTTGTGCTTCTGGAATGTTAGTGCACAAGGCTTAAAATGAACTTTTCATATGGCTTAAAAACGACTAAAAGTGCATATTTGGCTCTAAAAGGTGAAAACATAGTAAATGGATTCGAATCAACATGAAATTTGGCATGCTAGTACTTTATAATGTTTAAAACTTATTGGTAAAATTTCATTGCATTTGTACCTTGGTTGATAGGTTAAATTGAATAAAAACCAGTAAAAATCTATCATTACAAGGCAGGGCGTATCGATCGGTTGATGGCGTATCGATGCGGCCTTTCATAATTGGTCAGGTCAATGATGGTCAACAAAGGGCGTATCGATACCCTAGGCGTATCAATATGGATTTTGGCTACTGGAATTTGGGTGTAAAAATGGTATCGATACGGGGTCAAAGCGTATCGATACTAAGTCAACATGGTCAACCAGTATCGGTACGGCCCTCAACCGTATCGATACAGTCCTATTACCTTTGAATCTGGAATTTGGGAATTAGGTTTAGCGTACCGTTACGGCCACAAGGTTATCGGTACAGTGGCAGTTATTTGTGTTAAAAGTTAAAGAACCCTATTTTGTATTGTTTATAGAATGGTCACTGATTATTGCATGGCTTAATCGAATGGGCAAACGAACTCCGATCAACTTGAAAATTTACATGGCCATTGTTCGTATAATGAATTTCATTGTAGTAAGATTAGTTTCAAGAAAGTTCCACTAAAATACTGAAATTACGTTTTAGTCCCTAAAACCAGTAAAGGATTAATTAGTCCTAATTGGGTAATCATAGACTCCTAATAGATTAATTGGAATTTTATATTAGTTTGTTGTGCCTATTATCATCGTTTATTGTATGAAATTATCGTATTGATCACCGTTTAGTTCATCGGTAGCATATTCTGACCCTGTTCTCGACCAGGCCGAGAATGGGGTGCTACAATATCGGATGGCATAACATATCATAGTCATATCATATCGGATATCACACATATACTCATAGACATATCAAAGCAATACAAAGACTTACCATTCTTACCAATAGCATCCACACATATGCTTGCTCTACTTGAGCCCTTAATCAAATGCAAACATAACCACAAAGCAAATGCAACGGGATGACACCTAACTATGCCTTGACACAACTACACTCACCTTGACTCCAAAGCTTTCAAGGTTCTCGAATTACGATTCCTTTGCTCCTAGCTTTGGTTGGGGATGACGGAGTGATTTCCTCTAACTCTTGAGCTAGTTTAAATTTAAAGAATGTATTAGAATCAAGCCTAATATCTCACAAACGTCTTTCAAGCTCATCAAAGCTTGTAGACAACATTGAAACAAGGAAATTAACCTACTAACACTTGGGCTTGAGTTAAACGTTCAAAGTTTAATCCTTGAGATTACTTCTCAAAGATCAAAGGAATAGTTGAATCGATAAAGGGGTTTTACTCACCGAGTTATAGGCTTCCAAATAACGTATTGAAATCGAATAAAGGTTGAGGATTGAATCGAGGTGCTTGCTTAGCTTGAGGTTGAAGACAACAATGATGGTGCTTGCATGTTGGATGGAAAATGTGAGTTTAGCTTTCGGGTGATGATGGAAACAAAGATGAAGGCTTCCCTTTAGTCTTTTATTAGGGAACTTATCATTTAATCATTTTTCACCTATCCAAGGACCAATAGGGTGCTTTCCTCTAAGCAAGGGAAAGCTTATTTAATTATTTCTATCATTTTATCCCCATTTTCCCAATTCTAGGCAATCAATGGTGATTTGTTCCCTTTTCAGAGTCATCCCACGTGAGGGAGGTAAGCAAGAAGGTGACTAAACAACTTACTCTCCATTTCCTTCAAATTAGGCCTTAAAACAATTCTGGGCAGAGGGCCATATCGATACACTATACAGCCATATCGATATGCCTAGGCTAAAACAGGTAAGTTAGTTATAGCTATTAGACCGTGCCGATACAGGTATTACTGTATCGAAATGCCTAGTTCAAACTGTATCAATACCGGTCTAACCGTATCAACACACCTAGCTCAAAATCAACATTTTCAACTTGAATTTCTTACAAATAGGTCCTTGGATCAATTTAATACCCTACAACTTTCATTGATTGCAAAATTGGGTACAAGGATTGAGAGATTACATTTTCGAGCATATTTGATACAAAATTTTTAGTCATCGGAACCAAATTCGGACTAGGCCAGTTTTAGGGATGTGACACCCCAGACAGTAAAAGGCAAAGGTGAATTCATCGTATGAAGAGGTATTGGTGGAGAATTGATCTTGTCAGCATATATTTGGCATTTGTGACATTTATTAGCATAGTCAATGCAATCTACTTTCATGGTTGTCTAGTAATAACCATATCTCATAATCTTCTTGGCCATTGCAAAACAATTTGCATGTGTTCCGCATATTTTATCGTGTACTTCTGCCACAATATTTCTAGCTTCACTAGAATTAACACATCTTAACAATATCTGATCCTTGCCCCTTTTGTACAGGATTTCACCATCAAGCACATACCTTGAAGCCATTCTTCTGATAGTCCTCTTATCGTTATCATTTGCCTTCCAAGATAAGTTTGGAATTTAATGTACTGTATGATATCAAAATACCAAGGATTTCCATCAATTTCCTCCTCTATGCAATAGCAATGAGCTTAGGTTTCATAACTCTACATTCAGATCGGCATCATATCCTCTGGTTTATTTGCTAAGAACACCAAAGTCAGTGTAGCTAAGGCATCAACCATTTGATTATCCTCTTCAGGATGTATGTAAAAGTAATTTCTTCAAACTCTTTCATCAACTCAAGGATCAACTTCTGATACTCGATCAGCTTTATATCCTTTGTTTCCTATTCTCCTCGGAGCTGGTAGATGACCAATGCTGAGTCCTCGTATACTTTCAAGACCTCTATTTTTCTTTCAATTGCAGCACGCAAGCCCATGACCCAAGCTTCAAATTCTGCCATGTTGTTAGTACAAAAAACTCTAATTTGCTTGTGAAAGGATAGTGTACGTTATTTGGGAAGATCAACACTGCTCCAATTCCAAGTCCTAGGGCGTTGGCTGCCCCATCAAAATACAACTCCAATGCTTCAATATCTAGGATTCCATTTTCTTCCATGGAGATATTCATCACATCCATATTTGGGAAATCAAAGTTCAGGGGCTCATAAGCTTTTGAAGCACGACTAGCCAAGAAATTTTCTATGGCGCTCCCTTTTATTGCTTTCTGACTTACATATACAATGTCGAACTCTAACAAAAACATTTGCCAACGAGCCAATCTTCCAGTCAGTGCTAGAGCTTCCATCAAAAATTTTAATGGATCAAGGCGAGACATTAACTAAGTAGTGTGGTATAGCATGTATTGTCTGAGTCTATGAGTTACCCAAACCAAATAACAACATAGTTTTTGAATTAGTGGGTATTGTACTTCACACTCTATAAACTTTTTAATTAAGTAATATATGGCTCTTTCTTTCTTTCATGTATCATCATGTTGCCCCAACATACATCCCATTGAATTTTCATAGACCGTCAGATAAAGGATGAGTGGTCTATTCAGAACTTGTGCCACTAAATATGGAGCATTTGACAAATATTCTTTGATCTTGTCAAGTGCCTCTTAGCATTCTTCATCCCATTCACCTGGATTATTCTTTCGAAGCAACCTGAAGACTGGATTACATCTATTGGTCAGTTGATAAATGAACCGAGAAATGTAATTCAATCTCCCAAAGAATCCTCGTACTTCTTTTTGTGATCGAGATGGTGGAAGATTCCGGATTGCTTTCACCTTGTCTGGCTCAATTTCAATTCATCTTCTACTACTAACCATGAAGCCCAAGACTTTTCTAGATGTAACCCCAAAGTACACTTGTTTGGATTAAGCTTCAACTGATACTTTCTCAACCTTTGAAATAATTTTGCAAATTATGGATGTGCCCTTCCTCAGTCTGAGACTTGGCGATCATATCATCCACATACACCTCAATCTCTTTTTGCATCATGTCGTGGAAAAGAGTCAACATGGATCATTGATATGTTGCTCTTGCATTCTTCAGTCTGAAAGGCATCACTTTGTAACAATATGTGCCCCACAAGGTTATGAATGTTGTTTTCTCCCTCTCTTCTGGTTCATCTTTATCTGATTGTACCTTGAGAAACCATCCATGAATGAGAACCATAAATTTCTTGATGTATTATCAACTAGAATGTCAATATGTGGTAAAGGAAAGTTGTTCATCGGACTCGCTCTGTTCAAATCTCTATAGTGCACACACATACGTACTTTCCTATCTTTCTTCGGCACGAGACTATGTTAGCCACCCACTCTGTGTATCGTCCTACTTCAAGGAAGCTTGTATCAATTTGCTTTTATACCTCTTCTTTGATCTTTAATACCATCTCCGATCTCAACCTTCTAAGCTTCTTCTGAACCGGTTTGCATTCTGGCCTTATGGGAAACTTATGTACGACTATATCTGTATCTAATCCTGGCGTGTCTTGATAAGACCAGGGGAAGACATCTTTGAACTCTCACAACAAATCTATTAACTCTTGTCTGATTTTTGGCAAGAAAGCAGTACCAATCTTTACCTCTCTTCTGACTTTATCTGTTCCAAGATTTAGGATTTCTATCTCTTCTTTGTGAGGTAAGATCTGCTTGTCTTCCATTTCTACCAACCTCAGTAATTCATCAGGGGTTTCACATTCTGTCTCATCTTCACACTCATTGACTTCCACTAGACACATTGATTGCTCTGAAACTAATTCGGGATTAGGTTTAAGATCATTCATGCAATTAATAGTTGAAGACCTGCAAGGAAAATAATAATATATTTGGAATGGATGCAAAAAAAACAAGAAACATGTTTTCCATTTGAGAAACATCGTGAAAGCATCTTTATTGAAGTAAACTTGCATAATAGCCCTTTACAGATAATCCCTTGTACTCGCAGGCACAAATACAAGGTGGCTCTTGGCGTTACTCTATTTTTATTCTTAAAAACCAGGGGAAGATCTTTTGTTGTCCAATTATTGAGTGCTTCACCAGGAAAGCATGGACGTATTCCCTCCAGATACTTACCAGGCTGGGATTGCGCAAATATGCTATTAACATGCAGCCCCACCATGATATTGCCAAAAATCTCTTCCTCTTGAAGCTTCACTGTCTCCAGGTTGTCTTTCTTGAGTTGCTTTTCCACGTTTTCAAACCCACAAGACTTGAAGATGCTAGTCAAGTCAGGGAAAGCCATGGGTTCAAAAGAAGTTTTCATCCCCATAAATTTAGCTCTTCTTTGATCCTCTCTTTTCTTCAGATCCTTTTGCCTCTGCTGAATATTCGGCCTGAACCTAAGTCCAAAGTAATTCTTTTTCATAATGACAGACTTCGAGCATAAACTTCCTTGGAGATTTTTGCCAATTCCCTTTCATGTCTTCTCACCTCTACCAAGTGTCTCATAGACAGTCATCTTGGTGCAATTGGATAGCCTCGATCAGGGCATCAGTTTTCCTTCAGCAATAAAGGTCACGTTTATGAACTCTAGGGCCCTGAATGAACACTTGAGAGAATTCTTATTTGCTTCAATATAGGGGCATCATTAGTTACCGAAGCTATAATATCTTCTTCAGCTCCAACACAAACCAACCTTCCATCTATCACAAACTTTAATTTCTGATGCAGAGACGATGGTACTACGCCACCAGAATGAATCCATGGCCTTTCCAACAAGCAATTGTCTGTTGTTTTGATATCCATAACCACAAAGTCAACAATGTAGATTGCAAGTCCAATTAGTGGTGGTACTTCAATCTTTCCTAGCACCTCTCAAGTCGTACCATCAAATGCTCTCACAGTATTCTTGTATGCTTTCATGTGTGAGTCATCGATTGGCAACCTTTGTAGGGTAACCATTGGCAGAACATTCAATGTTGATCCATTATCTATCAAAACCCTGGGAAGAACGTGACCCTTACAATGAGTTGTGATGTTCAAAGTCTTAACAGACCCCATTCCTCCCTCCGGGATCTCATCATCATTGAAGGTAATCTAGTTGTCCGCAGTAATATGGTTCACTATTCTATCCAGCTTGTGTACTGATATATCACTTGGAACAAATGTTTGATTGAACACCTTAATCAAAGCATTACGGTGCCCTTCCGAACTCGGCAATAGTTTGAGAACAGAAATCCTTGCATGTTGTCTTTTCAATTGCTCAATTATACTGTATTCATTATACTTCAAGAACTTCACAAACTCTTGGGCATGTTCTTCTGTGACAGGTTGATTTATTTTAAGAGCAAGCTCCTCCCCAAAAATCCTCTTCGATATTGCACCAACCTTCCATTTTGCCTTCTCACCCTCTTTGGATGTCTCAGGTGAATAACATCTGCCACTCTTAGTAAAATTCCCCACCTCATCTACCAGTTCTGAGTTGGGTTTTTCATCTTGCTTTCCTTTTGAAATTGTATTTGTTTCTTCCAATGGCTTTACCTCTTCTTGGGGTTTTGGCTTTTTCGGTAAAGACACATTAGCAGCTTAATTCCAAGGAACCCTATGGAAATCCTTAAAAGCAAATGGTGATGGTGGAGAAATCACAATCTTGGGAGTCACTACCGGCTTCACATTAGCTGAAGAGCCTTCCATCTTTGGCCTAGCATAAATGACCAACGGCCTCTTGACCCCATACTTAACCCCCGAAGGTTCAGAGGTGCATACTTCAACTTCCTTTCTCCCACCGGTATTTTTGAAAAACTAAATTTCTTTGTTATTCATCATACCCTAAATCAAGCACCTAAACTCAGCACAGTGTTGAATTTCATGGCCTTCTTCCTGGTGATATTCACAGTATTGCCTGACTCCACTTCTTTCTCAACTTTCATCCCTATCTGTATCTCCCAGCATCATACAATTGTTCAAATACCCAATTCAAAGGAGATCTGATCTTAGACACATCAGTCTTTAGCCGCTTGGCTTCATCATCTTCCTCTATTGCATTCACCCCTTGCCCCCATGGTTTGGCAACGAATTGTCCATGATACTAGGCTCGTCAAATTTCAACACCCCAGTATTGACCAAATTCTGAACTACTTTCTTGAATGTAGTATAATTCTCAATTATATGCCCAATAATCCTAGCATGATACTCATAATGGGCCTTCGGATCATACCACGGAGGATATGGGGGCTGAAGACGTGTAAGATAATAGGGCCTCACCAAGTTTACATCAAACAACTGTGGGTATAACTCAGAATATGACACTAGTATAGGGGTAAAGCTTATCCTTTCATTTCTCGAACACCGAGAATCCTTCCTGTTCGAATTCTGTGTATTTCTTGACAAACCCCAAGAGGTATAATCGTGACATTCTTTGGAGCCTCATAAGCACTGGCATTATTTACTTCATTGTTCTTATTTTTGAAATTCTTGCAAGAACTTTCCCCATTTTCTATTCTGCCACTCTTGATTGCCGTTTCAATCATCTCACTGGTCATCACCATATCGGCAAAGTTGTGGGTGGCGTTGTCAATCAGTCGCTCAAAAAGTGGCCCCCTCAGAGTTTTTACAAACATGTGAGTAATTTGCTCTCTATTTTTGCTGGTTGTACTTGTGCTGCCATCTCCTTCCATCTTTGTGCATATTGTCATAAACTTTCGTAGGTTTCTATTCTATGGCTTGCAGCATGACCCGACTAGGAACCATTTCAGACATTTGCTTGTATTGTTCTTCAAAATCTCTAGAAAGGTCTTTCCATGTCCTTATGTTTACTCGACTTAACTGAGTGTACCATCGTGATGCCGAGCCAGTCAGGCTGTCTTAGAAACAATGAATCAGTAATTTCCCATCCTTCAAATAGGCAGCCATCTTGCGACAATACATGGTAAGATGTGCTCTTGGGAAAGTCAACCGATCATACTTCTCAAAAACTTGTACCTTGAATTGGGTGGCAGGACCAGATCAGCAACTAGGCTCAAATCAGTAGAACTAGACCCTTGCTCATTCTCTTTTTGCATCTCCAACAAATGGTCCTTTAAAGCTTTACAATGTTCTTCATATTTCCTCTCCATTTCAGCTCGGATCTTTTCAATTTTATTGACAGTATTCAAGTCCGGACTTCATCACCACACCCAAAGTTTGCTCAAATATTGACCGGATGAATAGCAGTAGCCCCAGCTAGATTGATGTGGACTTTTTTCGTAGGAGGTGGTCTCTCAGGCTGTTCCCTTATGTGAGATGTAGTATCACCTTGTTCATTTATTTCATTTGATCCATCATGTGCCTTGCCCTTTCCGGATTCCTTTGGTCCCAGCAAAGCAGTTAGTTGGTTGATTATCTCCCTCTGAGCCTAAGCAAAATGGTCCTTCATGGACCGCTCGATTCTGTCAAATCTGTTATGTACTTCAACACGGTCATTTTCAAGACTAGTAATCCTATCTTCTACAGCCATGGTCCTGGAGCGCAGGCATGTTCCGTACGAATGCGGTATGATTGTGGTTTAAAAATAAACTGCCATAGAACCTTTCTTTATTAAACCATTTATTTTGCAGAATAAAATGTAATGCAAGTGCATGTATGTATAAATGTATGAATGCGTGAATGCAAAGGCATCAAATTCAATAACTAGTCTTTTGGAAACATTCATTAGCCAAAAGGTCCAAATATAGGGAAAAGATAATTTCTCCTATAGAAAACAGGTAGCCCTAACCCCTAAATTGATTAATTCATGAAGCAAGCGGGTAATGACTTCTCCATGCTCGAGCTCAATATCTGGTTGTTCCAACAAACTCGTGGCTTATCTTGACAAGATATGCACGTACGAAGCAAATACTCCTGACTTGTTTATTGAAGTTAACCAATTCGTCGTTCTGGCTTTGGACAGTGCGTTGTGTTGATTCATACTTGCCTTTCCATGCATCGCTTTCTTGGTGTAGTGCTCCCTCGTAGTGATAATTTATAAAATACATATGCTTGTGAGAAAGAGGATAAGTCACAAAAAGATTTTTCATTTTTATTTCTAATACTAACATTAGAAAGTGAAGAAAGTGAGTTTTTTATAGCTGAAATAAAATGAGTTGTATTTTTAGTTGTTTTACTAATTCTTTCTTGATTTGCTTCATTATTGTGAATGAATTTCTCAATCATTTTTTTGTTGATTCAAGAAAAAGTTGTGTATTGGTTCTTGGAATATTAATGATACATCGCGAGCTTATCGTTCAAGCCTTGTACTGCATTTTCTAACTCTGACGCCTTTTTCTGTAGTCTTTCTTTCTCTTGTTCCATCTGGACCTTATCTTCATTATGGTATCTCATAACTATTTGCTCTAATTGCGTCACTTGGGCTGTTAATTCAAAATTTTGGGCTTGTTCTTCTTCTAGCATCTTCTTGGCCTTGCTACTTTATTCTTTGCTTTTTCAGGACTTCTTTTCGTACATCTTCTTGTAGTTATTCCTTTCTTTCGTCATATCATCCAATTTCTCTAAAAAGTTCTGCATTATCTTGTTTGTTCCTCCTTTTTGCTTTGCTTTGTAACTGTCATGAATTTCTTGCAGCTTCTTCAAGTCTCGACTGATTTTCTTGTTCTGTTCCATGAGCCCCTTTTCCTTTCCTTAGTGAATATTCACTTGTAGCTTTTCCATGGTTAATTCAATAGTAAGGTCATTGATTCCTTTCTTATATTTCTTCAAGTCCAACTCTCGATCATGCCTGAGCTTTTCCAATGCAGATGGGACGCTTCTAGCAGGTTGAGCAGATGAGCCGACAGTTTCCTGAATTCCCTGGAATGTGTTATCATTAACCTTTTGAGGCCTCTATTCTTCATACCTTGTTATAACTTCCAGCTCCTAATACGGTTGAACCATCTTTGGCTCTTTCCATACTTTTGTAGTTTGAGTTACCATCCCCTTATAATCATTTGTTCCTGTAGTAGCTGGTACGAATTGTCTTGAAGCGAAATGTCTGGATACCAATAGGGGACAATAGGTTGTTCCTCCCCAAATTATGGGTAACGGGACCCAATCTCTAGCTTCGCATCGAGACAAAAAAGTTGTCCCCTTGTTCAACCAGGGAGCCCTCCATACAACATCGATATCCTTCATGTCCTTGAAATATTCTTTCCATTGCTCTTCATTCTTCTTCTCTAACGTGCAAATAGCTAGATGTTCCTTTATCGGTGAGTATGTGTCGAGATACCTAATGGCTCTATAAGGAGTATTCCACCTATGACCTCTGAACCAAATTTTGAGCAACTGTGCACAATCCCAAAATCTTTTATCCCCTAACTTCTTACACGCGGTCAATGATCTATAAGTTTTAGCTAAGATTGCAGGTACCAGATTTACACCTTTTTTCTAGTTTCTCGACCAGTCTCACTATTGACGGATCTATGTGTTCTGCAGTTCTTGGGAACAAAACCAATATGTATATGCACAAGGCGTATAAGATTCTCATCCTAGTTGGTTCATCACTTGTCAATATTAGCTCTTTAAGGACTCTCCAATTTATGCCCTATTTGTCTTCATTTTGATCAGTACTGTCATTGTTGGCTATCTTCTTATCCAACCATTCTTTGGTCTTTCTTGTGATCAACACCAATTTCTTTATGAAACCTGAGTTATTAGTAGGCCTGATGTAAATCTTATCACTCTAAATTCTGGGACAGTGTATCAGTGCCTCGTACTCCTTGAGTGTAGGTGTCATATCCACTTGTCCAAAGGTAAAACATTTATACGCCGGGTTCCAGAATTGAGCCATTGCCCCTAAGTAACTCTTGGTCTATCTGAACCCTCAACAATAAGGCTATGTCCCCTAATTCTTTTTTAAAAGAGTCTTTCATATCATTTCCCCATTAATCCCTTATAGCTCTGACTTCTGGCAAGCAAGCATTCTGGTTGGTGTTTAACTTGGCATAACTCCCCATTTGTGATATGTCTCCCCTACGAAGATTGTCTCCTTTCTCATGCTGAGTTTGCTCTGACCATGTCAAAACTGCGATATTGTCTTCTCCTAGTTTCTTTGACCCTTCAGCCATATCAAATACTTCCTAATCAACTGATACCCGAACCGATGCCAAAATAATGCAACATGACATGGTTCATTTAAAATAACAAAATAAAATGAAAAAACAAACAAGCACAAAAAAAATTGTGTCAGTATTGTGAATTAATATGGAAAGCAAATAATAAAATATTAACACAGAAAGACACGTAATATTTAGCAAAAAAAGAGAAATGTATTTAAACCGGCAACACCTATCGTAGGTCTCTGTCTGGCTCTGGTGGGGTGGGCTTCTAGATAACAAAATGTGGGTTTGTTCTAGACTGGGTACCTGAATTGTTGTTACTTTCTATTACGACAACAAAACATCGATTCGAGAGTATACGACCCCTTCTATCGGGGGCGTGAACCTTATGTTACATTAGGTTGGTATACAGGAAGAAAGACAAAAATCCAAACTCAAAGGTGGGGAGCCTCGCGTCGGATCATGTCTCACTCCCACTTAAGGGTGAAAAGCCCGGATAGAAGGATCATGCATGAATGATAGATATATCATACACAAAAGCCACCTCCATTCTTCCTGAAAATCCATCCAATAATTATTGGAGAAATTAAATTCAAATTATTGTTTGAAATGCTAAAATACCACGTGAAATTAATTAATTAGGCTTGATTCTCAATTTAAGTCCCCAAGGAGTCGCCAAGTTGTCGCGACCATTTTAAACTGATGTGTGAAAATAGCCTGATGATTAGGTTTTTGAAATCGGGGTTTTGCCATTTTAATTTAATCTTGTAAATTTGAGTTTTTCATATTAAATTTGATTTTCCTTTAAATTTTGGAAACAATTTGTAGTGGCCACCGATCATTTTGGTAGATCGAACACCATAAAATAACTAGAGATTCATTTCTTTAAAATTAGGCTTCGGGATTCAGTTACGTGTGAGGAAGGATTAGCACCCCCCCACACACACACAAATGTCCGTTATCGGTACCTTATTAATTTCACGTTGCATTTTGGCATTTCAAACAGTAATTTGAATTTAATTTGTCCATACTTATTAACATGGATTTAAATTCTAAATGAAAATATCCTTTTATAAGGAAATACATTTTGGGCGAATATGAGTTTTGAAACATCCAGTTACTTTAGGATACTTCAATTCATATTCAAAATGTATCCCAACATAAATGGTTTTCTATGCATGTCCGATTATTTTCTTGTTAATTTTAAGTTCTAACCTAATAGGCCCTAATTGATTAAATTTATTAAAGAATCTATGAATATCATCGAATTTAGAGGTTTATGTGATAACACCCAATTACTTGGGCACTATCCATATTAAGCCCTAAATCAACAATATTCCTATTTATTCCATGACTCTAATTATTTAAACTTAGCCCTAATTTAACTCTAATTTAATTAACTAGGTGTTAATTGTCATGTTCTAAGTTTAAATGAATACCAAATATTCAATTAAAAAGCCCCCTTGGATAACATCTCATTACAATGAGACACTATCCAACTTAGGACTTTAAAATTTATCTTTTGATATCCATTTATTTTCTACAATTATCTATTCTAATTCAATTATTGAAATTAATTAAAGACCCTAGTATTTGAGGCTCTAATTATTTAAGGCTAAGTGAATTAAATGTCTAAATATCAAAACTATATGCCCATTTTAAAATATGCAAGCATACATATAATTTAAACAAAATAAATTAAGCAATTAACAAATAGGAGCTAAATTGAATTGAACTATAAACTATGGAGCAAAATTAAAAAAGTTTAGTGACCAAATTAAATGAAAACAAAACAAATTAGCCCAAACTAAGTAAATTCGGAAGTAGGGTGTGGATCCCCTGGTCTGACCTGAAAGACCCGCGCGGGTCGAGTCAACCCAGTGCCAAAACGGCACCGTTTAACTCAGGGTATTTAAACCCCTAACCGAGTCAAACCGATCATTTTCACCAGCCCTTTCTCTCTCTACTCGTTCCTCTCTCTCTCAATTCTCTCTCAAACTTAACACTCCTAAACCCAGATATACTCCTTCAAACAAATCAAATTCCCACATTCAACACAAGTTCATCAGCCATTGTTCATTTTTCTTCTTTTAATCCGACACAAACACCAAAAACCTTACCATTTTATGTTTTTCAAGATCAAACTTCACCTCTTTCCTAAAACTCAAACAACATTCTTCAACTTTCCTCATTCAATCTAAAACCACTTTCCTAAATCAACCTCATCATGTTTGTCGGTAGCCGAAGGCGGTGCCAACCTCCATCGTCCACCGTCTCTAGTCATCCTCTTCCGGCAACCACTACAACCTCTGACCACCACTTGGTTCCACCCAGCCGTCATGAGGCGATTTCTGGCTGGCCGACGTGAGGCGATTTTCGACCGCCGAACCAGAACCTCAGAAGTCAAAAACACCAATTTCTTCTGATTTTTTCTTCTTAAACCCTAAATCTACCCAAATTCAATAGAATCCTACCGTCTTCACCCATTTCCTAAGCCTAACTACCCGAAATCAAACCTAAACCTACCATTTCCATCTCCGCCATTAAGAAACATTCCGACCGTCTCACACAAACTATTGTAACCTCTGAACAAGATAATCAACCAAGTAAGACCTTTCGACTTTCATTTCTCCTTTAGATCTAATCTTTTCTTAAGTTTTGACACATTTTGCTACTATTTTCTAGCTTTAGGACTTAGATCTAACTTTTATTTCATGTTTATTTACTGAAAATGAATAGGGAAGAAGAATTTTACCTTCTCAGCGTGTAAACAAAGTTTCGGTGAAGGACCGGTTATCTTCTCCGGCGAGCTCTTTGTGTTCTAGGTAACTCTTCGACTTTCCCAGTAGGCCATCCAAATTCTCCTAACTCCTCAATTAATGGCTGCCATTAATTGTCTAATTATTATCTAATGATTTTTGTCTCTTTCTCTCTCCCTTTTATAGTGCTGACGAAATCTGCGTGAAGGGGAAATCAGCCACTCCCAGGCTGACACATGACTCTTTTAGCGGGCTAAAGAAATATAAGTGTGTTTCTTTTGGGCCTTTTGCCTGATTTTAGGTAGATTTGAGCGGGAAACTTATATAATTGGGTCTGGTTTTGAATTATGGGCTTTGGGGTATTTATGATGTAATTGGGTTTTGTATATGGACATTATAAAATGAACTTTTGGATAGTTTTATTGAATATCATATACTTTATAAAGTTTTTATTTATTTATTCATTTATTATTTACTAAGAGAAATATATATGTAGGTACCCGGGTAAAAATCGGGTATTATACGTACCGATACTAAAACTACTTACGGGAAATCTCAATTTCCCCAAGTACAGGTACGAGTCGGCCCGTATCGATACACCATTGAATAGCGTACCTGTATAACCAAAGCTCATACCGATACCCTAATCATGAGCTCGAACCATATTAACGAATTACAAAGTTACGAAGCTTTATTCACCCCTAAACTTTATGATCATTTATGGTGTGTTTACTAATGCATTTAATCAATTAAAATAAATTCCTGACTTTGTGATCATTTAGTCGAGTATTACCAATTATCATTCAATTTAGTACCACTTCTATCGAACATTCCAATTTCATATATCAAGCAACATAGCATGTAAATCAACCAATCAAATATTTACACGAATATTCAAACAACCCTACTCGGTCTCTAAAGCTCATAATAATCTCGAATATTCTCAAACTCATCAAGCATCTCAACATTTACACAGTATCGTAATACCAGTCTAAACACATGCTTATTTTCATCTACCTATTTTGCAAACACTAACAAGCAAGGCAATTAGACTTATGATGCTCATAAAGCATTTTGGAGTTCGAGGTGTACTAACCTCAAGAAATTATTAACAAATCCTCACTCAAACTTCCAAAATGCTCCTCTTGATCCGGTATTCAAGAACAAATAATCCTTATATAAAAACGAATACGAAAATACATTAATTTCATGCATCCCATATTCAAATCACAAGGTCAAACACATAAAACCAGCTTACAGGATTCGAATTTGGAGAAAAAAAACTGCACCAATAGACGCAAAATGTCAAAAACCCCCAGGGTAAGGTCTCTTAGAAAAAGTCAACGACCTATCAATGTTGGTCAAAGGCCGGTGGCAACGATTAAAGAGGCACTCGGGATTTGGTGTGGCGTGGTGCACAGTTGCTTTAGTGCACCTACAAGGTGCACTCTTGTGCATTGTGGTGTAGGTGCACCAGTAGGCTGGATTAGGTGTGGTGCGGTGCACAGGAGCCTGCGTGCACCTGTCCTCAACAATTGTTGCAAACCCACGTGCAGACGGTGGCGCGTGCCCTCCGATGGTGGCAAACGGACGACGAGCTCTACATCCATGAATTGGCACCTCCCGAGCACGATGGTGACCTCCAAATCTGAATTTGGGCACTCGAATCCCTTCATCTTGAAAAATCAAAATTTTCTTTCTCTTACCCCTCCGACAGCGGCTCCAATTGTGACGCCGCTGGTACCGACAAACTCGTCTCGACGAGATAAACACAATGACAGTGGAGGTGTCGACAACGAACGATCAGATCTCGGTAGATCGAAGTTGAGAGATTTGAAGAGGGAGGGTGGAAAAGGGAAAAGTAGAGAGAAAAAGAGAGAGAGAAAAAAATTAATATCTAAATTTTCTCCTCCCATTCCCACCACTTTATTTCAAAATACCATCTTCTAAAACAAAATGGTAAAATTGCACCATAGGTCCCCCAACGATAGATCCTTACACATCACGGTCATTAGTTTATCCAAATATTAAATCTTGTAGGATCTCTTTATTTTATTAACACTTAAATTAAAATGTTGAACCCGAAACAAGATCCAAAAGACTAACCCAATATCTGGGTCGTTACAGTCTCTCATATGCTCAAAACGGTTGAGACACAACTCGAAATCTTTTCTTCTCCTCTAGTGTTTTTGATAGAGGGCAAAGTCAAGACCAAAGTTTGTGATCTCTACAGTCATGCTGCTATAGCTGATCATCCCATTGTTGTATCCTGAGAGACAGATGACCGATGAACTCAAGCGGGCCGAAATCTATCTTAAGAAAATTGCGTAACTGCAAGCCTCAATACGTTTTCTCCTATTTTCCAATCAAATCAAGAGTTTGTTCTTTCCTTACTATTGTAATTCGATTAATTAATAACATTTTATTTTTTTTCTTTTATTGTCTTGGATTGTTATATTTGTAACAAAATGAAATAGAAGTGAATTGTCCTTCTTCTTCAACCTCGTCTTCTACTTTTTAAAGTTATTTCTTCTTCTTTTTATACCCTTTCTTCAAATTATCTTTATAAACTTAATGAGTCACTAGCAAGATTGTGACACGCCAGTAGTCGATAACTAACATTATAATCAGTGCTGACGCTGATCAAGCATAAGAAATATTAAGAGGCCTTACAGGCACTCGAGAAAGAGAGAAAAAAATGGGTTTAGAATTTGATTAGGTATAAATTGAAAGCTCAATATTAAATCCTTTGACACACATAATTTAATTGACTTTATATTTATAAAAATTGTCCACTCACTATTTATAAAAATTTAAGTGAGAGGGGGACAATATTGATAAACTCCTTTGACACACGTAATTTAAGTGTTTGACACGCGTAATTTTATTGAAAGCTCAATATTTATAAAAATTTAGACAACTCCCCCTCTCCTCTTTTATCACTCCACGAAAGGGGTTTTCTTTTTTTCTCCGACGATAACTGAGTGGTAATTTTCTCTTTCTTCTTTTATCTCTTTTTTTATAATTTATTATCGTATCGTTTGTAATTGTTCGTATTAAGTCAATTGTTATAAATTTTGTCTAAAATCACCGTCAACCATATTTTTTCTCCTTTATTTTTTGTTTGATGTCTGTTATTTTAAACATCAACAATTGATGGGATGAGTATATATCGAACAAACAAAGTTATTAATTTTATAATAATATTAATAAAATTTAAATAATATACTCTATCATATAAAAACTGTTCATATATTTGCATCACAGTCGTATCCAACACCCCTCGTGAATTAACGAATAATTATTGAACTCAAGTCACCCGTAAATCTAATAGAAAAATAGACTTATCCCCATTTTCCCGTCGCTGCCTTCTTTATTTTTCTACAATTTTCATTGTCAAGGATGGTATTAGACGTGGACTTAGTTTTTGAGTGTTTGTTTTCTTTTCTTTTATTTTCTTACGTTCTCTCTTTCCTCTTTCTTCAGACTTTGTCAAAATATTTAATATTTTTTATGTTACATAGCTGAATTGTGTTATTTTATTTATTCTCCCATTCATATAAAATGATATATGTTTTTTTTCTATTCTTGTAGTACATTTATTTTCATTTAAGGTTGAATTTGCTACCGCTGATCAAGTTTTATATTTATTTGATTATCTTATAGAGTCATTCATACTTTGGACTCTCAACTGACTCTCTCATATTGATAGATGCTCCTAATAACCTAAGATAAGTTGCACTTGAGTTGTGATGAAATCAGTTTATCAGCATCTCGTCATTGTTATATTCATTCATATGATTAGTGCTGATAATATTTATCTTTCATCTCGACAGTGATGTTTGTTTTTATCTTTTAGTTTTTCTTAGTTGTTTTTTAGGATTTTTAACTCTTCCCTATATGGTTTATTTTATTATTTAGTGGTTAGTTTGTTCTTTTGGATGGTTTAAAAAAATGATCAGCTAGTATATTTATTTTTCTGATAAAAGTAACTATTATTAATAACTAAAAATCACCTATAAATATCCTAAAATCACTACATAATATGATAAATTATAAAGTCTCCTTTTAATCGCAATTAAAATTTAGATTTTAATTATATTAACAAACACAATTTATTTTGAATGCTCTTAAGTTGATTAGAAGGTAGTATTTGTTCGTAATTTTATTTTTACAAAAACTCAAAGTTTTTTAGGATGAAACATTATCATCTTTTCCACCATGACTACTTGTTGTGCTCGTCAACCAACACAAATTTATATTGTATAGGCATAATGCCAAAAAAAAATGCTCCAAACGTATGATTGAATAGTCACTTTGGCCCCTATTTTTTATTGAAACAATTTAACCATCAACGTTTTATTTTTTGTCAAAATGATCTCTCTGTATATAAAAACTGCTAGTCAACTAATGGTAAATGGCTTGAAATGACGTGACAAACCTACATGGCATGCACGCTGACTGGCATTTTTTATTCACAGAGGGATCATTTTGACCCAAAATGAACGATGAGGGTTAAATTGTTTCAATTAAAAGAAAAAGAATTAAAGTGACAATTCGATCAAACGTTAAGAGTATTTTTTTTGGGTTCATGCCTATTGTATAATAGATAAAAATATAAATAGATATCTTAACAAATTAAATATAAACAAGTGACGTGATAAGAAGGGTAAGTAAATATAATAAATAATTAGGTATATCAACCCTTAATTGTGTCCTTTGGTTATAAGGTATATTGACCTTATGAAGAGAAAAAGATGTAAATTATGTTTAGTTAGGAAGCCAAAGGAGCCCTATGGGGGGTGCCTTTTCTTCTCCTGGAATTAAAATGAGGCTTATGAGCAGGCGTGGATGCCAAACATGTATGCATTTCTTGTGAGCTTCTTTCACGCAATTCTCCTCCTCCTTGTTGTTTTGGTGCCAATCTTGTTGCTGTAATTCCTTCTCTGTAATTGCTTCTTCCTCATTCTTCTTGTTGCTTACAATAACAAAGCTCGTGTCCCCTTCTTTCCTTATCCCTACAACCTGTATTATTTTACACCATAATCTAATTTCAATTTTAATCAACCTTCCTACCTAGAAAATATCTTTTTTTTAAATGATGATAATGAAAATAAAAACTTGATCTTGGGTTTAGTTTAATTGTTTTGAATTCGTGCTTATACTCTTGATTGCTAATATATAAGATACATGTGCTTGATGTTCTGAGTGTATCAATCATGAACCAATATCATAGAAATGGAAAGATATCGTCTTGTCCTATTCTCGTATGCACATGGCAAGAACTAACCTTGCATCCCAAAGAACAGAAGCGAAAGGGGTCCAAAAGACTTCTGCTACAAATTTCAGACAAAAAAGAAACGCCTTTGCTGCAGCTGGTAGTAGCAATCTTTGGTTGGGGTCTCTCATTTAGGAAAACAACTCTTGCACTGTTAATCACGTATGTCTGCACCCCACTTATATCTAAAACCTTTTGAATTTCTGCAACTCTTACAACATCATGGTATGATGACCGTCTGATCTGCATTCATCTCGTCTTCACTTACAGCAATGACAGACAGAGAATGGAAAGAAAGAAAGAAAGAAAGAAAGAAAGAAAGAAAGAAACATGTACCTGAATTACAAGATGATCTTTGTGTGTTGAAGATCGGCAGTAGAAGCAAAATGCGTCCTTCATGCAATCAAGGCAATACATACTACATTCGTTTCGCGGTGTGTCTCTGTGTCTCGGGCAGATGCTGAAAAATGCTGTCGATAACAGTGATTCAAGCCATGGCGGCACCTTCATTTCCTCCTGTTTTATTTGCGGTGCCAATAACAAATAACGATACAAAATCATGGACATACAAAAATACAATGAAATAGGAAATTTTGTTTTCTAAAACAAGACTCAGAGTAAGTTTCCATTACCATTAACAAAGGCGATTAAATGCGGAAAGGAGAGGTTGAAGAAGAAAACGGATTTAAAAGAAATTGAAAATGAAACATAAGATTCATCAATAAAACAATGGGGGTATAATTAATTAAAAGATCAATGGGTGGCCGGAGAAAGGCACATAAAAGGTGCGGAAGCCTTAGGAGTGTAACGGTTTGGATTAAGAGATGGTAGGTTAAAGTGGTTTTTGGACCGTTGGATTTGAGTAAAGAAAAATAAATAAGAGGAAAAAAACTAATATAATTAATTAATCTCTTTTTATGAGCTTATGCTATGCTTTGATTCTTCTTTGCGTCTCTTTGTAAGTGACCGCAAATTTGGTGTATTGAACTTGGGCGGGTCAAGTCTACGAATGTAAAAACAGGTAATCGGATGGGTTTTAGGTCGGGTCCTGTCAGGTCGGTTTAAATCGGATACAGGTCGATTTGATGTTTCGACCCGATTCGGGTCGGGTGCAGGTCAGTTTCAAGTCGAGTTCATTTTAGGTCGAGTTCATTTCAAGTCGGATTCATTTCAGGTCGGGTTCATTTTAGGTTGGGTCAAAACGGTTCGGGTCCGAATCAGTTAATTGACGGGTTAATTCGGGCTTGGGTAAACTTCAGGTCGGGTTCATTTCAGGTCGATTTAATTTCAGGCTGGGTTCATTTCAGGTCGGGTAATTTCAAGTCAGTTTCACTTTAGGTCGGGTTAATTCAGGTTTCGAATTCGTATTAAGTTTGAGTTTAGTACAAATAGTTGATAGACTTTGGGTTGGGTCATTTCGAGTGAATTATTTAACGCCTTTCACGAATACGAATGACGAATCACATTGAAAAGAAACATTAGGCACTAGAATGAACAAAAATATCATCAAATGATTCATATATAAAATATTGGAGTAAATTACAAAATTAGAAATTAATAAGGGTCAGTTTCGGTGAAAAAATAAAATTTTAGGGACTAACATAAATAAAAATATCATCATATTAAAAACAGTGGACTAAATTACAAAAAAATTAATAGGGGTCAATTTAGAATAAAAATAAAGTTTTAGGGACTATATTGAACAAAAATATTAAATTAAAATTAAAAAAATTGGACTAAATGACAAAAAATGAATAGGGGTCAATTTGGACTAAAAATAAAGTTTTATGGACTATAATTAACAAAAATATCATCGTATTAAAAATATTGGACTAGATTAGAAAATTTTAACATAAATAGTGG
Source organism: Hibiscus mutabilis (assembly GCA_019671005.1). Taxonomy (NCBI): domain Eukaryota; kingdom Viridiplantae; phylum Streptophyta; class Magnoliopsida; order Malvales; family Malvaceae; genus Hibiscus; species Hibiscus mutabilis. Next base: position 31,278,694 of record CM033745.1, read on the forward strand.
TAAATTTGAATCCCTAAACCCCAAACATTAACCCCTAAATCTTATGATCACTAATAATTAAAGTGCAAACTGAATCCTTAAACTAATCTCATAACCCCAACCAACCACTCAACTTGACACATTTACCCCTAAACCCTAAACCTCAACCCCTAAATCTTACATTCACTAATAATTAAAGTGCAAGCCTAATCCCCTAATCCATAAAAAAATCTTATAACCCCAAACACTCAACTAGAAACATATATTATACCCGTAAACCCCAAACCTCAATCCCTAAATCTTGCAATCACTAATAATTAGAGTACAACCATAATCCCCTAATCCTTAAACTGATCTCATAACCTCAAACACCCAGCTTGACACATTTACCATTAAACTCTAAACCTTAACACCTAAATCTTACAATCACTAATAATTAAAGTGCAAGTATAATCCCCTAATCCCTAAACTAATCCCATAACCCCAAACACTCAACTTGACACATTTACCCTTAAACCCCAAACCTAAACACCTAAATCTTACAATCACTAATAATTAAAGTGCAAGCATAATCTCCTAATCCCTAAACTAACCCCATAACCCAAACACTCAACTTAACACAATTACCCCTAAACCTCAACCCCTAAATCTTTTTTAGGCCAAAATAAATTAGGCCTTCAAAAGCCCGTCAAACATTTGGAATCGCCATCGGTCGTTTTGAGTTGGGTACAACCAAAATAAGTTGGGCCTTTAAAAGGTTTAATTATTAAATAATCTTATGAAGAAGGATCTAATTAAAAAAACCTAAACGTAAAGGTCTAAGGAAGCTAAATTAAAATTGAGACTAAAATGAATAAAACTAAAACTAAAGAATAAAAAAATACCTAAGTGTAAAGCTCCTAAACTAGTAATGACCTAAAGTGCAAATAATCCCTAAAAAATGGGCGGGATTTTCCCCTCAATTTGTTAACTTAATTGTTGTTCTTTTTTCAATTTCTTTTGAATTGAAATATGGGATTTGGGCCATTTGGTTCCTTGGGATTTGGGCGGGCAGAATCCCTAAAAAATGGACATTTTTTAACTTTGGACTAAATTAAATTAAAATGAATAGGGTCAATTTGGACTAAAAATTAAATTTTAGGGACTATAATAAATTGGACAAAATTGCAAAAAATATAAATAAATATAGGGTAATTTTGACTAAAAATTAAATTGTAGGGACTAGAATAAACACAAATATTATTTGACTAAATTACCAAAATAGAAATATATATGAGTCAATTTCAGCTAAAAATAATGTTTTAGGGACTATAATAAACACAAATATCATCATATTTAAAATATTAGACTAGATTAGAAAATTTTGAAATAAATTGAAGTCAATTCAGTTAAAATTTAGGGACTAATATCAACAAAAATAAACCCCAAATCCCTAAACAAATCTCATAACCTCGAACACTCAACTTGACACTTTTGCACATAAACCCTTAAATCTTACAATCACTAATAATTAAAGTACAAGCCTAATACCTGAATCCCTAAACTAATCTCATAACCCCAATTTCAAACACTCAACTTGAAACATGTATTGTTTATACCCCTAAACCCCTAACCTCAAATCCTAAACCCCTAAACTAATCCCATTACCCAAACATTCCACTTAAAACATTTACCTCTAAACCCCAAACATGAACCCCTAAATCTTAGAAGCACTATTCACTTACAATTGAAGTGCAAGCTAATCCCCTAATCCCTAAACTAATCATATTACCCTCAAACACTCCACTTGACACATTTACCCCTAACCCCTTAAAGAGTGTTCAAAAGTACTAGTTTTATTACCCTTTTTACTCATATTATTGTTAGACTTAGGCACATTTTAGTTGCATTATTAGGCATTCATACATATTTTCATAATTTCCTTTGCCGCTAAGATTGTTTACACAATTCAGATGATTTTTTGGAAAAGATGCTGCTTTGGTGCGTTATTTTGTGTAGGATAGGAATTGCCGAAACAAGTAGGAAATTGCCGAGGCAATTGAGGCGATTTCTGAAGACCATGTGTTGTAACTGATTTTTAGCTTGACATAAAAAACAAGGGAAGAGATCGCATCAAATATGAAAAAAGGGGAAACAAATCCCAAATCAATGCAAATCAGGCCAAAGTCAAAGGGAAATCTGAATCATTCAAGTAAGGCTAGGAATCGATCATAATCATAACAAACATGGAAATACAAGGATTCCTCACTACGGACTTATGGCAACATTTCGATAGGATCCAATCATTTTCAGGCCAAGATGTCTTCTTAAGTATTGACCGTCTTTCATTTATCTTTTCAACGTATCTTGAAACGCCTCAATCGGACATCAAGACCTCAAGATATGCTCATTTTACTGAAGACAACACATGCAGAAAATGGATCCACAAATCGAATACGAAAATTAGGGGAAAATCATCCCAAATCACAGCAAATCGAAAAGGGAAGGTCAAATCCGAATCAAGAAAATATGGAAGGGAGATCAACAGGATTTTAGGGATTTGAATTCTGATTTTTTGTAATTTTGGCAACCAAAAAGCCTATATAAACAGCCCTCTTCCTTTGTAATTGACACAACACACAATCAACACCACCACTACTACAAATATTTGAAAGGAGTTCGGATTGGGCACCGAGATTGTAAGGAAAAGCTTTCGAATCGGTAACGTTGTAATAGGAAATATTGGAATAAGAAACAAGCTTTTCTCGGTATTGTATTCTTTTTTCCCTTTTGACTATTTGTTCTTTTTTTAAAATTATTCTGAATCTAACATGTAAAAAGGATTGATGCTTACCTTTGTTTCGAATTATCGTTGTTGAAACCCGGTTTTGAATTTTCGGTTGGACTTAAAGGGGCTTTCTTGTGTTTTGTTTGAAAATAATAAAAAAATATTTAAAGTCACTGCCGTCAGACGGCGGTCGACGCCTGTGGAAGGCAGCCGGCATAGTGGCTCGACCCCGGTGTTCTTTATTCTTGAAGAACGCCAAGAACACTTGAAAAAGAGGATTTTTTGATCCAACTTTGTTGAAAAGTTAAAATAAAAGGTGTTTCAAATTGAGTTTATACTCAAGGCAAAATAGGCTAATTCACCTCATTAAATCCTTCCGCCCAATTCTTTTTTATTCCGCGAGTAACTCAGTTTACAAGTATTTCAATTTGGTCATTGTTTCCTTTTAAATTTGGCATCCAATTTTGTTTTGTTCTTAATTCGGTCACTATTTGTTTAATTCTTTTTATTAATAAATTCTTTTTTTAATAAATTCTTTTTTACTTTTTTTAAAAAATGATTTATAACATGTCTTTTATAAAACCGGCTCATATATAAAAAGTATCCCCTCATTTAATTTTAATAAAACCGGCCTATTTTAATAATTGTGTTTTTCTTTTTTCTTTTGTTGTTTGTTTTTTACGCTTATTCATTTAATTTGTTATCCTTGTTTTTTAGATTAATTTAATACATTCATTACTGTAATTTTTAATATATAATAAATATGGTGCCTTACAAAACGGGAATGACGGGTTAGCGCCAGAAGTGTTGGCGGTGATTGAATTTCATTTTTGGAATAGTAAGGTCGTTAAATTGGAATTAAATTCATAAATGGACAATGATTTTAAGCTTTACGTGAATTCGCAAAATCCGACATCAAAACATTTTGTAATCGGCTAGGTGCCAATTTTTGGGCGTTGTGGGGTGCTAACCCTTCCCCACGCGTAATCGACTCCTGAACCCGTTTTTTGTGTTTTTGCATACCAAAACTGTTGTTTTAATAAAATAAAATGATTTTATTAAATTGACTCGCTTTAGGTGATCCAATCACACCTTTTCAAAGATTGGTGGCTACTCTATTGATTTTTTTCAAACGTCGAAATGCCTCGAAAGGGGGTTGCAACAGCTTGGCGACTATGCTGGGAAAACTTTTTGTTTTTACAAAAAAATAGTCAAGCCACAAGTCGATTACACCTTGTTTTAATGTCGAAATTTGCGAACTCACATAAAGCTTAACTTAATTGTCCATCTATAAATTTAATTCCATTTTACGCATTTAAAACTTAATTCCAAGCTCTAAACTCGAGCTTCGTCCCGTTCATTTAAGTGGGGGAAAATGCTATTGCTCTCGTAGGAATACTGATTCTCCGTATGGGCCTAGTAAGTACCTCCGGGACTCACGCTCTATATCTTCGTGTGGATATTGATCCTCCGTATGGGCATAGGAATGAGTCCCCCTGAGTTGAACCTGGTTCGTTTGAAGCCTATAATGGGTGAGAATTAGGGGCCTTGCTACCTTTAGTAGGGGACAACGAGGAAAATTCGGGAACCCTTTTAGAACCGAGCCATTGTGAGAATCTAGAAGCCCACCCCATTAGAGCCATGTGGAAAACCTAGGTTTTAGAGTTCAGTCAAAATTATTCTGTAGGAATAATCCGTGGAGACATGTCCAGAAGTGTTGGAATGCGCTGCCCAATTACTATTCGTACAATGGAATTATTTTGGACCTTTTGTGTTTATTTCTATTCTTTTAAGTGTACTAATCCTTTCTTTCTTGTTTTGTTGTTTTGCATATTCGTTTGTTGCATGCATCACATATCTATAAGGGGTCGATTCTAAAGCATTTTACTCAAGTAGAAAATAGTTTTTCGCAAAGGATAGAAGATTCATTCGGAAAGAAGAGAATGATATGAGTACACATCACTGGTCCAAGGTCAACAAGCAGACACATGGAGAACATCGTTCAAGAATGAGAGAAAAAGATCATGGTCCTCGAAGATACCAATAAAAGGGGCAATGACTATTGGTTTACCCGTCTTAGGGACAATGCCATGAGATTCTAGAAGCATGACAAGTTTGATAAGAGTGTCATGACTCAAGACCAGGATGTATCCAGGCATGTAACGATCTTGATTAAAGAAGCTTCAACCATGCGCCAGTATGCTAGCCTAACTGAGGAAACGGGCCCAAGACTCATGTGGCTAATTGAAGAGATGAAAGAGCGGGGTACTCGAGCTAAGATGTACTCGTGATATAATTCAGAATATTTTGCAATAAAGAACTTTGACATCCAATGAAAAACTGTTTCTAGAGTAATACCTCAATGGATTCGATGGCCCTTTCACTTGCATTCATGCATCTTTTTGTTTTGTTGTTTGTCTGCACTAGTTTATGTTCATGATCATTGCATGCATACTCACCTAATAAAAAAATTAATTATGGAAAAGTTTTTTTTCTATTATCAAGATTCTACTTAAGCTATGACTACGGAGGAAAGGTTGACAACTCTAGAAATAAGCCACAAAAGTACCCAAGATCGACTCGATAAATTAGAAAAAGTTTTAAAGGAATAAATTGCACAAACTAAAAAAAGCATTGTCAGCCAGATAGCAGCTATGTTGGGATTTAGAGACCCAGAAAGAGGAAAGGTAGTTGAAGCCGTTGATACTTTGTCGCCCCAACCTGAGATGACCACACAGACATTTCCATTGAATGAGAGGTCCAAGATCCGCATAACAGAAAGCTCAGCCCATTTTCCAGTAAAGTCTAGAATAAATCATGGGGAGAACTAAGGCATCGAGGTTCTCAATAAGTCAACCGATAGGGCTAGAATGAATGAGAGGTTGGAAGATCGTTGTGATATGCTCGAAGAGATCATCAGAGCCCTACAAGGAGGAAATATCTATGGTGATGTAGACGCTAGAGAGTTGAGCCTAGTGTCTGACTTGGTGGTACCTCTAAAATTCAAAGCTCTCGACTTCGAGAAGTATGACGGGACCACTTGCCCCACGGCGCACTTGACCATATACTGTCGAAAAATGGCACCCGTACTTGGAAAACTAGAAACTACTCGTCCACTATTTCCAAGAGAGTTTATCAAGGTCTGCTACCAGATGGTATACCCAATTAAGTTGGGTCAATATACGCAGTTAGAGAGATCTGTCAAGAGCTTTTCTCAAACAATACGAGCATGTGACGAACATTGCCCCAGGAAGGATTCTACTGCAGGATATGGAACAAGGGCCCGACAAGAACTTTTGCCAGTACGCCCAGAGGTGGGGAGATGTGGCAGCCCAAGTACAACCTTCATTGTTGTAAAATGAGGTTACTCCAATGTTTGTGGAAACCTTAAATGGTACCTTCTACGACCATATGTTAAACCATGCCACTGAGGGTTTTGCAGGCATGGTCATGAGCGGGGAGTTGATATTGGCGGCCATCAAAAGTGGGAGAGTCAAGGAAGGAGAACATGACGAACGCTTATAACCCAAACTACCCCAGCAATGGAATCTTGTCACCGAATAGATATGAGCATGCTTGGCTAGAATTCATTCATGCCTTTTCTAGAGTAATTCTCAAGACAATAAGGATTTTCCTATATAATGTTGGGGTCATACCTAGAATCAACCCTTTTTCTTTTGCCCGCGAGCATTAGGGATCTTTTTTAAGGGCTTCTATGTTAATCTACTTGATTTAAAGATGCATTCTTTTTATTTTCCCAAGTGGCAAACATTTCTCATTTTTCTTTTCATTTTTCATCCTCTTCAAACATACATCATTTTGAAAGAGCCTTTTATTATTGATTGTATGAATGATTCTTGGATCTAATCCTGAGATAGAGAGGCAATGAAGTGTGTTCAGGATTAATGGGAAATCCCATATACACAAATTTTGAGTGTTTTTCCTCTGAGACATTGTCGTTAAGGACTTTGAATAAAGTGATAACTCTAAAACATCTACCAACTGAAGATGACTTCTCTTCGATGATGTTTGTGTATGAGATGACATTTGGTATTCCTTCTTTTCCCTTCACGAATAAGAAAATGAAAAAAAACTCCATTGTTGTCCCCCTTTGAGCCTGATATTTTTCTTGTGATTAAACCCTAACCAAGGATCACTCCCCACACTGGGGGGCAAAAAAGATGAAAAGCTATTTGTTAGCACAGGAAAACATGTCATATCAAGTAAATGTCCTAAATTCGAAATGAAAAGGACGCAAAAATGAAAATGAAAGAAAAGAAAAGAGAAAAAGAAGGAAAAAGAAGAAATGAAAGCTGGAGTACGAAGGAAAATTTGAAATAAATCCTTCAAACGAGACATGTGCCAGAAAAGGAAATGAACTCTAGGGTGAAAACCCAAAATGAGCAGTCTAGAGTGATCCAGAGAAGAAAAAATGAAGACTTCATCAAGAAAGATTGATTCTTGGTTTAATCACCCTTAAAACATGTATTTAAGCCTATATATCCTCTTTTTGTAACTTGAGCCTAGCCTACATTACAAGCCTTTAAAGACCATTTGGATCACACATGAATATCTGAGAAAAATGAGTTTGTTTTCAGAACACATTCCGCCTAATTGAGTTAACCTTTCTTCAAGGACCTTAAAACTTCTAATGTCTGATTGAGATTAGAAAAGTGGGAAATTTAAAATTTGGGGAGTATGTGAGTCAAAGAGAGCCACTTAAAAGTGGGGCACTATCCGGTTGATGAATTCATGAATCATTCATACTATGAATTTTGGGGCATCTGACTTTCCTCTTTTCCATGTTTGCCATGACTATTTTCTTTAAATCCTCATTTCTAGCCTTTTCTTGCATCTGTCATGACTTCTTCCTTTAAATTTATCATTTCTAGCCTTTTCTTGCATCTTACAAGTAGGCTGACACAAATTCATGAAAAATAAAGGATTTCTTGTTATTGATCCTAACTGTAGGGAACAAAGAACGAATGTTTTCAAGCGCTTAAGGAAAAAATAAGGAGGCCGACAATTGAACCTCGATTTGAACAGGGGCATCACCTTGCATAAGAAGAAAAAAACATGTGTTGAAGGGTTCATTTCCCTAGTAGATTGTGTTCCGCACATAATATGTAAGATCCCTAAAGCATAAAAAGAGATAGAGCCATACTTAGTGGGTGAATTGTGCCATTAGATTGGGGCAAGTTATGTCGACTAAGAGTTTAGGATCCTTGACTTTGATAGGCATGAGAAAAAGAGATTAAAATGCCAACTTCATGCAAAGACATTCAAGGTGAAGGTTTAGCGTACAAATGCTTCAAGATGCTCTGTAGGGGCAAGAATTTGAGAATTCACAAGAAGCGCTGAAGGTGCTTAATGCTATTTTAAGGGGTATATGAAGACTTGAAGTTTTCAAGACCATTCAAGGAGGTCTTTCACTATAAATTGATGTATCAACTACAATGATAGTAGATCTTGAGACATTTGCCTACAAAGATCAAATGTTTTTCCATGAAGCAAAAATGCACAAGGAGTGAGGATGGTGAAGCAGAAGACGACCATTTAATGAAGCAAAAAGATACAAATAATATGGATGGCAAAGTAAGGACAGCGGAGATGGCCGCTTATCTGGGTTAAAACGAGTTAAAAAGACTATAAAACTTGCCATGCATTCATGTTTTAGACATCCTTAGGGGCATGCCCATTATAATTGTATCATATATCAGGCTTTTGTAGGTATACAAAAACTCTTCAGCAAAAGAACCTGCCTATCCGTTCAGGCATAAGGAGAATGGAGTCTGCCTATCCTTCCAGGCAAAAGGAGATTGAAACTCGCTCATATATTCGAGCATTCGGAGAATAGAATCTGTCTATCGTTCGGAAGTAGGGAGAATGGAAACCTGCTTATCTATTCAAGTATCAGGAGAATCGAACACGTCTATCCATTCATACGTAAAGAGAGTGGAACCTACTTATCTATTCGACCATGAGGAGAATAGAACCCGCCTCTCCATTTGGGCATATGAAGAATGAAACCTGCTTATCTATTCAATCATCAAGAGAATAGAACCTGTCTATCCGTTTAGATGGAACCTGCTTATCTATTCAACCATCATGAGAATAGAACATGCTTATCTATTCGAGCATCAGGAGAATAGAACCCGCCTATCTTTTCAGGCGTAAAAAGGATGAAACTTGACTATCCGTTCAGGCCTAAGGAGAATGTAACCTTTATTTTCGACAACCGCCTATCCGTTCGAGCTTTAGGAGAATAAAACCTTTATTTTTCATCATAACGCCTATCCATTCGGGCGCAAGGAGAATGGAACCTTTATTTTTCAGCAACTGCCTATATGTTCGGGTGTGAGGAGATTGGAACCAAGCTTTGATGTCCATCAACCAATTTTTTAGTATGATTGGCTAAAATCAGTGCCTTTTGTTCTTTGCTCTATCCCTGTTTCACATGAATGAGCATAGAGGGGCAGTTGTTGTCACTAATTTTAGCCTGACATAAAAAACAAGGGAAGAGATTGCATCAAATATGGAAAAAGGGGAAACAAATCTCAAATCAATGCAAATCGGGCCAAAGTCAAAGGGAAATCTGAATCATTCAAGTAAGGCAAGGAATCGAGCATAATCATAACAAAATGGAAAGACAAGGATTCCTCACTACGGACTTATGGCACATTTTTGATAGGATCCAAGCATTTTCAGGCCAAGATGTCTTCTTAAGTATTGACCTTCTTTCAGCTACCTTTCCAACGCATCTTGAAACGCCTCAATCGGACATCGAGAGCTCAAGATATGCTCATTTTACTGAAGACAACACATGTAGAAAATGGATCTGCGAATCGAATACGAAAATTAGGGGGAAAATCATCCCAAATCACAGCAAATCGAATCAAAAAGGGAAGGTCAAATATGAATCAAGAAAATATGGAAGGAAGATCAACCAGATTTTAGGGATTTGAATTATGTTTTTTATAATTTTGGCAACCAAAAAGCCAATATAAACACCCATCTTCCTTTGTAATTGACACAACACACAGTCAACACCATCACTACTACAAATATTTGAAAAGAGTTCGGATTGGGCACCGAGATTGTAAGGAAAAGCTTTCGAATCGGCAACGTTGTAATAAAAAATATTAGAATAAGAAACAAGCTTTTCTCGGTATTGTATTCTTTTTTTATCTTTTGACTATTTGTTCTTTTTTTAAAACTATTCTGAATCTAACATGTAAAATGGATTGATTCTTACCTTTGTTTTGAATTATCGTTGTTGAAACCCGATTTCGAATTTTCGGTTAGATTTAAAGGGGTTTTCTTGTGTTTTATTTAAAAATAATAAAAAAATATTTAAAGTCGTTGCCGTCAGACGATAGTCGGTGCCGGTGGAAGGCGGCCGGCACGGTGGCTCGACTCCGATGTTCTTCATTCTTGAAGAACACCAAGAACACTTGAAAAAGAGGGTCGTTTGATCCAACTTTGTTGAAAAGTTAAAATAAAAGGTGTTTCAAATTGATTTTATACTCAAGGCAAAATGGGCTAATTCACCTCATTAAATCCCTCCGCCCAATTCTTTTTTATTCCGCGTGTAACTCAGATTACAAGTCTTTCAATTTGGTCACTATTTCCTTTTAAATTTGGCCTCCAGTTTTGTTTTGTTCTTAATTCGATCACTATTTGTTTAATTTGCTTTTAATTCCTTTTTATTAATAAATTCTTTTTTATTAATAAATTCTTTTTTACGTTTTTAAAAAAATGATTTATAACATGTCTTTTCTAAAATCAGCTCATATATAAAAAGTATCCCCTCATTTAACTTTAATAAAACCGGCCTATTTTAATAATTGTGTTTTTCTTTTTTCTTTTGTTGTTTGTTTATTTACGCTTATTCATTTAATTTGTTATCCTTGTTTTTTTAGATTAATTTAATACATTCATTGCTTTAATGTTTAATATATAATAAATGTGGTGCCTTACTAAACGGGAATGACGGGTTAACGCCAAAAGTGTTGGCGGTGATTGAAGTTTATTTTTCGAATAGTAAGGTCATTAAATTGGAATTAAATTTATTAATGGACAATAATTTTAAGCTTTACATGAATTCGCAAAATCCGACATCAAAACATTTTGTAATCGGCTAGGTACCAATTTTTGGGTGTTGTGGGGTGCTAACCCTTCCCCACGCGTAATCGACTCCCGAACCCGTTTTTTGTGTTTTTACAGAACAAAATCGTTGTTTTAATAAAATAAAAGGATTTTATTAAAATGACCCGTTTTTAGATGATCCAATCACACCTTTAAAAGATTGGTGGCGACTATTGATTTTTTTTCAAACGTGGAAATGCCTCGAAAGGGGGTTGCGACACCATGCCGAACCAGTTGCCCAGGCAATTGTCGACAAATCTTCCCAACTGTGGATGATAATCGAAAATCAAGGGATAACTCTCCCAAAATCCAGATTTACAAGAGGAATTTAATGGAGATAAAGACTCCAATTACTGAGGAGTTCTTGGAGATCAAAGGGAGATTAAATTCCAAGAGATTTAGGTGGAGTTTTAGGAGGAATAAAATAATAAAATAAAAGAGATCTACTCCTTTTATATATTGTATTTAATTCCAACTTAACTTCCTCCTCAAGAAAGACTTTGACCTAGCCATCTCCTATAAATACAAGCCCTAGCCGCCAACTTCAAGGGATGTGCAATCGGGAGAGAAAACCCTAGGGACTGTTTCAATTTCTTCTTCTTCATTTTGCTTCAATTAGATTCATGTTTAGGGATTTTATTCTTGAGTTTATTTTGTGCTCAGCCATGAACTAAGCTTATTTGGCTTGGGTTATTGTGTTTTTGTGGTTGTGAAAACGATTGGATTTATTTAGGTATTGAGTTTGCAATTTTACTTCAAAGTTCGTTCATTCTTGGTTCTTAAATTCTTCGAGTGAATTGGGAGAGGATCTCGTGAATTCATCCATTTATCAAATATCGGGAGAGTTAGATTCAAGGAACGAATGAGCATGGTTTTCATCAATCGATCGGTGGTGAAGACTAATTCGACTTAGGGATAAGTTGCAAATTTCAGCGGCTAAAAGGAGCGCAAGATAGGTTGTTGTCCACCCTTGGTTCACGCATGGATGTATTATCAAGGCATGCACAATTAATAGTGTTTCAAGTTAGGGATAACGAGAAACCATTAAAGAATGCTTCGCCGAACTTTGAAGGTTGTCGCCCCATTGCCCAGGCAATCACTCCATTCCCAATTGCCCAGGCAATGGCAGACTTGCCAAGGTAATCCGACTGGATTCAATTGTTGAGCAATTGAGCTACTCTAGCACTGAATTACCACGAAGGTCCATTCAATTATCACACCATGACTCAGGATAACCCGACCTACTCTCTCTTATTCAATTACATTTTTCTTTTATTTAAATTGCTCTTTTATTTTACTGGTAATTAGAACTCCTACTATCACCTACTTGTGTTTTTACTTTCAGTACGAGAAGTTAGATTCCCAAAATAGCACCAATCCCTATTGATTGGAAATAGCAAAGCACTCTAAACACACAACAAGTTTTTGGCGCCGTTGCCGGGGATTGGCAATAGCGAATTTGTTTTTAATTTCTTGCACCTTTATTTATTTTTATTTTTATTTTTGTTTTATTTCTAATCGGTTTCAAGGGACTTACAACTTTGGTTTTGCATCTGTGTATGACCAGGGCGAGACCAGCATCACAAGACTACCCGCTTGAACCCGTGATAGAACGAGTTCTTTATCAAAGAAGACGAGAACAACGAGCAACAATGGCAGAACAACAAGGTAACCCAATTGGCAATCTAAATGCCAATGGTAGCCAGAATGCCGTAGCAAGAGGATGAGGAGATCCAGTCGTACAACCTGTTCGGAATAGACCTATCCGAGACTACTTAGAGGAAGATCTCAATGGTCTCAATCCAGGAGTTGTCACACCCAAGATAGAAGCCGCCCACTTTGAATTAAAACCTGTGATGTTCAATATGATCAACACAAATGGTCAATTTGGCGGCTCGGCAACTGAAGATGCCATACAACATCTCAAATCATTCCTGGAGATTTGCAATTCATTCAAGCTACAAGGAGTCCATAAAGATATCCTAAGGCTGAAATTGTTTCCCTATTCACTGAGGGATAGGGCAAAAACATGGCTGAATAGTATTCCATCCGGATCTATAGGATCTTGGACGGATTTATGTCGTGACTTTATTGCTAGATTTAGCTCTACGAATATGACTGATAAGTTGTGTAATGATATTACTTCTTTTCGGCAAGCAGATGATGAATCCATGTACGAGGCTTGGGAGCGATATAGAGAGCTTTTACACAAATGTCCCATGCACGGATTCCTATTATGGACACAAGTGATGATGTTCTACAACTCAGTGAACAAGCTGACAATGATGATGCTAGATGCCTCAGCAAATGGCATGCTCCTCGACAAGTCACCTGAAGAAGCGATAGAGATCCTGAACCGTCTTGCCAAGAACGATTATCAGTTCCCAACCACCCAGAGGGGAATAGTCAGACGCAATGCCAAGATAAATGAGCTTGATTCATTAATCAGAACATTCAGAACACACAAGCATCGGGATTCTAGCAGAACATGCCATAGCAACTGATGTCCAAGCAACAGATGCCACAGCAATCGACACCATCCAGTTCTTTGGAAAATTCTCTCAATGCTTTCATGTTAAAAATTGAATCTTATATGGCTGAGAATAGTAATTTCATGAAAATGACTGATGCTTTTATCAACAGGACTGAGATGAGATTTCAAAACCAAGAGGCGGCCCTAAAGTCATTGGAGACACAAGTAGGGCAATTTGCTCAAAACTTGAATATGAGACCACCAATCAGTTTACCTAACGATACTGAGGTCGCCAAAGGAATAGGCCAGGAGCAATGTAAAGTAATCACCACCCGGAGTGGACTAAAGCTTAATGATGCACTTGCCCAGCCAATAAACAGACCAGGAGAGCAACCCATAATCCAGACAGATGAATCTAGCAACAAAACCACCAAAAAAATGACGAGTCGGAAATTGCCAAGGCAACTCCACATGCTCTTGCCTCGGCAAGCCCTGATGCCAAGGCAATACCAGATACCCATGCCTCGGTAATACCCAATACCATCGCCTCGGCAACCAAGCATGCCTCGGTAAGTCCTGATGCATCGTAAATTCCTCAAATCAAATTCCAATGCAAAGAACGAATTGAGGACATCCGACTTCCACCACCATTCCCACAGAGGTTGAAACGGTAGAAGAAAGAATACCAGTTCAAGAAGTTCCTTGACATCTTGAAGCAAGTCCACATCAACTTGCCATTGGTTGAAGCAATAGAGCAAATGGCGAACTATGCTAAGTTCCTTAAAGACATCGTCTCCAAGCGAACAAGGCTATAAGAATTTGAAACTGTAGCTATAACAAAAGGATGCATGACCATGTTGCACATCCTCATGCCACCCAAGCTTAAAGATCCTGGTAGTTTCACCATACCATGTTCAATCGAAAACCATTATGTTGGGAAGGCATTGTGTGATCTTGGAGCAAGCATAAACTTGATGCCAAAATCAGTTTTCCAGAAATTGGGAATCGGGAAGGTAAGACCAACAACAGTCATGCTACAGCTTGCTGATAGATCCTATATGCACCCAGATGGAAAAATCAAAGATATACTGGTAAGAGCTGATAAATTTATTTTTCCCGTTGACTTTATTGTTTTAGATTGTGAAGCAGATGAGTTCACCCCGGTTATTCTTGGGAGGCCCTTCTTAGCTACGGGAAGAACCTTGATCGACGTCGAGAAAGGAGAACTCACCATGAGGGTAAATGGCCAACAAGTGAAGCTTAATTTTTCCAAACCCTTAAGCATGCCAATGATCCAAAGGAGTGTCAATTCATCCAAGCCACAACTGAATTTAATTTCGACATGGAGGAAGATTGCCTTAACAGTTGCCTCGGCAATTGTATTGCCAAACTTGAGTAGTTTGAAGAGCCAGACAATGAAGAGCATGATGAAGCCAATTGGATAGCAAGTCGTCCAGGTAAGTATTTTGAACCATTAGACTCTCAGGTAAGGAAGGTAAAATCAAAAACCCTTTGTTGAGCAACCTCCTACTCTTGAATTGAAACCATTGCCAGGGAAATTGAAATATGTCTACTTAGGGAATGATAACACTTTACCTGTAATAATTTCTTCTAAGTTGCAGCCTGAATAGGAAAAGAGGTTGATCGACATGTTGGCATTGCACAAGAAGGCAATAGGATGGACAATTGCCGACTTGAAAGGAATTAGCCCGGCAGTGTGTATGCACAAAATCCTATTGGAGGATGATCACAAACCGACAATTGAGGCACAAATGAGGCTTAACCCTGCTATGAAGGAAGTCGTGAGGAAGGAAATCATCAAATGGCTTGATGCCAGAATCATATATCCTATCTCTGATAGTACATGGGTAAGCCAGGTACAATGTGTACCAAAAAAGAGAGGTATAACCGTGGTAAGAAACGAAAGTAATAAACTAATCGCAACTAGGACTGTGACCGGTTGGAGGGTTTGTATGGACTACCGCAAGTTAAATAAAGCCACTAGGAAATATTACTTTCCTTTTCCATTTATTGACCAAATGCTTGACTGACTTGTAGGTAAATCTTTTTATTGTTTTCTTGATGGCTACTCAGGTTATAACCAAATTGCCATAGCATCGGATGATCAGGCAAAGACCACTTTCACATGCCTGTATGGTACCTATGCTTTCCGAAGAATGTCGTTTGGATTATGCAATACTCCGGCAACTTTCCAGAGATGTATGATGGCAATTTTTTCTGATATGGTAGAATACTTCCTTGAGATTTTCGTGGACAATTTTTCTATCTTCGGCAATAACTTTGACAATTGCCTCAGCAATTTGGAGAAGGTGTTGGCAAGATGTGAAGAATCCGATCTAGTACTCAATTGGGAGAAGTGCCACTTTATGGTAGATGAAGGCATAGTACTCGATCACAAGATCTCATTCAAAGGAATTGAAGTCGACAGAGCCAAGGTGGAAGTGATCGAAAAATTCCCACCACCAAATTTGGTCAAAGGAATTCTAAGCTTTCTCGGTCATGCAGGTTTTTACAGAAGGTTTATTTATAATTTTTATAAAATCTCTAAACCTTTGTGTAACATGCTTGAATAGGACAAAGCCTTTAATTTTGATGATTCATGTGTCCAAGCATTCGAAACCTTGAAGAAGTAGCTTGCATCAGCGCCTATTGTTGTACCACCAGATTGGACATTACCCTTTGAAATTATGTGTGACGCAAGCGACTTTGCAGTAGGAGCAGCACTAGGTCAACGAATAGGTAAAATCTTTTATGTGATTCACTATGCTAGTAAAACTCTTAATGAAGCTTAAGTGAACTACACCACTACGGAGAAAGAGTTACTATCTGTATTTTTTGCTTTTGATAAATTTCGTTCATACTTGATCGGGACCAAGGTAATTGTTCATACTGATCATTCGGCAATTAAGTACCTTTTTCCAAGAAAGATGCCAAACCTCGTTTAATTCATTGGATTTTACTTTTACAAGAGTTTGACATTGAAATTAAGGACAAGAAGGGTACAGAGAACCAAGTCGCCAACCATTTGTCACGCCTAGAACGAGGAAAAGATGATGACACAAACGTGGAAATCCATAATGTATTCCCAGATGAGCGGTTGTTAATCGCCCAGGCAACCCCAACTATCGATGCCTAAGCAACCCCAACTATTGATGCCCAGGCAATAATCGTGGCAACAACAATTGCCTCGACAATTCCATGGTATGTAGACTTAGTGAATTTCCTTGTTAGTGGTATTTTACCTCATGATCTTACTCACTAGGAAAAGAAGCGGTTCCGACATGATGCTAAGCATTATTATTGGGATGAGCCTCTTTTATTTAAATAATGTGCAGACCAGGTTATTAGGCGATGCATCCCCGAGGAAGAGCAGCAAAACGTGCTCCGACAATTCCATTCATCACCCTATGGAGGCATTCGCACCACAGCCAAAGTCTTGCAATCCGGTTTCTATTGTCCAACACTTTACAAAGATGCTCAAGACTTCTACAAGAGGTGTGATCGATGTTAGCAAACAGGGAATATTTCACGCCGACACGAGATGCCACTATAGAATATCCTTGAGGTTGAGTTATTTGACGTGCAGGGGATTGATTTCATGGGACCCTTCTCATCCTCGTTCGACAATATATACATCCTACTTGCCATGGACTACGTGTTTAAATGGGTAGAAGCAGCTGTAGTTCCCAGCAACGATTCCAAGACTGTGCAGAAATTCTTGTAGAAAAACATATTCACACGATTTGGAATATCAAGGGCAATTATCAGTGATGGATCACCCACTTCGACAATAGGCTAATTGCCAAAATGCCAGAGCGATTTGGAGTGACGCACAAAATTGCCATGGCATATCATCCACAGACAAACGAGCAAGCCAAAATTTTCAATCGTGAATTGAAGGTTATCCTTGAAAAAGTTGTCAATCCTTCTCGAAAGGATTGGTCAATCCTTACTATTCAAGACGCATTTAGGCATGTCACCCTACAGACTTATCTATAGCAAGACTTGCCACCTACCGGTAGAGATCGAACACAAAGCTTATTGGGCGATCAAAACTATCAACATAGATTAGGAGAATGCTTGACATAAGGAACTACTGGACCTTAACTAAATTGAAGAATTTTGTGCCTTAGCTTACGATAACGCGAGAATCTACAAGGCGAAAACTGAAACGTTGGCATGACAAGAAGCTATTGCTGCGGCAATTTTTGCCCTGGCAATTAGTTCTTCTCTTCAATTCTCGGTTAAAACCCTTTCCGAGAAAATTGAAATCGAGGTGGTCTGGGCCTTTTGAAGTCGTCAAACCTTTCTCCCACGGTGTCGTGATAATCAAGTCCACCATTGACGGACATGAGTTCAAAGTTAACAGAAAAATATTAAAGCATTATACCGGCAACCATGTTGAGCGCGACAAGGAAGTAGTTACTTTAGGAGATGCATGACCATGCTCTCCTTTAGTACTTATTATTTATTTTTAGTTTTATTTTTGAATTATTTTTTACTCAGTTTTTAGGATAAAAGTATGTTTTTAGTTTAATTTGTATTCTTTTTATCTTTATCTTTCCACATTTTCTTTTTTCTTTGTTTTTGATTCCACAACCACAATCACCATGGCCAAGAACATCAACACAATTCCTCACCGGCTAAGGAACAAGAAGTGCCAAAGAAAGCCCCAATAGCAAAACTTGCCCGGGCAACCAAAATTGCATCGGCAATTCATGCTGCCTCGGCAAGTCTTGATGCACAGGCAACCGACCCTACTTCGGTGAACATGGAGGCCCAAAAATTAACTTACTCACCCTAGCAACTGAGAATGCAATACCAGCCACCCGCATCCAACCACCGTGAATCGGCAAAGAATCAAGCAAACGGCCTGAAAGAAACTCATCATTCAAGGTGACGACCTTTCTGACTAACTCATTTGCATTTTATTTTAGTTTTTGCAGGCATTGAGGACAATTCTTCTCTCGAGTTTGGGGGTATTTGTTTCTAGTTAATTTCATATTTAGTTGCATTCATCTTTAGTAATAGCATATAGGTTGCATATGTTACTTGCCATGCCTTTGATTGGATTTAATTGCTTGAACTTGTTGAATATAAATGATGAATTTTTGTCACTTCACTTAATCGAAAGAACCTTTAAATTTTAGGATTGCGTGAAAAGAACTTAGAATTTTACTATGATGCTAAATATTATGAACACGGTTGTGGCTAGTTGATTGAAAGAAACTTAGTGAACTCAAGTTGCTTAAAATTTGGGTAAATTTCAATTGAAAATTAAAAGTTAATTTCTTGCTAGAGGTGCCCAAAAATTGGCTCTAGTAGTTGCAAATTAAAGATATCACTAGAGGTGCCCGAAATTGGCTCTAGTCAACCAAAAAATTAATAAGAAATTGCTTACTTTACTAGAGGTGCCCAAAATTGACTCTAGTAAAAAGATAAATAAATACCCCGGTAATTAAATTGTTAACCAAAAAAAACCTATTGTTCACATAGAATCTTGAAAATCAATTTGTACACGACCACGCACACACATTGTCGCAAGCATTATAGTTTGGTTTCGGGAAATTTTTGTAGTATCCGAAAAAATTAAAAGGTGATCATACTTTGTGCCACGGTTTTGAGTTTTAAAGGCAAATTTAAAGCATGTCTTTGATGATTAAAGTCTTGGCAGGTAATTGTTAGTTTTGCATTGCTTGAGGACAAGCAATAGTTCGAGTTTGGGGGTGTGATGAGTGTTCAAAAGTACTATTTTTATTACCCTTTTTACTCATATTATTGTTAGACTTAGGCACTTTTAGTTGCATTATTAGGCATTCATGCATATTTTCATAATTTCCTTTGACACTAAGCTTGATTACACAATTCAGTTGATTTTTTGGAAAAGATGTTGTTTTGGTGTGTTGTTTTCTGCAGGATAGGAATTTCCGAAGCAAGTAGGAAATTGCCGAGGCAATTGAGGTGATTTCTGAAGACCATGCCGAACTAGTTGCCCGGGCAATTGCCGACAAATTTGCCCACCTGTGGATGATAATCGAAATTCAAGGGATAACTCTCCCAAAATCTAGATTTACAAGAGGAATTTAATGGAGATAAAGACTCCAATTATTGAGGAGTTCTTGGAGATCAAAGGGAGATTAAATTCCAAGAGATTTAGGAGGAGTTTTAGGAGGAATAAAATAATAAAATAAAAGAGATCTATTCATTTTATTATATTGTATTTAATTTCAACTTAACTTCCTCCTCAAGAAAGACTTTGACCTAGCCATCTCCTATAAATACAAGCCCTAGCCACCAACTTCAAGGGATGTGCGATTGGGAGAGAAAACCCTAGGGGTTGTTTCTATTTCTTCTTCTTTCTTTCGCTTCAATTAGATTCATGTTTCGGGATTTTATTCTTGAGTTTATTTTGTACCCAGCCATGAACTAAACTTATTTGGCTTGGGTTATTGTGTTTTTGTGGTTGTGAAAGCGATTGGATTTGTTTAGGTATTGAGTTTGCAATTTTACTTCAAAGTTTGTTCATTCTTGGTTCTTAAATTCTTCGAGTGAATTGGGAGAGGATCTTGTGAATTCATCCATTTATCTAATATCATGAGAGTTAGATTCAAGAAACGAATGAACATGGTTTTCATACAATCGATCGATGGTGAAGACTAATTTGACTTAGGGATAAGTTGTGAATTTCAACGGCTAAAAGGACTGCAAGATAAGTTGTTGTCCACCCTTGGTTCACGCAGGGATGTATTATCAAGGCATGCACAATTAACAATGTTTTGCGTTAGGGATAACGAGAAACCATTGAAGAACGCTTCGCCGAACTTTGAAGGTTGTCGCCCAATTGCCCAGGCAATTGCAGACTTGCTTAGGCAATGGCAGAC
Organism: Hibiscus mutabilis; assembly: GCA_019671005.1. NCBI lineage: Eukaryota > Viridiplantae > Streptophyta > Magnoliopsida > Malvales > Malvaceae > Hibiscus > Hibiscus mutabilis. The sequence continues at coordinate 31,298,963 of CM033745.1, forward strand.
TTGTCAAGGCAATCCGACTAGATTCAATTGTTGAGCAATTGAGCTACTCTAGCACTCAATTACCACGATGGCCCATTCAATTATCACACCACGACTCACAATAACTCAGCTTACTCTCTCTTATTCAATTACATCTTTCTTTTATTTAAATTGCACTTTTATTTTACTGGTTAATTAGAACTCCTACTATCACCTACTTGTGTTTTTACTTTCAGTGCGAGAAGTTAGATTCCTGAAGTAGCACCAATCCCTGTGGAGATGATATCTATACTATATTATAACTTGTGATGTGTACACTTGCACAAATTGCGAAGCACTCTAAACACGCAACACCCCTAAATCTTACATACACTATTCACTAATAATTAAGGTGCAGGCCTAATCCCATAACCCCAAATAATCAACTTGACACATTTACCCCTAAACCCCAAACATGAACCCCTAAATATCACAATCACTATTCACTAATAATTAAAGTGCAAGTCCAATCCTCTAATCTCAACACCTAATCCTTAAACTAATCCTCTTACCCAAACATTTCTTTTGTCACATTTACCCCTAAAGCCCAAACATGAACCCCTAAATATTACAATCACTATTCACTAATAATTAAAGTCCAAGTCCAAGCCCAATCTCCTAATCCCTAAATTAATATCATTACCCCCAAACACTCTACTTGACACTTTTACCCCTAATCCTTAATCCCCTAATAATTAAATACATTATAATTAATTATTTTAAAATTAAAATTACAATAATTTGAATATTAAATTAAATATTTATTTAAATATATTAAATATATAATTTTTAATTAAATATTAATCTAAATAAAGTAAATATATAATAAAAATTTTAATTAAATATATTATAAGAAAATATTAATTTAAATTAAATATTAATTTAAATATATAATAATTATAATTTTAATTAAATATACATTATAATTAAATATTAATTTAAATATTAATTAAATAAATTATAATTATTAATTAAAATTAAAATGAAGTTATTAAAATAATTTATTAACCCTAAGTATAAATAGACCCTTAAACGGTCTGGTGGCCGAACCTAGCCCCTTTGAATCATTTGCGCCCTTTCATATTCATTTATACTCCCTCTCACTCTGATATTCTCTCATCTCTCTCATCCTCTATTTCAAATTTCTAGGAATCGTTCCATTGTTCATCCTCTGATTCATCCTCACTTTCTTTTGCATCGTTGTCGACGTCTTGGTTGTGGCTGTCTGGTTTATCCTTTCACTTTATTTTGCACCGTTGTTGTCTAGGTTGTGGCCATCTAGATTCATCCTTCTGGTTTGATTTTTCACTTTGTTTTGCACCATTTCTGTCTGGGTTGTGGCCGTCTGGGTTCATCATCTCACTTTTTGTTTAAGGTTTTTAGGTTGTGGTCGTCTGGGTTTTTCCTCTCAGTTTCTTTTTAGGGTTTTTAGGTTGTGGTCGTCTGGGTTCATCCTCTCATTTTTTTCTAAACTATTTTATCTCTCTCATCTCTCAGGTATATCTCTAATCTCTCTGATCTGTATCATCTCTCAGATTGGGTAAGTAACACTCATAGTTTCTTTTTCGATTTCTACATTTTTCTTTTGTTTGAGTTATCATTTTTGCTAACTGCGTTCTCTCTCTCATCTCTCGGGTATATCTCTAATCTCTCTCAGACTCTTAGTCTCCCGTGTCTGAGTTTAGTTTGTGGGTTTTGGTTTTTAGGTTTGGCCATTTCTGGGTTCTAGCCTTCGATCTTCCTGAAGAGATCTTTGTTGATTTGGTTTTTAGATGTTCTCTTTTGGTTTAATGTTTGTTTGTTTCATTGTTTCTATATATATTACGGGTTCTGGGCTCTGTAAATGCATGGTTTAATGTTCTTTGTTATGTTATGTTGGTTTAATCCAAGTATATTGGCTGGACATCCCATTCTCTATTGCATTGTATATATGTTGTTTGTTCTCTGTTTCTTTGTATATATATTGTCTGTTTTGTTTTTCTTTGTACATACATGTTTAAATGCTTGTCTTATGGTTATATGTTCTTTGTTCTATTGGTTTAATTCGAATATATTGGCCGGACATCCCGTTCTACGAGGCTACTAGTGTCAAAAGAGGTTTTTAAAGGACCTCATGAACTAGTTTACTAATGCCACGTACAAGGATTAAATCTTTGTTCTCTGTTTGTTGCGTTGTAGATTTCTTCTCCGTTCTATTTTTCTTTGTACATACATGTTTAAATGCCTGGTTTATGGTTATATGTTCTCTGTTATGTTGTTTTAAACTGAGTATATTGGTTGGAAATCCTTTTCTGGAAGGCTACTAGTGTCAAAGGAGGTTTCTAAAGGACCTCGTGAACTGGATTAATAATGCCATGTACAAGGATTAAATCTTTGATCTCTGTTTGTTGCTTTGTATATTTGTTCTCTGTTATGTTTTTCTTTGTATGTACATGTTTAAATGCCTGGTTTATGGTTATATGTTCTCTGTTCTATTAGTTTAATCCGAGTATAACGGTTGGACATCCCATTCTACGAGGCTACTAGTGTTAAAAGAGGTTTCTAAAGGACCTTGTGAACTGGTTTAACAATGCCACGTACAAGGATTAAATCTTTGTTCTCTGTTTGTTGCTTTGTATATTTGTTCTTTGTTCTATTTTTCTTTATACATACATGTTTAAATATCTGGTTTATGGTTATATGTTCTTCGTTTTGTTGGTTTAATTCGAGTACATCGGCTGGAAATCCTGTTCTGTGAGGCTACGGTGTCAAAGGAGGTTTCTAAAGGACCTCGTGAACTGGTTTAACAATGCCACGTACAAGGATTAAATCTTTGTTCTTTGTTTGTTGCTTTGTATATTTGTTCTCTATTCTGTTTTTCTTTGTACATACATGTTTAAATGTCTGGTTTATGGTTATATGTTCTATGTTGCTTTGTATATATGTTGTCTGTTCTGTTTTTTTTTTTGTGCATACATGTTTAAATGTCTGGTTTATGGTTATATGTTCTCTATTGCTTTGTATATTTGTTCTCTATTCTATGTTTCTTTGTACATACATGTTCATTGTCCTTTTCGCCCTCTAACAACAAATAGCATTATTTTATTTTCAGTTTTTAGCACAGGTATGGATGATTTTTCTTATGAGATGGACTATCCTGGTGATAGAGGTAATTATTTACTGATTTACTTGTTTTTTTGGTTTATATTGTTATATAATTTCTAACTAATCTTGTAACTTATTTTGTCTTGTGTTGTGTAGCAGACCTACTAAGAGTTCTAAATGACCAACAATCTGAAAGAGGTATATTCCTCTCCTTTTTTATTTTAGAATTTATATTTGTATTATTTTTGTCAATCACTAATACATGTTTGTTTGAAGGGGATGTAAATGATCAACTGTTTGGAATAGTTTGTAGCTCTAAGAGGAGGGCTACAATTGCAAGTTCAGAGGACTTTGGGAGAAGAACTTCTCCTGTTTGGGATCATTATACCTTCATTAAGCTTTCTGGAGGTGTTTTTGCGCAATGTAAGTATTGCAAAACCAAAAGCTATAAAGTAGATTCTTATGTTGGTACATCTAACCCTAAAAGACATACTACAAAATGTCAATCTTACAAAGATTTTCTTTCTACTAATCTCAATAGTAGTATGGAAAGTTCTTTTGATCAGAAAAGATACTGTGAATTATTTGTTGAGGTTATTTTGTGTCATGGTTATGCTTTGAGTGTGGTTGAGCATGAAAAACTTAGGGTTTTGCATAAATATCTAAATCCTAGTGCGAAGGATATTTCGAGATATACTATTACTAAGCATTGCATGTTAAAGCATGAGAAGCATAAAAATTTGCTACTTGATTCAATGAATTGTGTTTCAAGTCGTACATGTTGTACATGTGATGGGTGGTCTGCTTGCACTTCACGTTCTTATTTTGCTCTGACTGCACATTATGTTGATAATAACTGGAAACTTCAATATAAAATATTGATTTTTTGTCATTTTCTCCATCATATGATGGAGAGTCTATTTATAAGTTTGTGAAAAAAATGTTATGTGAGTGGGGTCTTGAAAAAAAGCTTTTACCATAACTCTTGATAATGCTTCTGCAAATGAGAGAATGGTTAAACGACTCAAAGATGATTTGCATGTCATTTCTCCATTTCCCTGCAATGGTAAGTATTTTCATAGAAGGTGTGTTGCCCATATTTTGAACTTGATAGTTCAAAAAGGTTTGAAGGTAATTGACTCTTCTGTTATTAAATTACATGAAATAGTTAAGTTTATTGATTCTTCTAATGCTAGACTTTGTAGCTTTGAATTGGCTGTTAAAGATTGTGGTTCTTCTTTTGTGGTAAGTTGATATTGAATGTTCCTACTCGATGGAAATCTACATGCTCAATACTTTGTAGGGCAATTGATGCTAAATTAGCTATCAACTTGTTTGTTAATAGGGAAAATGACTTAGATATAATTAGTGAGTTTGAGTGGGAAACTGTTCAATTAATCTGTGGTTTCCTTGAGCCATTTTTTGAAATTACTACTCTGTTCTCGGGATCTAAGTATCCCACTTCTAACTTGTACTTGGCTAATGTTGTTGCCATTGAGAAGTTGTATGATGCTCACAATGATCCTTGTGAGGGCATTTCTACAATGGTAGTACCCATGCTTGAATTATACGATAAATATTGGTCTGATCACTCAACGATTCTCTCCTTTGTTGTTTTGCTTGATCCTTGATATAAATTCCAACATTTCCAACATTTGAAGGAGTTGTACATTGTCATCTATGTTGAGGATGAGGTTGAAAGGAGGGTAAATGTTGTTTTCAATGAGTTTGTTAATTTATATATATTATTCAAAATCTGTACTTTGTTCTTCTTCTAATTCTTCTGTCCAAAGTAACTCCTCTCAAAGTACAAGTGTGTAAAGTTCTAGTTGGCCTCGAACATTTAAAAAATCCAATCTATTTTAGGTCAGTTTTTTATTTTCTTAAAGTTCACTTAGGTTTCTATTTTTACAGTTTATTAATTTTTGTTGTTGCAAATTGTAGTTTATTAATCAACTCTTTATCTTGTTTCATGATAGAACTTTGATGCCAATTTAGCTATTTCTAGGAGTCTAAAATCTGATGTTGACTCCTACATTAATTTGCCCCTTGTCCCTCATACTGAAGATGATGAATTTGATTTTTTAGAGTATTGGAAAGCACAAACTATTTCTTTTCTCGTACTTTTGCACATTGCGAGAGATGTTTTAGCCATTCCAATCACTTCAATTGCTTCCGAATCTTCAATTAGCATGGGAGTCGGATTTTGAACAAGTTGATGGATAAACTCTTGCCTAAAAATGTTGAGATATTTGTAACAACCAGTAATTGGTTGTATGGTTTTGAATCGAAGAAAAGGGATGAAGATTATCTTACTGTGGTGAAAGATTCTTCAGTCTCTAATCTTGGTGAAGATTCACTTCTCGTTTAAGGTAAAGCATTTAAATTAGTTTTCTAATTTTTAATGTTTATTAATTTTTCAATATGGTTTGTAATTCTGCTTTCTTTTATAGGGTTCCTTCACAGCAAGCAAGAACATTAATGCTTAGGGGGTCAGTTAAGTTGTGAACTGTCATGTAAAAACAAGTATTCTTCTTTTCTATTCTCTAAATTTAAGTATGTTAATTCTTATTTTTTTCTATTCATGTTTTCTTCATTTGCTTAACTTTGGATTGTTTTTATTCATGTTATAAGTTGTTTTATCCTATATCTATGGACTATTTCTATTAATGCTTATGGTATAAGTTAACTTTATACGGACTGAATTTAAGCTGCATGTTTCTATTCATTTGCTTATGGTATAATTAACTTTATATGTTAATACTTATACCATAGTTAACTTTGGATTGAATTTAAGTTGTTTTATCCTATATCTATCATCTATGGATTGTTTGTTCTAGATGAATAATGGTCACTATTTTATTCATTTTTAGGGACTGAACTTTTTGTTAATATGGATTACTGACCTAATGTTGTTGTTGCTGCTGGTTGCTGATTGCTGCCTGCTGCTGGTTGCTAGTTGTTGCTGATTGTTGGTTGACTTATAGTTCTTTTTTTCTTATCTAAGTAGTTGCCCTTAGTTAAATTATACTGGTTTCTTAGCTGAGAAGTTACCCATAATTTAACCATGATGGTAGCATTTAGATCTTTTGAGAGCTCGATGAGGAAATTTTTGATAGCAAAGTCAAGCATTTAGCCTTGTAAAAATTTTGCTATAAGATCCGAGAGCTTAAATTTTCACACAGCAAAACTTTAAGTTGTAATCAATTCAGTATTATCTTGTTTCTTAATTTCAGTTTGTACATTTGTTATCTAATACTTATGTTAAATTTCATAATTTCAGTTTGTACATTTGTAAGTTTACTAAGTTGTAATACATTTTTAAGTTGTAATAAACTTCTGTTTTATTCATTTTTAAGTTTACTTACATTTAGTTCTTATCAAATCAAGTAATCAACAAAGAGTTTGCAATCTTCCCCAATAAATTTTGGTCAAGTTAATCAATAAAATTTGGCCAAGTTAATAAGAAAAAGAGATAAATTCATTCAAGTTATGGAGTACTTTACTCAAAAGATAATTAAAAATGGCTATGTCTTTTATGTGTAAAAATAGAAGCGTAATATAATATGTCATTAAAAATGAATTTAAGTATGTTAATTCTTATTAACTTCACAAATAATTTATATTGAATGAGTTAATACTAAGCATATTGAATTATTATTAAGCACAATTTAACATGTCGTTAAAATGAATTATTTAACGAAATTTTAACTTAGTAGTGTCAAATGAAAATTTAAATCCAATCTTTCTATATATTTTTAATTGATTATATATGTATATATAACAAAAAGATTATTTAACACTTTAAATTGATTTAAAAAATTAATAGTTTACATTTATCAACACTTAATACTTTATATTTATCAACACTTTAAGTTCATCAAATCATCAAATCATAGACTTCCTCAATTACATGTTAGGTAAATATCAAGCTAGGTCAATATCAGTTCAGGTCAACAACAAGTCGGGTTCAAAACGAGTCGGGTCAATTAACAGGTCAGGTTCAAAACAGGTCGAGTAAAATCGAATCTCAGGTCGATAGAGTTGGGTAATATCGGTTATTTGCCAGGTTAGTCTCGGATTCGGGTACGTACCAGTCGGGTGCAGGTCAGGTTTTCGGTCCACAGTAACAGGTTCAATTCGGGTTCGGGTCATTCTCGATTGGATGCAGGTCGGGTTCGGTTACTACAGTAACAGGTTCAACTCCGGTTCAGGTCAACAACAGTCGGTTACAAATTAGTTTCGAGTCATCATCTTCGAGTCAAATCAGGTTTTGACTCGAGCAGATTTCTGTCGAATTTTTTAATCTGGCCAACTTTTTACATCTCTAATCAAGCCCCCCCCCCAAAAGATAAAATAGCCAGCCTATTTATTAAAAACTTCATTTTTTTTCTATTCCCTTGATTCTTCAGTTTCTTGTACATCTCATTGCTCCTATGACGATAGGTATAAATAGTGATTTTGTACGAGCATAATCGACACAAAACAATAAAAAGTATACATCCTCTCATAATTCATATATTAGCCATGTTTGGTAAACATTTATTTTAGCTGAAATTAGAGGTTTGACCAGTTAAATTCGCTAATTTGGATGTTTGGTAAATAGGGGTTATAATAGCGGATTGAGGTGAAACCTCTCCTTTTGAAAATACTTGTAAAATCTATTTTGTCCTTGATAATTATAAAAAATTCTCTAAATAATATAAATTTGATTAACTAATAAAATTAAAAAAAATCTTAGATAAGAAATTAATATATAAATTAATAAATGCACATAAATTTAATAATTAATAAAATTCTATTCAAAATATAATTTCATAGATAAGAAATTAATATATACATCTAAATTTTAATAATTAGTAAAATTATATTAAAAATATAATTTAACAAATAAAAAAATAATATGTGCATCTTCATATATGTTCAATAATGATATTAAAAAATTATTTTTCATAATTTAATTAATATTAATAGATACAAAACGTTAATAACTAATAAATTATTCAAACAAGTATCAAATATAATCATGTCCTTATATGTCATTTTGCTTGTTCAAATAATCAAACAGCTATCAGCTATTAGTTAATTTTACCAAACACTTTTATACAATCAGCTATTTTTACCAAACATTTTTATACAATCAGCTAATGTAATCCGCTAGTCAAATCAGTTAATGCAATCAACTATCCACTATCAGCTAATATAATCTGCTATCAACTATCCGCTAATTGCCAAACAAGATCATTATTCTTTATCTCTAATTTATGATTCTAATTTTTATATTTTCATAATTCCTTATCAGTACAAGTGATTTTCATTTTTGAAAAGAAAGCGAGTCTCGTTAATACTCTCCTCTTAACTTAGGTGAAACCCAAATAACGGAAGAGGAAAAGAATGCTCAAATATCTTATTAACACACATGAAACATTACATTGTCCATCACATTAGTCATAAGATAAAAATACAACACACAAGATAACAAAAGAGCACCCTATAATGTACAATAGATTTAAAGTCAGCATGAAACCCATAGCAATGGAGACTGGCAACCAATGTCATCCTTGACCAGCATTATAAGCAACAAAATTGGCATCGCGATTAACAAACTGAGCATTCCACGAACAATCCCTGAAAAATGCTTACACTGCAAAATATCATTCATGAAAATAGAGGGAATGAGTTCAGAATTGAGAATCCATCCAATTATCAATTGGCGTCAGATCCAATTACTAAGAAGTGTGATGAAGCCCATTTTATGGCTCCAAAAATTTGATAAGCTTCCTTGATAGCTGCTATTTCCGCACTAGTTAGGTCAAACATCCCAACATATCTGGAAAAATGGATGAGGAATCTCCCCTCATGATCCTGAAGCTTGTTTCAAATATTTGTCGCAAAGGTGTGTAATGCTTATTTCATCAACTTATATTTTTTTTTCTAATTTATTTGTTTGTGGCTCTAGACATTTTTGAAAAGAATTATTTATTTTGAATGTTAGATGTTGAAATACATTTAGATGCAAAGAATTTTGGTGATACTATAAATAGGTTCACATGGGACTAAAAATGAGGCCAAAATTAAGATATTTTTTTGTTGCCATGTCCACAAGGGACTAAAAATTGAATATCGTTATACACCTATATCTTTTGTCACCTACTCTCCCGCAACAAGGGTCTTCCTACAGTCTCATCTTCTACCGACATCAAACCTTCCAAGAAAAAGGTTCTCGGAAGACTTAGACCCTTTTAAAAGACGTCTCTAACTTTCAATTCTCATCATTTGCACAAAGATCAAACTCCAAAAATTTCCCTTTATATACTATAAGAGTACATCTGGAGAATACCTTATTATATCTTCTATTTGACAGTCATGTTAAATTTTTACCTTTTAAGCCAAGTCCACTATCTGACGTACAGATCTACTCATCAGGCAAATAAATTAATAGGCGTCTTGAAATTTGCCATTAAGGAATTTCAACCATCCTCCTTAAATGCTTTAAGAAAAAACCGAAAATGAAGACTCTCTCTTCTCTCTATACTGATTATAACAAAAGGCCTTCAACCTTACTTCTTAGCATTTCCTCTTCGACCACCACCTATTGCAACTTTTTACCCAAATTAGAAAGGCGAACTACTAGAAACTGTCACGACAACATTTATCCTAAGTTTCTCATCAATAATTGATCTGGTGATTATGAAAAACTTCATCTTAAGAGAATTAGTTGTAGTAATTGTCCACAAAATGTCCTTCCTAAAACGAGCACTCAAACGTATCGAAAGCTACCGATAAGATAACGATGGCCGCCCAAACTGTAATCATAATTGTAAGTACAAAGTCTCTAAAACTAAGAACGGGAAAAAAAACACCCATTGTAACAAGGCTTGACGCACCATACAGTATAGGTGCTAAGATTCCCCCTCTAAAATACGATAAAGGGAAAGATAATACAACCTGCGTGATATGCCACGTCGATGTCCTCCAAATCTTTTCGTAATGCATTTTCATCTTGTCTTTCTTTTAAATTCGCTGGTGTAGACTTATTCATCAATCGAGAGAGGCAGACTTCTTGAAGAAGCCACGCCTCAAAAATGACGAATCGCCAGGCTCACCCATTATCATGACCTAAGCAAAGATTGAAAAATTAGACATTGTTATACTTTCTAACAGTATATAGAATAATAGTCATTAAGAATCAAATTTAGATTTTCTATTAAAAAATCAAATTTAATTTTTTTGAATAATTTAAAATACTTATAAAGTAGTATTTGTTCGCATTTTTTCTTTTTAATGTGACACATACTTTGTAGACAAAATAAATTAAACTCAAATTTTAAAAAAAATTAACATTATTTTTTTTATTAAGACTACTCGTTATATTTTAAATTTATAATTTTAAATTTTATAATATATTTATTAATATCTTGCGGAAGATATTTATACTCATTTTTCATATGATTTTTATCTTAATAAAATTTTACTATATACTAATATCTACTCATTCAGATTTCAGTCTATAACAAAAGAGAGGGAAATCAAAGTATCAAGCACTGCAAAAATTGTGATTTCTCAAAAGAACCAAAGCAAATGACGGCATCAAATTCAACTCCAACGAGAGGAGAAGAGGAAGAAGAACAAGACCAAGTCGAAGAAGTCCGTTTTGTCCCTTCGCATCACCCTTCCGCACCACCCGATGAGGTTGCTAATCAACAGCTATGATTTCATTTCGCTCATCTTTTTTGTGTTCTTCTATCTTAAATCCTAGAAGTTTGGGTTTTATTGTAAATTTGAATTAGCTTATATTTTTTATTTAATTGAATTTTCAAAATATGCTGTAATTTTGAATTTATTCAGTTAAGATTTCCCCCCTTTTGTAGTTATTTGATATTTCCACAACAGTTGATCCGAGTTACGTAATTTCATTGATAAGGAAACTTCGTCCAGTTGCATCGAAAAGCGGTGGTAATACTGAAATTCGGGGATCAAATTGTATTGATGAAGCCGTAAATTCGTCAAATGATAGCTGTAAACACATGGAGATTGTTGATGATTCTACTAAATCTGTTATTCGAGGGGAAGGTGAAAGTGCTGGTTTACCAGCCAGGGAAGAGGTTTGGGAGGAGTGTGGTTGTGTTCTGTGGGATCTTGCTGCAAACCAGACTCATGCCGAGCTCTTGGTAATGTGACTTGCCCCTTGGTTTGATATGCCTTTATTGCTTTGTAAGTGAAACTAAAAGTACAATTTGTTTAATTGCTGAAGATTAGTGTATAAAACTGAAGTATAAAGACTACTGATAATATAATTGATTTCATTTTATGGATGGTTGTTCTATATGTTGTTGTTTATGTTATCACTTCTTTAGCTGTTTAGGTGGCTGAAAACCATAGATTAGGAACAAATGATTTATTAAAAATAATAGGGGAAAATATTGTTGTTCGACTGCAATTCAGAAGTTTTTAGTTTTACTCATTGTATTGCATGCTATGGGCTCACTCAGTGATATCTATGCAGGTGCAAAACTTTGTACTTGATGTTCTTTTAGCAAACCTTATGATTACCCAATCTGTTCGTGTAACTGTAGGTTACAAATTCTCTCCTTTTTTAAATTTCCTATTGTGATTAGTTAGTCTGTCACTAGGTGGTTCTTAGAGACTTTGATGCATCATGCGTGAGGTTTATATATCCTTCTTTCTGTGTATCAGGAGATTTGTCTTGGAATCCTGGGAAATTTAGCTTGTCATGAAGTTCCCATGAAGCATATAGTTTCTACAAATGGACTAATTGCTGTGATAGTAGATCAGTTATTTTTGGATGACACCCAATGTCTATGTGAAGCTTTCCGGTAAATATTTTGTTAATCATATATATATTATGCTTACATACCGAACACTATAATTTATCTATCTTCTTTCTTTTACTCTAAATATTGTTGTGTTTGCTATGCTGTCCATGTTTTATAGATTTTGGATGCCATGGTTATTCAACATTTTTGTTATGGCACTGTTTGTTTTATTGAATTATATGCTCAGTCACAAGAATTTACGTTGTAAGACATTAAAATTTACTCTTCCACCTATTCGAATTTCCCTTTTCTGATGTTTTATTAAAATATATGCTCAGTCACAAGAATTTATATGTAAAATAAGTTTAAAACATATAGTTATTATAATAAACTATAAATAATGGTCCAGTTTATCTACAAGACATGCAAAAACTCTTAATTTTCTGTTACCAAGAAATTAAAGAGAATTTCACTCAGATGGTTTTTTTGTCTATTGTCTAAAAAAGAATGCGCCTAAGCACACTGCATGATCAAGCGTGCCTTGCCTGGAAAGGTCTAAGGTGCTTTTGTTGTTAGGTACTTAGGAACAATGCCTAGGTGCATGCCTTGACAACACTGCCTGCAAGTATATCCTGGAGTAAGGATTTTGGAGACTTAAGAATATGTACAACCGAAAAATTGGATGGTTGAAATAAATGGAAATTATGATGCTTTTGAAAATGATTCTTCAAGAACTAAACAATGCCTTTCAGATTTTACATAAAGTAATATATTTTAACCATATGCCTTCTCAATTTCACTTTCTTGTGTGTTTGGGCCTTGATAGTATGGTTTCTTCTTATATGTTGCTTCCGTTCAATTTTTGTGATATAGGTTTCCTCATTACTTTCAAATTATTACTCCTGCCTAAATCCAATTGACATCATGTAATATGTTCTTCTGTTGCTCATCATAATCAAATGCACGTCTAGTTATTTGGCTTTTACTGTTTTGGCTCTGCTCCTCCCTTATGGATCATACTCTGCTGCAGGCTGTTAAGTTCTGGTCTTCAGGACCGTGAATGCATAAAATGGGCAGAGGCATTGCAGTCTGAACACATGTTAAGCCGCATTTTATGGATCATGGAAAATACGTTAAATCCACAGCTTATTGAAAAGGTGATACCAACATTCGTATCTTATGTTGAGTTCCAGTAAATCTTTGGAACTTGCACATGTACGGGGTACATATAAATACCGTTAATATTATGGGCTGGATTCAGAAAGCTGATTTGAGAATCTGAAGAATTCTTTTCTGTAGCAACCATGAGTGACTAATCTATACTTTTTATAGTTTTTATTTAGTAAAGAGTGGATATATGAGGATGTTAAGTACATACTTGCTAGAGAATAGTTTGGTTTACTGTATCTTCATATAAAAGAGAACATTGAGTTTTTGGATATTTTGGATTCTTTTACTTCGTAATTTAGCACCTCATGGAGTCATTAATAATGCCCTTATGGTTGACAATGTAGAGGGTAAACTTTTCTAAGCATATCTACTAATACACATTTATATGTCATTTGCGGATTTTGTTACTTTTTTTCCCGTTTTTTTGGTGATGGAATCTAAAAAAGGCTTTTCTAACAGAGTGTTGGACTATTATCATCCATGTTAGAAAGTCAGAAGGAAGTTGAGCATACTCTTCTCTCAGCTTTGATGAAACTTGGTTTAGCTAGTATACTGGTTAATCTTTTAGCTTTTGAGATGAGCAAACTGACAAATGGCAGAATACCTGAAAGGTACAATTCTATCTTATCTTCATAGAAATGGTTGAAATTTAGTTTGGAATGAAACTAGTTTTTGGACTATTGACAAGTGTTTCTTGTTTCTGTTTTTTTTTCCTCCCATGTTCCATCTGTTTTTATGTTTCGAGTTTTTAAAACTACACATCCAATTGAATTTTTTGGGGGAAACTGATTTGATGACCATATATTTCCCCTCCAAGCTGATCTTTCCCTGGTTCGATTTCCACTGTCACAGAAGACTCATCAAAGAGCAGTATTAACATGCTCACAGTCAAATTGACATATCTATAATGCTCTGGCTAGTAGTCGTGCAACACTCAACAGAATAAACGGATTCCGATACCACATGGCCGAGATTTGCCAAAAATTATTATGTGCTTGAAGTCTTCATTCTTTTAGTAATGTGATTAAGCTGTAGAAAATATTTTTCCTCTCGCGTGGCATTTTGGTTTGCCTGTGGCTTTATGATGGCATAGAAAATGTTATTGAATGTAAGGCAACAATGAATTCGAAATTATCTGGTGGGAAACTTTCTTGTCTGATGGCTTCTTTTTATTTTTGACAAGTTGTCTGATGGCTTCAAATGCATTAAAATGGGATAACAAATAATTTTTTCTTCTTCCGATGTGATATTTATATTTGGTAACAAGTTGAGTACCTACTAAAACTGTTTTTTATTTGTTAGATAATGGAGTGCTAAACTCCTTGATGTTTGGTTTTCTTTCAATATCAGGCACCATGTTCTTGATGGTATTCTTCATGCACTTGAAGCCCTCTGCGTTATTGATGCATATTCTCTGGAAATATGCTCAAATAAAGAATTTTTCCAACTAGTCTGTGATTTGATTAAATTCCCTGATAAAGTTGAGGTAATTTGCAGCTCTTCTAGAACTGAAAAACTGATGTATGATTTACACTCTGGACTTGTAAATTATTTGTTTTGTTGCTCTCTCTTTCTGAATGCTTGAAGATTAATTTCTTAAATTGCATCTGGAAATTAGAGTCTATATTCCTTCCTGTTCATTTCCACTGAATACAAATTATACAATATAGACCTTTTTGCTTGAGCATCATGAAATAAATTGTAATAGAAAGCATGCATCAGGTAAACTTTTCCGTCTTATAGAACTTAAAATTTTGATTGAAAGCCTGATTTAGGTATTTTTGTATTATTGAATTTAACATTCGTACTTTTTCCTAGTTTAAGGAATATTTGTCTTTCTTTGTGGTGAAAGATTCTATATCGTGTGACGAACATCATTTGTTGGCTGGAGTTTTACACATTAAACAATCTTGGATGAACACTCGCTCTTAATTTTTGTCTTTCAGGTCTCAACCTCTTGTGTGACTGCTGGAGTTTTAATTGCAAATATTGTGTCTGATGTACCTGATCTGGCTTCAAACATATCACAGGGTATATTGTTGTTCATATTATTATCTACACAAACTTTCTCTTTATCTATGAGTTCTGAAAATAACCTGGACTGTTATCAAATTTGTATCGACACCTTGGGGCTACCCAGATTTTCCTTTCTTGCAAGGACTGTTCGATATTTTCCCATTTACATCTGAAGATTTCGAAGCACGATGTGCACTATGGAGCATTATTGCAAGGTTACTAGTTCGAGTTCGAGAGGATGAGACGAGTACTTCTAGTCTACGTCAAATTGTATTTATTCTATTGAGCAAATCTGATGCGATAGAAGATGATCTTTTTGATCACCAATTTGATGAGAACAAGGACTTTGAGAGCTTGGCCACCTCTGGCAGAAAATTGAATGCCCGAACTTTAGCTGTATCCTTTGGTTTGACTTTCAGACAACTAAGAATTAATTCCATGAAGGAAACATCAGATAATTTGCCAATTTATTGTGCTCATATATTATATTCTTGCAATATATGTGGTTCTCCTGACCTTTGCAACAGCTTAAAAGATAACCTGCATACTAAACAAGTGGATTGCTTTAAGGGATTCTTTCGAGAAGGATATGACGGAAGAACACATGACTGATGAAAAAATCTGTAGATTGTTGGGTATCTGTCACAAGCACACTGTGTAAGCTCCTCATCCTTTCTGTAATTTTTACTTGTAGTAATGTTTCACATAATGGTCCTAGATTTTATCATATATTTTGATATGCTGGTTACCATGCTCGAGTAAGAGTCTCTGGCTATATAATTCCAGTTATCAGTGTAGTTAATTTCATAATCAGGTAGCTGTGCCTAGTGAGACACTGACGCCTGATTTGGCACATTGTTATTGCTGCTTGCTCTTTCTTTTTGCTTTTGCAAACTTGGTTATGGCACATTACCAAACATGCATCATGATAATTTCATGTTGCAGATCCAATACTTCTGAATAGTTCTTGTGGCAAGTTACCGAACATGCAGGCTTTCTTTTTGCTCAAGAAGAGGTGAATTGAAGCTTTAACAGAATAGTTGAGTTGGTCTTTCTTATCTTTCGAAACAATTAACTGATGCTTTTTGAGGTGCATTACCATTAAATCTAATAATATATTGACACTATATATTCCTAAAATTATTTGTTGAGAAGGAAATCTAATATTTGAGTGTCATACTTGGGCAGATAAAAGAAAGATAAAGATTTCATTTCTTATTGTGTGGCGGAATTGGATTATTACATGCTAATTATATCTTATAAGACAAATGGAAACACAGGTTCTGATTAGAACCCAGATCGTTTCCCATTCATAATTCAAGTAATAAAAACAGATGAAAATGATAACATAGCAACATAGAGTTTAACAAAAAAACACATATTCAGATGCATTTGCAAATGTTTCCAGTAATCCCGTTCCATAACAATCCTTTCTTGCTTCAGCAAAATCTGTTCAATCTTTGTTTGAACTATCATTGCCTTGTCAGCCGGCTTAGTGACAAGGTTGTAGAGAGGTTGTAGGTGTCAAAGACGACCAATTTAAGGTCGGAAAGCTTTTTCTGTAATATTTGAGATGTTGCATTGACTTTGTTATTGTAAGAAACTGCATTGCTATTTAACTTGGCTACACACTCGTTGCCATCAGACCCAAACACTGTTATGGCTTGGCAAGAAAATCACTTAACGCTGTGATTTTAGGTTACTAAACGCAACAAAAAACGGAAACAAAGGGTAGACATCAAAAGTCTACAAAACCAATAATGATAAGTCTTTGTTTCATTTTTGCACACTTAACTTTGTTGTATGTTTCGTAATGACCAGAAGAAGCTGATGCTAAATTTGTTCTAATCAGCAGGTTATTTCCTTTTACCAATGTTTTCAGCTGAGATGAACTTGGTGGGTAATCAGTGTAGCCAATGTTTTGTAGCTGTGTTTAAAAACAATAAGACAAAAGCCATTTAGAGAAAGATGAAAGGGTATAAAAACGAGAAGCAAATTCAAATTGTGTTTATGGAATAAAAAAACCCAGTGAAATCTGATGCTAATTTTCCATTGCAGAATCTTCCAGTTGGCCTGTGATTCACAAAATCTCTCCATCAGGGGAACATGCTAAGGTAAGGCACCTTAGGGTGCGGCTAAAAGGCGATCAATATAAGTTCTTACAAAAAATAGTAAGAATTTATATAAGACTGTGTAAGAATTTGTGTAGCTATATAAATATTTACTAAATGGGTAAGAATTTGTATAAATATACAAAAATTTGTGTAGATTATAAAAAATTATGTAAAATCGCCTTATTTTAACCTCACTAAGGATGCCTCACAGTAAAATCTCCTCGGGTAAGTCTACTTTTCTTCTGTGATTCATAGAATCTTCCCGCGTCGACAACCGATCCCTGAGTACGAACATGGCAGGAAAAGGGGGCTGTCCACTAGCTGCTGAGCGTTGAAAAGAGAATAAATAGGGCCATGAGATAGTTTGAAACCTTCATTTCCTTCTTCTGTTGGGGCAATGAAGAACAGTGATAGGGGGAATGAGAGTGCTTGGAAATGGTAACTATGTATTATTGATACGGAACAAAAGAACAAGATCGAAAGTCGTTCAAATTGGGGATTGATCTTAGAGCTCTAGACTTGATCAAGGATGAATCCTGCAATCTTTATAAGCTGGAAACAATGAAAAGAAAAACAAGGAGTAAAGCAAAAATAATAGATAAAAAAAACAATGAAAAGAAAAGATGACGGAAGTTTGAGGAAGTTGGACGAAACAGGCGTGAAATGAACATGAATAGTTGGATAAATTGTACTAACGTCATCGCGGTTGATCAAGCATATTTCTTCAAATGATTTTCCTCCGAAAAAAAGGATCTTAGCAAAGAGAAGGTTGAAGTGAACTCCCACAAATTCTTGATGAAGAATATGTTGAAACAGCTTCAAAATGACAAGTAAAAAACACTTACAAACAAACATATACTCAATGAGCATTGATATTATTCGAGAGAAAAATGTGTCTTCTTCATGGATCTTCAATTCTCCATCAGGGAACAAATGGAGTAATGGATGAAATTCATGATACGTTTGATGTTCCATATAAACTGCACTTCCATCTAAAAAGTGCGCTTGGCTGCAGGCGCGAGGAAAAACACTTTTACTGACGGAGGCAAAGCAACCAATGGAAAGCTCACTCAAGCACTGAGAGGTGCAACCCTTTGTAGAGGCGCATGGGCGCTGTGCTTCGGGCGCATCAGGGGAAAAAGAACAAACCTATTGAGTTGAAGAAAAAGTACTCGTGAAGAAGAAGCTTTTAATTTATTTATGCTGTTTTATGACTTTTGCGGAGTCCGACAAAATATTATATTGACAGTTTGGTGACTTGGTTCACTGAACCACTTCTTTCTTACTTTATTTAATTATCAGCTCTTTATTTAAAAAAAAAAAAAAATTGATTAGTTTACACGTAGTTTACACATGCTTTTTAGTTTTAGGGGTTAGGGTTTTAGTTTAAGGTTTAAAGTTTAGGGGTTTAAATTGTAGGGTTTGGAATTTAAGGTTAATATTTAGAATTTAGGGTTTAGTGTTTAGAGTGTGGGGTTTAGTTTTTTAGGGTTAAGGTTAGGAATTTAGGATTTGAGTTTTTATACAGTAAATATATAGACTTGTGTAAAATTAATTTTACCCAGTTTGTATATCAAAGTTTTACCCTTTAAAAAATTAGATTTTTTCCCTACTTTATCATTTTATTAGGATTTTATTATTATTATTATTGTTATGAAAACAACCATATTATTAATTTTGCGACTGAAACACTTAATTTAGACCAAAAAAGTGATTTTAATACTAATTTTAATGTAAATTAATATAACATAATAAAATTTAGAAATAGATTTTTACTAATTTTAATAAAATATTAAAATTACATATTCAAATAATTTAAATTTATCAATATTTTAAAATATTGATTTTTAATAGTTTTGAATTTTACGTCTAATTAACCATGAGATGTGGTATGGTAGTTGCTAACCTCATCCCTTAACCATGAGGTCAGGAGTTTGATTCTTACCAATGAGAATGTAGTACATTTCATGGCCAGCCGTTTACTCTCTTAGTGAAAGCACCCGCTGCGAGGGGATTAGTCACTACTAGCGGCAGTGGATATCTCAGCTCAAACCAAAAAGAAATTTACGTCTAATTGAAATATTTCGATCTTTAAACATTTATAATATAATTATTAAGTTATTCTAAGTACAAAATA
Organism: Hibiscus mutabilis; assembly: GCA_019671005.1. NCBI lineage: Eukaryota > Viridiplantae > Streptophyta > Magnoliopsida > Malvales > Malvaceae > Hibiscus > Hibiscus mutabilis. The sequence continues at coordinate 31,318,279 of CM033745.1, forward strand.
TGCTCTAAGGTAGATTTATAATTTTTAGCCCAAAGTACGCCTCGTATATGAAAAGCATGTGCCTTCGCTTTGCACCTCGGCTATGGGACCTTTTAGATTTTGGTGCGCCTTGTGCCTTTCTAAACTAAGATTGTAATACCCAAAAATGGCTTAGTTGAATGTTACCATTTAATTAGGTCTTGATGCCTTAATTCTTTGAGTGAATCTAGATCAAACTAGAATTTTGGGACCTCTCTAAAAGAAAGGAAGAATGGGAGTCCCTAATTAGATGTACTAAAATGTAAGAAACCTAAAATAAAAAAGTTCCATGTTAATAAACGTTTAGCAAGTGGCTCCTACACATGTCGATTGTGGGGATTAAACATGTGGGAATTGAAGGAGATAGATTTGAAGCCTTAGAGATTATCTCCTTCCTTCATCATTCTTGACCGGAAGTAAGAAAAATTAGAGAGAGAGAGTTATACAAGAATTCGAATAGAACTCCATTGATGCAGATTTTGTTTTCTTCTTCCAAAGCTAAGTAAGGTAAAAGCTCCTTACATTTCAATTGATCTATGATATTCATGTTACAATTTACCATGGATTTTGTTGCTTCTATGAATTTTGTTGTAAATAGATTGTTAGAAAGGTACCCATTTTATAGTTCTTATCATAATTTCTTAGAATGTATGTATATGTAAGTTACCATGCTTAGATTGGGAATTATTTGAACCAAATGTTACTAGTTTAGTTAAGTCACGATTAGGAAGAATTAAGGGCTGTTCGATTGAGATCCCTACTGACTAGTCCGTTTTGTTGAGTCAAATAATTATGGACTATGTCACTCTAATGTATATACAATTTAGAAGGCTATTCTGTGAATATTTGTAAATGTTAACTTATGCATGTGGGGACTGCTTTCTATGTATATAAATGTTTTGGACATTTTTATATATATGAAAGAATACAGGACTGTTTTGAGCATGTAAAATTTGATTGATTTTCACATGAGGACTGATTTATATCAATGTGAAAGTATGTAGGGCTGTTGGGCGTGCGTGAGAATATAAATGGACTGTTATGTGATTTGATTGACTATTCTATAAATTCTGAAACATAACGGGACTGGTTTAATAAACCTATGGGCTGCTTTGAATATGGAAAAACTGTCTCGAAACTGTTTTTATCGAATAAAAACAGGGCAGGGGCTGATTTAGGGAAAAAAGGGACTGTTTTACAAAGAAACTTGGGGATTATTTTGCTAGAAAATATGAGGCTGATTTTGGATTGAATGAGACTGTTTTTGAGTGAATATTGTATGAGTTTATGTATACATTGGAGTTGTTTTAAATGTCATTTAAGGAGTGCATTGTTTTGTTGTGTTGATAGTAAAGAAACATGTCTAATGACTTAAAAAGAAATATTAAATCATTAGGGATCGATTTTTATACGTATGTATGAATATATATAAGTATAGTAGACTATTTTGTATGTGTTGGGCTCGATGTACACAGCCGATTAATTAGCCAAGTGGTGGAGAATGTTGATTTTTGGGTGAAAAGGTGGAAGCAAAAGATAAACAAAAAGGCACAAGAATTTAGAGTGATTCAACTCCCCCAATGGAGTCTACGTCCACTACCTAGGCTTCCCACCTTAAGATTTCAATAATTCACTAAGAATTCTTCCCCTTTTCTAGGCTAAAGAGGTAACCGTTACAATCCTAGAATAACAACCCGTGATCTAGCATCCAAGAACTCACAAACCGAGTCTTGGGAACACTCTCTAACAAAGAGAATCCTAGCAAACTGAAATTCCTCTTAATAGGTAGATGTTTGCACACTAAACACTCACCCAAAACCTAAAACACTTGAGCAAAAATATTACAATTAAAGCTCACAAGTGTTATCTATGCAAAGAAATATACAATTAAGCTCTAAGACAAATCTTTGATCATAATGTTGTTGACAATTGAAGCATTAGTCTTCAATGGATGCTTAGAGGACTCTTTTATACTCCCAAATGAGTTCATAACTGTTGGTGACCGTTGGGATTGAATTGGAACCATTGGGGTCTTTATTTTCCACATTAATTGCAGTTTTGTGGCTGTTCGTATCGGTACGCGGGTAGCCGTATCGGTACGACATTCTTCATAACTAGCCATTGAGCTCTAATCAGCTGATGCGTATCGATACGCGTATAGGCGTATCGGTACGGCCTGCAATTTAAAAGACCGTTGGAAATATGGCCGTTGGGATATATGCCACGTAGGCGTATCAAAACACCAAGGGGTGTATCAAAATGACCCCTCTCCGTATCGATACGGTATACGCTGTATCGGTACGGGTCTTGCCAGTTTCACAAACTGTAGCTGAAACCCTTGATGCATATCGATATGAGGTATACCGTAACGGTACGGATACTTGAAAAACTCAGGTTTGGCTACTTTAAAAACGTTTTAAATCATCCTAAAACCTCTTAAAAATCATTAAACAATATTTCAAGTTGTTTGAACTTAAAAACATTTTTGAAATCTTTTCAATTTAGTCCAAAATTATTTTCCAATTATTATATCAAAACTCATATCTCAACAATCTCCCCCTTTTTGATATAATAAAACCAACTTGAAAAAACGTTTGTGATTCTCCCCCTTAGTATTTAAAAACTTGAATAAGAGATTTTAAAATTGAAATATAGTTAAAGCTCCCCTTATTCACTTGAAAAATCAAATTTTCAAACCATTTTCTCCCCTTTTTGTTATATCAAAAAGAATTTGTGTGACTTTAAGTACAAGATAACAAAAGAGGTTTAAAAAATTTTGAAAAAATAAGAATTTAGGTTTTAAAACTTGGCTCCCCCTTACTCAAGCATCAATAAGTGTTAGTCCAACAATTATGATAAATTAGTTGAATAAAAAGGAATAAATCAAAATAAAAAGAAATTCAACTAATTTTACCACACTTGAACTCAAGGGAGGATGTGAAGCCTTCCTTCTTCAAGTGCTTTCTTTGTGTGTATGGAGCTCTCCCTCAATGTTGTACTTTGGTGACCAATCTCCATCACACGTAAAATGAGACAATGAAGTGATTTTTGGTATCCAAATTTCTTTGGATCCATAAACGTTAGTAGCACATAGTTTAGTCCCCTTAGGAATCCATTTTTCAATTTCATCCTTTTTGGTTGAAGTAATTAGTCCTTTTGGGACCCAAATACTTCTAAAACATTTTCCTTTAATAAATCTAGGGGCACTAGATTGTCTAACATAAAAGTTTGATTTTTCAAAATCAATTTTCTTTTGTAATTCCTTGGAAATCAAATCTTTTTCTTTCTTAAGATCATCAATTTCCTTTTGATAATCTTTTTCCATTGTTCGAAGCAAATTTTGTAAATTTGAAACTTTAAGGTCAAAATCTTTGATCTTTGCTTCAAACTCAAGATTTGTTTTAGAAAGCAAATCATTTCCCTTTTTCAATTTTGAAAGCAATTTCTTGATTTTAGAAAATGAAGCTTTAAATTCCAAAAACAAATCATCATAGGCTTCTTGTAATTCATCAAAAGAATATGAACTAGAAGTAGATGAATTAGAAGTTACCCTTGAATCTTCTTGGATAGCCATGAGACAAAGGTTGGCTTGTTTATTGTCGGTGGAGTCGTCTTCACTCCATGTAGCCAAATATGCCTTCTTCTTATGGCTTGAAGAGCTTGCCCTCTTCTTCCTCGATTCATGCTTAGATTCTTTCATTTCTTTCTTCATGAATCGGGCAAATTTCATGAAGAGATAGGTCATCTCTTCATCTTCTTCTTCCTCCTCACTTGAATCTTCATGATGGCATTGGGAGGATTTGAGGGCTACGACATTCATATTGATGCCTAGCTTCATGATTTCCTTCTTCCCCATCTTTCTTATCTCCTCCTCCTTCTTCTCATCTTCATTGTCCTTCTTCATTATTTGATGAGTGAGAAGAGACCCCATGAGTTCATCAAGCTTCAAGGTCTTGAGATTCTTGGCCTCGATGATGGCGGTCTTCCTTGAGTCCCATGACTCGGGAAGGGAGTAGATAAGTTTTCAGACAAGCTTTTCTTCCAGAATGACTTCTCCATAGCCTTTGAGTCCATTCACTATGGTGGAGAAATGATCGAACATTTTCTCGATGTCTTCTTCCGGATCCATCTTGAAGTTCTCACACTCTAGATTGAGGAGGCCGATCTGGGTCTCATTCACTTCGTTTGTTCCCTCGTATGTCACTTCAAGCTTGTCCCAAACCTCCTTGGCACTCTCACAAGAAGACATCTTCTTATAGATATTAGGGCTAAATGCACAAAAGAGAATGTGCAAAGCCTTGCAATTTAGCTCCATCTTATTGCGATCATCCGCATTCCATTCCGCCTTGCATCTTAAATGGTGCGTATGGACCATCTTCAACAACGTCCCAAAGCTTGTAATCTTTGGCTTTGATGAAGAACATCATTCTAGTATTCCAATGAGCATAGTTGGTCCCGTCAAAGAAAGGTGGCTTGTCGATGAATTGCGCCATTTCGTCGGTTGAATGTATTGTTGGTTGAACTTGTCAGATCACCTCAATAGGACGTTAATCCCCTTCGATTGAGCCTTGCTCTAATACCAATTATTGGACTCAATGTACACAACCGATTAATTAGCCAAGTGGTGGAGAAGGTTGATTTTTGGGTGAAAAGGTGGAAGCAAAAGATAAACAAAAAGACACAAGGATTTAGAGTGGTTTAACTCCCCCAATGGAGTCTACGTCCACTACCTACCTTAGGATTTCAACAATTCACTAAGAATTCTTCCACTTTTCTAGGCTAAGGAGGCAATCGTTACAATCTTAGAATCACAACCCGTGATCTAGCATCCAAGAACTCACAAACCGAGTCTTGGGAACACTCTCTAACAAAGAAATCCTAGCAAACTGAAATTCCTCTTAATAGGTAGATGTTTGCACACTAAGCACTCACCCAAAACCTAAAACACTTGAGCAAAAATATTACAATTAAAGCTCACAAGTGTTGTCTATACAAAGAAATATACAATTAAGCTCTAAGATAAATCTTTGATCATAATGTTGTTGACAATTGAAGCATTAGTCTTCAATGGATGCTTAGAGGACTCTTTTATACCCCCAAATGAGTTCATAGCCGTTGGAGACCGCTGTGATTGAATTGGAGCCGTTGAGGTCTTTATTTTCCATATTAATTGCAGTTCTGTGGCTGTTCGTATCGGCGCTGGTAACCGTATCGGTACGACCTTCTTCATAACTAGCCATTAAGCTCTGATCAGCTGATGCGTATTGATACACTTATAGGCGTATAGGTACGGCCTGCAATTTAAAAGACCGTTGGAAATATGACCGTTGGGGGGTTTTGGTCGTTGGGATATATGCCACGTAGGCGTATCGAAACACCAAGGGGTGTATCGAAAGGACCCCTCTCCGTATTGATACGGTATACCCTATATCGATACGGGTCTTGGCAGTTTCACAAACTATAGTTGAAATCCTTGATGCGTATCGATACGGGGTATACCGTATCAGTACGGATAATTGAAAAACTCAGGTTTGGCTAATTTAAAGATGTTTTAAATCATCCCAAAAACTCTTAAAAAGCATTAAACATTATTTCAAGTTGTTTGAACTTAAAAACATTTTTGAAATCTTTTCAATTTAGTCCAAAACTATTTTTCAATTATTATATCAAAACACATATCTCAACAGTATGCGCGAGTGAAATTGAACAGTTTTTGAATGGAAATGGACTTAGTAAGGATTGATTTTGATGCATGATTAGATGTGTTAAAATGCCTAAGTGAATATAGCAAATTGGTTGGGTAAATATATTTACGTGAATGTGATTGATTGGTTAGTTGTATGATTGATCAAGTATTTTCAAATGTTTAGCTATATCCTTGTTATAAATAGACAAAAATGAATTTGATCAAGTTGGTGATAAGCGGGAGGGAATTGTATCTCAGGAGCAAGAATAAAAGAAAGAAAATATGGAGTTTACATGTGGTGAACATACTTTTGTACCCTTAATGAGAAAAAGGGTGATGTAACATGGTTATGGTAATATTGAATGGAGCTATGCTCACTCTATGATCTAAAGGATGATAATTGTGAAATGCCTTTGTAACATACCAAAAAGGGGCCTAAGAGAAATTGTATTGAATGTAAATTAGGATATATTTCTATGAGTAAATGAAATGTAAGGTGACTAAATTGAACTTTGGCTAAACTAAAGGGTTTCATATATAAGGGACCATTTTCGGAATGAATTAAATGTTCATGTTTGCATGCTAACTTTTAATCAAAGCAAGGACTAGACTTAGGTGTCCTTGAGTCTCGGCCATATTGGGGGGGGAGTCATCCTCTTCCATCATTCTCAAGCTATACCTGAAAGGAAGAGAAAGAAAAATTCTATCAAATCTTAGAGATTGTAGAAGAGAAGCTAGCATCGGTTTCATTAGATTGGAGCTTAAATTGTGCTTGCATGCTTAAGATTGTAAGTTTCTATGTGTTATCCTTTTGAATTGAATTATGACTTGAGTAGTGATAATCGAACCAATTCTTGCTTGATGATGATGATTGTTGTTTGCTTGTTGTGTTTGGTTTGATAGAATGTTAGTTAGAAATGGGATTGAAGTTGAATTAAACATGTTTTGGCAATGTAGAGTTGTAGTGATGTGAATTTAGAGTCATAAGGATGATTCAATATGCTAGAATTGCCTGATTTCAGCATGAGATAATGCGTATGGAACTAGATTAGAGGAAATAGGAAACTACCATGTTCGATTATAACCCTTAACGAAACTGATTTTGGTGATTGGTATGATATGGATCATTTGAATTACAAATTAGTAACAAATAATTGTTCTAATGAACTACAAGACTGCTTGAATCTTATGAAAGCAGGGCAAATGGTTTAAAAGGAGTTTTAATGGCTGTTTAGGTGAATTAGATTAAGTGTTAAACTGCTTGTGCTAGGCAGAATCTATGGGAAGGTTTTGTGGAATTGAAGTAGTTAAGCAATTGTTTGAAACTAGTTAAATGCTAATTGATGATTTAATGCATAATACTTAGCTTAATAGTAATTTGGATGTTTAAAATTAACAAGGAAAAATGAAGTTTAAGGAGCAAGAACAAGTGAGTTAAGAGTTAGGCAGTTTCGAATTGACTAAGGGAAAAAAGGGGACTGTTTTATATGAATTGTAATGGGATCATTGTTTTGAATTGATGCTGTATGAAAAACCTATTGTAATGAACAAATGAAGCTTTGGAAATTTCTATATTAAGGCTTATATAGACATATAAGAGAAATAGATAACTTTATGAGTAAAGAATTGTTTCTAATGCAACTATTAATTGCTAAATTAATTAGACAACAAGGGAATCGATCAAGAAGACGAGAGGAAAAAAGGAGTTGTAATCCACGATCAAGAATAGCTCGGAGTATTGTGAGTATAAATTGTATTTTGAACTAGCCTAAGATTGTTCTTTGAATTGAATTATCCGATTGTTCCATGAGACTTAAAATGCATATACTTGCTTGGAACTGCTAATTCTTGATAAGGTGAATATGTCCAGGTATGTATGGATAATTGTTTGTACAAATTTAAAACATAAACATGAATTGGTTGCTTATAATGCTTAATGTAACATCTTGTGCATGTGGCTAAGTACTCGAAGAGTTAAAGGAGTATATGGAGTAAATTATTGAAAAGTTTGTAAGAGCCTAGATTAGTTTTAGTTCTAGCTAGATTGGCATGCCAATAGAAATTCCCTAGCTCAGCCTGAACTAGACTAAGGTCCCCTGAATGGTACTAAGGTACCCCTGATTGACTTGAAACGATTACATGTTTCGATGGTACTAGATTACCATTGCCTGATAATGTTTCGATTGAATATGTACTCCTAGTCTAACAATTAGACAAGATTGTGTTATACAACTAAGGTTGCTTGTGATAAATTGATTCTTAAGAGATTGATTGGTTTACTCGAACAACTAAAGGAGTTGTGCTTGATGATATATTCTTCTTCTTAGAAGCATGTTGCCGTTTATGAATTAATTAAGCTTAGAGTGTGCTTCTTGCTGGATAAGTAGAGAGTATGTTACTCAAATGGTAATTGCCAAATGACTAGAAATAGTCTTGATGGCCTATTTGTTCAAATTAAATGACTAAATTATGATTTAGTTTATTTTGGTATCTTTAGACTTTTTGTTGTCTAAGTTATGAGACTAGCAACCTAATTGCTCACCCTATTATTTACAGGAAAAGCCGATTGATAGATCAAGCTTGGGGAGCCAAAGCAAGGTCACTAAAGTTCAAATGTATGTTTTGTGTTGTTATAAGTTAAACTCCTAGAAGGTGGCACTAGCTTGAATATTATACTTATGAACTTTTGAGTCCTTTAAGGGGTTTGTAAATATTAAAGTATTAAAGGCTTTGTATATCATGTGTTTTGTCTAGATGCTTGATAATGGTTTGATTTTGCTTAAGTAGACATGGATGGTAGCTTCGAATGTCATAGATTACCTTAGGTGCTTGTTATTGAATGCTTGGTGATAGTATAGTATGGTTGTTTGTTGTGTATGTGAAGATATAGTAAATACGAACCTTTATGTGGAATTAAATCTGAAATTGACATATGTGAATAGTTTGATAAATGATCATAAATTGAAAATACTTTATGTTTAAAAAGAAATTTTGTTAGATTATAGCTTTGCCATGAAATTCCTGGATCCTATAGTTACTAAATGCTTCAAAATGCTTAACTTGTTATGCCTTACTTGTAATGGTTTGTATAGATTAACATGGCCTAAACCATTCGACTTATCCTATGATTAGCATCTTGTCTAATTCTAAGAATCAAATTGTTTAATTGTCTTCCTTGTATTAATTCGTATGATTTTGAAATTCAAATCTTATTTGGTGAGCATAATTTATCTTTATGAATGCTTGTTCTCCATGGATCTTGGTGGTGTATCCTTGCCTTGTTCGAATACTAGCTTGCCAGACAAGTTAGTTGTCTACTTCTAGGCTAGCTTTACTTTCAAGTCTTGGGTTGGGGTATTACAACCTTGGTCTCGAGTCAGTCTTAGGTATAGTTGGCATGCCATAGAGTCCGTTGAGCTCATATTAGATTGAACTACGGTCCCTTCTTGATAAAGATCGAGTGATCTACTGGTACTACTAGTACCCTTGCTTAACGATGAATCATTTGGTACTTTTGTGTACCCTTGTTTGGTACTCTTATGTACCCTTGTTGTTACTTGTTGGAAGGGATCCGTGTACCTAGGCTGAAATTCGATTCTCAAGCCTAAACAAAAAGAAAAAATGAGAACTTGGGAATTAACTAAGCAATCCAATCTTGCTATGACTTATGTGACAAACAATTTATAATTTGATTATACTTGATATTTACTTAGAAATATAGATGAATATGACACAATGCTTGCCTTCATATGGAAACAATTGAGTGTTTGTATATTAACATGAACTTCTTCGAGTAACCTTGGACTTATGGCAATGTGTTTGTCTGAATGCTTAAATATGCTTGTTAGTTATCTTTAGTGATAAGGAGTTGAGTCTTGATATGCCATGTTAAAGAAGACTAAGGAATTTATACGTTGAATTTTGAATTAAAATAGTAACTTGCATAACAAGGATTGTATAACAGGTGACCTTTCTAGTATAATGGTCAAGTAAGCATGTTTTGTCAAAATGTGTGTGTGTGTATGAGGTTGTTTTCGATTGAATTGTTTATCCTAACTAGAATATTCGAACTTCTTCTTGTAATGGGGCACACATTAGATTAACACTCATAACTTTATAATCATCGATTCTTTACTTAAGTTTAGAAGTAAGTTTAGCTTGAAAGACTATGTCGGAGGTAAGAAAGAAATTGTTTAAAGATTCTCATAATACTATACGATTACTGTGTGATGTGTAATCTTACATATTGATTGCAAAGTAGAATGACTTGTATGATTCATAAAGTAAGTTTGGAAAGGATAATTGACAACCCACGAATCACATATAGCAAGATTTGGAACAATAATGCTAAAAGAGAAATATTGGGGGTTTATTAGTAATAGAAGTCAAAGGATTTATGGTTTAAATTTTCATAACAATATATAAATATATATGGCTAGTTTGCTTATATGCGTGTCCGTCTTTTGCTTGAATTCTAAGGCCTACGTTCTGTTCAATTACTCATGTGTACATGACTTTGTGAATGTATTTGATCTAAATGTTTAAGCTTACACCAGATAATGTATGATTCCAATATCCCTGTGTAATCCTTTGGAATATGACATATGGATTTGAAGGGTCACTGCTATACTAGAAGTATGGTACTTCACTTTCTATTTAGCTCAAGTCATAGTTAGTAATAGCTAAAGGTTGTTAAGAAACAAGTGGTGTAAATCTTGTTGCTAATCGAATGAATATATATATATATATATATTTTAACAAAGTAAAACGAATTAACTTAGAGTACAAACTATCCTATGGGTATATGCTCTATTAGGAATTGTAATGGATGAATTGGACATCAATGAATTTAAAGGACCTCCAATAAATGCATGGTCACTTGCATAGTAAGCAGTGTGTATATAACATGATACTAGTTCTGTAATTTGGTAATCGTAGGAGGTTATAACAAAGTTTAAATATGGAAGTTTTGCAAAGGAATAAATTAAGGAACCTTCATGATAGAATATGTTAGTTCTTTCACATGTTGAGTAACACTTGACCATGTAGTTTCAAGTTGTTAAAATGTTTGCTAAGTGAAAAAAAGAGTAAGTTAGTTATGAAAAGATTAAGATTAAAGAATCCAAGAAAGTTTATAAGTTAAGGATAATGAATTATGGTAATGCTGCATGTCAAGTAATATGAATTCCGGGAAATCAAACTCTTGTTAGGAAATGGTAAATTAAGGGAGAATGCCTACCTATTATTAGACGCTTGATTAAACAAATGTAAAAGCCTAGGGCTTGATTGATAAAGGCTCATCCCAGAATTACGTTTATTCTAATGCCGTGAATATTTAGGAACCCCTGAAATGTTGTTCGATGTCTTTATGATAATTAATGTGACAAGCAACATAGTTTATGGGTTGTGTTATAATAATTCGAAATCTTGGGTTATACTATGATTATATTAAACCACAATAGTACATGTTTGAACCTCAGACAAACCTTAAGAAAGAATGAGACTTAAATAGTTATGTCTTAGTTATTATTTTGGGTCCACACTACTACCTCACTAAGCATTAGCTTACTCCTTTTATTTTCTTTCCTATTACATTTCAGGGTGTTTGCGCTTTCGGTCATCTCTCGAGCTTGATCGTTATCACAAGCATCTATGTATGATTAAATAATTTCTTTAGAACTCGTAGATGGTGGTGGCACATAGTCTTTAAGTACGCATGAGTATTCAATTTCCATGTTGAGCTTAATATGTATATAAGCTTCATTTCAATCAAGTCTTGTAAATGACCTTTATAATTATTTCTTAATTGCGTGGCTTGTGTGTTATTTAGCTAATATGATTGCACAAGTTATTTGATTGTTTAAGTGAGCCATAAAGCCTTAGACCGCCTAATCTTTTGGTAGAAATGTTATGTTAAGTGTATATACGATTAGTTGCCATCATAGTTCCTATTTAGTTATGCTTTGTACGTTTGAAAGTTGTTAAGCTGGGAAATACTGTTAACCTGTATGAATGTGTTCTTAGATAGTAAAGTTTTAAAAGTGGTTAAATGCTTGTAGGCTAAACTGATCTAAGATTAACTAGATGACTGAATAAGAGAAGCCTTGCATGATAGTATGATTTTTGTGATAGTATCGTGATTTGAGGTTTTTACATAGATGTGTTTGATTTCCATGAATAGGTGTACATGTTGTTCGATTACTACCACTAAGTTCACATATATATACGTATTTGGTTGATAGATATAATTAAGTTATTATATATGTATTCATTTGGGGAGTTGCAAATAAGCTGTATATATATGTGTGATCATGTTCCAAGTTAAAGCTCAAGAGTTGTTGCTTTTTATGTATAGATTGTATTTGTTGAATATCAAGAAAAGCTAAAACGGGTAATTCTGACCTTGTATAAGAACTTGATCGAATGTCTTGACTTAAGTTGGTGACCTCTTGTTTAAGATTGCAACTTATATAAGTGTATAATTTAAGCATGTAATCTTGTTCTTCATAACTTGAGATCTAAAGTTTGACTCACGATTAGATCAAGAAAAAGTTTTAAATTACTCTGTTTTCCCGAGACATTGATAAGCTGACTAGTCGACGACAATCATGTTTGCTTTTGAATCCTTGAAGTTCTTGCTTGTGCTAAAAGAATGCATGTTTGTTTGATTTTATAACACCACCTAGTTCGGTCTATCTTCTAAGCCGGGTTAGGGGGTGTTACAAAGATCTTGCAAACTTTTACTCACAAAATTTTGTACAGCCGTGTTCAACCTGGACTTGAGTTGACTTGACTTGGACCTCATTATTGGGCCTTGTGAAAAGGCCATCCCTTCAAGTCCCATATATTGTTGAGTCTTTGTGCACGCACAATTGTTCATCCTCAAAAGGATTCATCCCCAAATCTAGAAATTCAAAGGAAAAAAGATCAGTGACGTTAAAGGTTGAACTTGCGATATACACATCAGATAGTTTGATGCGATATGCATTGTCGTTGATGCATTCCAACAATTGGAAAGGTCCATTTCCTTGAAGATCCAACTTGTTTCTCCATCGAGCTAGAAACCATTCTTTCTACATGTGCACTCAAACCTAATATCATGGTTCAAAAAGAACTTGTTTAAGCCATCTATTAGCTTTATTAGTGTTGGATAGGTTTGTTTTCTCGTTTCGATGGCTTACCTTTTCATGAATGGTTTTCACCAATTTGTTCTTCTTTTCTCCATCCAAGCTACAAACAAAGTTTTGTTTTGAAGGTTTTTTTCCATTTGTTCCATTCTCTTATATGGATCAATGATAACGACTCTTCAAATCGATTTTGGTGAAGATTCGTGCACCATGTAGTTCATCTAGCATATTATCCAATTGTTGGATTAGATACCTATACTTAATAGTAATTCGGTTAATTGGCCTACAATTAGAGGTGGCGAACGGGTTGTTCGGTTTGGGTCATTTTGGGTTTGATTACATTCGGTTTAAGTTTGAGTCTATGGTGATTTCAGTTTAGGTATCCGGTCGGTGGGGTGATTTTCGGTTCGCTTAATATTTGGTCGGGTCAATATCAAGTTTGTAACACCCTGATATTATAAAACTTTGCAACTAGATTTAGCCCAAACTAGATATTTCCAAAATATTTAGATCCAATAGTTGAAAACATAGATAAACAATTTAAATCATTACAAATGAGCTCCACTTTAATTTAAAACATTTAAACATCTGACTTGATTAATACAATATCAAAAGTAAGAAATTATAGACTCGACCACGTAAGGTCCTATGAATACATAGCTCACTAAACACAAGTACCAGACACTAATAACCTCCACATGCTGAAATCCCATACTGATAGTGCTCCTCGAACCAATGATCCAATGATCAACCTACGCATGGAAATATTGATTCCGAGCGCTGAGCTTACAAAGCTCAGTGATACACATCTACTCTACTATACTTCATGCCAATCATAAACATAAGCATGCAAGCTAGTACGAGCAATAAGAAGAGATAAATAAATGCATGACACTACCACTAGTTGCCTAAACACATGATCTCATCATCCAAAACATCACACACGGCCCACAAGGCCCAACCATAGTCGGGATCTCGCTAGATCATCTAAGAAAAAGAACGCAAAGTCATACCACAAGCCTAGAGTGAGGCTTGGTGCCACACAACTTCGGGAATGTACACTCTGAGTGAGGCCTGGTGCCACACAGCTTCGGGAATGTACATTCTTTGGGTGAGACCCGATTCCACACAACTTTGGGAACGTACACCCATGCTCGGAATCTCTAACTATGGTGTTGCAACATTTTCTCATTGGGTATCCGAATCCCATCAATAAAAGGTAACAAAACCAATCGAGTGTCCAAACATCACTCAACATGGACATGATTACCACACAACCCACAACATTTACACGATTACCATACTCTATGGTTTTTATCAAATATCAAGCCACCTATTTCAATTTACCAACTTGTTAATATATTATAAAAGTGTACATTAACCATCCTTATTAATTATCTTTATTAACTCATATTATCTCATTATCATTCGACATAAATTTTCCATCTTCTTATTAGCATTATAGATTATTCCACTTTGTGGGTATCGATACTCGAACACGAGTATCGATACGGTACCCCTGGGTATCGGTACTCATACACGTACCGATACAGACATAGCATACTAGAAATCTTAAATTTCCACAAGTACTGGTATAGGTCGACTCGTACCGATACGGTCCCTAATCGCGTACCGATACAGTTGAAGCTCGTACCGATACCCTATAGATAGGTTCACACCATTTCCTTGAATTACGATACTATTCGATTCCTAAAGCTTATGAAAGTCATTATGGTTTGTTTACTAACAAATTTAATTAATTAATACTAATTATCGACTTCAGGATCACTTATTCGAAAATTACCAATTATCAGTCCAATTAGTATAATTTCCACTACGCCAAACATATAACCAAATATAAATATTTCAATCTTTTAAGGCATGCTTTCAAAAAAACCAAAATTGTCACACATTTAAAAACATATAACCAAAATGTAAATCTTTCAATTTTCACCTAACACTATAATACATCAATCTTATATTCATCATCATTACAAGGTTAATTAGACATATCGAGTTTGTAACCCAGTCATAATCTTAACAACCAGATTTAATTGTTTTATGGTGCCACAACTCCTAATTATAAGCATACATATACTTATTACGTAGACTTCAAGTCAATTTACAAAACAACATCAAATTAATATACACATGCGTATGGATACATTTTTACACTTTAATTAAACTCTTATAACATGATACAAATACGACCAAAGAAAGGAATATTCTCAATGTTATTTAAACTACTAACTTAAACCGATGTTCTCTTACTACTTATCAACCATACTTCGAGCATTCATATAATAGTTTACAGGTTATCTAATGCTCTGATAAGCATGAGTCAGCAATGCACACCATTGACTAATCATGCAATCCTATATGTTGTGACAACCACAAAACTAAACACTAGGTCGCATAATATTTTCAAGTAGAAAAACTTGGAGTCATGAATAAGCATAAAATACAACATTTCTGCTCACTAGTTCTTTATTAAGAAAGTACATCCCAAAATTTCCACATATACATTCAGAGCTTAAAAACATGCATAGACATTCATTCATATCATTTTTATAACTAAGCATAGGTTATATACAAACAAGACATATAAATGCCAATCATATCACCTTCATCGTTAGGTGACTTACATACCAAAGATATCATAATAATCATTAATTACTCAAGATACTAAGATGCTTATACAAATGCTATATGCCACCAATCTAGGAGTTCCAAGGGAGGTATAGATATTACACAAAGACTTTATTAAGTGACTTGCAACCTCCAACCACGATCGAGCCAAGAAGACCAATATAATCCTAAAATGTATGAAAATGAATGCATTAGGCTTATATAGCCTAAGTGAGGTAGGGAATTTAAAATATCAAAGCATAATACTAATGATATTGACTGGAAACAAATTCAAAGAATTCAAGCATAAGTTAGCAATAGATGTTTATGTCTTAATCCTAGCTTATACATGGCTTGTTTATTGGAAACTTTATTGAAGTTCATATTCATTCAAAACTCAATCGAAGCTCTTTCTGAGTTTCTAACTGAGTTCTTACAAGTTCCATATCGAACTTATCAGAGTTCATAATTTATCTTAATAGAGTCTTATCAAGGCTTATCGATGATCTTATCAAAGTTTTTCAAAGTTCTTAACAAAACTTTTCAGGGTTCTTATCAAATTTCTTACAAAGATTATGTCTTTTACAATCATTTGCGTTGGATCACTTTTTCCTCCTTAGCTTTCCTTAATTATAACTCCCAATTCAATATGCATAACAAAAATAGCAACTATTAGAACCGTTTCAATTCCATTCAATCATAACATGACATAATTCATTTATCTTATTTTATCAAAGGTTATTCTGTCTACCATAAGTCAATCATATAACACTATTTCCTTAGTCATAAAATAGTTTCACTTAAATTCCGAACTGTTTAAACACAAAGACTGAACTGCACTTCAAACATTGCATTTTAATTCAAACATTGCATTTTAATATTCTGCCTACTGCATTTTTATCATTTATATATCATTAGACTGCATCCAATTACAATTTTCCAGCATTAAGAATTATGTACTGCATCCTAATCAAAACTGTTTTGCAGCTATTTATATTCTGCACTAAATTTTAACTATAAAACTGCATATTTTATTAGACTGCATTGTAATATTATCAAAACTGCACTATCACAATTTGAACTGCATTACCTATTAAACTGCACTGCCTTACCTATTAAACTGCACTGCCTTACAACTTATTAAACTGCATTGCAGCAACATACAAACTGTATTTCCAAACTGCACATTGCATACATCTTCAAAACTGTATATTTCAGATACTACATTATTTTACAAAACTGTTCTTGTTTTAACATTATAATCAATCTATTTAATAACAAAACAGTTCCTTTTTAATTAGTAAAAACAATCTTTATTTAGCTTATAAAACAGCCCTAAACCTATTTATATATATACACAAAGCAATCCAATTATACCTATATACATATATGTACACTAAAACAGTCCACTTTTCATTTCTAGTAAGCAATGATTCCTAATTCAAGCTCAAGCATCAAATATACATCCAACAAGAATTCATTCGAATACTTAATTCATTTCAAGCAAGTTTTAGAATTTTCACCATATTACAATTTCATGGAATCATAATAAAATCATTATGTATACATTTTTGGCTCAGTCAAAACAGTCCAATTTCATATAAGCACACACACATAAATATATATATATATATATATCAAAACAGTCCAACATGCTTTTCTATGTACTTAAAACAATCCAATTTCCATATGCACACCTACATATATTCAAAATAGTCAAAATGCAATTTTATAATTGAAAACAGTTTAACAAGTAATGTCACCCAATATAATATCATATATCAATTATATATCAAAACAGTCCAACATGCTTTTCTATGTACTCAAAATAGTCCAATTTCCACACGCACACACACATACAAGTTCCCTTTCATGCATTACAATCATATTACCACAAAATACACCAAAATTTGTATTGCTCTAATTCGATTCTCTAACATTTCTAACAATTCTCATGACTTATAAAAATCTACAATTAAGTACTAGTTTTACTTGAATAGGGATGAAAGAAAATGGGATTACCTTTCTCCCAAAGCTATTCGAACAAAGATTCATCCAATGAGATTAGATGAATAATGCCTTTGCAAGCTTTCTCTCAATTCTCTCTCTTTCTCTATAAGGTTCAGCCATGGGGGAAAAGAAGGAAGAAGATGAAGACTTAATTCATCATTCCTCATCCAAATGCCGAGAATTTCCCTCCCACCATCACATTTGCCATAATCTTTGCTTGACACATGTTTGAAGCCATCCATTTATTTATTATTTAGCCTGCAACCTTGAGGATTTACAAAGCATTTAGTTTAATCCCTTTTTCTAATTAGCCATTTAAGTTTTCTTTGTTTAAATTTAAATCCTAAATTACGTAATTAATCTAATGGATGATAATTCAATAGTAATTTAACTTGTGATCTATTGTAGTAGGCTCCTAGACCAATATTTGGGATATTGCACTTTCTTTCAATTTGGTCCTAGGCTTCTTAATTAAGTTTTGGTTTAAAAGAACAAAACAATTCAACTTGCATACGGATTAAATATCAGTGTGGCACGGGTGCATAGGAGAGCTGTGCACCTGGCCCTGCAGTTGGCACATGCCCACGCATAGGCGACAGTGTGTGGGGCGTGTGCAACGACCTCTAGTTGCTGGATAACAGTGGAAATCTCCATATCTGCATTCCTTCAACCGCTAAGTCTAGTGGCGACGTCGGTTTTTGGCGGTGGACGGTGGATCATTGTGTTCCAAGCTACGTCGTTTCTTCTTTTCTCTAACCTCAACAAATGGAGGTACAAGCTACGAGTCGTAGCTGATGGTGCCGGCGGTGAAGACCACAACGACCTCGATGGCGACAGAGCGAGGCTTGGAAGCTCTCCCCCTCTTTCTCCCACTTTTCTATTTCCCCCCACTTTTATATTTTTTCTCTCTCCATCAAATCATCTAACCCTTTCTTTTTCCTCCACGCACATCTATTTAAGATTCAAATAGCTATCTCCTTTCAAAATAGTGGGCCCAAACTTAAATACCCATAACTTAGGTTCTTAAAATAATGGACCATAATCCGGGTCTAAGACCCGATTTACTAATGCAAAAATTGGATCGTTATAACTCTCTATCCTTCAAAGAAATTTCATCCTCAAAATTTGTATTCATAAACCAATGAAGATGCTCAAATCCCTACAACTCTTTGACGTACTCAAAGATTTCCCGCTGCTCTACTCCGATATCTCACAACACTTATCATTTATAACCCTTGTCTTCGAACGATAAAAACATAATCTTAACTGATTCTTTCCCTTAGAAAGAATCCATCCTCGCTCAGTACATTACAGGCGACAACGAAAACCCAAAGGTGCCTTGACAAACTGTCACACGAATACGCCATCAAAGAAGCTTAACTTATGCTGTAGAACTAAAAAGATTGTTGCACACAAAATCATTCCACAACTTCGTATGATCTAAAAAGAATAGGGGGTTAGACAACCATTGCAACAACAAAATGATTCATTTCGTGGTGACTCCCTGCTGAGGGAGACTAAATCTAATGACATATAACTTCTCACACTGAAAGTAAAAACACAAGTTGGTGATTGTAGGAGTTCTAATTAACAAGTAAAATAAAAGAGCAATTAAATAAAAGAAAAATGTAATCGAATAAGAGAGAGTAAGCCGGGTTATCGTGAGTTGTGGCGTGATAATTGAATGGATCGTCGTGGTAATTGAGTGCTAGAGTAGCTCAATCGCTTATCAATTGAATCCAATCGGATTCCCTGGGCAATTTTGTGATTGCTTGGGCAATTGAGAATGGAGCGTTTGCCTGGGCAATTGGGCGACAACCTTCAAAGTTCGGTGAAGCATTCTTCAATTGTTTCTTGTTATCCCTAACTTGAAACACTGTTAATTGTGCATGCCTTGATAATACATCCCTGCGTGAACCAAGGGTGGACAACAACCTATCTTGCACTCCTTTTAGCCATTGAAATTTGCAACTTATCCCTAAGTCGAATTACTCTTCACCATCGATTGATTGAATAAAGACCATGCTCATTTGTTTCTTGAATCTAACTCTCTCGATATTAGATAAATGGATGAATTCACGAGATCTTCTCCCAATTCACTCGCAAAATTAAGAACCAAGAATGAACAAACTTTGAATTAAAATTAAAAATTTAAATACCTAAACAAATTCAATCGTTCTCACAACCATAAAGCACAATAACCCAAGCCAAATAAAATTAGTTCATTGTCGGGTGCAAAACAAACACAAGATAAAAATTCCCTAGCATGAATCTAATCGAACAAAGAAGAAGAAAGAAGATGTCGAGCAGCCCCTTGGCTTTTCTCTCTAATCGTACATGCCCTTGAAGTAGGCGGCCATGTCTTCTATTTATACGAGATGGATAGGTCAAAGTCTTTCTTGAGGAGGAAGTTAAGTTGGAATTAATTAGAATAAAAGAAATAAATTTCTTTTATTATTATATTTTTATTCCTCCAAAAACTCCTCATAAAACTCTTGGAATTTAATCCCCTTTTGATCTTTGCATGGAACTCCAACACCTTTGCTTCATGCCATTTATCTCGAACATGTTGGATTTAACCAG
This sequence comes from Hibiscus mutabilis, assembly GCA_019671005.1. Lineage (NCBI taxonomy): Eukaryota > Viridiplantae > Streptophyta > Magnoliopsida > Malvales > Malvaceae > Hibiscus > Hibiscus mutabilis. The sequence goes on from CM033745.1 coordinate 31,338,331, forward strand.
TAATCAAATCAGCTACCACTTCATCTTATCCTCATTTGCCTCAGCAATTTCCCGACTGCTTGGGCAATTAGTTCTTGTGCACAAAAAGCACACCAAGACTAATTATGCAGCTAATATGAATAATTATGCAGCTAATATGAGCCTAAGTCTAACAATAATATGAGTAAAAAGGGTAATAAAAATAGTATTTTTGAACACTTAACACACCCCCAAACTCGAACTATTGCTTGTCCTCAAGCAATGCAAACTAGTAATTACCTGCCAAGACATTAATTATCAAAGACATGCTTCAAACTTGAATTCAAACCTTAGAATCATGGCACAAAGTATGACCACCTTTTAATTTTTCGGATAGCACAAAAATTACCTGGAATCAAACAATAATGCTCGTGACAATGTGTGTGCGTAGTTGTGTAGAAGTTGATTTTCAAGATTCTATGTGAACAATAGGCTTTTATCAATTATATTATTGGGGTATTTATTCATCTTTTTACTAGAGCCAATTTCGGGCACCTCTAGTAAAGTAAGCAATTTCTTATTTTGATTTTTGTCGACTAGAGCCAATTTTAGGCACCTCTAGCGATATCTTTAATGTGCAACTACTAGTCGGTTTCGGGCACCTCTAGCAAGAAACTAACTTTTAATTTTCAATTGAAATTTACCCAAATTTTAAGCAACCTAAGTTCACCAAGTTTCTTTCAATCAACAAGCCACAACCGTGTTCATAGTATTTAGCATCATAGTGAAATTCTAAGTTCTTTTCATGTAATCCTAAAATTTAAAGGTTCTTTCAATTAAGTGCAGTGGCAAAAATTCATCATTAGGTATTCAACAAGTCTTAAGTAATTAAATCCAATCAAAGGCATGGTAAGTAACATATGCAACCTTTATGTGATTACTAAAGATGAATCTAAAGATGAAACTAACTAGAAACAAACACCCCCAAACTCGAGAGAGGCATTGTCCTCAATGCATGCAATTATAGAAAAGTAAAAAAATAAACTAAAATGAAAATGGGTTAGTTGGAAAGGTTGTCACCTTGAATGATGAGTTTCTTTCGGGCCGTTTGCTTGATTCTTTTTCTGGAGCGCGGTGGTTGGATGCGGGTGGTTGGTGGTGTGGCTGGATCCTTTTCAACTTCATTGTGTGCTTCACTTTCATCATCAGTCTCTTTAGCATGTGCGATAGTTGTCGAGGCATCTTCGGGTGCAGTGGATTGTTTTGATGTTTTTGGCCATGGATGATCTTGTGGTTGTGGTTGGAAACAAAAACAAAAATAAAAGAATCCTAAAATCGAAAATAATAAATACAAAAAAATTGTCCGAATTAAAAATAAAATAAAACGGGAAATAATAAAAAATTACTAAAGGAGAGCATATTTATGCATTCCCTAATGTGACCACTTCTTTGTCGCGCTCAACATGGGTACCGGCATAGTGCTTTAATATTTGTCTGTTAACTTTGAATTCATGTCCGTCAATGGTGGACTTGATTATCATAGCTCCATGGGAGAAGGGTTTGACGACTCCAAATGGCCCGGACCATCTCGATCTCAATTTTCCTGGAAAAAGTTTTAACCGAAAATTAAAGAGAAGTACTAATTGCCTGGGCAAAAATTATCGCGGCAATAACTTCTTGTCATGCCAACACTTCATTTTCTCCTTGTAGATTCTCGCATTATTGTAAGCTAAGGCACGAAATTCTCCGATCTCGTTGAGGTCTAGTAGTCACTTTTGTCCAGCACTCTCCCAATCTATGTTGACAGTTTTGATCGCCCAATAAGCCTTGTGCTCTATCTCTACCGGAAGGTGGCAAGTCTTGCCGTAAACAAGTCTGTAAGGCGACATGCCTAAAGGTGTCTTGAATGCTGTTCGATAGGCCCATAGTGCTTCATCAATTCTTGCAGACCAATCCTTTCGAGAAGGATTGACAACTTTTTCAAGAATTACCTTCAATTCACGATTGGAAATTTCAGCTTGCCTGTTTTTCTGTGGGTGATATGCCATGGCAATTTTGTGTGTCACTCCAAATCACTCCAACATTTTGGCATTTAGCCTATTGTCAAATTGTGTGCCTCCATCACTGATAATTTCCTTTGGTGTCCCAAATCGTGTGAATATGTTTTTCTGCAAGAATTTCTGCACGGTCTTTGAATCATTACTAGGGACTGCAGCTGCCTCTACCCATTTAGACACATAGTCCACGACAAGTAAGATATACAAATTGCCGAATGAGGATGGGAAAGCTCCCATGAAATCTATCCCCCATACGTCAAACAACTCAACCTCAAGGATATTCTGTAGTGGCATCTCGTGTCGGCGTGAAATATTCCCCGTTCACTGACATCGATCACACGTCTTGTAGAATTCTTGAGCATCTTTGTTAAGAGTGGGCCAATACAAGCCTGATTGTAGGACTTTGGCCGCAGTGCGAGTTCTTCCAAAATGGCCTCCATAGGGTGAAGAATGACATTGTCGAAGCACATTGTCCTGCTCCTCCTCGGGAACACATCGTCTTATCACCTGATCTGTACATTGTTTAAAAAAAGGGGATAATCCCAATAATAATGCTTAGCATCATGTCAGAATCGCTTCTTTCCTTGGCGAGTAAGGTTATAAGGCAAAATACCACTAACCAAGAAACTAACCAAATCGGCGTACCATGTTATTTCCGAGGTAACTAACATTTGCTCATCTGGGAATGTATCACATATCTCCATATCTGTGTCCTCCTTGTTGCCGATTTCTAGGCATGACAGATGATCGGCAACTTGATTCTCTATTCCTTTCCTATCTTTAATTTCAATATCTAACTCTTGTAAAAGTAAAATCTAACGAATCAAACGAGGTTTGGCATCTTTCTTAGCGAAGAGTTACTTAATTGCTGAGTGGTCAATATGAACAATTACCTTGGTCCCGATCAAGTAGGAGCGAAATTTGTCAAAAGCAAAAACCACGGCTAGTAATTCTTTTTTCGTAGTGGTGTAGTTCACTTGAGCACCATTAAGGGTTTTACTACCGTAGTATATCACATGGAAAAATTTCACCTGTTCGTTGGCCGAGAACTGATCATACTGCAAAGTCACTTGCATCGCACATAAGCTCAAATGGTAAGGTCCAATCTGGTGGAACAACAATAGGTGCTGATGTGAGTTTCTTCTTCAAGGTTTTAAAGGCCTGAGTGCATGAGTCATCGAAGTCGAATACCTTGTCCTGTTCAAGCAAGTTACACAAGGGTTTAGTAATTTTAGAGAAATTATGAATAAACCTTATATAAAAACCTGTATGCCCAAGGAAACTTCGGATCCCCTTGACTGAATTTGGTGGTGGCAATTTTTTGATCACTTCCACCTTGGCTCTGTCGACTTCAATTCCTTTAGAGGAAATCTTGTGACCGAGCACTATTCTTTCATCTACCATAAAGTGGCACTTTTCCCAATTGAGCACTAGATCGGGTTCTTCACATCTTGTTAGCACTTTCTCCAAATTGCCAAGGCAATTGTCGAAGTTGTCTCCGAATATCGAAAAATCGTCCATGAAGATTTCCAGGAAATCTTCCACCATGTCGAAGAAAATTGCCATCATACATCTTTGGAAGGTTGCCAGAGCATTGCATAATCCAAACAGCATCCTTTGAAAAGCGTAAGTACCATATGAGCATGTGAAGGTGGTTTTTGCCTGATCATCCGGTGCTATGGCGATTTGGTTATAACCTGAGTAACCATCAAGAAAACAATAAAAGATTTACCTACAAGTCGGTCAAGCATTTGGTCAATAAATGATAAAGGAAAGTGATCTTTCCTAGTAGCTTTATTTAGCTTGCGATAATCCATAGAAACCCTCCAACCGGTCACAGTCCTAGTTGGGATTAGTTAATTGCTTTCATTTCTTACCATGGTTATACCTCCCTTTTTCGGTACTCATTGTACTAAGCTTACCTATGTACTATCGGAGATAGGATATATGATACCCGTGTCAAGCCATTTGATGATTTCCTTCCTTATGACTTCCTTCATACCAGGGTTAAGCCTCATTTGTTGGTTTATGATCATCCTCCAATAGGATTTTGTGCATACACATTGCCGGGCTAATCCCCTTCAAGTCGGTAATTGTCCATCCTATTGCCTTTTTGTGCAATGCCAACATGTCAATCAACCTCTTTTCCTGTTCAGGCTACAACTTAGAAGAAATTATCACAAGCAAAGTGTTATCGTCTCCCAAATAAGCATATTTCAATTGCCCTAGCAAAGGTTTCAATTCAAGAATAGGAGGTTGCTCAATAGAAGGTTTTTTGGTCTTACCTTCCTTACTTGAGTAATCCAATGGTTCAAAATACTTACCTAGATAATTTGCTATCCAATTGGCTTCATCCTGCTCTTCATCGTCTGACTCTTCAAGTTCCCTAGGTTCGGCAATACAATTACCGAGGCAATTGTTAAGGCAATCTTCCTCCATGTCAAAATTGAATTCAGTTGTGGCTCGGATGACTTGGCACTCTTCTGGATCGTCGGCATGCTTAAGGGTTTTGAAAACATTAAGCTTCACTTGCTGGTCATTTACCCTCATGGTGAGTTCTCCTTTCTTGACATCGATCAAGGTCCTTCCCGTTGCTAAAAACGGTCTCCCAAAAATAATAGGTGTAAACTCATCTGCTTCACAATACAGAACAATAAATCGGTGGGAAAAATAAATTTATCAACTCTTACCAGTATATCCTCGATTTTTCCCTATGGATGCATGTAGAATCTGTCAGCAAGTTGTAGCATAACTGTTGTTGGTCTTGCTTTCCCGATTCCCAATTTCTGGAAAACTAATTTGGGCCTTAAATTTATGCTTGCTCCAAGATCGCACAATGCTTTCCCGATATAGTGGTTTTTTATTGAACATGGTATTGTGAAACTGTCGGGATCTTTAATCTTGGGTGGCATGCAATTATGTAGCATGGCCATGCATCCTTCTTTCACAACAACTATTTCAAATTCCCCTAGTCTAGTCCTCTTAGAGACGATGTCTTTAAGGAACTTAGCATAGTTCGAGATTTGTTCTATTGCTTCAACCAATGGCAAGTTGATGTGAACTTGCTTCAAGATGTCAAAGAACTTCTTGAACTGGTATTCTTCCTTTTGCCGTTTCAACCTATGTGGGAATGGTGGTGGCAGCCGGATGTCTTCAATCTTTTCATTGGTTTGGAACTTGATGGAAGGAGTTGCCGAGGCATCAGGACTTGCCAAAGCATGTGCAGTTGCGAGGCATGTAGAATTGTCGTGGCATTCTCTAATTCATCAGTTTTGGTAGAGGTTTTGTTGTTGGACTCGTCTTTTTCGACAAGGGGCTACTCCTTTGGTTGAGCATTATCTGTTGAGTGAGCTTGGGTTTCCTTAAGTTGTTGGCCACTCCGAGTGGTGATTGCTTTGCACTGCTCGTGGTTTGCTCCTTTTACGACTTCAGTATCGCTGGGTAAACCGCCCATTGGTCTTGTGTTCAAGTTTTGAGCAAATTTCCCGACTTGTGTCTCCAATGGCTTTAGGGCCGCCTCTTGGTTTTGCAATCTCATCTCAGTCTTGTTTATAAAAACATCAGTCCTTTTCATGAAATTACTATTCCCAGCCATATAAGATTCAGTTTTTAACATGAAAGCATTGAGAGAATTTTCCAAAGAACTAGATGGTGTCGATTGTTGCTGCAACATTTGTTGCCGTGGCAAGTTCTGCTGGAATCCTGTTGCTTGTGCATTTTGACTGCTCTGGTTTAGGGCATTGTTGGGATTACTCCATAAGAAATTGGGGTGCTTCCTCCAGGCTGGATTATAAGTGTTGGACATCATATTGTTGTTCTGGTTGTAGTTTCCAACGTAAAAGCTAGATTATGGGTTCTGCAGACACTCAGAAGAATCATGGTTACCATTACATAAATTACAAATTGAATCTACTACCTTGATCGCTTGTGTGTTGCTAGGTTGCTACATGTTCTTAACCATAACGGTTAAAGCGGCCAATTGTGCAGAAATAGATCCCAATGAATCAAGCACATTTATCGTGGCATTGTGTCTGACTATTCCCCTTTGGGTGGTTGGGAACTGATAATTGTTCTTGGCAAGACGATTTAGAATCTCTATCACTTCCTCAGGTGACTTGTCAAGGAGTACGCCATTTGCTTAGGCATCCAGCATCATCCTTGTCATCGTGTTCACTGAGTTGTAAAACATCATCACTTAAGTCCATAGTGAGAATCCGTGCATGGGAAATTTGTGTAAAAGCTCTCAGGATCACTCCCAAGCCTCATACATGGATTCATCACGTATTAGTCATATTTGTATAACTAAATCTAGCAATAAAATCACGACACAAATTCGTCGAAGATCCTATAGATCCAGATGGAATACCATTCAGCCATATTTTTGCCCTATCCCCTAGTGAATAGGGAAATAATTTCAGCGTTAGGATATCTTCATGGACTCCTTGTAGCTTGAATGAATTGCAAATCTCTAGGAATGATTTGAGATGTTGTCTGGAATCTTCAGTTGCCGAGACGCCAAATTGACCAATTGTGTTGATCATGTTGAACATCATAGGTTTTAATTCAAAGTGGACGACTTCTATCTCAGGTGCGACAACTCCTGGATTGAGACCGTTGATATCTTCCTCTAAGTAGTCTCGAATGGGTCTGTTACGAATAGGTTGTACGACTTGATCTCATCCTCCTCTTACTACGATGTTCTGGTTACCATTGGCATTCAGATTGCCGACTGGGATATCAGGTTGTTCTGCCATTGCTGCTCGTTGTTCTCGTCTTCTTCTATGAAGAACTCGTTCTATCTCGGGTTTAAGTGGGTAGTCTTGTGCTGTTGGTCTCGCCCTGGTCATACACATATGCAAAACCGAAGTTGTAAGTCCCTCGAAACCAATTAGAAATAAAACTAAAATAAAAGAAATAAATGTGCAAGAAGTTAAAAAGAAAGTCGCTATTGCCAATCCCCGGCAACGGCGCCAAAAACTTGTTGCGCATATTAAGTGCTTCACAATTGGTGCAAGTGTACACGTCGCAAGTTCTAGAATAGTATAGATATCATCTCAATAGGGATTGGTGCTACTTCGGGAGTCTAACTTCTCACACTGAAAGTAAAAACACAAGTTGGTGATTGTAGGAGTTCTAATTAACAAGTAAAATAAAAGAGCAATTAAATAAAAGAAAGATGTAATCGAATAAGAGAGAGTAGGTCGGGTTATCGTGAGTTGTGGCGTGATAATTGAATGGATCGTCGTGGTAATTGAGTGCTAGATTAGCTCAATCTTTCATCAATTGAATCTAGTCGGATTGTCTGGGCAATTCCGCGATTGCTTGGGCAATTGAGAATGGAGCGGTTGCCTGTGCAATTGGGTGACAACCTTCAAAGTTCGGCGAAGCGTTCTTCAATGGTTTCTCATTATCCCTAACTCGAAACACTATTAATTGTGCGACAACAACCTATCTTGCGCTCCTTTTAGCCATTGAAATTTGCAACTTATCCCTAAGTCGTATTAGACTTCACCATCGATTGGTTAAATAAAGGCCATGCTCATTCGTTTCTTGAATCTAACTCTCCCGATATTAGATAAATGGATGAATTCATGAGATCCTCTCCCAATTCACTCGCAAAATTAAGAACCAAAAATGAACAAACATTGAATTAAAAATGCAAACTAAAATACCTAAACAAATCCAATCATTCTCACAACCACAAAAACACAACAACCCAAGCCAAATAAAATTATTTCATGGCCGGGTGCAAAATAAACACAAGATAAAAATTCCCTAGCATGAATCTAATCGAACAAAGAAGAAGAAAGAAGATGTCGAGCAACACCTTGGATTTTTCTCTCTAATCGCACATGCCCTTGAAGTAGGCGGCTAGGTCTTCTATTTATAGGAAATGGATAGGTCAAAATCTTTCTTGAGGAGGAAGTTAAGTTAGAATTAAAAAGAATAAAAGAAATAAATTTCTTTTATTATTATATTTTTATTCCTCCAAAAACTCATAAAACTCTTGAAATTTAATCTCCTTTTGATCTCTGCATGGAACTCCAACTCCTTTGCTTCATGCCATTTATCTCGAACATGTCGGATTTATCTAGTCATGAAATCGGCTGCCACATCATCTTATCCTCAATTGCCTCGGCAATTTCCTGACTTCTTGGGCAATTAGTTCCTGTGCACAAAAGAACACCAAGATAGTATCTTTTTCCACAAAACCACCAAACTATGTAATCAAGCTTAACGGTGAAAAGAAACATGAATTAATGTATGAATGACTAATTATGCAGCTAATATGAGCCTAAGTCTAACAATAATATGAGTAAAAAGGGTAATAAAAATAGTACTTTTGAACACTTAACAACATCCCTTACCAAAATCATTTCTTGCCTGGTGCAAGACTTCTAAAAGCGAACAACGTCCCCACTCTTCTCAAGCACTTACCTTAAACTCGGTGTGATAACCCATATCGAGAACTAAAATAGGTCCCATTAACTCGATTCATGCAAGAATCTTACACTCTAAATATTACAATGCGTCTTGAAAACATGTCATCTATACACTCACTGGGATCTTTCATCGCATGAAATCCCACCAAGGGATAAGGTCCCATCACAAACCTCAAACCTCGTGTCAAAAGGCAACATGTACACACCACAATATCGTACAACCTAACTCACAAAAAATCCAAGCAGACTTTCTATTTGGATCTCACATTTGCCGAAAATAACGAACAATACTTATCAAGGAAAATGCCATTACTCAAATAAATCCCATAGAACCTGTACACTCACAATCCTTTACAAGATCCACAGTCCTTTATTTAATCCACTGAGGATCATCAAAGCATCACAAAAACTTTGACTAGGTCAATGTTAGACTCCCAACTGATGACAAGTCAACCACTTATCATTATCTGAAATACACAGCTCCACACTGTCTCCCAAAACACACGACTAAAGCTTGGCACAAAATGTTGCCCTCAAAATTCACCATATTCTGACTATAGTGCCTTATCGGAAGAATCCCTTCCCTTGAAATGTCTTTTTAAAACACCCACAACAAGATCTCAAAGTCCACCAGAAATCATCAGACCTAAATTTAATCATAACACTGTGTCCTCTTAATCAGAATCAGATGCTACTTCCTACGGCTTCCAAAGCAAAACAATCTTTAACTCTAAGCTTAACTAACAACACACAGGTATCAGTACTGACACCAGATGAAACAAGTAGCGGTACCGCACAGAGCTAATATTGGTGCTTCCTTAAACATCTATCGCTATTAATCCTCAATCGCCCTACATGGGCAGCATGATACTCTAATCCCAAACTAACTCCGTACAATCCATCGCTTAACAAGTTCACCTTATTTAGATGGTGATTGATCGCACACGATCAATAGCTCTTAATTACATTGACTCACGTTGTTCTCCGAATCTCAAATTCCTTAAAGACCAAGTGCCCAAAATTTCTCACTATTGGGGCAGGCACACCCTTCCCTTTTCTTGCACACAAATATTGACAAAACAACAAATCATCCTCGAAGATCTTGAAATCTTAATTGACTTTAATCGAGTCAACACCACTATCACAACCAAAATGATCTCACACAGCTCGGATATCCACCAATGTTCCTCGGCTCCTTCCAAGGGAACTGTGATACAAATCAAAAGAATTTAAGAAGTCTCAAACCCTTGCTTCCTTAACTGATTAAACGATTACTAACCTTTCCCATACACAAGGTCATTAAGGTAATTATCTTGCCCACACTCCTCTTTCAATATTTTTTATATATTCACACTTGTTACACAAAGCATCAAACTTATTTTCGAGAGACAATATGGTGGCCCCCACCCTATCATCGTTGAAACACCTCAAACATAACCGCAGGCATCAACCATTACCTTGACAAACTTTAAAGAGAGTGATCCTCATTCCAAAATTCATTTCAAAACCACAAGCCTTTAATACTTTAACTGCAACCATCTTATTCTCGTACCAATCTGGGAAAATACACGGCTACTTTGCAATCGATTAAACGAGTCATTTACCTAGGAGACACGTAACAGTCCCTCACTGTTACTTAACAAGCTATCAATAGTTTAAATATTACCTCAACGAACCAACTTCGTGCTAGCGAAAAAGCTGGATTCTTCCTTGGGCGAAACACTTAAACAAAAGAAACATCTTTCGGGTTGTGCCTTCACAGCAGAACCTATGACTTTCTCAACTAGGTCGGTGTCTTCTAAAAAGGGTGATGCACACCGACGACCCACTTGACCTTACCTCAACATCCACTCTCATCCTTGATAGGGAGGAAGTCCTGACGACTCCTCCAAGAAGCTTAAATAAATACTCTTATGTTGGAGTATGCCCAAAGACCAATCATTAGATGATTGTAAAAAACATACTTATTTTATCTTGTTTATTAATATGAAGCCATTGTTATTATTATTTCAGTTATTATTCTACGTACATATAAACCGAATTATAATAAAGTTCTTAGAATGATTATTCTTAAAAGGTCCTTAGTCGAGTATCTCTGTTGGCATGGACAAAATTGATGGATTTAAGACTAATATGTAGTTGATTAATGAAAAAGTGTTGTCATTGATATGGAGATGTCAAAATCAATACATGAGTATGTGTTGGAGAACGCCATATTGGACTGACCCTCTATGAGCATGTTTCTTGGTTTATTTTGTGATAGTCACAACATTGCTCATAAGTGATAAATACATGTATGATCCTTAGACTTGAGATCATCATTATTTCAACATTGTGAGTCACATATTTTGATAGAGTCAAACGTGTGTTGTAACTGACCACGCTATAAAGACTTATATTGGATATGTCACAAGCTATGGGTGAGATATGGTTGGTCAATATAGGATTTGTCCCTCCTACATAATATGAGTAATATTGTAGGCCACTTGATTGAGTGAGACTAGAAATGCATGGCCATGCTCGAAAAAATTGATATGATATATCATAGTTATTCATTAATAATAGTCTACTCAAGATATCAAGAAATATTAGATGGATTATACAAGTGTGACTATTCCATGACTTGTTTCTATTCTAGATATAAGGACAAACGTTGATACATGAACATTAATCATAGAAAGGTTATGCCGAACCACGACTTCTTGTAACTTAGGTAGTAATGATGTATTGCTAGAGGCCACTCATTGCCTGTAATATTAGAATTGTTCTAGATATTACTGCTAATGTTACACAAATCTACAAGGGTCACACCCTATGATTGAAACGAACATATATCGACTAGATAACATATGTACAAATTTGTTGTACACAAAATTAGTTAAAATAAATATATATTTGATTTTAGTTAAAAATTCAAATTATTATAATTATTGTAATTATATAGATACTTTTGTTTATATATATTTTAATACAAAATAATTATTGTAATTATCAAACACTATTAATGTATATATATATCCCTAAAGAAACCTAATTGAAGTAGAATTAGATTTTACATATTTAATTATATTTGGTTAAATATATTGTATATTTAATAAAACCAAATTTATGTAGAATTAAGTTTTTGAATGCTATATAAAGGCATCAGGTCTAACAACCAACATTATGGCTATTGCTAATAACCTCTCTAACAGTTAGAGAAGTAAAATATTGTTCGTTTTGTTCGAGTGGACTGCGTAGAGGTCAGAATGCTATTGTGATGACTAGGATTCGACATCGTGCTAAAGGAATTGGATTCTCCTTACATCCCTGCGGTTTTCAGATTTAATTAAGGTAACATCTCATCCTTTTTCACCCCACCAAAGGTTGAGTTCTCTTGAGGTCTCCAAGCCTCGAGTACAACTCTTGACTTTACAGGCTAGCGTCGCGCTTGATTAATCAAAATAATTTCTGATATGCAAGAACTCTCAAGAAGGTAGCCCCATCAAACCTGTAAAACGTCTAACTTCAGTCACATTCTAATGAACTAGTAGATCCTGAATCTACTTCCTCCAAGAATGCCCTTGAGAAGGGCGATGATACTTCCCAAGTATCAACAAGACTCTTTTTAAACAGAAAAATGTTCTTCCAACCAAAGTGCGTCTATTGATAGATTTCGAGAGCAGATTATCCATACCCGCAACACAACTGTTATCCACGTATGGCGATGAAAATTCATTCCCATAAACTCTCATAACGTATCCACAGGCTTCGGAATGTCTACAACATGCAACGAAGGCACCATTCAGGTGGTGAGAGGAGGACATATCCTCAACTCTGACATCGTTGAACCAACTCGCAACTCAACAATTCAGGGTGACCTCGCCTTCGAAAATGCTCCCATGAGTATCTCAACACTTAACTTGGCCACTCTCGGCCACAATCATAACCATCCTGGCGTCGCAACACTTGGACACACCATCAGGATTCCAGTCTTAAAGAGTATGAACTTAATTTAAAGGCTTGTATTCACTAGACACCTTACTAAAACACCTATACCACCCAGGATTTCCTAGAATTGGCTAAACCTAAGCTCTAATACAATTGTTGTAACACCCTGACCCGAATGTCACATTTGGGCCTCAAGCCCAAACCGAAATCATAAAAATTTGCAACTAGATTTAGCCCAAACTAGGTATTTCCAAACTATTTACATCCAATAGTTCAAAACATAGATAAACAATTTAAATCGTTACACAAGAGCTCCACCTTAATTTAAAACATTTAAACAATTGACTTGATTAATACAATTTTAAAAGTAATAAATTACAAACACGACCTTGTAAGGTCCTATGAATACATATCCCTCTAAACACAAGTACCGTACTCTAAAAACTTCCACATGTTGGAATCTCGTACTGATAGTGCTCCTCAAACCAACGATCCAACGATCAACCTATGTACGGAAATGACGATTCCAAGTTCTGAGCTTACAAAGCTCACTGGTACACATCTACTCTGCTATACTTTATGCTAATCATAAACATAAGCATGCAAGCTAGTACGAGCAATAAGGAGAGATAAATAAACACGTGACACTACCACTAGTCGCCTAACCACATGCTCTCATCATGAAAAACATAACACATGACCCACAAGGCCCAACCATACTCAGGATCTCACCAGATCATCCAAGCAAAAGCATGCAAAGTCATACCACAAGCCTGGAGTGAGGCCGAATGCCACATAGCTTCAGGAATGTACACTCTGAGTGAGGCCTGGTGCCACACAACTTCGGGAACATACACTCATGCTTGGAATCTCTCGTTGAGCATCTTTGAATGAAACCTGGCGCCACACAGCTTCAGGAATGTAGATTCAGTATCTCTAACCATGGTGTTGCAACACTTTCTCATTGGGTGTCTAGGTCCTATCAATCAAAGGTAACACAACCAATCGAGTGTCCAAACAACACACAACATGGAAATGATTACCATACAACTCACAAGATTTACAAGATTACCATACTATATGGTTTCTATCAAATATAAAGCCACCCATTTCGGTTTACCAACTTGTTAATATTTTATGAAAGTGTACATTAATCATCCTCATTAATTATCTTTATTAACTCATATTATCTCATTATCATCCCACGCAAGTTTTCCATCTTCTTATTAGCATGATAGATTATTCCACTCACTGGGTATCAATACTCGAACACGAATGTCGATATGATACTTTTGAGTATCAATACTCATACGTGTACCGGTACCGATATAGCTTACTTAAAATCCGAAATTTCCACAAGTATTGGTACAGGTCGACCCGTACTGATACGAGTCCCCAATCATGTACCAGTACACCTCGAAGCTCGTACCGATACCCTAAAGACGTGTTCGCACCATTACCTTGAATTACAATTTTACAACACTTTATTTGATTCCTAAAGCTTATGAAAGTCATTAGGGTTTGTTTACTAACATTTTTAATTAATTAATACTAGTTACCAGCTTCATGATCATTTATTCGAATATTACCAATTTTTAGTCGAATTAGTATAATTTTCATCGAACATGTCGATTCGTATTTCAAATACTCAAGCAACATAACATGTAAATCAATCAATCAGACAATCATATGAGTTTTCAAACGACCCTACACGGTCTCTAAAGCTCATAATAGTCTCGAATATTCTCAAGCTCATCAGGCATCTCAATATTTACCAAGCCTCGTAATACCGGTCAAAACACATGCCTATTCATCGTCTACCAATTTTGCAGATCCCAACTCACAAAGCAATCACATTTATGATTCTCATGAAGCAATAGGAGTTTAAGGTGTACTAACCTCAAGAATAGCGATAAATTCGCATATAAGCTTCCCGATTACTCTACTTGGTCCGATATCCGATCTTGAAAAATCCTCATATATAAAAATGAATATGAAAATATTTTAATTCCATCCATCCCCTAAACAATTCACAAGGTCAAATGCATAAAAATAGCTTATAAGTTCGAATTTGGAAAAATGGACGATGACAACAGACTGAGAACGTTGAGAAACCCCCAAGTAGGGTATGTGTAAAAAAGTCAGATTCAGAACGAATTTGGCTATTTGTGCGTTATGCAACAATTCACATCCCATTTTTCTTTATTGATTTTAATATATTTTCTTTATTTCAGGTTGCCTTCAGTTCTAGTCTATTTTTGGTTTAACTAAAATTGGGTCAGGTTTGTTTCAGGTTTTGGATCAAATTTGTGTCATCGTATCTAGGTTGATTTCGGGTCTCAATTTGATTAAATTGGTTCCGATCTTGTGTCATGTTTTCCACGTCTACCTACAATTAACAAACATACGATACATACTATCTTTCTTAGGCACCCAAAGAATTGGGATGTCACATTGACTCAAACTCTCGTGAATGTGTCCTTTTTCCAAAAATTCTTCCGCTTGTATTTGTAATTCCTTTGTTTCATTGGGGTTGCTTTTATAAGCTGGTTTATTTGGAACGATAGATTCTTGTGTAAGATCAATCTAATCTTCATTGACTCGTAAATGTGGTAATCTTTTGGGTGCATTGTCAAACACATCTATATAATCCTGCAAAAGAGAAATTAAACAGTTGGCAAATAATCGTTATTGTTAAAAATAAATAGTTTTGCCTAAAACGAAAAATTATGCAAGGCTATTTAGTAAAAAAGGCATGTCTCACATCTTTTTCTCTCACATATAAGTTTTGAGACTCTTTTCTATAGGTGACATATGATTTTATTAGAGTGTATCACACATACTAAAACATGGTCATAAGTCTCGTTAAAAACCTCCCTAAACCTAAATGGAGGAAAAGAATACCCAATCACCATGTGAAAAAAGAAGGACCAAAGCACCAACACAAGAACCAAACCCCATTTCAAATTGCAACAACATCGCATGTAACCCAAAACCAAATGAAGGCACCCAACCAACCATGAGCAGAAAGCCAAGGCACCAACTTCATACAAAACCAAATAGTAAGACAAAGCAAGCATCGCCAAGTATCACCAGCCCCTAACACCAAGCATTAAGCCTCATTGCCTCAATCACTCAAAACCATTAGAGAACATAGAAGGGTGATCAACACCCTCCTTAGCCAAGACGTCCGCTAGACCATTAGCTTTCCAAAACACATGTGAAAAACAAATGCAACATAAATCCGCACAAGTTGAATCTATTTCCACGAAAATGATCCAAAACCTCCACGACCGACATTCTTTTTGCAACACCTAACCAACTGCCACACTAGAATATGACTAGAAAATTAAGTTTGCTACCGTACGCCACCGCGATTGCAATTGGAATCAATCTTTGCAAAAGAATATGACAATCATGACTCTTCAACCCTAAAATATTACCATCACTTATGTTAGCACATCGTGAAATGCTTGATGCATATCTATTAGGAAACTTCACTAATTTCAGAAAATAAAAAAATTTCTTCCTTTCCTCTTTTGATAAAGTGTAGCATGTAATAGGCATCAAGTAAGAACCATCATCTATTTTTTTTCAAATATAGTTCTTTCTTGATTTTCATGTCCTCGAGATCCAATCTTGCACTTACAATATCTTTTGTTTTCCTTCAATGTTCAACATTGTTCCTAAAATATTATCATAAATGTTTTTCTTGATATGCATGACATCTAAATTGTGTCGTAACTCCATTGTTTTCAATAAGGCATCTCAAAGAAGATGCTTTTCTTAGTCTAATTCAACTATTCAGGGGTACACTTTCTCTTCATTTTGTTCGGATGTATTCAAAAATTGTCTTCTTTGATATTGTTTAATTTTTGTAATAACTCTGTGTCAAATAAAGTTTTCAGCTTTGATATATTTTCTACCTTACCGTTAAACATTCTACTTATTCTCCAAATATGACCATAAGAAATAAAATGACGATGAAACATGTAACATATCTTATTTCTTAACTTTCGTGATGGAGCATCCTTATTACTAATGGGGCAAGCCAAATAACCTTTGGTATTCCAACCTAATAGATCTCCATAAGTAAAAAAGTCATTTATAGTCAAAAGAACAACTACATGCATTTGAAAATGCTCATTCTTATATACATCATAAGTTCATACTCCATATACTGATAAATCTTTTAGTTCATCTATCAATTGTCTTAAATAGACATTGATATCTTTTCCTAGAGAGTTTTGTCCAGGAAGAAGTAATGACATCATCATGAAAGGCTCTGTCATATATATTTAGTGTGGAAGATAATACGACGTAACAGTAAATAAATACTCTATGTATAGCTCATGATATCGAATGGATTAAACCCATTAGTTTCTAGACCAAGTCTAACATTTTACGGATCATGTACAAACCAATCATTCTCCTTGTGAAATCTTTCCAAGCATCTCTATCCGCTTGATGCCTTGTGTGTCATCATCAACATGTTTTTCTGTATGCCACTGTATATCTTTTGTTGTGTTCTTATTCATAAACAACCATTGGAGCCTTGGTTTTAGTGGAAAATAACTCAATACCTTCCATGTATTTTATTCTCAATAACCTTTTACCGTGATGTTTTACATTTTGGACAACTTTGTCTATCTTTGAACTCCTCCAGAATGGAGCACAATCATATCTGCATACATGAATTGATATGTAACTGAGTCCTATGTCTGTCAAAGATTGTTTCACCTCATAATATGATGTTGGAATTGTACTATTGGGAAAATCCTTTCTCAATATTCTCAAAATCATATTTATTGATTTGTTGCTCATGTTGAGATCATAAAAATACATTTTCACACTCTCGGTAAGGATATCGAAATTTACATTCCAATCCCATATTACTTTTAATGAATTCCATGAATGTTGAAACACCCGCAACATATTTCATAGAATATTTTTTATTAATAAAGGGAAAATGTTACTACAAGCCTCGTTAAAAACCTTCTTAAACCTAAATAGAGGAAAAGAGTACCCCTGGTAACGAAAACAAGTGAATTACAAAGCGTTCAAATCTGCATTCAGTAGTAACAGTACCTCATTAGGTGGAGACTCAAAAAACCAACTACCCAAAGGCTTCCCCAGGAAAAGCCTACTAAACCATCAGCCACCGCATTCACTTCACGTCGAATATGAGAAATATGTACCTCCTAACATCAAGCCAACAATTCTTTGATTTGAAAAACAAGGCCACTATTCCCCAAAGCGAGAGAATCACCTTTAAGAATCTGAACTACAGAACGATTATCGCATTCCAAATCAACCTGATAAAACCGTAAATGCCACGCTTGGGATAATATATCATGAACAACCCATAATTCCACGACAGTTACCAAACAACTACCTAAGCTTCATGAGAAGCCAAAGATCCATTCCCCATCACTACCCCGGATAACACCACCCGTAGCTGCCATGGCCAAATAGACCCCAAATGTGGCATCCGAGTTGGCTTTCACCCAACCAATCGAAGGCCGGGACCAACCTGACACCACACTCGACATTGAAGAAACTAAAGTACCACCAGCTGTAACAATTTCCACACAAAAATTCCTGTATAAGTCACAACATTCCCAAAACTGTGCGTGTTATCCTGGAAAATCAAAGCACATCTCCTTTTCCATAAAGTCCAACATGTAATTGCAAATAAAGTCGACCATTCGCTACCCAAAGATTGGGCATGAGCATTACCCCACAGGTTTTCTTCCAACTAAACAATGAATGGCAAGGAGCCGAAGGCCTGCATCCTATCGTGCCGCAAAAGTTGGTTCCAAACTTGTGTGCACAAGTCCTAACCACGTGGTCCAAAGATTCCTCACCTTGATTGCAAGCCAGACAAGATGTGATGCATATCAAATGGCATAAACCATGTTCAACGTTCGTCAAAAGTCAATCATGTAACACAAGCCATAAAAAGACACGAATGCATTGGAGAACTTTTAAGTGCCAAATTAACCTCCACAACCCATTCGAATTCGGTGAAGGAGCCCCCAACGACGCATAGACCGATGAGGAAGTGAAGAGTCGATGCTCCTCCATCGTCAACTAGGCTTTTCGCGGCCACGAGCAGTATGAGGGGGACCATGCAAGCAATCTGTTGGACAATAGCACTATGAAAGAGTTGGTTAAAGTGAAACCAATACCAATTCCCTGATGTTGAAACCATCAAAGCCATAGGAGTCAGAGCTGCGGGAGAATCTACAAGGAAATGAATAGTTAGAGGCTCAGCGTCATCAAGCCAAACATGTCATATCCCAAAAATTGACCTAGTTGGGTTAGGTTCTAGTGATCGGAAATTTTGAATTCGGTGTGCCCAAGTGATGTAAATATTCAATCCATGTACCCCGTTTGTTAGTAATAAAGCTATGCGGACTTGATTTAAATAATTGGATCCTCTTTGTAAGAAATTTGAAGCTGGAAATGTGAAATCTGAGTCAAGCGTATCGATGTAAGACCAATATCGACACGGCCTAACTATCCATAACTAACTTACCTATTTTAGCTTAGTCGTATTGATACATCCATAAGGTATATCAATATGGGTCACTACAGAAATCTATCCTAGTGACTAAATTGAAAGATATGGGAAATAGGTTGCTGAGTCACCACCTTGCTTGCCTCCCTTCACGTGGAATTGATCTGAAAAGATGACAATTAGTCATACAATGTCAATTGTTGAGAAATGATTAGGAAAAGATGTTATTATTAGTTTAAGCAAACCCTTAGGTATAGGAAAGCTTTCCATTGGCTCCTTTAGAGGTGGGAAATGATTGAGATTATAAGCACCTTTAAGAGGATTTAGAAAAGCTTCTTCCTTGTCTATGATATCCACCGAAACCAAAATCCCCCTTGTCTTGGAAAACAAACCCACACCTCCATTGTTGTCTTATTCGTTGAGCTCAAGCATACACCTCTCCTATTGAGCCTCTTAAGTCCACATTTTCTTTGATTCAAAGGTATCGTTCCACAACTATCGATTGGGTAAGTAAGAACCCTAAATCAATTATTGAATTCTATGAATATTTGGAGTTTAATTTCAAGTTGAATTACTAAGCCTAATCGTTGAAATGAGTGTTGATGTCGTTATGTTAACTATTCCTTATGTTATTTTCTAGCTCAAGAATTGAAGGAAACCAATCCATCATCCCTAAACAATTCTAAGAGCAAAGGAATCAAAATCAGGGAACCCTAAAAGCTTTCGTGCACTAAGTGAGTGTAGTTGTGTCAAGGGATAAGCTAGGTGCCATCCCGTTGCATTTGTTTTGTGATTATGATTGCACATTGTTTAAGGGCTCAAGTAGAGCAAACACATGTGGATCCTAGTGGTAAATGTGGTAAGTGCCCATGTTGTCTTGATATGTTCATAAGCATATATATGATATCCGAAATATGTTACATGTGAAAAATGTTATGGATATGTTATGTTATGTGGAGCTAAGGCTCGATTTGCTATCCGATATGATGTGATCCGAAAGGTAAGGATTATAATGAAATATGTGACCTTGGAAACTTAAAGATATTGGATACAATTGGATGCGATAGGGTTATTCGAGCTCACTAAGTAAGGGATTGGACTACGGTTGGAGGGCTACGACCTATATGTGGTGAGATAAGGTTGGTTTGTGTAAGGGATATATTTTTCGGAGCTACGGCTCAAGGCTAAAGCCTACCTTTGATATGATTTAGTGTACAGGGGAATCTACGTATCCATTCGTTACCATGTCCAAGGGAAATGATATGTTTGTATGATTTAAAATTTCTACATGGAATTATGACTATTGGCTTGAATACGTTTTTATGTGATTGATGCTATGTAAATTATTACCCAAGCATGTATATATGTTGTTCATGTATTTGATAAACTTATTGTGCATTTGTTATAACTACCTCACTAGGCTATGTGAGCCTAACATCTGTGTGTCTCATGCATTTCAGGACCTTGAAGCAATCTGTGACACCTCAAAATCCGACCTAGTCAGAATTGGGTTTCGGTGATCAGAAACCCTATATCGAAAATGTTTAAATATTGCATTTGTGTTGACCACACGGTCAATTGTATTGATATTGGACTCTAATTGAGTCAGATAATTTATTAAGGACCCTATTGAATGTACGAGAAACCTTTTAGTGGCTAAATTATAAAAATTGAAAGTTTGGGGATATAAGTATAAGGAGATGAAAGTTGAGGGACTAATCTTACGATTAGCCCCTCCTCAATTATAAATCCCATACGTGGGATTATCGGGAAAGTTTCCTTCAATAGAAGGAAACCTACTGCTATTAACACAAAGTAAATAGCTAAGGAAAGAAGAACAACTTACCCGAGACTTGAGAAGCAAACACCTCCTTTTTATCATCTTCTTCACCTAAGCAAGCACCTCCATTGGAGCTTGATTTCAAGTTAGTTTTTCTTTGATTTATTGTTATCGGATCGTTGCAAGTGATTGGGTAAGCTATAATCCCCAAACAACCATTAAATTCTATGGATGTATCAAGCTTAATCACAAGCTAGGGTTTGGCCATCCATGGAGTTTGATAGTTAATAGCTATTTTAAGCTTCGATATTGATATCGTTATATTGATTTTGGTATCGTAATATTGAATCTAACCGAATCCTATTGTTTTTAACTAGCTCAAGAAGTTGGTAGAGATCATCCACCGTCACCAATAAAAGCTAGGAACAATGGGATTGCTATCTGTCAACCTTGAAAGCTTAGGAATATCAAGGTGAGTGTAGTTAGAGTCTTGGGATTAGGCTAGGTGCCTTTCCTGACTTCATCGTTAATAGAATTATCATTGCTAACTCCATTGTTAAGGATTATTGTATTGAATCACTTATCGGACATCATGGTGAGTATTGGTAAGTTATCGCATCGAGTTTTGAGCATCGTCAATGCCATTGTCATTGTTATTGAACATCGGGTATGGCTATCGTTGTTGTCATTGAGTATTGTTTTTGCCATGATCATCGCCATTTTCATTGAACCATGAAAGTATAGGGTATTGATATAACATTGATATAGTCAATGTCATTGATCATTGATGTCAACATCGTTATGGTTATCGAAACATTGAAAATGAACCATAGGCTATTGATATTGTCATTGAGAACATTGAAATATTACTATCAACATTGATACTATTATTGAACATTGATATTGAATCATTTCTTATTGATAAAGCTATCAAATATATTGAATATTGTCATTGCTATTGAGCATCGATCATTGATATTGTCACTGGACCTTGGATTTGAAGGATATTGGATACAATTGGCATGCCATAGAATTCATGAGCTCAATGTACGGGTGGACTACGTTCCAAGGGCTACAACCTATATTGATTTGGCGAGGCGGAGGGATATGTTGTGATATTGGTCATATTGGCGAGGTGGAGGGATTAGACCATTCATTGATTTGGTGAGGCGTAGGAATTCGTGTAATCATTATCCGGAATCGATCCAAGGGTTATTTATGAATTAAGGAATCATTGTTATTGAATATGATCATTGCATTGTTTCTATTGATCTATCACATTGTCATTGTCAAGTATGAATTGGAATGCATTACCCTGATATTGTGTTTTAATTGTGACTACCTGACTAGTCAATATATGCCTAATGCCTTGCATTTCATCCATTTCAGGTTAAGAAATTCAATGTCGGTGATTGGATAAGTTGTTGCATTGTACTAGTCAATATAAGTCTCTTTTGATATGTATATTTTGTGCTTGTGGGATGTTAGTGCACTCGACCTAAAATGAACTTTTCATATGGCCTAAAAGGGACTAAAAGTGCATATTTGGCTCTAAAAGTTGAAAACATAGTAAATAGATTCGGATCAACACGAAATTTGGCATGAGAATAGTTTATAATGTTTAAAACTTACTGATAAAATTTCATTACATTTGGACCTTGATTGATAGGTTAAATCGAATAAAAACCAGCAAAAATCTGTCATTACAAGGCAAGACATATCAGTACGGTTGATCGCATATCGATACGACCTTGCATATTTGGTATGGTCAATGATGGTCAACAAGGGGCGTATCTGTATGGATTTTGGCTACTGGAATTTGGGTGTAAAAAATAGTATCGATACGGGGTCAAGGCGTATCGATACGTGGTCAATGTGGTCAACCAGTATCAGTACGACCTCAACCGTATCGATACAATCCTGATACTTTGAATATAGAATTTGGGAATTAGATTAAAGCATATCGATATGGCCATAAAGGTATCGGTAGGGTGATAGTTAAATCTGTTAAAAGATGAAGAACCCAACTTTGTATTGTTTACAATATTGTCACTAATTAATGCATGGCTTAATTGAATGGGCAACCGAACTTCGAATAGTATGAAAATTTGTACGCTCACTGTTTGAATAATGAATTTCATTTTGGTAAGGTTAATTTTGAAAAGGGACCACTAAAATACTAAAATTATGATTAAGTCCCTAAAACTTATAAATGTTATAATTCAATCCTTATTGGATAGTCATAGACTCGTAATAGATTCACTGAATTTTTATATTATTCATTCTTGAATGTTGGGCTTATTATTATCGCTTATTGTATGAAATTATTGTATCGATCATCGTTTAGTTCATCAGTAGCATACTCTGACTGGTTCTCGACCAGTCTGGGAAAAAGGTGTTACATTTGTGGTATCAGAGCTAGAGTTTAGTCTATTCTAGGACTAAACTGAAGTTTATTGCATTGTTATTGTGTTACTTTGCCACCTAGGAGTTGTATATTGTGTATATTGTGACTTGTCGACTAATCTGGTCTCTTTATGTTATAGATATGTATGAGACGAACAAGGCTCATATTCACGAGCATGCCACTGGCTCCTCAACTCATGGCAAGGAAGTAAGGGGAGGGGACCTACCGAACCCACCTAATCCCCCACCTCAGCATGTCGATCTAGTAGTTCCTGATGCACAAGCAGAATGTTATCGAAACATGGCTGACATGTTCAAGCAATTCATGGCATCTCTGAGGGCCGAGACGGTGGTGCAACCAACCCCGCCTATTGTCCAGTATACTCGAGCCCCTATTGATAAGTTGGTGACACTCCGAACCTACACCTTCACCGGACAGGATGTTGACAGTCCTGAAACTGCAGAATATTAGTTGGAAAACATGCTAAGGATCCTGAACAAACAACTATAGTGCTCGAATGAGCACAAGCTAGAGTGCGCCCTTACATTGCTAGTTGATGAAGCATTGTAGTGGTGGGAGACCATTATTCTTACCGTCCCTGAAGAATCAGTCACTTGGGAGTTCTTCCTTCAATAATTCCGAAAAAAATACATTCGTGAGTATTACATCACAAAAAGACGCAACATCTTTCTCTACCTGAAGCAAGGCCGTCAACCTGTTGAGCAGTACAGTCATGATTTCTGCAAGTACTACTTTATAGTGCAGAGTAAATCAAGAAGGAAGAAGACAAGTGTATGATGTTTATTGCTGGGCTTAGTGATGAGTTACGCCCTATGTTTACTGCCTTGGGGATCACCGATTTCCAAGATCTTGTGAAGCGAGTTAAGGCCACTGAAGCTGCACAAAAGACCTTAAGGTCAAGTGGAACTAGCAGGACTGAAAAGAGGTTTAGGTATGATTCTCAACCTCCCAGGTGGAATAAAAAGAGTAAGAATCAAGACCCCAAGCAAAATGTGTATTTCCAACTTTCCCGTTCTGGGAATATCGAGAAACCTCAAATGGTGACCTAGTCTTTTGCCAATATGGCCTCAGTTAAAAGCACTGGGGGCTCCAACCGAAATACACAGAATACACATAACACAGGAAAAGAAACAGAGAATTGCCAAGCATTAGTTGACATAGATGTACCAAACAATGCCAAGCTCGGTTGGCAAAGGATTGAAGTCTGAAGCTTGGTCAAGGTAGCTGTTGGACCTTGTACACATCAGCCATAAGAATCAAATCTGGATAAGATGATCATGTGTCCTATCCCTTGTGCATTCAAATTTTAAACTCAAATGCTTATCCTAGGGTTTCTATGCAAGCCTATTTAAAACAGATCAAGCAAACGCTTGAGGAAGGAAGGAGAGAAGAGGCTGCACCGTGGTGAAGACATAAGGCAACATGGTTCGACCAGCTTAGACCGAGAGTTGGAGCCATTGAAGGGCTGCATCGAAGGATCCCCTTCTTTGTCCATTCTCCCTAGTTTTTAATTTCATTTAAATGGTGATGTTGAGATATAATATTTTGTGGATGGAACCCCCAACCATGAACGAAACTTTTACAGTTGGTTGGGGGATGTTTGTGTTTAACGCTGGTTTTATGTTTGGTTTTAATAATTAAAATGCCTTGATATCATTTTTTCTATTTGGCATGTACTTCAGTTTTCTAAATTCCTTGCCATGCGACCGTTGACATTGTTTGCGTATTACACCTTAATCTCTTAAGACTTGAGAGGTGACGACTAGTTGTCAGATACTAAGGAGAAAAGCTTCGAAAGAAGATGAGCTTACTTTTGAAGTGAATCTACCCCTTAGGAGTATAGATTGGAACTTAATCAAAGTTATTTAATGAAAAACTTCACTATAGACATATATGGGTTTAACATGGTTAATTTTGGGCATCACCATCGACAAAGGTAATGCCATCCTTGAATCTGCTCAACAATAATTCCAAGGCAGAACGTTATTAAAGGTTGGCATGAATAGCGTTAAAACCAGATGTTGCGTGTTGTGATGTACTATAAATGATATGTAATAGTGCAAGTATACACATCGAATAAGTAATACAGTGATGAGTGAGTATCGTCTCCACAGGGATTGGAGGCCAAACTAGCTTAGTCAAAACACACAAATTTGCAACTTGAAAATAAATGCAATAGCAACAGGAAACATGTTTAGAAATGTTGTAGCAAACAACTATAATATAAACTAGGTTGAAACAAAGATACTTCAAATGTCCTCTTACGTGTACGAAGCTTTCTATTGGGATGGCATGATAGTCTTATGAAGGACTCCTATGTCTAAGTCTGAAGAATGTTTAGCTCTAGCTTGCTCATATCATGCTCGACAGAGTTTACTAAGGTGTTTTTAAACTATCTCTAGCAAGAAACTTGAAAGTCAGAATGCTATGGCAATACCTCTCGGCGTGAATCGTAGTAAGCTACAATCCTTGAAGTTCTACTCCTTTTAGTCATTGAAACTATACAGTTATATCTAAGGTGAGTTAGGATTTTGCCTCTCAGCATCAAACCGTATTGTCTACGTAGATCTAAGCCCAACTCTCTCGAATATTAAGCTATCCGAAACCTAAGCAAAGGCTAACTCTCGAAAGCTCTTACAAGCTTAAGGCATACAAAACAATGGACAAAAATGTAAAGGGCAAGAAAGCAAACCAAATATTCATTCAAACTTAAAACATAAGTATCCCAAAACAAGCCCAAGCCACTTAAAATTAGTTCATGGCTGAGCAAATATCATCCACAATCAATCGTTTAAGACAACCTATCCAAATATAAAGAAATGAAACAACAAAAGCAACTAAAGAAAGGGAAACTCCCAAGCCACCTTGGACTGTCGTGAACTGCTCTAAGCTTGCTGCTTCTCTCAAAGGCCAACAAGAACACCCCTTGGAGCTTCAGCAATAGAGGACACCACGATGGAGAAGATGAAGAAAAACAACCACTTTTTTCTTTCTTTCTTAGCTCACCAGTAACTTTTTCGCCCCTTTTAATGTGGGTGTCTTTTTCTTTATATAGTGGGGGCTCCTAGGATTTTTCCCTTAATCCCAAGGGAATATTCCTTTCACGTGTGGGGACACAACTGGCTAGCAGGTTCACGTGTGAGGTTGCGAAATATCTTTAGTTTGTTGTCCTCTAGTGCACCCATAAATGCTATCCAAAATGCTAAAGCATTGTTCCTTTTCTCCTGCAATGCTCCTCATTTCCATGCACATCACCACACAAAACAACAAACTTCCCAAGCAACACCATTCTTATAAATAAACAAAGATAACCAAACAAATAACACCAAATTCAACTACATGAGCTAAATGCAACTATATGCTATGAAATGAGATGAAATGATCTTAATTTCATGCAATAACCTAAGTAAAGAGGCACCAAATGTTAACATTTTACAAGGTTAACACACCCCCAAACTTAAGCCATTGCTTGCCCTCATGCAATGAATAGAAATAAATAGAAAAATTCTAGGGTATTAAATTTGTTCAAGACAGAGCTATGGCAAAATTTTAGTCCTCAGAAAATAAAGGCTTCAACATGTTAGACAATTTTGAGATTTTAAGAACTTTTCCTTAGGACAAGATCCTTCAAATGTGTGTGTGTGTGTGAGTACACCCACCCTATTCTTAACAAAGTTAAAAGATTTTTAACTAAGTTCTCAAGTTTGCCCTAGTTTTTGTTTACCTTTAAGCACAAGTTACTCCCATAATTCTAACTTCTTTTTCCTCTCTTTTTTATATTTTTTATATTTTTATTTTTTTATTTGTGCTGCTACGAGGGGAGTAAGCTCATCATAACTACCTTCCTAGACTTGAAAATAAAGTGGAGAAAATACCCCATTCCATAGCCTATTTAGCAGAGTCATCCCGTGACTACTTTCATTCACTCATATGCTATCGTTGCCATTTATTAAAGGGGTTTTCCAGGCAATGCAATGCATAGAGGAGTGTCCCTACATAGCTATGCTGAAGCATTTATTCGTAATTCAACGCAAACAAAAATGGAGCTAATTAAGCCTTTATGATTTTATTTATCATTCAAGTTCATTCTACACATTTAAACTAAAGCATACGAGAGTTCTTTCACCAAAAATCATCTAACAGTTTTAAACATAGAGAACATGAAATCATTTAACACTCATGTCATGAAGCATCAAACCCTAAAGGCAGTTCTACCAATCTCAGTAATCACATGTATTCAATCAATGCACAATAATAAAATTCAAATACTCATCATTGGACATCTTCAACTTATTCACAAAACTGTCATTATACTCACTAAATGCCATAGAAAAATTTTGTTCATAACTAAATGCTCATGCAAATGATCAACTATGAACACCAACACTAACACCCTCAAACTTGAAGGATGCAATGTCCTCAATGCATGAAAATAAAATAAACTAAGCTAAAATGCAAATGCAAATGCAGGTTACCTCTTAAAAAAATTTATGTTGGTGTTTTTGGTTTGTGTCCTTGGTGCTTGAGTCTCCTCTTCTTCTTGAGTGCTGCGATGGGCTCCTTCGCCTTATCTTGCTGGGTGGGTCGTTCACCCGGATCCTCCTGGGTTAGTTGGTCATCAATAGCTTCATCATCATCATTAGAGGGGGCATTCTATACATGCCCTACCATTCGCTTGAGGTGACTCCTTGCTTTTATCGTAGCATCTAGAGTTGGGGCAGGTGGGGGTGTAAGAGCATCTTCAGCTATCTCCTTTTCCTCACTGTCAATATTTCCAGGATCATCGATAGGTGGTTTTGGTGGTGGCGGGGGTACTTAGGGGAGTTTTTCCTTTCATATGCCTTGCTGTTCGAGGACTTTGTCAGACGGTGGCAGTGGTTGTTGCTTCTGTAGCAGGTGTTGGAGTTGGAGAAGGGTATTTTCGTGGAACAGGTTGTGGTTGTTGCACTACGGTTGCTTTCGAAGCTGGTATGGCTTGCGGGGCTAGTTTATCCTTCTTGGGCACCAGCAGTTCATTGGGGAAGGGAGAGAAATCTATCTCCATGTGCGGGAGCATCTCCTTGAAATACGAGTTTAGTGCAGTAGCCCTTTCCTTGACATACTTGAAATAAGTTGTCAAGGTGCCCTTCATCTCTTCAATTTCTTCTTGCATGCGTTTGGTAGAGGCGACGAGGTATGCTATTATTGCTGTAGCAATGGTTCTGGCTCCATCTTCCAACGTCTCTGCTGGAGCATCCTCATCAAATCACTTCAGCCCAGGGATGTGGTCTGGGGTTAACGCACCATTCCCCTTCTCTATATCATCCTTTTAAGGGTCTTCAAAGACTTGTTTTTTTCGGTAGAGCCCTGTGATGAGATTGGGGAAAATTAAAGGGCTCGACTTCCTCTTCAGGTAGGAATAAACTTCATCCACTGTAAGCTTGCCCACATCAATTGGTCGGCCATTAAGAATAGAGTGTAGCAACAAGACCCAAGTAATGTGTACCGTTGAGGAGTGAGAGGTGGGCATTAGGCGGGCTTTAGGTAGTGGTTCTAGACCTTTGCTTTTGTCTTGAGGCAGTAGCGCTAGACAACCTTACTTGTCGCATCTATCTTCGTTTCACTGAAGCATAAATCTTCCAAAACCTCTTTATACGTATGAGCATCAGTGGATTCGACGAAGGAGGAATGTTGGTCCATCACATTCTTTAGCCCATAAAATTTTTTGATCATCGCGGCGGTGAACTTTATCTGGTCCCCTCACACACAGACGATAGATTGGGTAGGACTCGTTTGATGGGTGTAAAACTCCTTAACAAAGGGCATCGAGATATCGCCTGGATGTTGGAAAAAGGTCCCTAGTTGTGCTTTGCGATGACATCCGTAATATCATTGTCGAAGCCTAATTCCCCTTCCACGGATGATTTTAGGCCTTGCTCTGGAAAAACCTTACGATCTTTTATCAGTTGGAAGCATTCCTTTGATCCTTCGTCGAAGAACTTCTTGATTTTGACGGGGGGTTTGGATTGGGTACTACTGGAAGCGCCAGTAACGTTCTTGCAATGAGCCATACTTGCGAAGTGAGTAAAAAATTGCTGGAACGATTTGGGCTTTGAGGAAGGTTCGAACAAGTTCAATAAAGAAGAAGATGAAGAAGTGGAGTTTAAAGGAAATAAAAAGAAAGAGGAAAGAGTTATGAGATGGGAAGTTTAAGTGGAAGGTAACTGCCACAAGTAAGGGGAGAGAGAAGGTGAGTGTGGCGGTTTTGAGTTGTCGGGAAAAGAAAGGATGGGACAAGATTTTAATGAAAAGTGAAAAGGAAGAGAACGGAATGGAAAGGTAATGATGAGCTAGGGTTATTTTAAAGCTGAAAGGGAATAAAATCCCTCCCTTTTTACCTTTTTATTACCGCCCCCAAAACATAGGAATTTTTTTTGGCTTTATAACTTTCCTTAGTGGAAAAAGACAAAAGCTAGCCCTAATAAGAAAGCTGCTCAATCGTTGCGATAAACCCTATCCTGCCACCTACAACCATGGGAGCAATTCTAACAAAACATATTAAAGAAATAAAACACAAGATAACACAAAAGACAAGTGGGAAAAGAGTCAAAAGCACAAACAAATTTATTTATGAACATTAAAAACAAAAGATGCTATAGCAAAATAGAAAGGAGAAAGGGTGAAAAATGTAATATCCTCAAAACTAGTTTAAAAGAAGTTACTACAATGCCTTCACTTAATCCCTAATTGATTGAAAGTAAGGTACTAAGTCTAGTTATTAAGGAATGCATGCAAAATTCTTACATTCCTAAAATACCCCTACAGATGTCATTAATTAGTGGATAATTAAGGACAAATTAGCCATTTAAGAGGAGATAATTGATTATCCATTATCATCTTCTTCTCCCATTGCCGAACAAGATGAATAAAATAGAGAGGAAAGGAATTGAGAGAGAAAAACTCCATGATCATTGATTCACGCTTGAAATTGGAGAAATTGGAGTTGCTAGCATTCACATTGCCTTGATAGGAAGGTAAAATCTCTTCCTAAATGCATTATAGATTCAAATGATGCATGTAGATTTATTGTTCTTGCTTGAATTACATGAATTTGATGAATAGATAGTGAATTGATGCTATGAACTAGTTAAGAAGTTCAATTGATTGATCAATCCAAGAAATTGATTGTGCCATTCGAATGAGTAGGAGAAATTGATGTTGTCAATAGCCAAATTGGTGGTGAAATGCTATGCTAGTTGCTGGAAAATTTGGATGATGATTAGAATGGATGATTGATATGTGAATTGAAATTGTGGTTGCTGGAAATTCTAGTGAATTGATGTCTTAATGAATCAAATTGAAAATATTGCTCAATTGCCCTGTTTTTATAGGATTGACACATAATTGGATTGACTTAGACATGTATGAATGAGTTTATTTATTGAATAATCATGCTAGGATCCTTGTCTAAGTGATTAAAGAAGCTATAATCCAGCTAAAGGAAAGCTGTCCAGAATACTCTATTTTGGGTAGTGAGTTTAAAAATCTATAGAAAATCACATAGACCAAATTAGGGAGAAAATATTATATGAACAAAATCATGTGTATGTCTAGTTTCGTATGCAACAAACAGAATCGAATTTTGAGGTATAAAATAGTTTGTAGAGACAAATCTCTAAGGATAGTGCAAACTGTCCAGTGGCATAATTTGGTATGCCTTTAAACGAAACATTGTATCAATTCATTATGAGTAAAATTGTAAGGCCTATATGATTAAAAGGAAAATTAAGTTAGCTTTCTAACGGTGTAAACAGTTCGAAATTCTGACGTACGGAATAAAAGATATGAACATTTAAGCAATCAGTGCACATGCTGCCAAGCAGCAACAATCTTGATGTTTGTATTGAATTGAATGCTTTAGTATATGGAGTCACATAATGACTCAATTGGCTGCTAGATTGTATCTAATACACTATCCATTGTATGAATGTTACATCAAGTGGAAATTGAGGAAAAGGGGGCTCACTTAGATCAGTAAGCTAGTAGAGGGAAATGGATTACAATCCGGGATCGACAATAGCTTGAAAAATTCCTGTGAGTGTAGTTTAAAGTTTCGAGAGGACGGTAACCTCTCCAAGTCTATTTCTGATTTGTATTTCTTATTGATTTTTATGTATAAATTGTATAATGAGATTGCTATGGAGCATTAGCAAGGTAAGTGCTCTTTTGAGTGGTTACTTGATTGTGAAGCATGCTTGAATTGTTATTGATTGTCATGATATGCTTATTGCCTAATTGAACTATATTGAAATGAAGCATGATGTTATAGATAGAAGTAACTCAATTCATTGTTTTATGACACGTTGATTGGCACACCTTCATTGACTATTGAAACATTGATATTGGTATTGGCTTTGAACCCTACTCGATTGAAAGGGGATATTGGCACAAAATGTGCATATTGAATTAAATCATGCTTCTAATTGAATGAAAGTGATAACTATTGTAAGCCTTGGTGTTGAGTCAGTCTTAGATATAGTTGGCATGCAAAAGAGTCTATAGAGCTCATTATCGGGGTGGACTACGGTCTGGGACATTGGTCCCTAATTGGCGACAGTAGGAGGGATTTGACTAGGTACTTTGTACCGTATTGACTATTGTTATTGGCGACAGTTTGGTTGGAGACTCGAGTATCTAGACTGAGTAATTGATTCTCAAGACTATACTTAAAATAAACTATAACTCATGTACATTGAATCAATTGTTACATTGAATTTTATTGATTGATAGTAAAGGAAAGTTAATTGCCATGAACTATTGAGATTGAAACATTGATTGAACATTGCTTATGAGATTGCTTGAGTATTGAAACATTGATTGTGTTCAAAGGATATGTGATGCCTAAAGTAGTTGAATTGGATGATTGAGCATGTCTAAACTTCAAGCCTTGTATTGATATTGGATTGAAAATTTAACAATGTACCTAGTATTGTTGCCTAGTTTGAATGGTTCCTTATTGATGGGGGAACTATACCATCTATTTGATGGTTTATAGTTGAGACTTATTGTATTGATTGCTTTGTAACTTTAACTCACTCACTAAGCTTTGTTTATTCAAATCTCATTTCTACGATACAAGTTGATATTGGATATTATCCCGAAGTCTAAGCTTGTACAAGTCACATTTTTCTTAAAAGAGTATGTTTTCATCTTGTTATAGTTCTCCTACGATGGTGGCACCTAAGGCATGTATATTCATGATCACTTAGTTATGATTTGTATATAATAACTTCATCTATGATCTATAAAGAGTATGGTATGTATATATATATGAGCATGTATGCACTTTATTGAGCTTGAATGCTTGTTAGTCTAATGTTAGATTTCCATTGTTAGATTATGGATGAAATGGATGAATAGATCTATTGAAGTTGGCTAGTTAACTATACGTAGATGTAGTAATCCACATGTTTAAACTTGAATCACCTTGGTCACTTATGGTACTACCCGAATGATGTATATGACATTGTAAGCATATGTGTTTGATTAAGGTCATATAAGTAAATCATGTAAATCACTTATTGGAATTCTTGATAGTTACATTGAATGTTGAAATTATCTGTTAAGTTTCTCATCTAGTTCGAATGGTTGCCTGGGAATCAAGTAAGTCTTAAATGGTTTTGGTTATGATAACATATTGCATTATGGGTCTTAATATATCTAATAGGTGCATCATGCATAGTTTATTGGGTCCTCACCTAATCGAATTGTATCTTAATGAGCAAGAAATACTTAAATCAAATTGAACACTCTACCTTTAATTGTATAAAACATTGATTGAAATTGTGATAACTTACCTAATCTTACTAGGGTGGTTAGAGTATGTTACAAAAGGTAATCAAAGCTTATAGTTGCATGATTCTAGGATCTATTGCATGAATAGGTTATTGTCATTGATCATTTAGGTGCCACCTAGGAGTTACTTGAATATTGATTGGATTGTGACTTGAGCTTGACTTCTCTTATTCCTTACATATAGAATGTTTGAAACAAGATTGGGCAAGGATAATGAAAGCTCGGCTGGCTCCTTCAATGAGGGAGGGAGCATAAGGATGAATCAGGATCCCCAGAAGCCTGCTGAACCTCAACAAGTTCAGCAGGAAGTTCCCGTGATCCATCCTATTCAACGAGAATGCTTCTCTAGTCTGAAGGAGATGTTTGATTAGATGATTGTCTAGATGAGACAAAGTACTTCTAACTCTATGGTAGCAAAACCGACAAGAGCTTCTACTGATAAGTTAGCTCAACACCGAGCTTACACCTTCACTGGAACAAGTGAAGATAAACTAGAAGAAGCGGAGTACTGGCTGGAGAATACGACAAGAATCTTGTCTAAAAAACTGTAATGCTTAGATGAACACAAACTGGAGTGTGCAGTAGCTTTGTTGGCCGAGAAGGCATTGAATTGATGGGAAACTACTACCTTGGTAGCACTTGAAGAAGCTGTCACCTAGGAATTCTTCCTTAAAGAATTCAAAAAGAAGTATATAAGTGATCAGTATCTTGCTGATCGCAAAAAGTTCTTGTAGCTGAAACAAAGAGGAAAGCCTATCGAGCAGTATGTCAGCGAATTCTGCAAATATTGCAAATACGGCTTGGAATTCTTAAAGAAAGAGGAAGATAAGTGTAGAATGTTTATCGACGGTCTTAATGACGTGTTAGGCCCCATGTTCACTACTTTGGAGATTACTGACTTCCAAGAACTGGTCAATAGAGTTATAGCTACCGAAGCCAAGATGAAGACTTTGGCAAAACGATCAAAAATCAGTCCCGAGATAACAAAAGATCAAGGGATGTTCACAAACCTCATTGGCGCAATAAGAAACAAAAGCATCAAGGAGGAAATTCTTCCAATCAAGGAAATTTCTCTAAGGGTAGCTATATACCAAAGCCACAAGCTATGTCCAGAGCCTTAACACCTATGGTGTCCATTGATAGCATTGGGAATACCGGGAGGGAGAAACAAATCCCTACTTGCAAGACTTGTCAAAAGAACCATACCAGCGTTTATAGAAAGCTCACTAATGCTTGTTACTTGTGCGGAGACACGACACACTATGTCAAAGATTGCTCCCAAAATCTGAACAAGTTGCCTTCTCATGTTTCTCACAAATCGAATCAAGCTCTTTCACCCAGGGAAAGGGTTCGTAGCAAGCTAACTCAGGAAACTATGGGAAGAGCAAAGGCCAAGGATCTAATGCTACATATAAAGAGTCTCGGGCACCTGCTTGAGTCTATCATATCCGTGGTAGGGAGGAGGAAGAATCTCCTGACATAATTGCAGGTACAATCTACTTGATACTTATCCTGTTTATGCTTTATTTGATACGGGATCAACTCATTCATTCATAAGATCTCCTTTAATTGAAAAGCTTAAATTGAAGCCTGAATATGTCAGTTGTAGCTTAATTGCTACCAATCCTTTAGGAGACAATGTAATAGTGAACCAAATATGTAAAGATTGCCCTTTATTCGTTCAAGGCATCTCGTTCCTAGCCGACTTGTTATTGTTGTCTTTTGTTGAATTCGATCTCATTATGGGATTAGATTGGTTAGGAAGACATCAAGCTCGGGTAGATTGCCAAAAGAGAAAATTGTTTCTCCGAGGTCTAGGAGAAAAATCCATTACCTTGATCGATAAGAAACCTATTATCATCTTTGCTGCTATGATTAAAACTGATGAAATTAAATTCGAGGTGAGTTCATTCCTTGGTTTTTTTGACTTCCATGATGTTTTTCCTGAGGAATTGTCGGGATTGCCCCCTATTCAAGAAGTTGAATTCAAGATTGAAGTTCAACTCGAGAGTGATCCAGTGTCTATCGCTCCATATCGAATGGCCCCTATTGAACTCAAAGATCTTAAGAAACAATTGCAAGAGCTTCAATAAAAAGGCTTCATTCGACCCAGCTCTTCACCCTAGGGAGCACCCGTATTGTTCGTTAAGAAGAAAGACGAGTAGATAAGGCTATGTATCGATTATCGTCAGCTAAACCGGCTCACTATCAAGAACAAGAATCCATTTCCAATGATTGAGGACATGTTCGATCAATTCAAGGATGCCAAATTCTTCTCCAAGATCGATTTGCGATCGGGGTACTATTAGATGAGAATACAAGACTCAGATGTACCCAAAATGGCTTTCAGGACTCGTTATGGTCACTACGAGTTCCTAGTTATGCCCTTCGGGCTAACCAATGCTCCACGGCTTTTGTGGACTTAATGAACCGAGTGTTCAAACCCTATTTGGACAAATTCATGGTTGTCTTTATTGATGATATTCTTGTCTACTCAAAGGACAATGAAGAACATGCTAATCACCTTCGAATTGTACTCCAAACATTGAGAGAGAATCAGCTATATGCCAAATTGAACAAATGCGAGTTCTGGCTCTCGGAAGTATCTTTCCTTGGCCTTGTTATCTCAGCCGAAGGGATAAAGGTTGATCCTAAAAAGATTCAAACCGTCATCAAATAGAGACTTCCAAGAAATGTTAGCGAGGTTAGGAGTTTTCTCAGTTTAGTAGGGTATTACCGAAGATTTGTGAAAGGGTTCTCGATTCCTGCTACTCCATTGACTCGAATCCTTTGAAAGAATACTCCATTTAAATGGTCTGAGGACCAGCAAAGGAGACTTGATCAATTGAAGCAAGTCCTAACTCAAGCTCTTATTCTAATCCAACCTGAACCGGGAAAAGACTTTATAGTCTTCAGTAATGCTTCCTATCTCGGTTTAGGGTGTGTATTGATCCAAGACGACAAGGTCATTGCCTATGCTTCTCGGCAACTCAAGCCACATGAATTGAACTATCCAACACACGATTTGGAACTAGCTGCGGTCGTGTTTGCTTTAAAGATCTGGAGACATTATCTATATGGAGAGAAATGTCGATTATTTATGGATCATCAGAGTTTAAAATACATCCTAACTCAGAAGGGGTTAAATCTTCGACAACGAAGATGGGTGGAACTACTAAAAGACTATGATCTAATCATTGATTACCATCCGAGCAAGGCAAATGTTGTGGCTGATGCACTCAGTCGCAAACATTCAATTGGTAAGATCGAATACGAATTTCCAACATTGTTTATCCTTCTATTCGAATGGATGATATGAAATCCCATAATAGAAATCCTTTAATTGTATCTTCAACTACCTTCAATGCCTATTTAATTCTCCTAAAGAACCGGAGATTTGTGGCAGAACTTCAAGTTTAATCTGACATGATTTCAAGGATCAAAGAGCTTCAACAAAATGATCCCGAACTTCAGAAGATATTGAAAGAGATTGATTCCAAATCGATATTTGTATTGAATTGAATGCTTGAGTATATAGAGTTACATAATGACTCAATTGGCTGCTGGATTGTATCTAAATCACTATCCATTGTATAAATGTTAGATCAAGAGGAAATTGAGGAAAATGGGGCTCACTTAGACCAGCAAGCTAGTAGAGGGAAAGGGATTACAATCCGGGATCAACAATAGCTCGCAAAATTCCTGTGAGTGTAGTTTAAAGTTTGGAGAGGGTGGTAACCTCTCCAAGTCTATTTCTGATTTGTATTTATTATTGATTTTTAAGTATAAATTGAATAATGAGCTTGCTATGGAGCATTAGTAAGCTAAGTGTTTTTTGAGTGGTTACTTGACTGTGAAGCATGCTTGAATTGCTATTGATTGTCATGATATGCTTATTGCTTAATTGAACTGTATTGAAATGAAGCACGATGTTATAGATAGAAGTAACTCAATTCATTGTTTAATGACACATTGATTGGCACACCTTCATTGACTATTGAAACATTGATATTGGTATTGGCTTTGAACCCTATTCGATTGAAAGGGGATATTGGCACAAAAATGTGCATATTGAATTGAATCATGCTTCTAATTGAATGAAAGTGATAACTATTGTAAACCCTAGTCTCAAGTCGGCCTTAGATATAGTTGGCATGCCATAGAGTCTATAGATCTCATTATTGGGGTGGACTACGATATGGGACATTGGTCCCTAATTGGCGACAATAGGAGGGAAGTATTGTTATTGGTCATTGGCGATAGTTGGAACGATTTGACCAGGTACATTGTACCGTATTGACTATTATTATTGGCGACAGTTTGGGTGGAGACTCGAGTATCTAGACTGAGTAATCGGTTCTCAAGGCCATACTTAAAATGAACTATAACTCATGTACATTGAATCTATTGTTACATTGAATTGTATTGATTCATAGTAATGAAAAATTGATTGCCATGAACTATTGACATTGAAACATTGATTGAACATTGCTTATGAGATTGCCTGAGTATTGAAAAATTGATTATGTTCAAAGGATATGTTATACCTAAAGTAGTTGAATTGGATGATTGAGAATGTCTAAACTTGAAGCCTTGTATTGATATTGGGTTGAAAATTTAACAATGTACCTAGTATTGTTGCCTAGTTCGAATGGTTCCTTATAGATGGGGGAACCATACCATCTATTTGATGGTTCGTAGTTGAGACTTATTGTATTGATTGCTTTGTAACTTTAACTCACTCACTAAGCTTTGCTTATTCAAGTCTCATTTCTACGATACAGGTTGATATTGGATATTAGCCCGAAGTCTAAGCTCGTACAAGTCACATTTTGCTTAAAATAGTATGTTTCCATCTTGTTATAGTTCTCCTAGGATGGTGGCACCTAAGGCATGTATATTCATGACCACTAAGTTATGGTTTGTATATATAACTTCATCTATGATCTATAAAGAGTATGGTATGTATATATATACGAGCATGTATGCACTTTATTGAGCTTGAATGCTTGTTAGTCTAATGTTAGATTTCCATGGTTAGGTTATGCATGAAATTGATGAATAGATCTATTGAAGTTGGCTAGTTAACAATAGGTAGATGTAGTAATCCACATGTTTAAACTTGAATCACCTTGGTCACTTATGGTACTAGCCGAATGATGTATATGACATTGTAAGCATATATGTTTGATTAAGGTCACATAAGTAAATCATGTAAATCACTTATTAGAATGCTTGATAGTTACATTGAATGTTGAAGTTATCTATTAAGTTTCTCATCTAGTTCGAATGGTTGCTTGGGAATCAAGTAAGTCTTAAATGGTTTTGATTATGATAACATATTGCATTATGGGCCTTAATATATCTAATAGGTGCTTCATGCATAGTTTATTGGTCCTCACCTAATCGAATTGTATCTTAATGAGCAAGAAAGACTTAAATCAAATTGAACACTCTACCTTTAATTGTATGAATCATTGATTGAAATTATGGTAACTTACCTAATCCTACTATGGTGGTTAGAGTATGTTACACAAAATCTTATGGATCGTTGAGAAGCATGGCGGACTTGTCGTGCATGATTGGAGCTCCATTGTAGACCTTCAATCTTTGCTCATTTACCTTGAAGACGATGTCATCATCAAGATGTTTGATGTCCACTGTACCATGAGGGTAATTGTGCACAATAAAGGGGCCTGACCATCGCAATTTCAGCTTGCCAGGGAAGAATTTAAGTCGAGCATTATCGAGGAAGACATGTTGGCCTCCAAAAAAATGTCGTGGCAAAAGATGTTTGTCGTGCCACTTCTATGTCTTCTCCTGATATAGGTGTGCATTCTTGTAAGCTTGGGCCTTGAATTCCTCCATCTTATTTAACTCTAAAAGCCTTTTCCCTCTAGCTAACTGGGCATCTAGATTGAGCTTCTTGATTGCCCAATAGGCTTTGTGTCCGAGCTCAACGAGAAGGTGACATGCCTTACCATAGACAAGCTTGAAGGGAGACATTCCCAATGGTGTCTTGAAAGCTGTTCGATAAGCCCATAAGGCTTCATCAAGCTTTGGAGACTAATCCTTCCTTTTGGGATTGACTACCTTTTCCAAAATCTGCATGATTTCTCATTCGAAATTTTAGATTAGGCATTGGTTTGAGGATGATATGTTGTAGCAATTTTATGCCCCACTCCATATCTCTGTAATGCCTTAGCAATGAGTTTTTTGTCAAAGTGGGTACCTTCATCACTAATGATGGCTCTTGGGGCTCCAAATCTTGTAAATATGTTCTTGTGAAGGAACTTCAAAATAGTCTTGGAGTCATTCTTCGGTGTAGCTATTGCTTCAACCCATTTTGACACATAGTCAACGACTAATAGGATGTAGATATCTCTAAAAGATGATGGAAAGAGTCCCATGAAATCTATTCCCCATACATCAAAGAGTTCCACCTGTAGAATGCATTGCAATGACATTTCATGCCTTCGAGAAATATTCCCCATCCTTTGGCATCTATCGCATGCCTTGCCGAACTCATGTGCATCCTTGAAAAGTGTGGGCCAATAGAATCCTGATTGTAGGACCTTTACAGCAATCCTAGTTCCTCGAAAATGGCCTCCACACAAAGATGAATGGCAATGGAATATGATCTCTTTTTGCTCTTCTTCGGGGACACATCTTTTAATCATTTGGTTGGGGCATTGCTTGAACAAATAGGGCTCGTCCCAAAAGTAGAATCGCACATCATGCTTGAACTTCTTTTTGCCCTGGCTACTCAGGTCAGGAGGAAAAATACCACTAACAAGAAAGTTAACAATATCAGCATACCATGGAATTGTTGTAGCATATAATATTTTCTCATCAGGGAATTCTTCCTTAATCTCTAATTTCTCATTGTTTTCAGCCTTATTTTCTATCCTAGAAAGATGGTTAGCAACTTGATTCTCACAACCCTTATCAAGTATGCTCTAAACTTATCAAAGGCAAACACAACATCTAGCAGTTCTTTTCAGTGGTTGTGTAATTTATTTGTGCATCATTCAAGGTGCAACTAGCATAATAAATAGCATGGAAAGTTTATCTTGACATTGGCCAAGTACTGCCCCCACTGTGTAGTCACTAGTATCACACATCAACTCGAATGGTGACATCCAATATGGGGGAACAACTATGGGTGCTGATATGAGCTTCTCCTTGAGTTCTATGAATGCACTATAGCATTCTTTATGAAGGGTTGGTTATTTTGTAGCAAAATGCACAAAGGCTTGGAGATCTTGGAGAAGTCCTTGATGAACCTCCTATAGAAGCCGTCATGGCCCAAGAAGCTTTGGATTCCATTCACGGTGGTGGGGGTGGTAGTTTCTTGATCACTTCAACCTTAGCCTTATCCACCTCTATCCCTTTTTGTGAGATCTTGTGGCCTAGAACAGTCCCTTCGGCCACCATGAAATGGCACTTCTCCCAATTGAGAACCAAATCAGCTTCTTCGCATCTCTTAAACACCTTTCTAAGTTTCCCAAACATGCCTCAAATTCATATTCGGAGACTGAAAAGTCATCCATGAAGATCTCCAAAAACTCTTCAACAATGTCTGAGAAAATGGATAACATGCACCTTTGAAAAGTGGTTGGAGCATTGCAAAGTCCAAAGAGCATCATTCGAAATGTGTAGGCACCATAGGGGCATGTGAAGGTTGTCTTTTCTTGATCTTCTACTGCTATAGCAATTTGGTTGTACCCTGTATATCCATCAAGGAAGCAATAAAAGGCCTTGCCCGTCAATCGGTCTAGCATTTGATCGATGAATGGAAGTGGGAAATGGTCTTTCTTGGTGGCATTGTTGAGCTTCTGATAGTCCATGCAAATCCTCCTTCCTGTGACGGTCCTTGTTGGTAAAAGTTCATTATCTTCATTGCTCACCACGGTCATGTCTCCTTTCTTTGGAACACATTGTACCGGGCTAACTAACGAACTATTGGATATTGGGTAAATAACACCAGCACCGAGCCATTTGATTATCTTCTTCATTACCACCTTCTTCATGACTAGATTAAGTCTTCTTTGGTGTTCAACAGAATTGTTGTGGCATTCATCGAGCAAAATTTGGTGAATAAAAATGATAGGGCTTATGCCCTTCAAGTCAACCATAGTCCAACCTAAAGCTTTTTTATGCTGAGCTAACACATTTATCAAGCTATGTTCTTGCTTAGGTGTAAGAGTAGAAGAAACTATCACATGCACAGTCTCATTGGAACCGAAATAAGCATATTTAAGGTGTGAAGGTAATGCCTTTAATTCTAATATGGGTGCATGCT
Source organism: Hibiscus mutabilis (assembly GCA_019671005.1). Classification (NCBI taxonomy): domain Eukaryota; kingdom Viridiplantae; phylum Streptophyta; class Magnoliopsida; order Malvales; family Malvaceae; genus Hibiscus; species Hibiscus mutabilis. The sequence continues at coordinate 31,379,589 of CM033745.1, forward strand.
CAAGTGAGGGTTTAGGAGGGATAAATTTAGCAAAATCCAAAGGTTTAAAATGCATACCTGGTCTAGCAACTAGCAGACTGGATTGCTGCACCTCCAATGGAAACTTTTCAAGTCTCTCATTTTCGTCCTCATTGAGCTTCACATAATCATCAATTTGCATGAAAATGCTACATCATAATTCTGCAGCTTCCTCTTCTATCATAGCATCTATGTGTTGAAACTCCTCATATTCATCCACATATTTGAGGGTGTTGAAGACATTTATAGTCACCTTCTGATTAGCCACTCTCATGGTGAACTCACCCTTCTCACAGTTAATCAAGATTCGACCAGTTGATAAGAATGGTCACCCCAAAATGATGGGTTCTTTATCGTCGACCTCGCAATCAAGGATAAGGACATCAACTGGAAAGACAAATCTACCCACTTTGACCATAACAACTTCTATCTTTCCTTCCGGATGGACATGAGATCGGTCTGCTAGTTGCAAAATTCTCGTGGTGGGTCTTGCATCTCCCATTCCAAGCTTCAAAAAGGCTGACTTGGGCATTAGATTAATACTAGACTTGAGGTCGCATAAGGATTTTCCCACATAATTATCTCATATGGAACATAGAATGATGAAGCTGCCTGAATCACATCTTTTAGGTGGCAAGTTGCTCAATACAGAATAATATTCTTTTGATGTAGCAGTAGTCTCATACTTCTCAACTTTCTTTTTCTTGGTGACAATATCCTTGAGAAACTTAACATATATAGACATTTGATCAATGGCCTCCAGAAATGGGACATTGATATGCAGCTGGTTAAGAATATCTACAAATTTTTTTAGCTGAAGGCCATCTTTTTGCTTTTTCAACCTTTGAGGGAAAGGTGGTGGGAGCCTGACTTCTTCCTCTACTGGTGGGGTTTTCTGTTTTGTTGTAGCAATGTTCTATTCTCTATCAGTAGGTTCCTTTTTCGAGCCATCATTTTCTTTTCCTTCTAGAGTTAAATCCTCTTGCAAAGCTGGTTCTTTAACCACAGATTCAGGTTTGGGGTCTTCTACTTTCTTCCCCCTAAACATATCTTTCTTGTTATGTTGGGTTCCACTTCTTAAAGTGAGTGCACTACACTGTTCCTTGCCATGATATTTAGTGACAATAGTATCACTTGGCAAACTACCTTGAGGTCAGGCATGCAAAGCTTGTGTGATTTGTCCTACTTGGGTTTCCAAAGCCCTCAAAGACGAGCTATGACTCTGAAGCAGTGCACCTTGAATCTTGATAGACGCTGCATGGTCTTGAAATAAAGCCTTTTTGGTTGTCATAAAATCTTGGAAAGTAGCTTCAAAGCGTTGTTGTTCGATGAAGAGGTTGAACTCTTGTTATCATTTTTCCAAGGCGTATTCTTCTGGAAACCTTGGGACTCAGCCTGAATTTGTTGCCGATTCGAGCTTCCAGCTTTGTGGGTTCCTTAATTCCCCCAAGCAAGATTAGGATGCTGACACCATCCTGGATTATAAGTGTTTGGGTAGGGGTTGTGGTTGTTCCTATTAAAGTTCCCCACATAGTTGGTAGACTCGTGATTTTCAAGGCACTTGCTCACATGATGGTGTCCATCACACCGAACACAAGTGTTTGCTACCTTCACTTTATTAGGCTGTTGGAGATTCTTCAACATAGTAGTGATGGCCGACAATTGGGCCGAAACTGATTCGTTGTTGTCAAGCTCATGCGTCCTATGAGTTCTTCTTCCCATACTAAGTCTCAAAGTAGGAAATTGGTAGTCATTGTTTGCGATCCTATCAAGGATATCGAATGCTTCTTAAGGTGATTAGTCCAGCAAATAGCCGTTTTCTAAACATCCAACATCATCCTTGTGAGAGCAATTACACCATTGTAGAACATCACGACTTGCGTCCAGTCTTGAAATCCTTGATTTGTACACTTGCAGAGTAGTCCCTTATATCTATCCGCAATTGGGTGTTCATGTTAGGTTGATTATATCGTAGAAAAAAACTTTTGCACAGATCTGTCCATGATTCCATAGAATAGGCTAGTACTCCACTCAACCAAGCTCATGCTCGATCACGCAATGAATAAGGAAATAACTTGAGCTTCAACACATCTTCATGCACACCTTGATGTCTAAAGGAGTCACATAATTCTATGAATTCACGAATGTGTTGTCTTGCATCTTCATGAGGCGATCAACCAAATTGCCCAATGGAGTTCAACATGTTGAACACCACAGATTTTAGTTCAAAATTAGATGCTTGAATTTCGGGAGCTACAATTCCAAGATTGAGATCATCCAAGATAGGATTCAAGTGGTCTCTAATAGCTTGAGGTTGAGCTATCGCTCTAGGATTTGCTGCAGCATTAGGTTCATCCAGATTTTCATCTACTTGATTCCCTTGGTTGCCACCTCTATACATAGTTCTTAAGGCTTCTTCAATGCGTCTTCTTTGGCGAAACAAGTGCTTGATTTCAGGCACTATAGGTGTTAATGGTTCTTCGGATCTTCCTCAGGTCATGCAAAAGCACAACAACTGAAAAAGAGTAAACAAATAAAACTAAACAAAAAGAAGAATTAAACTGGTGCAAAGACCAACTCTAAATAACAAATTGCCAATCCCCAGCAACGACGTCAAAAACTTGTTGTGTGTTATGATGTACTATAAATGATACGAAAATAGTGCAAGTATACACATCGAACAAGTAATATAGTGATGAGTGAGTATCGTCTCCACAGGGATTAGAGGCCAAACTAGCTTAGTCAAAACAAACAAATTTGCAACTTGAAAATAAATGCAATAGCAATAGGAAACAGGTTCAGAAATGCTGTAGCAAAGAACTGTAATATAAACTAGGTTGAAACAAGGATACTTCAAACATCCTCTCAGGTGTACGAATCTCTCTATTGGGATGATAGGCTGGGCTTATCAAGGACTCCTATGTCTAAGTCTGAAGAATGCTTAGCTCTAGCTTGCTTATATCATGCTCAATAGAGTTTACTAAGGTGTTTCTAAACTATCTCTAGAAAGAAACCTGACAGCCAGAATACTATGGCAATACCTCTCGGCGTGAACCCTAGCAAGCTACTATCCTTGAAGTTCTACTCCTTTTAGTCGTTGAAACTCTACACTTATCTCTAAGGCGAGTTAGGATTTTGCCTCTCAGCATTAAATCCTATTGTCCATGTAGACATACGCCTAACTCTCTCGAATATTAAGCTATCAAACACCTAAGAAAAGGCTAACTCTCCAAAGCTCTTACAAGCTTAAGGCCTACAAAACAATGGACAAAGTATGTAAAGGGCAAGAAAGCAAACCAAGGATTCATTCAAACTTAAAACATAAGTATCCCAAAACAAGACCAAACCACTTAAAATCAATTCATGGATAGGAAAATATCATCCACAATCAATCGTTTATGACAACCCATCCAAATATAAAGAAATGAAACAGCAAAAGAAACTAAAGAAAGGGAAACTCTCAAGCCGCCTTGGACTGTCGTGAACCGCTCTAAGCTTTTTGATTCTCTCAAAGGCCCGCAAGAACACCCTTTGGAGCTTCAACAATGGAGGACACCATGATGGAGAAGATGAAGAAAGGCAGCCATTTTTTTCTCTCTTTCTTAGCTCACCCAGTAACTTTTTCGGCCCCTTTTAATGTAGGTGCCTTTTTTATATAGTGGGGGCTCCTAGGGTTTTGTGCCCTTAATTCCAAGGGAATATTCTCTTCACATGTAGGGACACAGCTGACTGGCAGGTTGACGTGTGGTGGTACGAAATATCTTCAATTCGTTGTCCTCTAGCACACCCCAAAATGCTATGCAAAATGCTAAGGTATTTTTCCTTTTCTCCTGCACTGCTCCTCATTTCCTTGCACATCACCACCAAACAACGACCTTCCCAAGAAGCACCATTCTTATAAATAAACAAAGATAACCAAACAAATAACACCAAACTCAACTACATGATCTAAATGCAACTATATGCTATGGAAAGAGATGAAATGAGCTTAATTTCATGCAATAACCTAGGCAAAGAGGCACAAAACATTAAGCTCATTTCATCTCAAGGTTAACACCAAACATCCCTTGCCAATGCTCATCATCCATTCGAATACTTTTGTTGCCAATCTGTTTACACTTTTATCGCATTTTCTTATTTTTCTTTTTTCCAAATCAAAAACCCAAATAAATTTTAAAACTTTTTGTTCCCTTCAACAAGTAAATATATTGAGCACTTCCTGGACATTCCCTGTGGATGTGATACTCAGCTCACTATTGTATTACTTTCTGACCGTGTATACTTGCACAAAAAAGACTCACACTTGGCATTATTTTTATTGCATATTAACACTGAATCCTCAATCTTTGCCAAGCCTTAGCACAGTCGACAAGTTTTTCGTATCGTTGTCGGGGATTGCAACGGAACTTAGTGTTTTCATTTTTTTTACTTATTTTTGTTTTATTTTATTTATTTGTTTTATTTTTATATTCTTTTTCTATTTTGAAAGGTTCCTTTGAATGTGTGCAAATTATATTGTTAGGCAGAATGCCAAGATAAGGGTTGGCATTTAGAGTTAAACATAGCACATCAATCGGACTTGTGTAAGTTTAGGCCCAAGAAGAGTGAAAATTTTGGCTAAGTGCGGGATAAACCCTAGCCAGCTAGGGTAAATCTTTGAAATTTAAATTTCAACCCTATCTTTTTATCCTAACCGTTTCCCGCACCATTTCTTCATATTTATCCCTTAACCCCTTATCACATCATTATCCCTCTTCTCCAAATACGCCTAATCCCATCATTATCCCCATTTAATCAGACAAGCTAAACATTCCCATTAAAACACTCAATCATTTCTCTTTCCACCTATTTAAACCCCAACCGTTACCTTAGATAAATTTTACACTCTCACTTTTTTCTCTCGAGCAAGATAGTAGGAAAACAAGACTCAATTCCTCTTCTCCCCTAAATTCTCTTTCGAGCCCTCCAAAATATTCCCATGGCATCCTCTTCGACACCATTCAAGATTTTCTTCAATAAAGAAATCCAAAAGAAGAACTAGGAGAACTTTGTCGCATGAACTGTAACACCCTCAACCCGGATTGGGAGAAAACTGGAATTAAAGGTATTACCAAGAACAAAATTGAGTACTTAAATGACCAAATTATGAAATTTGGTCCAGCTTCAGAAAATACTTGTCAAAAATCAGGGTAAATTAAAATTTTTTTAAGAAAAGATTTCATATTAAAGCAAACCATTCACAAAGTATACATAACACACCAATTGATAGATTTATATCATGATCCTTGTCATCCATATTCTTCATCTCACTAAGCATAACCCAAATATTTTCCTATTAAGATATGAGATTTCCTTGATTCGTGTACAATATTAATCTTTACCCGAGTATAAGCCCGTATCATCCATTATATTAAATCTTATCTATTTATAGATGAGAACACACGCAGGTCAACAGAAATCCATGCTTTAAGATCTTTTTGTCATGTCAAATTATTTCAAAACAAAAGCTATCATCCAAGGATTCCAACAAGGACATACATACTATTGCTATCCTGCATTCTTGTCTACAAGCATTCAGGATTATGCTCACATGACTTAACTTGCAAGTAGTTATTTGAAAAACTTAAAATTTGTTATCTAATTATATCATCAATCTTCGCGTATCATAATCAAATGATTGATTCTAGCAACAAGTGCTTGTATGACAAACTTAACTATACTTAATCACCAACAATTTAATCAATGTTCACACTAAACTCAACTGAGTCAATTAGCATTCAAGAGACGCATTTGATCATTTACAAAGAACACGATAGTACATTCTAATACTAGAATCAGAGTAGCCTTAAGCATAAACCATCTATATTTAGCTATGCACAACAATCATGGCACAACCTTGCACTTGATCGTTATCATGTTACCAACTTCTTATTCTATCCACATACCAATTATACGACATGTTCTTCCTTTTTATGAATTGACACATATTAAGAAATAGTTATTTATTTCTCCATATTCACTTATAATACCTAAACAACTTAACAACCTAAGGCGCATATAAATTCCTTAAGCAACCATACAAACACACATTCAACATAGCATATAGAGCAAACATCAACCATGAAATAATTAGAGCCCTTTACAACACTTGATTAATGAATAAAATTATACTCTTAAATATACCCAAAAGTGAATCAATATGTACTATGCAATTAGAATACTATGTGCCACCATCTAGGAGCTCTAAATACCCTAATTTATATTCTACTTGGATCCCTACGATCACGTCAAAAGCTCAAGAGAAATCCATAAGCACATTTACCCTGAAATGTAATGAGAGAATAGAGTACACAATTAAATTGCTTAGTGAGGTAATTCATTTAAACAAGACATGAATCAAACCTCTATTCTCTCTGACAGACAATAGATTTAGGTGATTTTAAACTTATCTAGACATAACCCTTTTTACAAACCATAGGGTTTGTACAACCCAAACTTACCGTGAATTAGTTTAAAGTGTCATAACACATTAATCGACTACAAGTTATTATAGCCGCAAGCTTCCTAATATAGCCCCAATCCTTATTCCAATTATGCTCAAATTTTATTTAAACAATGGTTACTTATCATGTAAGATTTCTTCGACTTATTCAATTAGCTCATAGAATTATTGTCCTTTCCTAATCAAGGCACCTTTAATCATATATACTTGTTGCACAAGTTATTCTAATTCTGTCATACATGTCCCCTGAGACATCAAATATATCGTAAACATGGCATATTTAAAATCCCCTATCCGACATTATCTTTATATTCTCCATTAGGCCCATACTCCTATCTACATGTTTTATAGGTTCCAATCGTATATTCAATCTAATTCGAGACTGTGATTTAAATATGTACATACATTTATATAAAGCAAGACATACTCATTTACATGAACACACAATCAAAAGATTTAATCAGTCCTTAAAGACTTAATTTCTAGCGAAACAATTCCTTTTTCATGCATACACAATTACAAGATTAAATCAGTCCATAAAGACTTAATTTCCAGCAAAATAGTCCCTTTTTCATGCATACACAATTACAAGATTAAATCAGTCCATAAAGACTTAATTTTTAGCAAAACAATCCCTTTTTCATGCATGCACAATTACAAGATTAAATCAGTCCATAAAGACTTAATTTCCAGCAAAACAGTTTCTTTAAGAACATATATTTACTCAATATAATCTTTAGGCTTATTAATATAAACGTGTACCCTCAAAATAGTCTATCTTGTATTAAGATATCTTCAAGACAACCTCTTACTCAAACATGTTTACCATTCTAATTAAAATCGCTCTTTAATTAAACATAACATACAAAACATGTGAGATTGTTCCATGAGTGGTCATGATAAACCCAAACTAAAACAAGGTACTATTTACTTGAAGTAATCCCATTCAACTAGGACAAACCAAGAAACATATATTTTAATCCACATCAGTATAAGCATTCAACCGATCACATTAGTACATGAAAGCTTCCAACCTAACATATAATTTCACCAAGGAGGCATTCAAGTTATTTTAGAATTAGATTGCTTGTTAAGCAAACTTTCTCAATCCTTCATAAACCTAGTTATAAATCTATTATTTAACAACAATTATTTTGAACACAATGTGTACAAACAAACATTTTATCAAGGCTTGCACCCTGAAACAAGAAGATATACAAGAATTATACATATATAATCCAAATCAATTCTCACTATTTCGTATCATAACATATTAGAATTTAAGCATGATTTGCTTACCAAATACCATTAAACGTACTATCTCATGCATATTTTCATATCAATGTTATCGAAGCATAGTTATCACACACACCACTTACTTTCCCTACAAGTTATCTAAATAGTTCATTTAACATGTATAATCGATCATTCAAGTCTTTCAAGCATCTTTATTTACATTCAAGGTATATATCCCAAATAAGAAAATGTTTAAGTTTCATTAGAATCACATTAATTTTGAGCTATTTATCACTTCCTTCCATCACTTTGATTTATAGTCACAAGATTTCTTCTAGTACAGCCTTGAGAATCGACTTCAGCCTAGGTACTGGAATCCCTAACCAACTGTCGCCCATGTAATGGTACTCGCAGTACCGGTCAATCCCTCCTACTGTTGCCAAGTGACCACAAACACTTCCCTCCTACTGTCGCCAAATAGGGACCACTGTCCTGGACCGTAGTTCATCCCGACACTGAGCTCTATGGACTCTATGACATGGCAACTATACCTAAGACTGACTCGAAACTAAGGCTTTAACATTTTATCATTCCATACATAAACATAATGAGCATAGCTCCACTGATATATCCCTTCAAGGATTTCATTCTCTTTCCAATTAAGGAATTCATACATTCATGACCACCACATGTGATTTTTTCATGCCTCATATCACTTATTCAAAAGGCTTTATAGCCCAAATCATTTTCAATAATCATCATACGTAACTCTCTCGTAATCAAGTCATCATTTTAACAAAAAGGAAAGAATGATCATGAATTATAATTCCACTCACAAAACAAACATTTTACTCCTTATGAAGCTTTCTAATTTAATGAGTATATTGTAGTATATCAAGCATACTGAACCTTAATTACGATATCAGGCACATTAGCTTACTTTCCATCTTTTACAAGATTGAGTATAAATTCCATCACGTAATCAATAGAACATATTTTGAATCGTAACGTAGATGAATAGTAATTTCCTTTACTTACATAAGTAATTTTGTGATCTTCCATGTTAACCATATTTAATCACGTAAACACACAGAATAATTTCAAAGTCTGACGAAGGTTACTATCAAGCTTGTAGCATTCAAACTAGCATACAATTCATACTAACTTAATCATATCCAACCAAGTGTTGTACTTGTAATAGAGTACATACCTTGTAGTCCAAGCTTTTAGAAGCACAATTATGATTTAACTAGGTGAACGACAACATAAGAAAAACCATTAAAGACATGCTCGGGATAGTTCCTATCAAACCCGAGACTTTAAATTACACTCACCTCATATCCCGAAGTTACGGGATACTCGAATCCTTAACCAAACTTGTTACTTATCCAATTCCTTCCTAGCTTCTTCTTGATCTAAACATAGCAAGAGTACAATTATCTATTAAAACAATCCTTGACACTAGTATTTACTCACAACACAACTCAATTATTCAAGTGATTACATAGATCTGTTTCGAACCAGTCCAAATTACTCATATATATATATATATATATATATATATCAAAACAATATATATATATATATATATATATAAAAAACAACCCAATCGTAATTATTTTCCACATATATATCAATAAAACAAATCACCAATGTCTATAATAGAACAAAATAGTCTTAAACATGCCTATTTTCACGTATTGTCTCATAAAACATTCCACTAACTTTTGTATTAATGTAGATCAGTTCTTGTATTAATACATATAACTAATAACACCAAAACAACCCCTTACAAGCTTATATATACATATATTCGAAACAGTTTCCAAGCTTTCATGTATACACCAAACAGTTTTATTTTTTCAGGTTCACATTTTTACATACCAAAACAGTCCATCAATTTCTACAAAATGCAAAACAAGGCAACACTCAAGTTTATATTTTTATATGTATCAAAATAGTATACTATGTGGTTTTACCAGCCTCATTTATATACGAAATAGTCCTTCCCTGTTTCCAGTATTCTAAAATAGCCTATTAAAATCTAAAAGTCTTCACAATAGTCCCCCAAACTATAGAATCATACCATGTAACACCCCCTTCCCCTATCCGTACACCGGATATGAGTTGGAAATGCTATGACTTCTTTATTCAAAGATCAGGGTAATTTAAAATTTTCAGAAAACTTTCCGATGGTCACCCATCCTAAAATTTCTCTAGCCCAAGCACGCTTAACTTTACTTAAAATCGATATAAATTATTTATTCAAGTTCTAATCATGAATCAATTATCTTAAAACCCATAAAACCTTTAAATGCCAATCTCAACTCGAATAAGTTTAGCAAGCATACATGCCACTATAAAAATCAACCTCAATTAGGATGTCATTACTCTAATTACCTCTTGAGCTTTCCAATATTGATGCAATTCTTTTCTCCCTCTCATCTTGATTTACCTACGTGTGTACAATCAAACACACGCTAAGTACGAACTTAGTGAGGCAATAAAGGAAATTAATAACAATAATTTAAACTTTATTCAAGTTCATGGCTACGTTTATATAGCATGATATATGTCAATTTCATAAGATTTTCATGTATGCTTGGTTATCATAATATGCCTTATATGCATCATGATCACTATATAAATATTACCATCATACCAATCATGTATCAACATAATATAAACCGGATATAAATTTCTTACCGATATACTTGCCATTTGCCCTGAGTGTTCATATAAATATGTCCCGAGAGTTCATATACTCTCTAACCTGTTTACCATTTATTATCCCTTTATTTATAGACCAATTATCAATGATTTCCCGGTTTCCTAATTTCATAGCCCAAATATAACCTTGAGGACCCTGGGTACGTGAGTCAAATATGTACCGAAGTGCTAACCCGCACGTTTATAAGGTCGTGCTAACCATTATCCCGCATGTTTATAAGGCCGTGCTAGCCATTATCCTTCACGTTTATAAGGTCGTGCTAACCATTATCCCACACGTTTATAAGGCCGCGCTAACCATTATCCTGCACGTTTATAAGGTCGTGCTAACCATTATCCTGCATGTTTATAAGACTGTGCTTACCATACACTAAGTATACTTTTAACACTATAGTGTTATCTCGAATTCCCGATTATGCCGCGTGCTGCTGGAATCTATGGCATGCCAACTATACCCTGTCACTCAATGACTCATTTGGGCAAAATTCACGAATTTATTCCATCCATGGCAATGTATATCAATATAATTTAATATTGGGCAGTTCATACCCGAAATAACATTCATAGCATACCATCACCAATAACTAGTGATTAATGCATTTTTTTCAACCATTGACATATTTAAAATATGTCAAATATATGATCAATGACATAAATATCATGGCAAAATATAAATCATGTAGACTTATCGCAGGTCTTACCCATGATGTATAAAACAACCATGTATCATGTTATGTATGCATTCCACCCACCTGTGTCATTTATTAGCATGCCTCACTAAATTCTACTCGATCCTTTCCTTTATAGAACCTCGAACTTTCTTTGATTCGGCCTTGACTTCATTATTCACATGAATAAGATAAAATATTTGTTAGATTCAAATCTAACAATACCTTAACCATGTGGTCTAATTTAATTATTCGAATATAAAATTTTCAATTATTTTTCCTTTCTTCCTTGTATTTTTCACAAACTCATTATGGTCCCTAGTGACCAATTTGAACTTCTAATAATTCTTCCGAGCTTGCTAACTCACATTTAAATACCAAATGTTTCAAATTCTATTTTCTGACAGCTTGTGCTACCTTTAAAGATTTACTTACACCGGGCAGAATACATACCAGATCTTAATTTCCTTTATACTGGGAAAACTATATTCGATAACGGCTCTAACGGTATAAGCCACATAAATTAATAAAATCTACAAAAATTATGAAAATTCGTCAAACTCCCGTCACAGACAAAAACTGCTCTGTAAATTTTCTGACCTTCAGTCGATTAAAAATTCATATCTTTTGACTCGGAAGTCGAAATCAGTTTCCGTTTGTTGGATACAAAATTAGACAAACACATCTTTACAACGATATAAAATTTATCATCTAACCATTTTTGTAGAATTTATGGTGAATTTTCAAATTCACTGCCAAAATTCAATCTTCATCATAGCCTTCCATAATCAACTTCTAATTTATACTAGCTTCTTCTTATTTTTCTACTTATCAATTTAGTCCCATCACTTGTTTCAAAACATCAATTATCATCTTCTTCTTCAAACAATTATTCAAATAATTCCCTCTAATTTTCTTTCTTTGCCCAAAATAGTCACTAAAATGCAAAGGTAAAGATTTAAACTTCTTAACTTTGCAATTTAGTCCTCAAATCAACACTACTACCTTAATTCTATTATTTTAACCAAAAATCAGATTTAGTCCCCATCCAAGAATTCATTGCCTATTTGGTCACTTGATTTTGACAATTTGTCAAAATGGTCCCTAATTCAATTCAACATCGGTTTAGCATTCTAACATCAATTTCACATCTCCAACATCATTAATAACACAAATACACTCCAAATTCTAAAAATTCAGATTTGGTCCTTCAACTTTTCAAGTTGCCAAAATTGTAACTTAGGGTTTTGCTTCCAAACAACAATTCAAGCTTACTAGATCATTATTTCAAAATCACAAACCCTAAATTAAACTTAAATCCATAAACCCTAATCATCTTCATAATAATCAAAACATGTAAAACTTAAATCCCAACTCAATATCATGATTTTAACATCATACTAGTTTGATTTCAATTTGAATTCAATCATGGAATCATAGAATCTCAAAAGCCCCAATTTGATCCATAAACCCTAATTTCTTTCTCATGTAAATTCTCATCAATCAAGCATGGATTCCATGAATTATTGATATCAAAAGATAGAGCTTGAAGAGTAGAACAACTTTGTAGTTGAACAGATTACCTGAAAATCGAGTTTCGGGGCTTGAATCGAGCTTGAAAATTTTTTTCTCTTTCTTTTCCTAGCCCTCACGTTTTTGGCTGGAAAAGAATGTTCATCTTTTCACCATTATTTTACACACATATCTATTAAATGAATATTAAATTCATTTAATAGTGAAATTACAATTTTGCCCTTTTTATCCAATGGTTGAGATTGATTTTATCATCAATCAAGGGCCAATATTTAATCTTCCATTTTCTCTTTCCAAAATTGCCCTGATAACTTTTTAAATATTTCAAAAATGCCATTGGGGCCAAATGACCAATTTGCCCTCCAACTAGTTTTTATTTACTAGTTTGCCATTCTTGTAAAAATTCAACTAAATCTAGTTGTAATCCTACCAAATACAATAAAATATTCATAAAATAAGATTTTATGAATTTTTCCATGTCTTTTGAATCAGTCTCCAAAATTTCCATTCGATCCAATATACCGATAAATAATCCTTTACTCAGAAATAAACTATAGGATTCATCTTGAATCAAACTAAAAATATTTCCAACACATGGAAATGACTTTTATAACCTTTTTCTATCATATGGCAAAATTTCATAATTTTCTAGTTCGATACGGGTATCCGAATTCCTCTAAAACTTTAAATGCGATTTTCCCAATAATCGAAATATCAGATCGAACCAATAATTCCGCATTTGATTCACATGCTTAGGTGATCTGTTTATTTATGAAATAAAAACCCTTAACTTTTGGGAAATTACAACTTTAGTCCCCAAACTTTTCCAAAGTTTATACTTTAACCATAAAATTTCCAAAGTTTACATTTTGGTCAATACCTCTTTAAACTTCAATTCCCATTCCAATTTTCCTTGGAATTCAACCAAACTTTAAGAATACCTTATTAAATTCACTATATATCACATGAGACCTTTAAACCTTAGAAATTTCCTTTCCAAAACCTATAATTAAAGAAATCCCAACTTTCGCATTTTTGTCATTTTAGTCACTAAGTTAGCTTTTAAGCTATTATCTTAGTACTAAATGACCCTTAATCAACTTAGTAAATTTTGGGGTATTACAATTCTCTCCCCCTTAAGAAAATTCATCCTCAAATTTTCAAAACGTACTTGCTTTAAACAAGTGCGAATACTGCTTTTCCATTACATCATTTGCTTCCCATGTTGCTTTTTCCACTTGGTGATTGCGCCAAATGACTTTCACCAATGGTATTTATGTGTTACTTATTTCTTTGACTTACAACTCAACATACTTACTCATCTAATAATCCATTATAGCTGGTATAAAGTGAGCAGATTTAGTTAACCTATCCACAATTACCCAGATAAAATCTTTCTTACTGGAAGTTAATGGCAATCTTATCACAAAATCCATTGTAACTCAATCCTATTTCCACTACGGAATAGAAATAGATTGCAATTTCCCTGATGGTACTTGATGTTCAGCTTTCACCTGTTGACAAGTCAAGCACTTAGCAACAAACTCTCATATCATTCTTTTTCATACCAGGTCACCAATATCGACCTTTCAAATCTTGATACTTTTTTTTGGATGCATAGTCAAGGGACTATAGTGTGCCTTAATAACCAAATCATGTTTCAACTCAGCATCTTTAGGAATATACACTTTATCTTTATAGTAAAGACATCCATCGGGTTTAATCTCAAAATCTTTAATTTCACCCGATTCCATTTGCTTTATCTTGGTTATGCAATCTTCATCTCGTTGTTGACTTTCTTTAATCCGATCTAATAATGATGATCTCAATTACAACTCTACCAATAACGAACCATTTGATTTTCCCTTTAACTGAGCATTTAAAGCTCGTAATGTAGCGAATGTTTTCTGACTCAAAGCATATGCTACAACCTTTGCTCGACCTGGGTGGTAATCAATATAAATCCATTATTGGATTAAATCCAATCTTAAACTTAGTCTCTCGATTAAGCATCAAGTCTGACTGCTCCTCTTAGGCAACCCATTTAAAATTTCCAAACAATAGGAATACTCTCCAAACCTATCCTTGATACTCGATATCCATAGCATAAGTTAAATCATTTTCATATTGATAACAAATTCCAATAAAACTCTGCATGCTCATGCATGCCAATTATCACAACACTCACATGATTGGTTTTATAGTTTTCTTGAATCTCCAACATTAATTATAAATGTAGAGAGTTCCTAATTTTCCTTGTCTCAATCTTTTTACGGAACTATGTAATAAATTCAGCTTGGCATATTGCCAGAAATCCTCACCACTTTTTTAAAGGTGGTTATCTCAATTTACTATTCCTCTTCACAAGCTATGACCTCTATTTAGATATTTTCTTATTCTGAATCCTTTCCATTGCATCCATCATAATTTACTGGTTCGTAAATATTTTTTTAAATACATAGGGCAGTCAGTACTTCTTTATACCTGACCTCTAGCCCTCTATGAACTGTCACAACAGACTCTCTTTTTGTCTGTAGAAAATAGTTTAAAAGCAAATTAGCTCAGTTTTTTAACTTGCACTCATACCCGTAAATAATCCAATTGCTTAAATTAAGATGCAAGAACTCCATTGTATATCTAGGATAAACTTTGTTAAGAACACTCAAAGAAAGAACTCTAGCTAACCAACTTTTGAGTATGTACCGTAACATTACTTTATCAAATAAGGGTCTAATCCTTTCAGACAAGATACTACTTTATTTTTAGTCTCCTCTGATCATCAATACAGAGTTCCTTCAACCTAACCTTTATATCCTTAGACCATAGATTAGCAATCATAGAATCTCCATCAATATCTTTATGAAAATCTAGTATGCCAGAACTCTTAATTCTCTTGCAATCAGTGCCTAAGCAAGCTGGTTCAAAATCGAATCTAATGTCTGGAAGAAAAGCTCTTAATCCGAAACATGCATATCATGTTACCCTGGTGCCTCTGCACCATGCTAAGCTGAGGGTAGAACATTATCATTAACTTTATCACTCTCATGAATCTCTTGTTGATTCACTTGCCTAAACACCTGACACAAATCTTTTCTCATACATTGGAATTTAACATTATGATCATAATGAAGTAAGCAATCACATCCATTCCAACAAGTAAAATCATTAGTAATTCTGACATCCTAGTGGCATGTATACACTTTTGACCTTTACCAGACTTCGTTTAATCTCCAGAACCGGCTAAAAATGTAGCTCTGATACCAATAAATGTAACACCACCTTCCCATATCCGTACACCGGATATGAGTGGGAAATGCTATGACTTCTTTATTCAAAGATCATGGTAATTTAAAATTTTCAGAAAACTTCCCGATGGTCACCCATCCTAAAATTTCTCTAGCCCAAGCATGCTTAACTTTACTTAAAATCAACATAAATTATTTATTCAAGTTCTAATCATGAATCAATTATCTTAAAACCCATAACAACTTTAAAGGCCAATCTCAATTCGAATAAGTTTAGCAAGCATACATGCCACTACAAAAATCAACCTTAATTAGGATGTCATTACTGTGATTACCTGTTGAGCTTTCCAATATTGATGCAATTCTTTTCTCCCTCTGATCTTGATTTACCCACGTGTGTATAATCAAACACACGTTAAGTACGAACTTAGTGAGGTAATAAAGGAAATTAATAACAATAATTTAAACTTTATTCAAGTTCATGGCTACGTTTATATAGCATGATATATGTCAATGTCATAAGATTTTCAAGTATGCCCGGTTATCATAATATGCCTTATATGCATCATAATCACTATATAAATATTACCATCATACCAATCATGTGTGAACATAATATAAACCGGATATAAATTTCTTACCGATATACTTGCCATTTGCCCTGAGTGTTCATATAAATATGTCCCGAGAGTTCATATACTCTCTAACCTGTTTACCATTTATTATCCCTTTATTTATAGCCCGATTATCAATGATTTCCCGGTTTCCCAATTTCATAGCACAAATATAACCTTGAGGACCCTTTATTTATAGCCCGATTATCAATGATTTCCCGGTTTCCCAATTTCATAGCCCAAATGCCATTGGGGCAAAATGACCAATTAGCCCTCCAACTAGTTTTTATTTACTAGTTTGCCATTATTGTAAAAATTCAACTAAATCTAGTTGGAATCCAACCAAATACAATAAAATATTTGTAAAATAATATTTTATGAATTTTTCCATGTCTTTTGAATCAGTCTCCAAAATTTCCATTCGATCCAATATACCGATAAATAATCCTTTACTCAGAAATAAACTGTAGGATTCATCTTGAATCAAACTAAAAATATTTCCAACACTTGGAAATGACTTTTATAACCTTTTTCTATCATATGGAAAAATTTCATAATTTTCTAGTTCGATCCGGGTATCCGAATTCCACTAAAACTTTAAATGCGATTTTCCCAATAATCGAAATATCAGATCGAACCAATAATTCCGCATTTGATTCACATGCTTAGGTGATCTGTTTATTTATGAAATAAAAACCCTTAAATTTTGGGAAATTACAACTTTAGTCCCTAAACTTTTCCAAAATTTAAACGTTAGCCATAAAATTTCCAAAATTTACATTTTGGTCACTACCTCTTTAAACTTCAATTTCCATTCCAATTTTCCTTGGAATTCAACCAAACTTTAAGAATACCTTATTCAATTCACTATCTATCACATGAGACCTTTAAACCTTAGAAATTTCCTTTCCAAAACCCATAATTAAAGAAATCCCAAGTTTCGTATTTTTGTCATTTTAGTCACTAAGTTAGCTTTTAAGATATTATCTTAGTACTAAATGACCCTTAATCAACTTAGTAAATTTTGGGGTATTACATACCAATACAACCATTAATCTATTTATACCAATCAAACTGGTCACTAATCAATCCCAACAAAAATTATCTAATCACAATGTTTTAGCTTATTGTTCAACCAAACCCAATTCTATTATAAATTTTATATTAATCAAAACATCACTTTCCTTATCTTGTAAATCTTTAAAATGCACAACAATTCATTCTTTGTAATGTTTGAATGGTTCAAGTAAACTATCAATGGCCTTTAACAACATTACCATGCCTCAACACTCAAAAAACCATAATTTTCACAACCATGCATTTTAATTTCTTTAATCTTCCTATGAACACTATAATCTAAGATAATCAATCACTCATTTACTCAATTTGAAAATAAAAGGGAGAGTGTGATCACATTCCTCTCTAGCTTAGTCGAATAACCACAAGAAATTAGTATGGATGAAGCCATTTTTCTATTGCAAACTTTCTTTCTCTAACTATTTTGGGTGTTTCGGTTCTCTCTCCCATTTCGGAATGAATATGATGAAACTCATGGCCATATAATCCCAAGTGTTGTGACTCCCTACACTTTGCTCACTCATGAGCTTGACAACTGTAGGGGTCCCTAACAAACATTATGTTTTGCATACAAGCTCCAAATTTTGGTGTCTTTCGATATTAATCCCATTAAAAAAATCAAGTTCTTAATTGTTTCAAAAGGGTCCTAAGACACCCAATTAATAAAATAAGTGGAAGTTATATAGCAAGTTAATTAATGATCAAAACATATATTTATTCCTACGCTGTTATTTAGAATGTTACACGAACATTCTATTATGAGAGAAATTTTGAGTTTAAAAATGAAACAAACTTGGGCTATTCCCCAAAATTTGTCTTAGTGGTAAAGACGCATAAATGGGAAAAATTCTACCAACCACCAGAGGATATCTATGCCAACATTGTTCGAGAATTCTATGCCCACTTGACAACCAAAGACTCGCCCTTTTTGATGGTGTGAGGTAAGTGTGTACGTTTTGATAAAGATTATAGAAATGATATGTTTTCTTTGGATAGTGTAGGGGAAGAACACACCAAGTTTGCGGAATCCTTGGGCGATGCCAAGAAGGAGACGATGTTGAAGGAACTTTGTGAGGCTGACACCACATGGAACGTGTCATAAAAAGGCCACCGAACATTGAAAAGATTGGCATTAAAGTCTCAGTCACGGGGTTAGAATCACTTCTTGAAGGTAAATCTTATGCTGACCACCCACAATGAGACAGCTTCGGAGGAGAGAATGGACTCTGCATTCAACCATGATTGGCCACAAAATCAATGTCAAACGGCTCATCATTGACAAGACCTTCAAGTGTGCTGGTAAGCCCAATGGAAGTTTACCTTTTCCATCTCTAATATCTACCATTTGCATGTAGCACGATGTGCCATGGTTCGATTCAGATAGCATCCAAAAGTGCAAGGGGACCACCATAACTCCTACCTTGTGGAGGGAGTTGATTGCCATTGAGGCAAAAGGGAACGGCACGTAAAAGGCTACGTAGTTTGTGCTAAAGGTAATGGTGCCAAAGGTAGAACATGCGACTCTGATGCCAGTTGGTTCAGTGGCAATGGTTTCCCATATGTATCACCGCCAGGAGATCATCCTCTAGAAGTTGGAGAAAGTCGAGGAGCAGAACTCGATGCTTTTGTAGTATGTTCATGCGAGGGGCCATGCCATAAAGAAAATACTCAAGGACATATTTGTCCATACACTGCCAATATTTCCTGAGTTTCCTGTCGACCTCCTTGCCAAGGATGACATGCCAGCCAGTCCCCAGTCTATCCACACTCTGACCCAATCTGATGCCACTGTTCCAGTCTTGTTAGTACAAGTTGAATATGCCAGTACAAACATGCCACCAAAATTTGAAGAAGAAAGAGTCCAAAGCTATGCCAAAGCTGTTGCCACACCTACTGCACCTACCTCATCCGCTACCACCAAATCTCCAGTAGCCTTTGAGCCAGTAAATATTGTTGAGGAAGTTCTCCATGATCTTGGACCTTCCACTGCCGCAGCAAAGCCCAACCTCAAACGAAAGACACATATGGCCACTTATCGTGGGAACTTTATCAAGAGAAAGACCCGCGTCACACGCCAAGAAACCTCTGAAGGGGACTCTACTTCCCCTTAAAACTCTTTTGCATTTTCATTTTATTGCATTCACATATTCATACATTTTACTGTTATCATTTGTATATATGTGGTGTTTTCATGCATTGAGGACAATGCACACTTTTGGTTTGGGGGTGTACATCCTCACGTTAGTATGCCATGACATTCATGTTTAAAATTTAGTTTGCCATATAGAATAGTTTTCCATGTAGGATTAAAATTTGTATACCAAACTACTAATTTTTTTACCTCGGTTAAGATTGGAAATTTTGGCAATAATCTGCTAGATTAGTTAAATTTATTCTAAATTATATGTCCATTGAAGAAATTTGAATTTTAGAACTTGTATGCCAACAAGTTACAATGCCAAGTAGCTTGGCAATTGAACTCTAGTTTAGGGAACTTTAGTTTCACTTTACACGAGGTATACATCTAGTCTGTAAAACAAACTTAGGTTCTCTCGACATTGAACTCAGAATAATTTTTAAAAAAAGAGAAACAATGCCAGGGTAGAAAGAAAGAGTAAGGAAACAATGTTTTGCCAAAGGCTGAAATATTTTAGAACACTCCTCTGCCTTAGAGAAAATAATTAACTTGGGTCTTTATGGTTTGCTCACTCTTAGTTCTCAAACTAACATAACTTTAGGGTATGAGTGTAATAGGTTAGATTCCTAATGTAATCTGAATTAACGTGGGTATTCGTGGTTTGCTCCCTCTTATGACTTATGTCAAATAGTGCATGACACAACCGTAATTTAATGCCAACATTAAAACACCCTTGGCAAACAAATAAAAGATGAAATGATGACAATAATTCTGAGTTTGGGTAGTAAAGTTGGCTATGGGGGTTAAGTAAATTTGATGCATTCATGCACAATTGATGGCCTTAGACTAGACCAATAATGTTGCACTTGAATTCGCTTATCTGCTTGGCATTGATACACTGAATATCTGAGGACAAACCTAGGATCATAATTTGCTAGTTGACAGGTGTTGGGAACCATGGCATTTTTTGCAGAGGTACTTTCTTGTTTTTTCTATTTTATTATTTTTAGTTGCATTACTTGAGGACAAGCAATGAGCTAGGTTTGGGGGTGTGTTAACTCCTCAAAAGTACTATTTTATGCTTATTTTACAATGTCTTTTCTTTCCCTTTAAGTACATTCAGTTGAATTTAGATGTTAAAATCATACATTTACATAAGGAGTTAAGGAGCTATTTCATTGCCAGCGTGAAGGGTTATTTTGCAGGTTTTGATGCAAGACACAGAAAGGCAGACACGACTGAGAAGTGCTGGCACAGAACACATGAAAAGAAGTAGAGAACAAAGAAACAGTTGGCATAGATGGACCAAACAATCCCAAGCTTGGCTGGTAACGGATTGAAGTCTGATGCTCGGTCAAGGTAGCTGTTGGACCTTGTACACGTCAGCCCTTAGATTCAAATCTGGAAAAGATGATCACATGTCTTATCCCTTCCACATTCAAATTTCAAACTCAAAGGCTTATCCTAGGGTTTCCACGCAAGCCTATTTAAAGGAAATTAAACAACCACTTGAGGGAGGAAGGAGATAAGAGGCTGTACCGTGGTGAAGAAGAGGGCAACGTGGTTCGACCAGCTTAGACTGAGAGCTTGGAGCCATTGAAGGGCTGCTTCGATGAACCCCATGCTTTGCCCATTTTATAATACCTAAAATACCGGTTTAGAAGTATTCTAATATATCAAATATAAATTGTTTTGTTTTGATTTGTTTTGTGTTAAATCTAGAAATAGTTAGGTGAGCTTAGGACCAAATTAAAGAAAAGGAAATGTAGATGTCTAATTTATTGGCCCAAATTGAAATCTAAGTGAAACAAGAGGTTTGCATGCTACAAATAATTTCTTAGTGGGACATTACACATGTCCTTGCAAAGAAATTTTGGGGGAGTGGGGTCTCGGTTTTTATCTATGGTGGGAAGGAAAATATGGATAACATGAATCCTTATCCCTTAGAGAGAGGTACATCTGATCCTAATATGGTTTTAGGATGATTCCAACCCTTCCTTAACTCAAATTCATCTCGGTTAGGGGCTGAAACTTTAGAGAAGCATCGATAGAGAGGAGATTATAGTTTGAATGAGATTATCTTGGGTGATAATTGAACAAGACAAGAAAGGAAACATGTTCTTTACTCTCTTTTATTTTGGTTAAGTTTGTATGTGTGTTTAGGAGTTGAAAATGTTAGCTATAAATGGAATGATCTTGTTTCTATTGAAGTATGGTGTTAGATTGGTGTTTATGATTGAGTAAATGGTTCTAACGAACCTATTTGAGGCTACTATTATCATGATATGTTTTTGAAATTTTGGAATAATCATGGACCATTATGTTATTGTGAAATTATGCTTGAGCTTGAATTTGGTCACTTTGCTTGATATAAATCAATCAGAGATATGTATTGATTGGTAGTCTAATTGGGACTACTAATGAATAATTTGATTTGAGACTGTTTTGATAAAATAAAACAGGGGAGGGTTGTTTTGCTAAATTTAGGGACTATTTTATAGTCAAAAGGGTTGTTTTTGTAACTATAATAGGCTGCTTTGTAAACCTAAAATTAAGGACTGTTTTGCAATTAAAGATGGACTATTTTGGCAACTAAATGGACTATTTGAAAAACTCAATTAAAGGGATGTTTTGCAAAAATTATAAGGGCAGTTTTGGTTATTTAGATAGGGGTTGCTTCATAAATTATAGGGATTGTTTTGTACATTAAACATGGGCTACTTTGCAAGAATAAAAGGGGACTGCATTGTAATAAATTGGATTGTTTTGTACATTAAATAAGGGTTGTTTTATAGTTCAAATGAATGACTTTGTAAATCAAACTATAGACATTTTTTATAAGCTAAAAGTGGATTGTTTTCATGAATTAGTAATAACCTATTTAGTTGAGTTTTAGGACTATTTTGATTGGCATGATAGATTATGACAAAATTAGGTACATTATGAATCAAATGTATACACATGATTATATGATGTTTGAATGTGTTGTATCCTTAAATATAAGTTTCAAAGAAATTGATATATCTCTATTGTCTTCCTTTAGAGCAAGATCAAGTGGAAGACAATAGAGCTAGGAATGATAAAGCTTTGGATAATCAACTTGGCATCGTGATAAAAGATCGAAACTAGTCTTCCAACATTTGAGTGTAGTTAAAGCCTCAGGATAGTTGTGAAACCTTCCTGACCATTCTTTGTTGTTTTAATTACGTTGTTTTATCTTTGAATTAAGCTATGCATAAATGAGCTTGGATTTGAGGTAAGCACCTAAATGTTATGTATTATATGATATGTAATACTTGATTTAATGTTATGCTCTTAGTGAGACTTATAGATGCTTATACATGCTTGTTAAGTAACCTTTGCCATGCTATCATTCGATTAAGAGATGTGTATGAATTGAAAATCTTATATGAAGTGTATATGTGCTTGATATGATAAACATTAAGCCATGTTCAAATGATACTCCGATTAAGGAGCTATGCTTATTTCTGATTCAGATATGATAAGTTTAAAATTAAAGCCTTGGTTTCGAGTCAGTCGTAGGTATAGTTGGCATGCCATAGAGTCCATAGAGCTGGTATTTTGGGGTGGACTATGGTCCTGGACTACGATCCTTATGAGGCGACAATAGGAGGGATGTGTTTTGGTCACTTAGCGATAATATGAGGGATTTACCGATACTTTGAGTACCTAACTTTGGTGACAATTGGTTCGGGATTTGTGTACCTAGGATGCTTGATTACAAAGGTTATGATAATTTAAAATAACAAAATTTATATGCTAAATTAACAAACTATATTGTTACTTGAATGACAAGCAATACGTGCCTACTTGATACTTGTTTTATACATTGTAAAGAAAGAATGTTATGTTCGAGTAACATGATATAATCATTTGTTATCTAACCTTGAGTTAAAGTCTGGTATAACTTTAATTGATCTTAGTATGAAAGGATAGACATGAATGTTTATAGATTGCTCAACTTATGCTTCTAGTTACTGGGGTTATGATTGACACATTATCCAAACTATTAAGAGAAAAGGTTTCTTGCATGACAAGTAAAGCTAAGCTAAGCTATATTTAGGTTCATGAATTGAAGTATGTTAATGTACCTTAAATTGGTTACGATATAGTTGTATTTTAGACTTTTTGATCCAATGATATACATGTAAGAGTGGCTGATTTGATTATTAAGGTCATAAGAACTCTAATAAGCATATTTATTAACTATGTTAGCAATCTAATTAAATGCTCATATTATTAGTAAAACCTAGATTTGTAATATTTGGAATCTTTAAAAGAAATAAATGATGCTATGTTTCGAATGTGGTAGTTAAAGTTTACAAATGACCAATTCTAGACCGGATGCATTATAGGTATTTTCTTGAAAATGCTTTGCGGGGATAACAAAGCTAGTTATAAGATGTCTTTTGATGCTTGCTTCTAATTTCACTTGTTCTACCTCTCTAAGTGTGTACTTATTATGTCTACTTCGATTATGTTTCGGGATAATTTTTTAATGGTTGCTTTTCGGGAGCTCGATCAAGTTCACAAGTACATCATTGTATGATTTGTTAATCTTTTATTTGGAACTCCTAGTTGGTGGCATCATGCTTGTATTATGCATAGAGGATGTCTTTTGATTACTTTGAGAGTATTGCTTATAAACATTGGATTTATGTATAAATGAATGTATATAGTTTCTCTAATACTTGGTTGAATGCTTTGCTAATATAATGAAAAGTATTCAGATGAATGATATATAGATATATATGTAACTTAAACTTGACTAATGTGTTTGTACATGAAATAGGTGTTATGATCATAGTGTGGTTGTCTATTATGCATAGGTGTATAGAAGTCTTATCTATACCTGGATTACAATATATTATTGTTATGGATGTTGGTGTATGTACATATACACATACATGTGTTCTAGGATGGCTTGTGCATGCTTAGTATGAATGATACTAGATTAGGTGAATGGTTAATGGTTGAGTTTGACCCGTGTAATTATTAAGGTGACTCTTAGGTTTGGTCAAGCTATTTGATTTAAGGATTGTATGATATTGTTCTTGAAATTTCTTTATGTTAGACTATGGAGTTAGTTCATGCTGGAAATGTTGAGTAAGCCATAGTATGGTTTGAATGTTACCTTCCTCCTTAAGCAATCGAAAAACATTTACTAAACCCTTCTTAATTTGAACTTTGACATAAGAAAATACTGTCTCTCCATTAATAAAAGATCTAGTTTGGGAATTTTATGCTATCAATAAGTAATGAATGAATAATTAAGGTTAGTTTCTTAAAACCTTAAATGATTCTAATCCTAAATTTCTCGATCTAATATGCTTTTCTTTGCAAGTAATCTAAAGTTAATTTAAGATTGCTCTAATAGAACGAAAGTTAGCATGATTTAATCAATGATTTTTTGTGGCTTCCCTTGTTTTGCTTGTGTCTCCAATCTTTGAATCACTGGTTGTTTACTTTTGGTTGTCGTAATGCTTCTTAGCTTGATTTAACTCTTAAATCCATTAAAGGGTGTTACATTTATTGGTATTAGAGTTAGAGTTTAGTAGATTCTAGGACTAAACCGAGCCTTGTTGAATAATCATTTGATTCATGTGCCCCCTAGGAGTTACATTTGATAAGAACTTATGATTTATGATTGATATGAGCTCTTTTGTATTTTGATAGTTAAAGTAAGTGTTTGAAACATACCTAGCTCGGGACAACGAGAGCCTGGCTAAATCCTTTAATGAAGGGGGAAGAGTAAGGATGAATTAGGAATATCAAAATCCTTAGAATGCTGCTAAGCAATATCAAGAAGCTCCTCTAATCCATCCTATACAGTAAGAATATTTTCTTAGTATAAGGGAAATATCCAATCAATTTGTAGCTTCTATGACTCAAAACCCTTCAACTCCTTTCGTTCTTCCTCTGGTTGTGCAACTAAGGGTTTCGATAAACAAGTTAGCTTAATATAGAAGCTTATATCTTCGTGAGTACAATCGAATTGTACTCAAATCCTGAATATGTCTTGTTTGATTCTGGATCAACTCATTTCTTTATATATTCCACCCTCATTGAGATATTTAAGTAAATTCTCGAATCTACAAATTTTAATCTTGTTGCCACCAATTCTTTAGGAGATAGAGTTGGGGTAAACCGAGTGTATAAGAATTAGTCCCTTGTTCATACGAGAAATTCCTTTTCCTGCTGATCATATAGCTCTACCATTCAATGAAATCGACCTTTTGGATTAGATTGGCTAGGTAAACGCCATGCCTGGGGTAGATTGATGTAAGAAAAGACTTTTCTTTCAAGGTTTGGAGAAGAATCTATACTTTGATAAATAAGAAATCATACGAACCAAATTCATGTGTTTTCTGTTATATCTGATGATAATGTGATTGAATCCACTCGTAAATTTATCTTAGTTTTACCTAAAGCTTCTAATATGTATTTCTCGAGGAACTTTTGGGATTACCTCTGACACGAGAAATTGAATTTGGGGTTGAAGATTTGCTTGATCAACATAAGAATGCTATGGTGCTTTCCAAGATCGATCTTCGAACAGGATATTACTAGATGAAAGTCAAGAAAACTAATGTACCAAAGATTTCATTCATGACTTGATGTGGTCATTGCAAATTTCTTGTAATACCTTTTTGGCCAATCAAATGCTTCAGCTGTATATATATTTATATAGACCTTATGAACCGAGTCTTTAAGCCCAATTTAGAAAAACTTGTGGTAGTCTTCATCGATAGTATTCTTATCTATTCTAAAGGTAAGGATGAACCTTCGAAACGCCTTCAAAATTGTTCTGCAAATTTGTCAAGACCATTAGCTCTATGCAATATTCTTCAAATGAGAATTTTGGATATCCGAAGTGTCTTTCCTTAGTCATGTATTAATTACAGAAGGTATTAAGGTTGATCCAAGAAAGATTCAATCAATTATTGATTGGAGACTTGCGAGAAATGTTAATGAAATTAGAAGTTTTTTTGAGTTAGCTGGGTATTAATAGAATTTTTTCAGAGAGTTTTCCATCTTGGCCACCCTTTAACCAAACTTCTTCGAAAGAATCCCTTTTGTATGATCGAAAAACCAACAACGAAGTTTTGATCAGTTGAAGTAAATCCTTGCTTATTCTCATTTTATTAGTTACAAAAGAATCGATAGCTTTTAACCGAACTACAAGATCGATCTGACTTGATTTCGAGAATCAAGACTCTTCAGCAATCAGATCTTGAACTTCAAAATATTTTGCTTAAGATAAAAGATGAACCTAATTCATTTCTCTCTAAAGTCTAATGGATTTACTCTATTTTTGAAATAGGGTTTGTGTACCAAATGATGAAAACCTTAGGGGGAAATGCTCTAGGAAGCTCATAGTATCCAAGTGTTTGACTTGTCAAAAAGTTAATGCTGAACATTGGGTTCCTACGGGACTCCTGAAACCTATCGAACTACCTCAGTGGAAATGGGAACGTATAGCCATGGATTTTGTAAGTGGGTTACCCTTATCTCCCAAGAAAAATGATGCAATTTGGGTGATAATTGATAGATCCTCCAATTTTGCACATTTCTTATCTGCTCGAATGAGTTTGAGTTTGGACAATTTAGTCAAATTTTATATTAGTGAAATCATTCGATTACATGGTGTTCCTACATCTATAATCTTGGATCGAGATCCTTGGTTCACCTCAAGATTTTAGAGTTCTTTACAAAAGGCTTTAGAGACCAAGACAATCTCAGTACAACCTTTCATCCTCAGGCTGATGGTCAATCGGAGAGAGTGGTTCAAATTCTAAAAGATATGCTTTGTGCTTGTGTAATCGATTTTGGAAAGATTTGGGTGAAATCCTTACCTTTGGATAAGTTTGTCTACAATAACAGTTATTAGACATCCATCCAGATGGCTTCCTTTGCAGCTCTTTACGGAAGAAAAGTGCAAAACTCCTCTGTGTTGGTCAGAACTAGGGGAAAGTAAGGCCCTAGGACTCGAGCTTCTCGTAGAAGACTAAAAGAAGCCTTTGATAGACAAAGTCATACACTAATCATAAAAGGAGGGTATACAACATGTTGTAGGAGATGATGTATTTATAAAGGTCTCTCCATGGAAGAAAGTATTTAGATTTGAGATGAAAGAAAAGCTTAGTACTCATTTCTTTGGACCCTTTGAGATAATGGAAAGGATTGGTCCAGTTACATATTGTTTAGCTCTTCCTAATTAGTTAAACAAGATCCATAACGTGTTTCATGTCTCGACGCTTCGTAAATACTGATCAGATCCTTCCTAAGTGTTAGAACCTAAAGAGTTGGATCTTAATCCCGGTCTATCTTATGAAGAAGAACCAGTTCAGATCTTGGATCGTGAGTTTTAAAAGACTTCGTAACAAGTCTATTCCCTTTGTAAAATGTTATGGAAGAATCACAAGTTTGAAGAGGCTACTTGGAAATCTGAGGCAGCTATGAAGGATCAATACCCCCATCTAGAAATAGTTAGGTAGCTTAGGACCAAATTAAAGAAAAGGAAATGTGGAGGTCTAATTTATTGGGCCAAATTAAAATCTAAGTGAAACAAGAGGTTTGCATGCTAAAGATTTTTTCTTAGTGGGACATTACACATGTCCTTGCAAGAGAAATTGTGGGGGGGGTCTCAGTTTTTATATATGGTGTGAAGGAGGAGGAGGATAACCTAGAGAGGGATAGAGTCAATCCTTCTATGGTTTTAGGATGATTGCAACCCTTTCTTCACTCAAATTTATCTCGGTTAGGGGTTGAAACTTTAAAGAAGCTTCGACGGAGAGGAGATTAGAGTTTAATTGAGATTATCTTGGGTGATAATCAAACAAGACAAGAAAGGTAACATGTTCTTTACTCTCATTTGTTTTGGTTAAGTTCGTATGTATGTTTAGGAGTTGAAAATGTTAGCTAGAAATGGAATGATCTTGTTTCCATTGAAGTATGGTGTTAGATTGGAGTTTATGATTGAGTAAATGGTTCGAACGAACCTATTTGAGGATGCTATTATCATGATATGATTTAGAAATTTTAGAATAGTCATCAATCATTATGTTATTGTGAAATTATGCTTGAGCTTGAATCTTGTCACTTTGCTTGCTAGAATTCAATTAGGGACTATTATAAGTTGAAAAGAATTGCTAAAGACTGTTTTAGTAGATTATAAAGGGGTTGAATTTTGAATCAGAGATATGTATTGATTGGTAATCTAATTGGGACTGTTTTACTAATGAATAAATTGATTTGAAACAATTTTGATAAAATAAAATAAGGGAGTGCTGTTTTGCAAAATTTAGGGACTGCTTTGCAGTCAAAAGGGGCTGTTTTTGAAACTATAATGGGTTGCTTTGTAAACCTGAAATTAAGGACTATTTTGCAATTAAAGAGGGACTGTTTTGGCAACTAAATGGACTGTTTTATAAACTCAATTAAAGGGTTGTTTTGCAAAAATTATAAGGGCAGTTTTGGTGATATAGACATGGGTTGCTTTATAAATTATAGGGATTGTTTGGTACATTAAACAGGGGGCTACTTTGCAAGACTAAAAGGGGACTGCTTTGTAATAAATTAGACTATTTTGTATATTAAATATGGGTTGTTTTACAGTCAAATGAATGACTTTGTAGATCAAACTATAGACAGTTTTTATAAGCTAAAAGTGGACTATTTTCATGAATTAATAAAAACCTATTTAGTTGGGTTTTAGGACTATTTTGATTGGCATGATAGATTATGACAAAATTAGGTACATTATGAATCAAATGTATGCACATGATTATGTGATGTTTAAATGTGTTGTATACTAATAGATAAGTTTCAAAGACAATGATATATCACAGTTGTCTTCCTTTAGAGCAAGATCAAGTGGAAGGCAATAGAGCTAGGAAGGATAAAGCTTTGGACAATCAACTTGGCATCGAGATAAAGGATAGAAACTAGTCTACCAACCTGTGACTGTAGTTAAAGCCTCGGGATAGTTGTGAAACCTTCTCGACCATTCTTTGTTGTTTTAATTATGTTGTTTTCTCGTGAAAATCATATATGAAGTGTATATGTGCTTGATATGATAAATAATAAGTCATGTTCATATGATACTCTGATTAAGGAGATATGCTCATTTTTGATTTTGATATGATAAGATTAAAATAAAGCCTTGTTTTCCAGTCAGTCATATGTATAGTTGGCATGCCATAGAGTCCATAGAGCTCGTATTTGGGGTGGACTATGGTCCTTATGAGGAGACAGTAAAAGGGATGTGTTTTGGTCACTTGGAGACAATAGGAGGGATTTACCGGTACTTTGAATACCTTATTTTGGCGATAGTTAGTTGGGGATTCATGTACCTAGGCTGTTTGACTACCAATATTATGATAATTTAAAAATAATGAGATTTATATGCGAAATTAACGAATTATATTGTTACTTGAATGAGAAGCAATACTTGCCTACTTGATACTTGTTTTATACAGAGTAAAGAAATAATGATATGCTTGATTAACATGATATAATCATTTATTATCTAATCTTGAGTTAAATTATGGTATAAATTTAATTGATCTTAGTATGAAAGGATAGACATCAATGTTTATAGATTACTCAACTTATGCTTCTAGTTACTGGGGTTATGATTGACACATTATCCAAACTATTACGATAAAAGGGTTCTTGCATGACAAGTAAAGCTAAGCTAAGCTATATTTGGGTTCATGAATTGAATTATGTCAATGTACCTTAAATTGGTTACGATATTGTTGTATTATAGACTTTTTGATCCAGTGATATACATGTAAGAGTGGTTGATTTGATTATTAAGGTTATACGAACACTATTAAGCATATTTATTAACTATGTTAGCAATCCAATTATATGCTCGTATGATTAGTAAAACCTAGATATGTAATATTTAGATTCTTTAAAAGAAAGAAATGATGATATGTTTCAAATGTGGTAGTTACAGTTTACAAATGAACAATTCTAGACTAGAGCATTATAGGTTATTGCTTGAAAATACTTAGAGGGGATAACTAAGCTAGTTATAAGATGTCTTTTGATGATTGATTATAATTTCACTTGTTCAACCTCAATAAGTGTGTACTTATTATGTCTACTTCGATTATGTTTCAGGGTAATTTTTGTAATGGTTGCTTTTCGAGAGTTCGGTCAAGTTCACAAGTTCATAAGTTTATGATTTGTTAATCTTTTGTTTGGAAATCCTAGCTGGTGGCATCATGCTTGTATTATGCATAGAGGATGTCTTTTCATTTCTTTGAGAACAATGGTTATAAGCATTCAATTTATGTATAGATGAATGTATATAGTTTCTCTAATACTTGATTGAATGTTTTGCTAATATATTGATAGGGATTCAGATGAATGATATATAGATATATACGTAACTTAAACTTGACTAATGTGTTTTTACTTGAAATGGGTGTTATGATCATAGTGTGGTTGTCTATTATGCATAGGTGTATAGAAGTCTTATCTATACCTGGATTACAATATATTATTGTTATGGATGTTGGTGTATGTACATATATACATATATGTGTTCTAGGATGGCTTGCGCATGCTTAGTATGAATGATACTAGATTAGGTGAATGGTTGATGGTTGAGTTTGACCTATGTAATTATTAAGGTGACTCTTAGGTTTGGTCAAGCTATTTGAGTTAAGGATTGTATGATAATGTTCTTGAAATTTCTTTGTGTTAGACTGTGGAGTTAGTTCATGTTGGAAATGTTGAGTAAGCCATAGTATGGTTTGAATGCTACCTTTGTAATACCCTAAAATGTAGTTTAACACTAATTTTTGTGTGACTTAAATTGGTTTAAGATATCTGTGCATCACATAATTAAATGAGTTAAGGACTAATAAAGGAGTTTGTAAAGTATGATAGTTAAATTAGAAAGGACTAAATTGTAATCCTTAACTTCTTATAGATTTTAATGTAAACTAAGCCTTAATATGGGGTCTTGTACACTTGCTATCTTGTGAGAGAGGCAAGTGTTTGGGGAAAGATGACTCACGGTTTAGAGGAAATGAAAGATGAACAAAATGTTATCATCTTCCTCCTTCTTCCCTTTTTCCTCCATGACCGAAAGCTAGGGTGTAGTGATAGAGAGTTTGATTTTTTGGATTAATCTAGCTCAAATTGGTGGACTTTGTTCGAATAGCTTCTTGATAGGAAGGTAATTATCTTATTCCTATTTTCATTCAAGTGAAAAAGGTGTTTGATGGTAGATATGAATGTATATAATAAGAGAATTGTTAGAAATGCTAGAATATTGAGTTAAAATTATAGTAATTTTAGTGAATTTGGTAACACCATGATTGATATGCTTGTATTGTTGAGTTAAGAATCAAACCATGTTCACTTTTCTTGATAATATTGTATAAAGGACTGTTTGTACTCTCATAAATGTATATCTAGGAATTAAGGACTGATTTGATCATATGGATATTGCTTAAAACTATTTCGAGCATGAAAAAGTATATATATGAAAAATAGGGCAGATTTGAAATTACATAAACATTAAGGACTATTCTGTGGATATATGTATGTTAGAAACTGTTTTGCATGTATACAAATGCATAGAGGACTGTTTTGAAGTATAAAATATGTATACCAGTATAATCAATCAATATGGCATGAATACAAAGCTAGTGAACTGTTTTGAGTAGATATATAGAAAATCTGGATTACTTTGTATGCATATATAAATTTTGAGGGACTGTTTTATGGTATAAAAATGTGTGTGCAAGAGTAGGGGACTGATATGAAAGTATAGGAACACATATGGGACTGTTTTGAACGTGTGTAAATGTATATAGATATTTGGGGTTGTTTTTCTTTGATATGAAGAATAAGTGGACTGTTTTGATATACAAAAATATATAGGAGTAAAATTGCCCAGTTTTGTGTATATATGAGCAATTGAGGAGTGTTTCCGTATCTATGTATGTGATGCATATGTAATCAAGAATTGTTTGGACACTTGAGTTGCCATGGAGTGTTTTGTGTGATATGAAATATACCTTTGAACAATTGAGTAGTTTCAAATGAATGATTGTTAGGGAATTGTTCTAATACATGGTTGCATTATTTGTCACATTAGACCAAGAAGCAATTGAAGGTGTAAAGGCTAAGATAGATCAAACCGTAGATAAGCAAAAGGGTATCATGATTCGGGAACAAAACTAGCACAGAATAAACTATGAGTGTAGTTTAAAGTCTCGTGATAGGTTAGTAACTTTCTCGAGCATTTCTTGCTGATTTTATTTCATTGTCCCTAAATGATAAGTATGATGATATGTACCACTTGATCATGATATGCTTTATTTGAACTTGTTCATATGTTTACAATGAAAACTATACATGGTGCATGTTTGATAGTAATCTTTGCTAAACTACCATTCGATTAAGACGAGGGATACAATGTGGAATTCATAAATTGAATACATGTCTCATATGAAAAGAACAATAAGTTGGTCCATATGATATTCTGACTAAGGAGCTTTGCTCATTTTGCCTTTGATACGATAATATTAAATTAAAAATGTTGATATGTTATGTATAAGCCTTGCTTATGTAAGTATATGAATTTGAAGCTATGCTCACCTCTGATAAGAATCAAGATATGCTCTTTTGATTAAATGAACTTAGAGCTATGCTCATATTGGGAGTTATATTTGTATATGGGGTTGATAAGTCAAGCAATATGATATGTTATTCGATTATCTTAATAAGGAGCTAAGCTCAACTCTGATTCTAATAAGATGTGAAATAATTGAAAAGCCTTGGTTTCAAGTCAGTCATAGGTATTGTAACATCCCTAAAACCAGTCTAGTAGGAATTAGGATTTGACGATCAGAAACCCTTCATGGAAAGGGTACAAATATTGTATTGACTTTGACCGCAAGGTCAATTGTATCGATATTGGATTCCAAATGAATCAAATTATTGTTTAAGGACCTTATTGTATGTATGGAAAACCTTTTAGTGGCTAAATTATAGAAATTGAAAGTTTGGGGGCAAAATCATAGAGTGTTAAGAGTTGAGGGACTAACCTTACAATTAGCCTCCTCAATTATAATCACCCATACGTGGAGTGATCTGATGGAGCTACTTCATGGGAAGGAAATCTTCTAAACTAAAAATAAAAGAAATAAAGGATAAACCAAAAGACTTACCTGGTTAAAATATAAGCAAGCACCTCACCTCATCGTTATCTTCCTCATCCAAGCACACACCTCCATTGGAGCCTAAGCTCAAGCTTAGTTTTTCTTTGGTTTATTGTTATCGAATCGTTGCTATCGATTGGGTAAGCTTAATTCCCCAAGCTATTTTTGGAATCTATGGGAAATTTGAGTGTAATCTCAAGCTAGGCTTTGGCTATCCATGGAAAATCTCTAGTTAATAGCAATATCGAGTTTAGATATTGATTTTGATATCGTTATAATGGTTTCAATATCGTGATATTGATCCTAACAATTTCCTTTTGTTTTCCTAGTTTAAGAATCAATTAAAGAGCATCCATCATCTCCATCAAGGGCTAGGGACAAGGAAATTGCTATCTGAGAGCCGTAAGAGCTTCAAATTATCGAGGTGAGTGTAGTCGGAGTCTTGGGATTAGGCTAGGTGCCTTTCCCAATTTCATTGTCATTAATTATAGTATGGGTAACACTATTGTTAAGGATTATTGCATCGAACCACTTAAGTGGATTCCATTGGTAAGTTAAGGTAAGTCATTGCATTGAATATCGACCATTAATATTGTTATAGTCATTGCCATCGCTCATTGTCATTGAATTCGCCATCGATATAGTCATTAAATTATTGAAGCATTGAACATTGGACATAGAGCATAGTCATTGCTATTGTCATCGTCATTGTTATTGTCATTGAGATCATTGAACATTGCCATTGACATCAGAATATTGATTATTGATAAGAACATGGAACATAGCTATTGTTATTGAACATCGATTATTGATATTGCCACCGGACCTTGGATTCAAAAGGACATTGAATACAATTGGAATGCCATAGAATTCATGAGCTCAGTGTATAGGTGGACTACAATCCTAGGGCTACGGCCTATATTGATTTAGCGAGGTGGAGGGATGTGTTGTGATATTGGTCATATTGGCAAGGCGGAGGGACTAGACCATTCATTATTTTGGCGAGGTGTAGGAGTTCGTGTATCCACTATCCCAAATCGATCCAAGGGTTATTGTCAAAATATGGACTTATTGCTATTGAATATGATCATTGTATTGCTATTATTGACTAATTTCATTGATAATGTCAAGATATGTTTTGGAATGCATCTCATTGATAAAGTGTTTAGTTGTGACTACCTCACTAGGCAAAGTATGGCCAATGCATTTCACAACTCATCGTTGGAGATTGGAGAGGTTGAAGCGTTGGACAAATCACAAGTGAGCTTAAAGTAATGTATATCGGACTTATGAACTCGTAGTAGGGTGGCAAAGTACTTAGATTAGTCATGTATAGCCCTTTTGGCATGTACATTTTATAGTTGTGGTGTAAAGATGCCCTAAGCACCGAATAGCCTAAAATTGGTTAAAATGGCTTATTTGGCTCATAAGGTGGAAAACTTGGTAAATGGATTTGAATAAACATAAAATTTGGCATGCAAGTAGATTTCAGTAATGAAATATTGTTGGTAAAGTTTCATTGCATTTGGACATTGATTGCTAGGTCAAATGGACTAAAAACCAGATAAAAATTGACATTACCGTGTAGGGTGTATCGATACAGCTCAAGTTGTATCGATACAGCCTTGCATATTTGGTCTGGGAAAGCATAAGTTAACCATAGCGTATTGATATAGGTTTTGGCAATAAGGTTTGGGCATTTAAATGTATCGATACAGCCTTAGGTTGTTTCAAAACAGGTAAACTCTAGTCAATTCGTATCAATACAGCCCCAGCTGTATCGAAACAGGCATTGGTCAATGAAAGTTAGAAGTGAGTCTGAGTATTTCTATATCGATACGGCATGATGGTGTATCGATACAGTGATCGTTATCACAGATATAAGACCATAAATAGCAAGTCAAAATTGGTCAACCCGTATTGATACAGGCCCAACTGTATCGAAATAGGACTTGACATATTCAAATGGATTCTAAATTGTGCACACTCGTATCAGTACATCCTCAAGGTGTATCAACACAAGATAGTTAATTTCGTTAAAAGAATAGACTAAAGTTTTGCGATGGTTACGGAATGGTCATTGATATTATATGAGCTAATTGGATAAGAAAATGAAGTCTGGTTAGCATGAAAATTTACAAGCTTACTATCATTATACTGAATTTCATTGTTGAACAGTTAATTACATTAAAGGACCTATAAATTATTAGACTTACATTTTAGTCCCTAAAAGTTATAAAAGTTAGAAACTGGTCCTAATTGATGAACCATTGTTTCACATTATATAATCAGGCTATTGTCCTAGTTTAGTAATAATTGGGAAAGTATATTACTAATCATTGAATTGAAATTTTATCGCACCGATTACCGCACCGATTACCGCACCGTTCACCGGTAGCACACTTTGACCTGGCTCTCAACCAGGCTGGGAAGGGGTGTTACAGGTATAGTTGGCATGCCATAGAGTCCATAGAGCTCTTGTTTGGGGGTGGACTACGGTCATTATTGGGAGACAGTAGGAGGGAAGTGTTGTGGTCACTTGGCGATAGTTGGAGGGATTAACTGGTACTACGAGTACCATTTTATTTGGCAATAGTTGGAGGGATTGACTGGTACTACGAGTACCATTTTATTTGGTGATAGTTGGAGGGATTGACTGGTACTACGAGTACCATTTTATTTGGCGATAGTTGGTTGGGGATTCGTGTACCTAGGCTGTTACTTGATTCTCAAGGATATTTTAAAGACAAAATTATGAAATTGCAATCCTAAAAAGTAAGCTATCTGGATAACTTATGAAACAAGTAACTCATGTTTAAGATATGATATGTTTGACGACTTGTCTAATAAGTAACTTATGTATTGTTAGGTTACGATGAAAAAAAGAAATCAAGAAAGTTTATAAGTTAAATAAATGAATCATGGAAATGACTTGCTTAATAAGAAAAATGTATCTTTTAAATATTGAGTGTCCTTTTGGGTGAATAGATACGCTTTGATAATGTGCCTACATTCTTGTGATTGGTTTGAGTGCTTAAATGGTTATGAATTGTTCGAATATCCATGAATATGTGATTATGCTTATTTTGAATACCTTCACACTTATATTTTTGGTGCCCTATACGCTAAGTAACTTGCATATTGAAAAGCTAAGTTTGATATCTTATATGATAAGAAAATCCATGCCTATGCCATATCATGTTAAATAACTTGAGTGGCAAGTAATACATGCTTATGTGTAAGAAATTAGTGAAATATAAGTTGATCTAGTATATCACTTGATAACTTGAGCAATAAGCAATACTTGCATGTAGGCTATTTGTGTATATATAATTGAATTAAGAAAGGTTACCATATTTGAAACCTTGTAGTTAAAAGGACTTGTATTCGATCAAGTGTGTTATTTGAATGGTTTCGGTATGCTTAATAATAATTCCATATTCGAACTCACTAAATCGATGTTTTGTAATTGATCAAGCTTGATACTTACCTGGATTCAATGGTTTTAAAGAAAGGATAGAGTATAACTTAGAGTTTTTGATTCATGTTTTTAGTTAGTTGAGCTACCTCACTAAGCAATTGCTTACTCTATTCCTTCATTGCATTTCAGGGTAAATGTGCCTTCAAATTTCTCCTGAGCATGGACGTGATCACAAGGATATAAGTATGATTTGAATTAATATCTTTAAAACTCCTAGATGGTGGCATATAGTTGTTAAGTTTGCATAGTGCATTTAGATCCCATTTTGGCTATATATGTGTATAAATTTTATAAGTATTCAAGCTTTGTAATGGGCCTCTAATTATTCCATAGTTGCTTGCCTTATGAGTTATTATAGTTAGTATGATTGTATGGTTGTTTAAATATCTATATGTGACTTAAGTTGATAAATCACCTTGATGTCATGCGTGTATGTGGGCTGATACATATATCTTTTATCATGTGTTAAACCCTAGAAAGGTAGTGTAGTTCGTATGACTAGATTGAGGGTTAAAATAAGCAATTGGTAGTGTAACACCCCTTCCCGATCTAGTAGAGAACCGGGTTAGAAAGCGTTATCAAAAAACATATTCGAAAATCGAAAGCTTAATCGGAGTCAAAAATCTATTCGGAAGTTCTAAATTCTTATTTAAGGATTAGTGAACCTAGTTATCAATTACTGACTCAATATAGGGTCAATTTTAAAATTTTACAAACTTAGGGACTAAATTGCAAATTTTATAAATTAGCGATCCTAATCCAAATTCTTTATTACCAATTTGTAATTAAACTTACCAATTATTAATATGTGAAGTTTCGTTACTATCAGATATCATTAACCTAATCAATTAATCCATATAGTTATTAGTGGCCAATTTGTAAGTTGTTCAAATTCTGCTTTTATGCCTTATAACAGATTTAAATAATACCATATCGATACGCTAATCCTAATTTCAAATTTATTCAAAGGATGTCAAACCCGTACCGATATAGCTATTCTTGTATCGATACGCGTTGACCGCGTTGACCCCGTACCGATACGCTCTAAGACCATATCGATACCATTTTTCAACCTAAATTCTAGTGACCAATTTCTTTACCGATACGCCCTAGCCGTATTGATATGCCTTGTTCCTTAAGTCAAATATATGCCTAACTGTACCGATACGCCATCACCCGTATCGATACGCCCTGACCTATAATGACAGAATTTTTTTGGGTTTTAATCGATTTACCTAATCAAACGTTATTCAAATTTCACCAAATTTTACGAAAAAACCCTAAAAACAATATTTCTAATCGTGTGTCAAATTTAAAGGAATTTCGAATTCGCTTACCAAAGTTTTACTAATTAGTGATTTAGGCTCATTTTAGCTAGTTTGCCAAGTCCAAAACATACCATTATAACATACAACGCCTAGGTATTATTATGCTTGCACAACCACATAAAAATAAGCTATTACAATGCGTATAAAACTTATGCCACCTTACTAGGAGTTTGGAAACAAAAGTATACATACATATGGTAGTGGGGCTGACTTGCAACCGTAAATTACACGATTGATGTCCGGAAAGCTTTAGGATCCTGAAATGCATGAGACACACATATGTTAGGCTTACATAGCCTAGTGTGGTAGTCATAACAACATAAGCAATAACAATACATAAATGGCATGCTATGAACATGAATGGCATATTGGCATACTTAATTATCATAATCGCATTCTTTTAATCACAAGGTCTCATGCTTAGGCCATTTATCATAATTGTACATAATCATAATGAATCTTATAAACATTTAAATTCCCTTGGACAATGTAACAAGTGGATATGCGGGTTACCCTTTACACCACACATATATTAGAAAATAGGTCGTAGCCTTGAGCCGTAGCTATGGCTAGTATCCCTTACACAATCTATCCTTATCTCCTCCACATATATGCCGTAGCCCCGGACCACAGTCCAATCCCTTACTTATACGAGCTCAAATAACCCTATGGCATGCCAATTGTATCCAAAACTCACAGATGTCCAAGGTTACACATATTTCATTATGTTACTTACCTTTATGCCCGTAGGCTATAGCGTATCGGAATCAAAATTGAGCCTTAGCTAAATAACATGTCATATCATGATCATATCATATCGGAATCATATCATATCATAATCATAACATATCAGATACAATATATATACTCATAGACATATCGAATAATGTAAGGACTTACCATGCTAGCCGTTAGCATATCCATACATGCTTGTTCTATGTGAGCCTTTAAACAAAATGCAATTATAACATAAACGAATGCAGCGAGATGGCTCCTTGCCTATCCCTCAACAGTACTACACTCACCTTATCTACGAGGTTCTCGAATTACAACTCTGTTGTGCCTAGCTTTCTTTGGAGATGGCAAGGGACCCTTCTCCACTATTTGAGCTATCATAAAATTAAGAGTTACATTAGAATTCGATCTAAGGATTCAGAAACATGTTTCAAGATTACCAAAACTTGTAGGCAACATCGGAATGTCAAAGTTAACTCCCTATTTCATGGGTTTCCCTTTGAACATAGAAAACCTACTTTCGAAATTAAACCCCAACAAATGATGGAATGAACAAATCGATATAGGGATTTTACTCACCGAGTCGTAGGCTTTCAAAAGAAGTATCGAGGTTGAACAAAGGACAAAGATGGAACCAAGGTGCTTGCTTAAGCTTGAGCTTGAAGATGGAAATGGAGGTATGAGCTTATTCAAAGCAAAGGTAGAGTTTTTAGTTCCGCAAGAACATAGCAAGGAAGAAAGCTTTTTTTTAAGAATTCCTAAAAGCCAACCTTAATTATTTCTCACATATATAGCAACCAATAGGAAGCTTACCCTTCTCCAAGGGTTTGCTAAACCCAATTAAGTCACTTTTCTTCCTATCATTCAATTGTCAATTAGATGGCAGTTAGTCATCTCTTCTGATGACTTTCACATGGGGAAGGCCAAGCAAGGAGGAGAGTAAGCACCTTGCTTCAATTCCTTCTAATTTGGGCTTCAAACAAATTCAAAATAGGGGAATCGTATCGATACGCTCATACTAAAACAGGTAAATTAGTTATTGGCTGTTGGGCTGTATCGATACACCTTGCTTAGAATTTGCAATTTGGCTTTATATTTCATACAAGGAAGTTCATTCACTCAAATAGGACCGAAATATAACTTCATTATACAATATGGGTACAAAGTTCAATCATTACAAACGTTTAACATATCGGATTCAAAATTTCTGATCCCTAGAACCTACTTCTGACTAGGCCAGTTTTCGGGATGTGACATCTCTCCCCCTTAAAAAAATTCATCCTCAAATTTTTACATCAAGAAAAGAGGTGAGGATACTATTTTTGCATGGTTTCTTTAGGTTCTCACGTTGCCTCTTCAACCGAGTGGCTTCTCCAGAGAACTTTCACTAAAGGCACTGACTTGTTATGAAGTCTCTTGACTTCTCGTGTGACGATCTACACAAGTTCTTCCTCGTACATCATATTAGATTAAATTTCCATAGATTCTGGCTTGATCACGTTGGAAGAATCCGACCAGGATTTCCGTAGCATAGATACATGGAAGACATTATGAATTCGACTTAACTCCTCAAGGAGAGCTAGCAGGTAAGCAACAGGTCCAACTTTTTTTATCGCTCCGAATGAGTCAATGAAACGAGGACTTAGCTTCCCCTTTTTGTTGAAACGAAGGATCTTCTTCCATGGAGACACTTCGAGGAAGACCTTCTCACTAACCTCGTACTGAATATCTCTTCTCTTCAGATCAGCATAAGCCTTTTGTTGGTTAAATGTTGCTTTGAGCCGATCACGGATAATGGTCCCCCTTTCTTCGGTTTCTCAGAGTAAATTAGGGCCTAACATCTTGCCTTCACTAAGTTTGGTCCAACAATGATGAATTCTACATCTCCTTCCATAGAGAGCTTCATACGAAGCCATTTGAATCGAGTCTTGGTAACTGTTATTGTATGCAAACTCGACTAAGGGTAAGGATTTCTCCCATGTATCCCCAAAGTCGATAACACAAGCTCGAAGCATATCTTCTAGAATCTGTACAACCCTTTCAGATTGGCCATCAGTCTGAGGATGGAAAGCAGTGCTTAGGTTTACTCGAGTTCCCAAAGCCTCGTGTAAGGTCCTCTAAAACTATGCTGCGAACCGAGAGTCAAGATCGAAGATAATGGATACTGGGACTCCGTGTAAACGAATGACTTCACAGATGTACAACTCCGCGAGCTTAGGTAAACTGAAATCCATTATCATTGGAAGGAAATGAGCAGATTTGGTGAATCGGTCTACCACAACCCAGATAACATCATTCTTCTTCGGAGTCATTGGCAAACCACTTACAAAGTCCATCGTAATACACTCATATTTCCATTGTGGAAGCTTGATAGGTTGCAGAAGACCAGTCGACAACTTGTGTTTGGCTTTGACTCATTGGCAAGTCAAGCACTTAGTCATGAAGTCCATAACTTTATTCTTCATACCGAACCACCAATATAACTCTTTTAGGTCCTTATACATTTTAATATCTCCTAGATGAATAAAGAAAGGGCTAGAATGAGCTTCACTTAGGATTTGATTCCGAAGATCATCATTATCAGGAACACAGATACGATTTTGGAAACAAACAAGCCTTCAAAATTCATATCAAAATCAGGATATGTATTATCCTTGACTTTACAATAAGAGGTTGTAACTCCTCATCAGATTCTTGGAGTGTTTTGTTTTGGGATACAATGGTTGACTAAACTCTCAATTCCGCCAACAACTTGCCATGCTTCTTAAGTCAAAAGTGAGCATTCAAAGATCTCGTAGAGGGAGTGGGATTTCGTCTAAGAGCGTCGGCCACAACATTGGCTTTACCACGATGGTAATCAATAACCAAGTCATAGTCTTTCAAAAGCTCCAACCAACAACATTGATGAAGATTTAATTCTTTATGTTTTATGAGGTACTTTAGGCTCTTGTGATTAGTGTACAAGTAACACTTCTCACCGTAGAGGTAGTACCGCCAAATCTTTAAAGCAAACACAACTGCGGCTAACTCCAAGTTGTGGGTCATATAGTTTAATTCTTGAGGTTTAAGTTGACGTGAAGCATAAGCTATGAATTTGCCTTCTTGCATCATCGCACAACCTAATCCAGTTGGGATGCATCACTATACAGAGTGAAGTCTTTACCCGACTCGGGTTGCACCAAAACAGGGGCATGAGTAATGACTTGCTTAAGATGATCA
Organism: Hibiscus mutabilis; assembly: GCA_019671005.1. Classification (NCBI taxonomy): domain Eukaryota; kingdom Viridiplantae; phylum Streptophyta; class Magnoliopsida; order Malvales; family Malvaceae; genus Hibiscus; species Hibiscus mutabilis. The sequence continues at coordinate 31,422,328 of CM033745.1, forward strand.
AAACTTCTTTTCTGACCCACTAGCCATACAAAGGGAGTTTCCTTATGGACAAGCTTCATCAAGGGTGCAACAATCAGTGAGAACCCTTTAATGAATCTACGGTAGTAGCCTACAAGGCCCAGAGAACTACAAACTTCTCCAACATTCCTTAGAGGGATCCAATGAAGGATTTCTTGGATCTTCTTTGGGTCAACTTGGATTCTCGTAAAAGAGATTACATGGCCTAGGAAGGACACTTCGAATAGCCATAATTCACATTTGTTGAATTTGGCGTAAAGTTGCTTCTCTCGGAGAGTCCGAAGCACAATTTAGAGATGTTCTTCATGAGTAGTGCCGTCTTTTGAATAGATCAGATTATCATCTATGAACACCACCATGAACTTATCTAAATAAGGTCAGAACACACAATTCATCAAGTCCATGATGGCTGCAGGTGCATTCGTAAGCCCAAATGGCATTACCAAGAACTCATAGTGGTTGTATCTAGTACGGAAGGTAGTCTTTCGAACATCAGACTCCTTTACTAACATTTGATAGTACCCGATTGAAGGTATATCCTTGAAAAGACATAATCATATTTCAATTAATTAAAAAGGTCATCGATCCTAAGCAACGGGAACTTGTTCTTGACTGTCACCTTATTTGACCAACTATAGTCAATGCTTAGGTGCATTGATCCATCTTTCTTCTTAACAAACAAAACTGGTGCTCCCCAGGGTCAGGAACTCGGTCGGATGAATCCTTTATCTAGAAGGTCTTGGATTTGGGCCTTTAGTTTCCTCAAGTCCACCAGGGCCATTCTATACGGAGTAATAGAGACCGGAGTAGTCCCAGGTTGCACTTCTATCTTGAATTCCACTTCTCAAGCGGGAGGGAGTCCTAGAAGTTCATTGGAAACACATCGAGAAACTCTTCTGCAACTGGTACCTCTTCTAGTTTCAAATCTTCTTTAGACCCCATGGCACACATAAGAGTCTTCTTAGGTTCGGATTTCATCAAGGTTATACTCTCCTTACCAAGTCCACAGAGATATAACTTCTTCTCAGAAAAATCAACCCACGCTTGATGTTCGGCTAGCCAATCAAGGCCTAGGATGAGATCGAACTCATGAAAGGGCAGGGCCATTAGATTTGCCTGAAATGGGATCCCTTGGATCCTCAAAGGACAAGCTTTACAAACTCATCGAATAGTCTCACTATCTCCTAACGGATTAGAGACAACCACCTCGTAAGCAACAGGTTTAGGTTCTAAAGCATACTTGGCAATCAAAGGTTCACTAACGAAAGAATGCGTAGAGCCCATATCCACTAAAGCATAAACAAGATCAGAACATAATTCCATCATACATGCAATCATATCAGGATCACCTTCATATTCACGACCCCAAAAGTGGTACATATGGGCTGAAGTCTGAGGGTCACGACTAGCTGAAGGGGCATTGATGTTGCGAGGTCTCCCTGCTGATCTAGATTGCACTTGCTTTGCTCCCCTCCCCTTGTTAGGTTTGTTCTGAGAAGCTACAAAGGTATGAGCATGAAGATTATGCAGACACTGTCCTACGTGGCACTTTTGGCAGAAGTTACACAGAGGAATCTGAGAGCCCTTTGCAGAACCACACGTACTATCCACTGAAGCTATACGAGCAACAGATGTTCCTGCATATTGGAATTGTGGCACATAGCCAGATCGTGGCAACTGCTAAAAAGTGGCAGACTTCTAGTCCCACTACTTCCTTTTTTCTGTGGCATAGGAGGCTTGGAGTTATTTCGATACCTCTTATCGGATTGGGCTTGATTCCCTTTTCTTCTTTCAGAAGCCTTTTGGGAGGCTTCAGTAGAAATGGCTCGGTTGACAAGCGCCTGGAAGCCTCTATCTTCAAAGCAACAAAGAGGGAACGTAATTCATCACACAAGTCGTCTATGAACATCCGACACTTATCCTTCTCTGTGCGAATGATCTCGGTACCATATCTTGCATATTTTCAGAAGTCTTTGATGTACTATTCCACGGGTCTTCCCCATTGTCTCAGATGCAGGAATTTCTTATGTCTTTTAGCGATATATTGGTCACTATGTACTTCTTGCAGAACTCCTGAAGGAAGAAGTCCCACGTAACTCGATGTTCGGGCACGGTGAGCGTCATAGTATCCGACCAGCTCTGGGCCCCTTTAGCAATCAAGACCAAGGCACATTCTAGCTTGTGCTCCTCAAGGCACTTCATCTGTTTATTCAGCACTTTCAGAGTATTCTCCAGCCAGTATTCTGTGATTTTGGGATTATCTAGGTCCTGGCCGGTAAAGGTATAAACCAGATACTGCTTGCGCTTATCAATAGGGGCCCTCGATATAGGAAAAGCTGCTTCAGCAGGCTAAGGGAGTGGTTCTTGTCAGAGTGACACAACCACTTGCTTGATAATGTTGGCCAATGACATAAGATACTCCTGCTGAGCTGCAGGCATCGGAGGAGGGTGAAGTGGGTCATTATGCCCAACTTGTTCCAGCCTGGCTTCAGCCCTCAGATTATCCCCCTGAGTTGAGGAGGAATTAGGGTTTGGTTCATTAATAGGGCATTTATCAGTAGGCCGTGACATTTTTAGATCTAATCATAAGAAAGATTAAATCGTGTAAGCTACAAGTCACATATAACATATACAAATAACTCTTAGGTGGCATAAGTACATACAGACTCGTAACGGGCTTCAGTTTAGTCCTAGAATCGACTAAACCTAGGCTTTGATTCCATAATTATAACACCCCTTTCCCGGTCTAGTAGAGAACCGGGTTAGAAAGCATTATCGAAAAACATATTCAGAATTTGGAAGCTTAATTGGAGTCAAAAATTTATTCATAAATTCTAATATTCTTATATAAGGCTTAGTGAACATAATGATCAACTACTGACTCATATGGGGTCAATTTTAAACTTTCACAAACTTAGGGACTAAATTGCAAATTTCATAAATTAGCGATCCTAATCCAAATTCTTTATTGCCAACTTGTAATTAAACTTACCAATTATTAATTTGTGAAGTTTCAATACAATTGGGTATCATTAACCTAATCAATTAGTCTGTATAGTTATTAGTGGCCAATTTGTAAATTGTCCAAATTCTGGTTTTACGCCTTATAATAGATTTAACTAACACCGTATCGATACCCTAAAGGCCGTATCGATATCCTAAGCCTAATTTCAGATTTCCAGATTCAAATGATGTCAAACCTGTACCAATACAACTAATCCTGTATCGATATGCGTTGACCGCGTTGACCCCGTATCGATACGCTCTAAGATGTATCGATACCATTTTCAACCCAAATTCCAGTGACCAATTTCTGTATAGACATACCCTAGCCGTATCGATACACCTTGTTCCTTAAGTCAAATTTATGCCTAACTGTACCGATACGCCATCACCTGTACCAATATGCCTTGACTTGTAATGAATGAATTTTGCTGGTTTTTAATCAATTTACATAATCAAACATTATTCAAATTTTACCAGAAATCCTAAAAATAGTATTTCTAATCGTGGGTCAAATTTCAAGGCATTTCGAACTCATTTACCAAGGTTTTACCAATTAGTGCATTTAGGCTCATTTTAGCTAGTTTGCCAAGTCCAAAACATACCATTATAACATACAACGCCTAGGTACTATTATGCTTGCACAACCGCATCTGAATAAGCTATTACAATGCGTTTAAAACTTATGCCACCTTACTAGGAGTTCAGAAACAAAAGTAGACATACATATGGTAGCGGGAGTGACTTGCAACCGCAAATTACACGATCGATGCTCGGAAAGCTTTAGGATCCTAAAATGCATGAGACACACATATGTTAGGCTTACATAGCCTAGTGAGGTAGTCATAACAACATAAGCAATAACAATACATAAATAGCATGCTATGAACATGAATGGCATATTGGCATACTTAATTATCATAATCGCATTCTTTTAATCAAAGGGTCTCATGCTTAGGCCATTTATCATAATTGTACATAATCATAATGAAGCTTATAAACATTTAAATTCCCTTGGACAATGTAACAAGTGGATACGTGGATTCCCCTTTACACCACACATATATCAGAAAATAGGTTGTAGCCTTGAGTCGTAGCTCCTAATAGTATCCCTTACACAATCAATCCTTATCTCCCCCACACATAGGCCTTAGCCTTGGACCGTAGTCCAATCCCTTACTTATACGAGCTCAAATAGCCCTATGTCATGCCAATTGTATCCAAAACTCACAAATGTCCAAGGTTACACATATTTCATTATGTTACTTACCTTTATGGCCATAGGCCATAGCGTATCGAAATCGGAATTGAGCCTTAGCTCCATAACATATCATAGCATGATCATAATCATATCATATCATAATCATAACATAACGGATACCACATATATACTCATAGACATATCGAATAATGTAAGGACTTACCATGCTAGCCGTTAGCATCCACACATGATTGATGTATGTGAGCCTTTAAACAAAATGCAATTATAACATAAACGAATGCAACAAGATGGCTCCTTGCCTATCCATCGACACTACTACACTCACTTTGATCTTAGTATTCAAATGAAACTATCACCTTTTTGTAAATAGTCTATTAAGCCTCGTGGTTGCTTGTTGGTTAAGCCATGTTGATATGATAATCGGATGATTGATTGTTGGTTAAGCTAAGTTAGTCTTGCTATTTGAATACTTGTTGCTACGGTTAAATGTTTGGTTGAGATATGTGATGTCAGATGATAATCTTGGATATTAAGTTTGATTTTAAATGATACAACTTGTAAGCTTAAAGATCACTAAACAATAGTATGCTATTTACTTGAATGATCTTAAATATTGATCGTTATGTCTTTAAAATGGTTAGAGGTATTACAAGTTTGTAACCGGTCTGGAATTAGTAATGTATATTAAAGATAAGTGCTCTTATGTGATAGTAGAAATAATGCAATAAACTTTATGATCTAAAGTACATAGAATATAAGAGCATGCTACGAACTAGTGATTGAAGCGTGTTGTTTAATGTATGATTATTTGATGGTACATGAATTGATGTTGAAGTTAGAACTGTGAAAAAATTAAAAAGCTTTTAAATTGCTCTGTCTTTTGAAGGCATGTTTAGCTAATTGTAGTAAGTTTATCAAGAATGTTTGTATGTTTATTTGGTAACACGTCCCAAGCCGGTTTATTTCCTAGACCGGGTAGGGGGTGTTACAACCTTCCTCCTTAAGCAGTCGAAAAGGATTTAGTAAACCCTCATTAATTTGAATTTTGACCTAAGAAAATACTATGTCTCGCCATTAATAAAAGATCTAGTTTGGAAATTTTATGCTAACAATAAGTAATGAATGTAGTAATTAAGGTTAGTTGCTTAAAACCTTAAAAATATTCTAAGCCTAAATTGCTTGATCTAATATGCTTTGCTTTGCAAGTAATCTAAAGTTAAATTAAGATTGCTCTAATAGAAAGAAAGTTAGCATGATTTAATCAATGATTTTTTGTGGCTTCCCTTGTTTTTCTTGTGTCTCCAATCTTTGAATGACTAGTTGTTTGCACTTGGTTTTCATAATGCTTCTTATCTCGGTTTAACTCTTAAACATGTTAAGGGGTGTTACACATTCTCTCTGGTTTTTAATTTCATTTAAATGGTGATGTTGAGATATAATATTTTGTAGATGGAACCCTCAACCATGAACTAAATTTTTATAGTTGATTGGGGGATGTTTGCATTTAACGTTGGTTTTATGTTTGGTTTTAATAACTCAAATGCCTTGGCATTGTTTTTTCTATATGGCATGTATTTTAGTTTTCTAAATTCTTTGCCATGCGTATGCTGGCATTGTTTTCTTATTGCACCTTAATATCTTAACAGACTTGAGGGGTGACGACTAGTTGCCAGATACTAAGGAGAGAAGCTTCGAAAGAAGATGTTCAAGTAGATGAGCTTACTTATGAACTGAATCTACCCCTTAGGAGTATAGATTGGAACTTAATCAAATTAATTAATAAAAAACTTTACTATAGACATATAGGGGTTTAACATGGTTAATTTTAGGCATTGCCATCGATAGAGGTAATGTCATCCTTGAATCTGCTCGGCAATAATTCCAAGGCATGACATTATTAAAGGCTGGCATGAATAATGTGAAAACCAAGCATCTCTTGCCAATGCTCATCATCCATTCGTATATTTTTGTTGCCAATTTGTTTACACTTTTATTGCATTTTCTTACTTTTCTTTTTTCCAAATCAAAAACCCAAATCAATTTTAAAACTTTTTGTTCCCTTCAACAAGTAAAATATTGAGCACTTAAAAGGGTATATACTTGCACGCAAAAGACCCACCCTTGGCATTAATTTTCTTGCATATTAACACTAAATCCTCAATCTTTGCCAAGCGTTAGCACGGTCGACAACTTGCAATTAAAAGGGTGAATGAAAAGCCAAATACATTACCACAAGAATGCATTGCTTGGATGACATTAAGAGAAAATGATCTAGAAAACTTCCAAAATTCATTTGACACCAATCACCATCATGGATGACATTCAAGAAGACAATCAAGGGGTCAAATTCACATATTCAAGTGGTTGAATAAAGAATGAAAGTTTCTATCATATGATTACTTACATTCTAATGAACTTGACCAAGAGAACCTTCTATAATTTCTTAAAGACCATTTACATTCTCATTAATTTGACCAAGAGAACTCTCTATAATTTTTTAAAGACCATTCGATTTCCCTAAAACCATTCATCTACTACTTTGTCAAGCCTATAAATAGAGGCTCATTTCACCTTTGTCACATACAACTTGCATCTTGGAATGTAATACTATTTGAGAGTGTTCAAACTCTTTGTTCTTATTTGACCTTTTCCTAACTTATCAATGATCTCGTTGTGGCATCAACCCCTTTTCGAACTTATCATTGCAAAGTGTAGCGTTCAAAACTGTCATGGATATCAATTGGTTCTTATCACTCTATGGAGAGAGGGCCATAGTTCTTAACTTGATATTCTAATTTAAAAACCTTATAAGAATTTGTTTTACACTCCTTTATAGTGTTGATTCGTTCTTGGTCCTTTAATTCAGATTTCAAGTATATTCTTCAATTTACTATCATCATTATTCCACTATCCTCTAAATTCAAGTCAACTACACCATAGCAATTTAATCATCTTCCGTATTGAAATCATTTTTACCTTCATTATTGCATCATAAGCTTCATCATTTGTATCCATTCATTCTCATCACTTTTGTTGGAAAAATGATATTTTTGGAGCTTTGAATGAGAAATTGATTCAAATGTTGTTGAGGAAAAATGTGGAACAAATTGTTGGTTAGTAAATGTGCAATCGTGCATGATGTGGGTAACGCAATGCTCGAACTGGTTGAGCGCTCCATGGGTTTGCAGAAATTTTAACCCCAAATATTTTCCTCAAGTAGAGCATATCTTTTTCAAATTATATTTTGGAATTAAAATGATGAATATTAAAAGCTTATTTTAACTCAGACAATAATTTTGGAAGTTGCTCTTTAAAGGCTCATTATTTCTCAATATTAAATGCTCTATTAGGTATAAAAATTTCTAATAGTTCACTATGTGAAACCTCTATAAATACATGTAATCTACTAGGTTTTACGCAACTAAAAAAACACATATATTTTTCTATTAATTTACTTTTTAACTTTTTGATGACTCAACTGAACTGTCTCTATGGACGGAGGAAAGAGAAAGCTTAGGTGGTAGTCAGGTACTTGGATCATGCCTCTAGAGGATAGGGCAGATGCAGTCCTAGTGAAGCTTTTGGAGGACTTGGGTCCGGTTATGGGGAGCTCTTATGTGAGTTATGGAGAGGTTGGCTTTTATTTGGGGTGCATGGGTCCTTATAAGGTGTTAGACAAGGTGAGGACATGTGTCGTACGAAGGGGGCACGTGCCTTGGTGAGTTGCCGTGACTCAGTGTTGATATAGATCAGGTGCATCGTCATGTGGCTCAGGGTAGCGTTCACATGCCCAATTCGAAAAGGTCATGTTTGGTCATTCGTATAGTTATGGTTCACTAGCACGTTCGCAGAGAGGGTTGTAATTGGGTGTTTCTCGTAGTGACGGTTCGTAGGTACTAACAATAGCCTATGGGTGAGGGAAGGTTATAAAGTGACTTATTTGCCTGTAGATTTGAAGTGGGATTGTGGGTCGCAAAAAATTTTGTATGCTCGCAACCTTGGAGTTGTGGTTCTTTAATGAATAATTAGGTATTCGTGTGTACGCTCCTGTAAATATTGGTTTATTTAGTTTTTAATAACATATAATTTTCCTTTAGTGTATGAATTATGATAAACTTATGATGAATTATAAAGTTTGAATTATGCTTACATTCTTGGTGTTCGCAGGTATTTCTCTTTCTTAAAAATGGCGGTAAATTGATATAAGCTTATGATATTTTCAAGATAAATGGGCAGCAAACGCTTGCCCTCCTTTTGAAAATAATCTGCAAGAGAGTTCTCTTTATATAGTTTCTCATGAATCGACATCATTCTCTAGGGGCGGATTTATATACTTGCGTAGTTTCCTTAAGTTGGGATGACTCTTGCCCCTGAGTGAGAAAATAGTTTAGCTCTTTGTTGCTATGACCAGTGTAAATCGAAGTGATTAAGTACATGTGATCATGATCTTTCTCTCTTTTAGGGCAATATGACACTTTTTTAAAGTGACATTATTCTCTAGGGGAGTCTGCCTCAGTAATTTTTATTTGTAAAGGTATTTTACATGTTTAATTATGTGTACTTACCGTGAGAGCGTGTAGCGAACCTTTATCTTTGTGATCGCTTAACTATGCGCATTTACTATGGATATTTAATGCTACTTGCCTTGTATGTGAATTTGTCATATTAGGAACATAGTGTACTTGTATTTGCGTAAATTTTTTGAGTTGGGAGGTTTCTTGCCCTCGGGTAAGATAGTCTTGACTGCGATAGACTTTATCGCACATTTTCTCTTCTTCTTGTGTGTATACAATTTAGCTCCTTGTTGTTATAAACAATGTAAATTTGTGTCCGCTTTGTTGGAACTACCTCGTTCCTATGAAATGATATCATTAACTCGATTCCCCAATGCAAGTTTCTTGATAAAGATCGGGGCGATATCACTAACTTATATCAGTATTGCTAACTCTTGCCCCCTAGGCGAGGGGAGGTTATAAAGTAAGATTCGTAAGTCTAGAATTTTGAAGTTTCTTATCTTTGATTTCTTAAAATGCTTCTTTATTTAAAAATTTTCATCACATAAGTATAGACTTGTGATATTGCAAATTTGTAAGGTTATAGGTGATTGATGTAATGCGTTCACTGATGGTAATATTTATTTTTCTTTTGTGCAAATAGTTTAGCTTTTTACTTTTTATAAGTGGTGTTATTTGTTATCGTTCTTTTGAAACGACAAGAGCAGTAAGAGAGTTTGCTTGAATAGTTTATCCCATAACAAATAAAATAAATCTAGTTATCGTTTTATTTGTGCGTGCTCATTTGTTGCTGTGAACACTTGCCCCCTTGTAAAAATGATTTGTGGGATTTACACTATTGCTTAGCTTATTTTGTGTAAGCTTATTTGTTTAAATATGAGCGATTTTTTTGACTTTTTTTATATGTTGGAAGCAATATTAACTTCTATTGTAATGGCATACGTTGCCTTTCTGGGGTGGGAGATCACTAGCACATGGTTATTTTTAGATATTATTCATATTCACTTGCTTAGGTGATTCATTTTTCTTTGAGTTTGCATAGTTTGGTAGTCTCTTTTTTTTCTTGAAAATGGCGATACATAAATATAAATTTCTACCATTTGAAAACTTATGAGGTATGTAGGTACCAAATGTTTACACCTGTTTTGAAAATAATTTACAGAAGAAAAGTTCTCTTTCATGCCGATTTCTTGGGACGAACTATCTTGTTTGCCTTTGCAAGGCTATCTTTTGTTTGAGGGAATTCTTGCCCCTTCGGTGTAATAGTTTTGACTGCTATTTTTTATTCTCATATTCCTTAATATATTATTCATCACGTGTTTATTTGGAAATGGCGATTGCTTAGCGTTTTCCCTAGATTTGTGGTAAGTGTAACTTGAAAATAGATTTGCTCCTTAAAAGCGGTGATCATTTAGATGATCCGTTTTATACTTGCTTTACTTTGGGAGTGCTATGAAACTCAACTTGGGGGCGCCGTATTGTTGTCACTTGACTTGTGAGTGTTTTATTATTCTCACTTGACTTATGTAGATGTTTGTGCTTGGGAGTGGCGACCATTCTTTCTTTATGCTTGTTTCTTAAAGGCGGTGATCGTCGGGCGGTGTCCATTTGCACAATTCTTAAAAGTTGCAGAGGCCTAGAAGAGTTTTATTTTCATCGCTACGCTATGTCTGAGCCATAGGAGAGTTTCATTATTCATCGCTACGTTACATATGAGACGTAGGAGAGTTTCGTTATTCTCGCTACGCTACGTATGGGCCGTAGGAGAGTTTTGTTATTCATCATTGCGATACGTATGAGACGTAGGAGAATTTCATTGTTCATCACTACGCTACGTATAAGCCGTAGGAGAGTTTCATTGTTCATCGCTATGCTACGTATGAGCCGTAGGAGAGTTCCATTATTAATCGCTACGCTACGTATGAATCGTAGGAGAGTTTTATTGTTCATCGCTACACTGCGTATGAGCCATAGAAGAGTTTCATTATTCATCGCTACTTGGTCATGTTATTAGCTAAACATTACCAAGTAGAATAAGGTTATTGCAAACTCATCTATAAAATATATAATAATAATAATAATAATAATAATAAACTCATCCAACGTATCATCAAAAAAGCATGTTAACATGAAATCATAAGTAATCTTATGATATCATTACGAATCTCTGGTGTTATGCTCATGTGCACTAACCTCCAAATCAAGCTATAAAATTTTTACAAGAGATATAATTTACTCACCATGAAAACTATCTTAAATGCATTTCTTTGTAATGTAATTTCCATATTTGAAAATGAAAGATTGACTTCGAGTTACCTGTCGGGAATGTAGTTCCAGAGAAGAAGTTTGTAAAGTAGACAACAAAGGAAGTTATATTCTTATCTGATTCGATAGAAGAGTAGCATAGAATGGCAACTAACCGTACCAGAAAAGAACACTACATTTGCCTCCTGAATTTGCAATTGGAATGAAGAGTAGGAGACAAAAGGGAAAAATCCTTTTGAACCCCATCATCTGAATTGCTAGGGATATGGCTGGGCAACTAAAACCCTAACTCAATTACGGACGTTCTTTTATTTCCATCATTATGCACCACAAAGTTGTTACAACTCCTTGTACAACCTGAAAATTTGATGCTAAGCGGACTATAAATTTATCCTTCCCGAAACAACTCAATCACTTCTTAAAATGTTATTAATTCAAATATGATGCATTTTAGAGATAGTTTAGCAGTTACAAACATGAATGAAATCAATGATTTAGAAGTGTTAACTTTTTGGTGCAACTGCGAAGAACACAACACTGAATGGTTAAATCATCGTTAGTCTTAGTGTTAACTATATGAATAAAGAGTAAAAGGACAGGAAATTAGAAAAGTCTAAATCGACCAAATAAAATTCAGTTACAAATTCTTAAACTCAAGGCTTGTTCCAACATAAAGGGTGCGCAATCTTAATTCAAGCATAAGGGAACTGTTTCTTTGTCTATATTGATAAGACCAAACTCTTTTTGTCATCACATAAAGTTTGAACAATATGCAAGGATGTGTGTGTGTGTAGAGTTGTACATATATGTCCCCAATAAAAACAAGGTTCATGGGAATTAAAAATTGTTACCTGGATGATAAAACTAGTGTACAATTGAAACAGTTCTTTGCTTCATAATAGCAAACACTTGTGTTTTCTCGAGAATACCTTTCTCATTGATAGTTGGATTCAAAAAACCCAAGCCTTAAGCTTTTCAAACGTGGAGTAAAAACTTCGGCTGCTTCGCTTAAGAGTGGAAAAAAGAAATTCCAAAAACAAGCATAACATCGTAAGAGATTATACTTGATATTATTTGACAAACTGACTATATAATTAAATTGTAACTTGCCATAAATACATAAAAGTTATAGATGGAAAATAAGAGTAGGAACAGATGGAATTTGTTTATAATTAATTTCGATGCTTAAGAAATTCAATCTATGTCTTATGGGAAACACTTGTAGCATTTTAGGAGATAATATTATTCTATGCTTAGTTTTAAGTTGTATCAAATAATCGATTACCAACCGGGAGATTTCCCTTTAAACATGGGATTTTCAATAACAGAAATTACCCAAAAAAGCATTAAACACAAGTGATTTCCGGAAGACAAAACATTATTTCACAAATTTTAAGGCTAAGATCATACCAGCAATCAATAGAGTCGGGGAGAAAAGCAGTAGGGGCTGCTAATTTAAGACAATGAAGGTGAACATACCTTTTTCATGTTTGGGGGTTGGATTCTTAAAAAAGTCTTTGATATAGTCTTTTGCAAGCTATACTAAGACAGAGCAGGTATCTCCAATGTGCATTAAATCAATGAAAGAAATCCGCAAAGGTACCCAAGGAAAAGAATCTCGATAGTTATCAATACATCACACCAAAGACTAATTTTTCAGACCAATTTAGAAAACCAAAACAGCAATTGAATCACAAATTTGGATTCAACCTAAGGCCAGAGATACTGAAATATATAGATCCTAACACAATTTACCATCATATTTCACATAGGCCAGCAATTTCCAGGTTCTCTCATTCAAGATATAGAATTTTCATATAGGCAACCAAAATGTCTTAATATTTAATAATAATCAGTAATAAGTTAAATAACTAATCTAACGCCACTTTCAAGAATAATATACAATTTAAACTATCACTAATAGTTAAACAAAATCTAAATGTATGGGTTATAAGATTGTTAATCTTTTCCTCAAATAAATCACTTAATAGTTATAAACTTGCATCAGGGACATGAGTTCGCGTTATAAGCTTGTTAATCTTTTCCTCGAATAAATTTAAGGCTGAATTTTTTATGGACAACACCCTGATATGTCTAAATTCATTAGGAGAAAACAAAACTGAATTCTGGGTTGTAGAATGAAATGTAGAGAAGAAACACTAGGGACAGTGCAAACTGTCCAGTGTGGCAAATTACTCTGTCTTTAAGTTAAAAACTGTATTAATTGGCAAAGAACTAAAATGCAAGCCTTATATGGTTATAAAGACAATATTTTTAGCTTTCCAACGGTGTAAACCAATTGAAATTTCCAACGTACGGAATGAAAGTTATGCATGATTAAGTGACTAGAGTCCAAGCTGCCTGACAGTAGCAGTATAGGTAATTGCACACTGTTTTATGGCAATTTGTAAACTATTATGTAAATAGTTTTAGGACATTGATTTTGCCCTGTTTTACATGAACTAGAGTATAGATAAGTGTAGTTAAGTGTAATGGAAAATGTATATGAGCATGCTTCCAGATTTGTGAATGTTATATGCTTGTAACATTGCCTTGATTGGATGATCATATGATCTGGTTTTGACATGTATTTGTTGTGTAATATGATAGAACAAGGAGTAAACTTGGTGGAAGAGGATAGAGTGGATCATCCTAAAGCCAAGAACAAAGGAGTGTGGATCCAAGACTAGCTAAGCTTGGAGTATTGTGAGTGTAGTTATCTCTAGGGTTAGGACTAGGTCCTAACCAAATGGATACTTGTTTACATTCTTGAAATGTTAAATGAACCTAATCATGGACTTGACTTAATAAGGGAAGAATGACTAGTAATGCATGAAACTTGATCACAACTTTGCATACATGTTTAATTCGAATGTTTAAGCATGATTAAGTGGTAACCTAGGTGCTTATATATGTGATATGGCATGTGATCAAGTGCTTAAAGAACTTGCTTGTAATGTATCATACTTGATGAAATGAAACATGAAATGTGAGTTATGGTTCAAATGGCCTAATATGAAATGAACTTGCTTGACATGATCTTGATCTTGAAACACTTGAATAAATGGTAAATCGAACAACCTTGATAGCTAGTTAGACTAGGTAGAAGGGAATGCCTTAGAGTATAGAGCTCATTGTATCAGGGTGGACTACGATCCAGGGCTAAGGCCCCTATTTGGCGAAAGACGGATGGTACGTATGTGGTCTTTGGCAACAGTAGGAGGGTTGACCAGCACTACGGTGCATCTTGTGGAGACAGTTGGTTGGAGACTTGATTACCTATACAAACTAAGTACCAAGGGGGTTGTTTAATTGATAACAAATGTAATAACAATCCTAAGACACATGTGACTTATCATGAAAGCTATGAATAATATGTTACTTGGCATGAAAGCCATGAATTGTGTATTACTTGTTTTGTAAGAACGATGTTCTTGATTTTTGATATGAATGCATGAAGTATGATTCCATGTTCTTGTTCTTGATAGCCAAATGTTTGAAATCCTTAGCTAGGATTATCTTGATGCTTGAAAGCCTTAGCTAGGATCATTCTAATGCTTGAAACCCCTAGCTAGGTTCATTCTTGTTTAAATGACACAAAACTTGACATAACAAATGGTAGAACTAGTTACCACCTCACTAAGTACATTCTTGTACTTATCACTCTCGTTTTTCATTCTTCCCAACTACAGGGTAAAGGATACGAGTGTTGCTTGATCTTGAAGCCTGATTTCTTGAGCTAGAAGCAAGTCACAAAAGCTTTGCCTAAGTATGGTTTCATTTTTGTTTTGTATATCTCCTAGAATGGTGGCACTAGGATGGATATAGTTAGCTTGATCATGCATTTTGGTATATGTATATATTGTTCTTGTATGGCCTACTATGTCATGATCTTGGATGATATTACGAAACATGTAATGAACTTAAAGTACTTGTAATGTAAATAATGATGCTGTGCATATGATGACAGATTGAAAGGATCTAATGTTTGATCTAGTTTGTCTTGGAACATTCCTTGTTATTGTACATGTCTTGCTTGAAATGAAAGTAGTACGATCAAACAATGCTTGCTTGTATTCCAATCGAATGCCTTGGGAACTATATGGTCACTTGTGTGTGTATATACCTTGATGTATGTGTTTTAGTATTAGCATGATGATGGCCGAATAGTTAGGTATAGAGAATGACTTGAACGGAAGCTAGTTACATGCAATTTGAATGCTCAAGAATCACATTAGTAATTTAGGGATATGATGTACATGTATAAATCTAAGGAACAATGAAATGAAATGGAATTAGGTTGTTTGTCTTAATTCATTCAAATGATAGGGGTAAAAATGAAGTAAAGTGTATTGATAATGTAGTAACATATAATGTAAGTATGAAAGGGAACAATTATATGCCTTATTCGAATGCCTATAATGTCTTGAAATCAAATAAATGCTTGGTTGCTTGTTAGTTAAGTAACTCATCTAATAGGGATGAGTTATCAATGCTTGCCTTGTTTGTTCTTGTATTGCTTGTATTGCATTGTTTATTGTCCTTGCTTGCCTATGTAACACCCCTGAGCTGGTTTACTACTAGCCAGGGGTAGGGGGTGTTACAGATATAAATACGAATGCCTTGGTTTTTAGTTAGTCTTAGGTATAGTTGGCATGCTATAGAGTCCATAGAGCTCGTGTTTGGGGAGGACTACGGTCCGTGGACTACAATCCTTATGAGGCGACAATAGGAGGGAAGTGTGTTTGGTCATTTGGTGACAGTATGATGGATTGACCGGTACCTTGGGCACTTTATTTTGGCAACAGTTGGTTGGGATTCATGTACCTAGGCCACTTGTTTACCAAGGTTATAAAGAAATTATGTATAACTGGATCATTATTCCATTTACTATAATTAAAAGTTTCTTATGTGACAAGTAAGATTAAGCTAAGACCTTTAAATTCAATATTGAAGAATGTTATGTGATTAAACCTTATTATGATTTAGTTGTATTCCAAATACATGAACAAGTAATGTTTATACTTATTTATTGATTGATTTTATCACATGTTTATAGCTAAAGTTGAAATTATCAGATTTTTAAGAGATTCAACTTAATTTTGAAATGAAAATATAGCTTGGAAAAATTCATCTCTTTGACTAATATAATCGGTGCTATATGATTGTATTATCTCACTATGCATAAGGTTACTCTATACTTTTATTTATGTTTTAGGGTGAAGATTTAGAAGTGGTTATTATTGTAACAACCTATCTTGTGGTTGGTTGTGTGATCCTTAATTTTTAGCAAATAATTAATTGGGCGACTAAAATTTTGATCCTTCAGTACGACCAAATTTGAAATCTACAAAACTAAAGTACCCAATTGAGGTGACCATTTTGAACTATTTACAATAACCGAGTATTGCATGCTAACACTATATTTTAAAAGTGGTTTTCCATGTGGCAATTAATGGCTTGATACACATAAGCTTGTTTTTCTTAGTGGAGAAGAGCATTAGATCAAAATTTCTATCATCCCCTTCATCCTATCTATGAATCGAAACCCAAAATTGAGAAATTGAGAGAATTCCATGGTTAATTGCTTGGATAACTTGAATTGATGTTTGATTTGGTGCTTGAATCGTTGCTTACCTGTGGATGAAAGTAAGTTCTCTTGATTTCCATTTTCGTATGTAATTTTAGTGTTGTAACATGAGAACCAATGTTTGGTGATTAGAACTATGGTTGATGACATGCTTCGATTGATAGAATCTAGTAAGTGAATATAATTCATGTGAGTAGAGATGCATGACAAGTGAATTAGGATAATGCTGATGATAAATTGAGAATGAAATTAGTGATTCCAATGATGAAAAATACCATATACAACATGTATTCTCGGTGTAGTGTTGATTAAAGAAATTAGATATATCTTGGCTCGGTAATGACTTGGAATGGGACTATTTTCATAGTGGCAGTTTTAGGACTGTAACACCCCCTACCCCAGGTTAGTAGCAAACCGGTTCGAGAGCTTTACCAAGTAAGGACAAGGCAATACAATACAAGAACAAGGCAAGAATTGATTAACTCGTCCCTATTAGATGAGTTACTTAACTAGTAAGCAACCAGGCATACTTAACTTAACACACAAGCAATCTCACATTTTGATTTTCATGTCATTATAGGTTACTACTTTAACAAATCAAATAACTTCATCTTAAACCACTATCAATTCGATTGGCCTAAGTGTGAAACATACTTCCATTTCATTTCAATGTTCTTTAGATTGATACATGTACTAATTTCATACCTAAATTTACTAAACATGATCATGTTAACATTCAATTGCATGTAACTAGTTTTCAAACACCTAGGCCATTCGAAAATCATTATACAAACACACAAAACACTTACATCAAGGTATGTTCACACCCAAGTGACCATATAATTCCAAGACATTCGAATGTTTCAATGTAAACTATATCAAACACTTAATCATACCATTTGTATATTCATGTATGTGCAGCAAAACACCATTCCAATACATGTAATTTAAGTTCAATACATGTTTCACATTATCAACCAAGTTCATAACATAGTAGGCCCATACAAGAACACACATATATACAAGTTCAAGTGTTCCAAATGCATGCGTAGTTCACTATATACAATCTAAGTGCCACCAATTAGGGAAGTACAAAACAAGTATGGACCATATTTATGTTATGCTTGTGTCTTGCTTCGAGCTCAAGAAATCAGGCTTCAAGATCAAGCAACACTCATATCCTTTATCCTGTAGTTGGGAAGAATGAAAACAAGAGTGATAAGTACAAGAATGTACTTAGTAAGGTAGTAACTAGACCTAACCATTTATCATGTTATTTAGCCATTTACCAAGTCTTCCTAACTAAGGTTTATAAGCATTTCAAGTCATTCAAGAATTACAATCACCAAGTAGGTAAGTCATTCGAACAATCTAGCAAGCAATAGGCATGAATTGTATCTTATTAGAGTAACAATACATCTCATATCAAGTTTCAAGCAATTCATGCTTCCAAGATAAGTAACATAGAATTCAAGGCTTTCATGTCAAGTAACATTCATTACATAACTTTCAAGACAAGTAACATGTATTATAGGGTTGTTATTTCATTCATTATCATTTAAAACCCCCCTTGATACTTAGTTTGTATAGGTAATCAGGTCTCCAACCAACTATCGCCACAAGATGCACTATAGTGCTAGTCAACCCTCTTACTGTCGCCAAAGACCACATATGTACCCTCCGTCTGTCGCCAAATAGGGGCCTTAGCCCTAGATCGTAGTCTACCCTGACACAATGAGCTATAGACTCTAAGGCATGCCCTTCTACCTGATCCAACTAGCTACCAAGGTTGTTCGATTTAAGCCATTTATACAAGTATTTCAAGTTCAAGATCATGTCGAGCAAGTTCATTTCATACTAGGCCCTTAGGCCAATTGAGCCATAGCTCATATATCATGTAATTCTCATGTGTTTATTTCATCAAGTGGGATAACATTACAAGCAATTTCTTTAAGCATTTGATCACATGCCACATGACACATACAAGCACCAATGTTACCACTTAAACATGCTTAGCAATCGAATCAAACATGAATTCAAGGATGTGATCAAGTTTCATGCATTACTTTAATCATTCTTCCCTTATAAGATCAAGATCATATTAAGTCAATTAACAATTCAATAATTTAGATGTGCTTGCTATAGTTAGGACCTAGTCCTAACTTTCAAGTAAACTACACTCACAATACTCCAAGCTTAGCTAGTCTTGGATCCACAGTCCTTTGTTCTTAGCTTTAGGATGTTCCACCCTTTCCTCATCTGCCAAGTTCACTCCTGGTTCTAACACATTACACAAGTATATACATGTTAAAATAGGTCCACATAATCATTCAATTAAGGTAATGTTACAAGTACACAACATATACAAATCTGGCAACATGTTCATATACATTCTTTACTACACCTAACTACACTTATCTATATTCTAATTCATGTAAAACAGGGTAGAAATCAATGTCCCAAAACTATTTACAAAACAGTTTACAAACTACCACAAAATAATGTACAATTACCTAAACTGTTGTTACTAGGCAGTATGTACTCTGTTCACTTAAACATGCATAACTTTCATTCCGTACGTCAGAATTTCAATTGGTTTACACCGTTGGAAAGCTAACTTAATTGTATTTCTAACATATAGGCCTTTCATTTTAGCTATGTACCAATTAATAAATTTTTTAAACTTAAAGATAGGGCAATTTACAACACTGGACAGTTTGCACTGTCCCTACTGTTTCTTCTCTACAATTCATTCTACAATCTAGAATTCAGTTCTGTATTCTTCTAATGAAATTAGACATGTCAATGCATTGTCCATAAAATTTTCAGCCTTAAATTCCATTTATACAATTTATGGTGATTTTTTCAAAGTTACTGCCCATAACAGAGTATTCTGGGCAGATTACACTAGATTGAGTTTCTAGCTTCATAACTCATCTAAACAAGGTTCTATCATTGTAATTCAACTCATTTTCATGTTCTTACATGTCTAGGTCAGTCTAATTCACTTAGAAATGTGCTTAAAACAGGGCCTTATAATGTTAAGTTCAATTTGATCTATTGGATCAACAACATTCATCCAATTCACCATTTGAGCAGTCCATTACCTAGTTTTAACTAATCCCTTTAGGTGCATTTCATTTTCCAGCAAGTTATCTACTCTATTCAAGCCTCAATTCACCTACCAGCATGATCAAAATAGGGCTTATATACAATTAGCCTATTCACACATTTTCACTAGTAAAACAGTCCCTAATCAAAACTCTTTTTAACCATAATTCCTATTCTCAAATTTCCAGCAACCATATACATAATTAGGTATACACAATTGGTAAAATCAGCAAGTCCTATTCACACTAACCCATGATTTCAACAACAAGAACAACCATCATATAAATTCAAAGCAATATGTTCACACATGTACAATTTTTGAATTAAGCAACAAGATCATCACATAATTGACATTTCAAGTTTAAAATTGCATGAATCAGCATGTTTTTACCTTCCTTAATCTTGAATTCTAACTCAATTTTGTTATCTACCAAAGCTTGGCCCTTGTCTTTCTCACACTACTTTCTCTCTTCTCTCTTTTTTTTCCTAATTCATTTGTATAGTCAAATGAAGAAGAATGAGGTTTCCTCCCAGGTGGCCGGCTGGGTCATTCCAATCTATTCATCTAAATTTTGCAAGTATAATGACCATAACCTTAAATTTGTTTAAAATGCAATCTCAAAACTTTGTTATGTTTCTATTTAGCTCTTAATAATTTGACCATCAATTTAGTCTTCCCTTCTAATTTAGTCACTAGGTCTAATCAATTCTTCTAATTTGTAGATTGTTTGTACAATTAAATTATAATTAGTTTGTGACATGTTACTAGGCCATGATTTGGGGTATTACAATTCTCCCCCCTTAAGATAAATTCGCCATCGAATTTACCTGAATCAAATAGGTGAGGATATTGCTTCTTCATGATTTCTTCAGATTCCCAAGTTGCATATTCTAACTTGTGATTTCTCCACAAGACTTTGACAAGCTGAACGGTTTTGTTCCTGAGCTTTCTAAATTCACGGTCAAGAATCTGGACTAGTTCTTCTTCGTAAGATAAGTTAGGAATCAATTCTACTTCTTTATGCTCAAGGACATGAGATGGATCAGATCTATATCTTCTAAGCATAGAAACATGGAAAACTCTGTGGATCTTATCGAATTCACTAGGAAGTGTCAATCGATAAGCCATTGGACCAATCCTTTCAATGATTTCGAATGGTCCAATGAATCGGGGACTGAGCTTTCCTTTTCTTCCAAACTGAAACACTTTCTTCCAAGGGGACACTTTCAGGAAAACCTTGTCTCCAACATTATATTGGATGTCTCTCATTTTCAAGTCTACATATGCTTTATGTCTATAGAATGCTTCTTTTAATCGATCATGAATGATCTTCACTTGTTCTTCGGTTTCTCTAAGCAATTGAGGTCCCAATACTTTGTTTTCTCACAGTTCAAACTAGCACAATGGAGTTCTACTTTGTTTTCTCCAGTTCAGACCAGCAATCGAAGTGAGCCATCTGAATAGATGTCTGGTAGCTATTATTGTAAGCAAACAATACTAGGGGTAGAGATTTCTCCCAGTTCTTTCCAAAGTCTATAACATAAGCACGTAGCATGTCTTTAAGCACTTGGATGATTCTTTCAGATTTTCCATCTGATTGAGGATGAAAGGCTGTACTAAGGTGCACTTTAGCTCCTAGAGACTTCTGTAAGGAATTCCAAAATCGAGAAGCAAATCTAGGGTCACAATTAGAGATTATATCTGTAGGTACATCGTGTAATCTAATCACTTCACGGATGTATAGCTCAGATAAGGTTTCCAAGCTCATGTTCATTCAAACAGGGATGAAGTGAGTAAACTTTGTAAATCTATCAACAATTACCCATACATCATCATTATTTCTTGGAGTCGAAGGAAGACCTGTAACGAAGTCCATTGTAATCCGATCCCATTTCCACTGATTGAATTTGATTGGTTGGAGCAATCCAGTAGGGACTTGATGCCCGGCTTTAACTCTCTAACAAGTTACGCACTTTGAAACAAAGTCTGTGATAGCCGATTTCATGCCTGACCACCAGTATAGTGGCTTTAGGTCCTTGTACATCTTAATTGATCCTGGATGAATCGAGAAAGAGCTTTGGTGAGCTTCTTGTAACATCTTTTGTTTTAGTTCCTCGTTGTTAGGAACACATACTCTATCTTTGAAATAGAGGAGTCCATTCGACTTGAGAGAGAAGTCAGAATTAGACTTAGAGTTTAGCTTGGATATGATATTTTGAAGATCTGGATCAAGTTGTTGGGGTTCTTTGATTCTCGAGATCAAGCTAGATTGAACTTGAAGTTCAAACAAGAATTTCTGTCCTTTGGATAAACGGAAATGAGCATTGATAGCCAATGAAGCTACAAACGAAAGGACAAGATCATTAAGAGAGATTTTCAAATAGTTGATTGCAAGACAAAAAAGGTTCAATTTGAACGGTTACTTGTAATCCAAGAAAGATTAAAGTTAAATGAATTATTCTAGGATTTAGATTTAAGGGGTTTACACGAGTATGGTCTACGACTAAGGGCATCAACAACCATATTTGCTTTCCCCGGATGGTAGTCGATAACCAAATCGTAGTCTTTGAGCAATTCTAGCCATCTCCTTTGTCTCAAATTCAAGTCTTTCTGAGTCAGGAGGTATTTGAGACTCTTGTGGTCTGTGAACTGGTTGCATTTCTCCCCGTACAAGTAATGTCTCCAAATTTTGAGAGCATACACGATAGCTGCCAATTCTAGATCGTGTGTAGGGTAGTTTGGCTCGTGTGGTTTTAGTTGCCTTGAAGCGTAAGCTACCACTTTTCCATCTTGCATTAGGGCACAACCTAGTTCTAAATGAGATGCGTCACTATAGACAACGAATTCTTTGCCCGATTCTTGTTGGATGAGAACCAGTGCATGAGTCAGGGATTGTTTAAGTTGACCGATGCTTCGTTGTTGGTTCTCCGACCAAACAAAGGGAGTATCTTTACGAGTTAGCTTAGTCAAGCTTGCGGTAATGGATGAGAATCCCTTGACAAAATGCTGATAATACCCGGCTAAACCGAAAAAGCTTCTGACCTCGCCAATATTCCTCGGAGGTCTCCAATTCAGGATGGATTGAATTTTGCTCGGGTCTACTTTAATCCCCTCTGCTGAGATAACATGGCCAAGGATCGAGTCCTCCGATAGCCAAAATTCACACTTAGAGAACTTTACGAACAATTGACGTTCTTGAAGAGTTTGCAATACAATTTGAAGGTGTTCGAAATGTTCTTCCTTTTTCCAAGAATACACCAGGATGTCATCGATAAAGACGACCATAAACTTGTCAAGATAGGGCTTGAATACACGGTTCATGAGGTCCATGAAAGCAGCCAAAGCATTCGTTAACCTGAATGGCATTACAAGGAATTCAAAATGGCCATATCGAGTATGAAAGGCTGTCTTGGGTACATCTTCTTCTTTTACCCTCATTTGGTAGTATCCTAATCGAAGATCGATCTTTGAGAACACCGAAGCATCCTTGAGTTGATCGAAGAGATCTTCTATCCTTGGGAGAGGATATCGATTCTTGATAGTAAGCTTGTTCAATTTTCTGTAGTCAATACAGAGTCTCACAGTCCCGTCTTTCTTTTTCACGAACAAGACTGGAGCACCCTAGGGAGATGAGCTGGGCTGAATAAAGCCTTTTTCTTGTAGCTCTTGGAGTTGCTTCTTGAGTTCTTTCAAATCATCAGATGCATTAGATAGGGTGTGATGGACACCGGAGTTGTTCCAGGTTAAACATCGACCCCAAACTTTACTTCTCTAGTTGGAGGGAGACCAGGGAGTTCCTTGGGAAAAAGCATCAATGAATTCAGATACAATTGGCATACTAGGTAATCTGAATTCAAGTTCATCTTGTATAATCATAGCAGCAAAGATTGAGGTCGATTTTCTATCAATTAAAAGGATTGATTTCTTTTCTAAACCTAGAGATAAAGCCTCCTATTTTGGCAATCTACCTAGGGTTCATGCTTGCTCAACCAATCTAGTCCTAACACTAAATTGAACTCACAATTTGGCAATACATATAGATCAACAGGAAAGGGTAATGATTATAGAATATTCCTTGCAAAGGAAGTTAATGGATGTGATTACCTTTATTGAGTTTGAAACTAGAAGGCTTTGTTTTACAATTTCAGGTTTCAAATTCAACTTTAGAATCAAAGATGAGCATACAAATGAATTAGTGGATCCCGAGTCTAATAAAAGATAAAAAAAGTTGAATTTAGCTCAACGGTACCTGCTATGACATCGGGTGATTCTTCATCCTCTTTTCCCCAGATGTAGTAGATTCGAGCAGGAGCCCGAGATTCTTGGTGAGTAGGGGCATTCGAATGGGGTTCTTTGTTCTTCCCCTGATTTCCAGACTGAGCTTGTATATGACCTTTGTCTTGAATGGAAGAGCCGAGCTAGAATTTGTAGAAGTTCGATTCAGAACCTTATTAGGATTTTGGGGACAATCCCTGATATAGTGATCGGAGGCTACACATAAGAATCCTAGATTTTGTTGAGTTCTGCATTGCCCGGTGTGGTGCTTCTGACAGAACTTGCAAGTAGGATATTGAGCAGTTTTACCTAAATTCCCTGTACTATCAACATAGATGATCGAGGCTGAAGGCTTGGTTACCAATTGAGGTTTCGGTATGTAGTTGCTCTTTTGAAATATGAGTGTAATTTGAAGAGTGTTCCTTGGAGTTTTTAGACTTCTTTGACTGCCAATGAGGCTTGTAACCATTCCTGGATCGTTTGTCTTTCTAGGAGTTACCATTTTTACGTTTCTTAGACGCCTTCATCTTTGCCTCGGTTGCAATAGCCTGGTTCACCAAATTCTGGAAGTTTGTGATACCAGGGTAGTGAATATTGGACTTAGTTCATCATTCAGTCCATCGATAAACATTCTACACTTATCAGCATCAGTCTTGATGTATTCCGACCCGTAGTTGCAATACTTGCAAAAATCGCTAACGTACTATTCAATGGGTCGGCCACCCTGCTTGAGGTACAAGAAAGGCTTATGGCGCTCGGCCAAGTAGTTCACTGATGTATTTCTTCTTGAATTCCTCGAGGAAGAATTTCCAAGTTACAACTTCAGTAGGAGCAGTCAGTGTAGTGGTTTCCCACTGGCTTAGAGCTTCATCTGCCAATAGGGCTATGGCACATTCGAGCTTGTGCTCATCAGGACAAGGTAGTTGTTTGGTTAGGATTCGAGTAGTGGTCTCTAACCAATACTCAACTACTTTGGGATTGGCTTCATCAGTGCTAGTGAAAGTATAGGCCCGGTGTTGAGCCAACTTGTTAATTAGGGCTCTATTTGGCACATCAACAAGAGGTGGAATAGGATGGTCTTGTTTCAAGGTAGTTACAAGATGATTGAACATCTTCTTCATGCTTAGGAGACATTCCTGCTGCATAGGATTTATAGCAGGAGATTACTGTTGAGCAGCAGCTTGGGCTCGGGGTTGAGCTTGTTGCTATGGAGGATTCTGTTCCATCCTCACACTATCTCCTTCATTCAAGGAGCCTTCAGGACTTTCATCGTCCTGAGCGAGCATTGTTTCAGACATTCTACGTACAAATAGAACAATTAGGAATTTAGTTTAATTAAGCAAAGACACAATCTATACAATACAAGTCTCCTAGGTGGCATAAGTATCCTATATGATGCAAGAGAGCCCTGTTTAGTCCTAGAACTGACTAAAAAGCTCTGATTACCAAATAAATGTAACACCCCTTAACCCGGGTTAGTAGCAAACTGGCTCAAGAGCGTTACCAAGCAAGGACAAGGCAATACAATACAAAAACAAGGCAAGAATCGATTAACTCATCCCTATTAGATGAATTACTTAACTAGTAAGCAACCAAGCATACTTAACTTAACAAACAAGCAATCTCACATTTTGATTTTCATGTCCTTATAGGTTACTACTTTAACAAATCAAATAACTTCATCTTATACCACTATCAATTCGGTTGGCCTAAGTGTGCAACATACTTCCATTTCATTTCAATGTTCTTTAGATTGATACATGTACCAATTTCATACCTAAATTTACTAAACATGATCATGTTAACATACAATTGCATGTAACTAGTTTTCAAACACCTAGACCATTCGGCAATCATTATACAAACACACAAAACACTTACATCAAGGTATGTTCACACCCAAGTGACCATATAATTCCAAGACATTCGAATGTTTCAATGTAAACTAGATCAAACACTTAATCATACCATTTGTATATTCATGTATGCGCAGCAAAACACCATTCCATTACATGTAATTTAAGTTCAATACATGTTTCACATTATCAACCAAGTTCATAACATAGTAGGCCCATACAAGAACACACATATATACAAGTTCAAGTGTTCCAAATGCATGCACAGTTCACTATATACAATCTAAGTGCCACCAATTAGGGAAGTACAAAACAAGTATGAACCATATTTATGTTATGCTTGTGTCTTGCTTCGAGCTCAAGAAATTAGGCTTCAAGATCAAGCAACACTCAGATCCTTTATCCTGTAGTTGGGAAGAATGAAAACAAGAGTGATAAGTACAAGAATGTACTTAGTAAGGTAGTAACTAGTCCTAACCATTTATCATGTTATTTAGCCATTTACCAAGTCTTCCTAACTAAGGTTTATAAGCATTCCAAGTCATTCAAGAATTACAATCACCAAGTAGGTAAGTCATTCGAACAATCTAGCAAACAATAGGCATGAATTGTATCTTATTAGAGTAATAATACATCTCATATCAAGCCTCAAGCAATTCATGCTTCCATGACAAGTAACATACAATTCAAGGCTTTCATGTCAAGTAACATTCATTATATAACTTTCAAGACAAGTAACATGTGTTATAGGGTTGTTATTTCATTCATTATCATTTAAAACCCCCTTGATACTTAGTTTGTATAGGTAATCAGGTCTTCAACCAACTGTCGCCACAAGATGCACCATAGTGCTGGTTAACCCTCCTACTGTCACCAAAGATCACATATGTACCCTCCGTCTGTCACCAAATAGGGGCCTTAGCGCTGGACCGTAGTCCACCCTAACACAATGAACTCTAGACTCTAAGGCATTCCCTTCTACCTGATCCAACTATCTACCAAGGTTGTTTGATTTAAGCCATTTATACAAGTATTTCAAGTTCAAGATCATGTCAAGCAAGTTCATTTCATACTAGGCCCTTAGGCCAATTGAGCCATAGCTCACATATCATGTAATTCTCATGTGTTCATTTCATCAAGTGGGATAACATTACAAGCAATTTCTTTAAGCATTTGATCACATGCCACATGATACATACAAGCACCAACGTTACCACTTAAACATGCTTAGCAATTGAATCAAACACGAATTCAAGGATGTGATCGAGTTTCATGCATTACTTTAATCATTGTTTCCTTATAGATCAACATCATATTAAGTCAATTAACAATTCAAGAATTTAGACATGCTTGCTATAGTTAGGACCTAGTCCTAACTCTCAAGTAAACTACACTCACAATACTCCAAGCTTAGCTAGTCTTGGATCCACAGTCCTTTGTTCTTAGCTTTAGGATGTTCCACCCTTTCCTCGTCCGCCAAGTTCACTCCTGGTTCTAACACATTACACAAGTATATACATGTTAAAACAAGTTCACATAATCATTCAACCAAGGCAATGTTACAAGTACACAACATATACAAATCTGGTAGCATGTTCATATACATTATTTACTACACCTAACTACACTTATCTATACTCTAATTCATGTAAAATTGGGCAGAAATCAATGTCCCAAAACTGTTTACAAAATAGTCTTTTGCTAAGACGACTTTAGTTGAGAGCACCGGAGGATCCAATCGAAGCACAGAGAATCTAGTTTGCAACTAGTACCAAAAATGACACCCAGCGGGCCAGTACCGTAAGTAGACTGGAGCATGTTTCTATTGGGGTGAACAATGCCATTTTATCCGTGATTATCCCTTGGGTGCTACCAAGTCCACTGCTACACTAACTAATGTTTCTTCGCCTGCTCAATCCTTTCGAGGCAATGGATCAAGGCAAGTGCCATCAGGAGCTGTGGGGAAACCTAGTGGCTCAAGAATACCATTCAACAAGCAACAAATGAAGGCTTCAGCTCATATGTATCATGTGAGAAGCCGGGAGGAGGATGATGAGCCAGACGTCATTATAGGTACCATAGAATTGTACTCTCACTCCTTATATGTGTTGATTGATCTTGTCTCTACGCATTCATTTATAAGCACTGGACTAGCTCGGAAGCATGGAATGTCTAGTGAACCCGTGGCATCGAAAATCTCTGTAACCAATCTTTTAGGTGATTGTATCACCTTAAACCTTGTATGTAACAATTGTCCCTTAGTGTTTCAAGGGATTCCTTTTGTGGTCAATTTATTGGCTTTAACGATTTATGAGTTTGATGTTATACTAGGTCTAGACTGGCTTAGTGAGCATCAAGCGTGGGTAGATTATAGCAAGAGAAAGCTACATCTTTGAGGCCTTGGCAAGGAGAGCATCATGTTGATGAGTTCAATAAATCCTTCCTTGTACGCCTTGTCATTGGAACCCAAGGATATACCTCCAATACAAGACATTGATACAGTGTGTGAATTTCTTGATGTCTTCCCTAATGAACTTCTGAGCTTACCACCAACCCGTAAAGTTGAATTCAGTATCAAAGTTAAACCTAGAATTGCCCCAGTTTCTATTGCACCTTATCGCCTGTTGTTGCTTTCAGAATTAAGTAAAATCCATGATGTGTTTCCTGTATCCATGCTTCAAAAGTATCATTCTGATCCCTCGCACATTATTGAGCCTGAATCTGTGGAAATTTGACCCAATCTGTCCTACGAGGAAGAACCGGTTCAGATTCTTGCAAAGGAAGTCAAGAGACTTCGTAACAAGACTATTCCATTGGTTAAAGTACTCTAGAAGAGTCACATCGCTAAGGAAGCAACATGGGAACCGGAGGAAACAATGCGAGAGCAATACTCTCACCTCTTTGATCCAGGTAAAATTTGAGGATGAATTTTTCTTATGGGGAGTTGTAACACCCCAAAATCTGGCCAAGTCAGAATTGGGTTCTGTTGATCAAAAACCCTACATCGAAGTTGTTCAAATATTGTACTGACATTGACTACATGGTCAATTGTATTGATATTGGACTCTAATTGAGTTGAACTATTGTTTAAAGACCTTACTAGAAGTAATGAAAACCTCTTTAGTGACTAAATCATAAAAATTGAAAGTTTAGGGGTACAAGTATAAAGGATAAAAAGTTGAGGGACTAACCTTGAGATTAGCCCCTCCTCAAATAATAATCACCCACACATGGGTTAAGTTGATGAGCATCTTCCATATAAAGGAAAGCCATCGGCTCATTTGGTTAAAGGAAATAAAGAAAGAGTGGAGAAACTTACCGACTTCTAAAACAAGCAAGCACCTCTCTTCATCATCTTCAAATAAGCTCACACCTCAGTTGGAGCTTGATTTCAAGCTTAGTTTTCCTTTGATTTATCGATATCGAATCATTGCTATCGGACGGGTAAGCTTAATTCCCCAATTAGCTATTAAATTGATAAATTTCCATGGATTGTAAGTTCCTTAACTTCAATTTGAAATTAAGCTCTACACATCCATGGATTCAAACAATTGTTTGAGGGTTTTATCTTTTCCAATCGAGAGCTATTTACTAGTTTCGATAAATCAGAGGAAATTCAATTCTAGGAAGTCAAACAAGGAAGGTGCTTGCTTGGGAGCTTAAGGTTGAAGATGGGAATGGTGGTGTGAGCTTGTTTGAAGGGAAGGTGAATAGAAGGAATAGATGGCTCGGTGGATTAGCTAAGGTAATATAAAAGCCTTATTTTCTTTGTTCCCTAGCAAGGGAAACCTTAAAATATAATTATACTACCCTTATTTTCCTTTTTAGGAACACTAAACAATGATTGAACTTCCCTAGTCATCTTTTCCTTACAGAACATAAGGAGTTCACGTGAGAATGTCCCAAGCAAGTAGGTGACACACCCATAAATGGTATAATTGTGAGGGAGGTCCCTCAACTCCTTGATGTTTACACTCTTACCCTCAAGCTTTCAATTTATACAATTTAGCCACTTAAAGGTTTTCAATACATTGAATGTGGTCCTTAAACGATGAATTGACTTAATTAGAGTCCAACATCGATGCAATCGACCTTGCGGTCAAAGTCAACACAACTATCCCTCCCCCTTAAGAAAAATTCATCCTTGAATTTTACCTGAATCAAAGAGATGCAGGTATTGCTTCTTCATTGTCTTCTTAGGCTCCCAGGTAGCTTCCTCAACGGTGTGGCTCCTCTAGAGCACTTTGACTAACGATACAGTCTTATTGCAAAGTCTTTAAACTTCTTTTAATAGTTCTTCTTTATAAGATAGATTAGGTTGGATTTCAATGGATTCTGGCTCAATGATATGCGAAGGGTTAGAGTGATACTTCCGTAGTATCGATACATGAAACACATCATGAATCTTATTCAGTTCTGAGGGCAACGATAAATGATAAGCCACTAGGATGATTTTTTCAATAACCTCAAAAGGTCCGATGAATCGGGGACTTAGTTTCCCCTTTTTGCCAAATCTCATAACTTTCTTCCAATGTGATACTTTAAGGAAGGCTTTCTCACCAACTTCGTACTGGATATCCCTTCGTTTAAGATCAGCATAGGCCTTTTGTCCATCGAAGGCAGCTTTCAAGCGATCATGGATGATGGTAATATGTTCTTCAGTTTCTTGAAGTAAATCAAAACCCAATATCTTGCCTTCACTGAGTTCAGACCAACACAATGGAGTTCTGCAATGTCTGCCATATAATGCTTCATACGGTGCCATCTTGATGGAAGTTTGGTAGCTATTATTATAGGAAAATTCAATGAGAGGTAGGGATTTTTCCCATGATCTGCCAAAGTCAATGATACATGCCGTAGCATGTCCTCCAAGATCTCTGGAGAAGGATTCAATAACGGTATGTTTCATCAATGGTTCAAAACAAAGAGTTTTTGATGGTTACTTGGATTACCCTTTCTGACTGGCCGTCAGCTTGAGAGTGAAAAGCAGTGCTAAGATAAACTCTAGTGCCTAGAGCTTCTTACAATGTTCTCCAAATTCAAGAAGCAAACCGTGGATCTTGATCAGAGATAATAGATTGAGGTACTCCGTGAAGCCAAATAACTTATTTGATGTACAAGCCAGCTAACTTTAGAAGACTATAGTCAATTATAACCGATAAGAAATGCTCTGACTTGGTGAAACGATCCATAATGACCCAAATTGCATCGTGTTTAGCAAGAGTTAGGGGTAGACCACTGAAAAAATCCATTGTGATCTTCTCCCACTTCTATTGCGGTAATTCAAATAGGTTGTAGTAACCGGTAGGGACACGATGCTCGGCATTGACACATTGTCACGTGAGACATTTAGACACAAAGTCAATTATGGCCTGCTTCATACTCATCCACCAACATAGCTCACGAAGATCCTTGTACATCTTCACAACCCCTGGATGACAAGAAAATGAACATGAATGAGCTTCCTTAACGGTATCACCATGAAGTGACTCATCATTAGGCACACATACCCGATCATGGAAGTATAGGAGTCCTTTAGAATTGATTTTATAATCGGGATTATCTTGCTGCTTAGAGAAAATAGACTGAAGTTTCAAGTCTTGACTTTGCAATGCTTTAATCCTCGAAACGATGGTAGATTAAACTTGAAGTTCATCTACGAGATAATGATGCTTCCAAAGTCGGAAATAAGCATTAATAGCTCGAGGGGCTACAAAAAAATGATGCAATAAGTCGAATTGCTACAGAATGCTTAGAGTTCAATACCTAATGACAATACTTACCAAGCGAAGGTTTGCGGCTGAGTGCATCAGCTACAACGTTGGCCTTGCCTGGATGGTAGTCAATGACGAGGTCATAGTCTTTGAGGAGTTCCATCCATCTCTGTTGCCAAAGATTTAGCTCCTTTGAGTCAAGAGGTATTTAAGGCTTTTATGATCGGTGAAGAGATAACATTTTTCTCCATAGAGATAGTGTCTCCAGATTTTCAACGCAAATACAACCGCAGCCAACTCCATATCATGAGTGGGATAATTCATCTCATGTAGCTTAAATTTTCTTGAAGCATATGCAATAACCTTGCCTTCTTACATTAATACACATCCTAACTCGAGATGTGACGCATCACTATAAACTGTGTAGTCTTTTCCAGACTCGGGTTGGGTTAGGACTGGTGCATAAGTCAACACTTGTTTCAACTGGTCAAAGCTTTATTGTTATTCCTCAGTCCAAGAAAATAGAGCTTCTTTTAGAAGTAGTTTAGTCAGTGAGGCCACTAACATAGAAAATCCCCTGATGAATCTTCTATAATAGCCAACAAGACCAAGGAAAATTCTAACCTCACCAACGTTCTTCGGTGGATGCCAATCAAGAATGGCTTGAATCTTCTTCAGGTCAACTTGAATACCTGTAACCGATACAATATGCACAAGGAAGACAACTCCGATAAGCCAAAACTCGCATTTGGAGAACTTGGCAAACAACTGCTTCTCTCGAAGAGTTTGAAGCACAATACGGAGATGTTCACAGTGTTCCGCAAGATTCTTGGAATAAATTAGAATGTCATCAATGAATACCACTACGAATTAATCGAGATAGGGTCTAAAACTCGATTTATTAGGTCCATAAAAGCTGTTGGTGCATTGGTTATCCCAAATGGCATCACCAAGAATTCGTAGTGACCATATCTTGTATGGAAAATAGTTTTGGGTACATCAGAATCTTTAACTCTCATTTCAAATTACCCATACCTTGAATCGATCTTGGAAAACACAGAGTCATCCTTAAGCTGATCGAATAGATCGTCAATCCTTGGTAATGGATACTTATTCTTCATTGTAACTTTATTTAGTTTTCGGTAGTCGATACATAGCCTCATAGAACTGTCCCTCTTCTTTACAAAGAGGATTGAGCTCCCCAAGGTGAAGAGCTCGTTCGTATGAAACCTTTATCAAGCAGGTCTTGAATTTGGGCCTTTAGTTCTTTTAATTCAAATGCCTTCTTTCGGTAGGGTGCAATGTAAACTGGGACAGTCCTAGGTTGCACTTCAATACCAAACTCAACTTCACAGGTCGGAGGTAAACCCGAAAGTTCATCAAGGAAGACGTTAGGAAATTCATATATAATATTAATGTTTGACAAGCGAGGTTCATCATTGGTTTCCAACGTCAAGTCGCAGAATGAAGGGTTTTGAGAATCCTTTAGAGTTATGCTCTCCTTGCCAAGGCCTCGAAGATACAACTTCCTCTTACTACAGTCTACCCAAGCCTGATGTTTACTGAGCCAATCCAAACCGAGTATAACATCAAATTCATGGATCGATAGGGCTAATAAATTAGCCAAAAACGGAATCCCTTGGATCGTCAAGGGACAGTTCTTGCACACAAGACTCACAGTGACACAATTACCCAATGGATTAGTCACAGAGATCTTCGATGCTATAGGTTCAGAAGCCTTACTATGTTTTTTGTTCAACACAATGCTTATAAAAGAGTGGTGGAACCAGGGTCAATTAATGCATATAAAGAGTAAGAATATAGTTCAATAGTACATGCAATGACATCAAGTTCATCATCTTCCTCCTGGCTCCTCACATGATACATCTGAGTAGATGCCTTCGATTACTGTCTATTTGGTGGTTTTCCCGATCAACTAGGTTTTCCTGTAGCTCTCGATGATCCTTGCTTCGATCCCTTACCTCAAAAAGATTGAGCAGGGGAAGCAACATTTGTCGATATAGATGTAGACTTGGTAGCACCAAAGGGCAATCACGAATGAAATGGCCTTTCTCACCACAATAGAAACAGGCTCCAGTTTGTTTACGACACTAAGCCACATGATCTCATTTTTTTGCAATAGATGCAAACTCGATTCTGTGAACTTTGGTTAGAGCCCCTAGTGCTTTCAACTATAGCTGTCTTGGCAAAAGATTATGTCACGGTCTAAGGTCTCTCAATATTCCCAAAACGGGAAGGCCGTGAGTATGTATTCTGCTTGGGGCCTTGGTACTTGCCCTTCTTGTTCCTCTTAGGATGTCGAGGATCATCTCTGAAACTCTTCTCAGACTTCCTAGAAGTCAGTGATGCCCAAAGCGGTAAACATAGGGCGTAGCTCATCGCTAAGCCTAATAATGAACATTAGGCACTTATCTTCCTCCTTGATATACTCTGCAATGTATTGGCAGTACTTGCAAAAATCATGAATATACTGCTCGATAGGTCAGCCACCTTGTTTCAGATGGAAGAGGATGATATGCCTTTCTGCAAGGTAGTACTCGCTAATGTACTTCTTCTGAAATTCTTAAAGAAAGAACTACCAAGTGACGGTATCTTCAGGAATGTAAGAATAATGGTCTCAAACCACTAAAGGGCTTCATCAGCTAGCAATGCAAGGGTGCACTCCAGCTTGTGCTCGTTTGAACACTACAATTGTTTGTTTAGGACTCTTAATGTATTGTCCAACCAATACTCATAGACTTCTGGATTATCATAATCCTGTCTAGTGAAAGTGTAAGCTCAGAGCGATGCCAACTTATCAATAGGGGCCCGACCATATTGGGCAATAGGTACAGCTGGTTGCACAGTTTTTCTGCCCTTATCGAGGTTATAAACTGTTTGAACATGTCAGCCATATTTCGGTAACACTCAGCCTGTGCTGCGGGCAATTCCAACTCAACATTTTAATGTGTGGGATTAGATGGATTCATAAGGTCACCCTTTTATTTCCTCTCTATGAGTCGAGGAGCCAGTAGCATGCTCGTTTATGTAAGCTTCGTTACTTTCTGACATAACTACAATATAAAGAGATAAGATTAGTTGGTAGGTCACTTTACACAATAAAACAACTCCTAGGTGGCAAAGTAACACAATAACAATGCAATAGGATTTGGTTTAGTCCTAGAATCGACTAAACTCTAGCTCTAATACCACAAATGCAACACCTTCATACCAGCCTGGTCGAGAACCGAGTTAAAGTGTGCTACCGGTGAACGATGCGGTGAACGGTGCGATGATTATAAACAATGGTCGACATTTTAATGCTATCACTCTTAGCAAACAACACAAAACAATACCATAGATTCAATTAAACCAATACAAAATTGTGATTATCCATTCAGGACCAATTTTAAACTTTTACGAACTCTAAGGGCTAAATTGTAATTTTAGTGTTCTAGAGGTCCTTTTTCATAATTAACTTTACTATCATGGAATTCAATCTATAAAAATTGATTGAATAAATTTTCATGTTAATCGGAGTTCAATTACCCTGTGAATTAAGGTATATAACATTCAGTGACCAAAATGCAATATTTCAGAACTATTTCGTAACACTTATAACTGAATTACTTGTCACTGTACCAATACTCAAAAGGCCATATCGGTACGTCATGCCTAATTTAAAAGTCCCAGATTCAATAGAAACAGACTCGTATTGATACAGTTGGAGACCGTAACGGCACGAGTTGACCACGTTGACTCGTATCGATACACTATAAGATCGTACTGATACCTTTAATTTTTCCAGATTCCAGTGACAAAATTTTGTATCGATACACAATGTGCGGTATTGATACGTCTTGTTTACTAAGTCCAATTAGGCATACCCATATCGATATACCCTAAGAAGTATCGACACGCCCTACACTGTAATGACATATTTTATCTGGTTTTTATTCAACTTAACCTATCAAACATTGTCCAAATGCAATGAAACTTCACCAGCATGATTAAAATACTATAATCTAGTAGCATGTCAAATTTCACATTCATCCGAATCCATATACTAGGTTTTCATCTTTTAAAGCCAAGTATGTCATTTTAGCTACTTTTAGCAAGACTTAAAAGTAATTTTAGGGTCTTATAGCCTTACACAAAGCATAGGCAATATACACACATCAAAGAGGCCATAAGTGAATAGTTTAACTACTTTGCCATTATTCTAGGAGTTCATAAAGACAAAATACATTACTTTGACTTGCAAGTGACTTGTCAAGCTTCCAACTTCTCTAATCCCAGTTCGACAACTTGATCAACCTGAAATGCATGAGATGAATGCATTAGGCATACTTTCCCTAGTGAGGTAGTCACAAACAATGCAATTAACAATGGAATGCATAATAGCTCATGCTCAGTAACATCAATGCTATATCTCATGTTCAATATCATATAGTTCATTGTTCAATATTAATCTTTGGAATCGATTCAACATAATGGATATGTGAATTCCCTATGCCTATCCAAATCAATGAATGGTCTAGTCCATATGCCTCGCCAAATGACAAATAACACATCATACCTCCACCTCACCACAGTAATGGCCATAGCCAAGGACCGTAGTTCACGTGTGCCAATGAGCTCATGAATTCTATGGCATGCCAATTGTATCCAATGTCTTTCGAATCCAAGGTCCGGTGAGAATATCAATAATCAATGTTAAACAACAATGACAATATCCAATGTTCTTATCAATAAGCAATGTTCCAGTGCCAATATTCAATATCAATATCAATATCAATGAAAATGGAAGTGTTCAATGATCTAAATGGAAATGGCAGTGATCGATGCTTCATTTTCAATGTTATGATGACAATAACTATATCGATATCAATGTTCAATGGCAATGATAGTGACGATAATAATAGCATTGTCTATGCTCTATGTCCAATTTTTAATGCTTCAATAATTGATTAACTATATCAATGGCGAAATCAATAACAATGATCGATGGCAATGACTATAACAATATCAATGTCCGATATTCAATACAATGACTTACCTCTACTTACCAACGATATCCACCAAGTGGTTCGATGCAATATTCCTTAACAACGATGTTCGCAATACTATATACAATGACAATGGAATTGGGAAAGACACCTAGCCTAATCCCGAGACTCCGATTACACTCATGTAATACCCCTAATTTAGCTTGATCATAAACCAAATTCGTAATAAAGAAACATAAGACTAAGCCTTATTTAGTCTTGTTCTACTAGGTTTGTTACCAATTCTGAACCATCAAAGACCTAAGTAGTTATAACAGTACATCACATGGTTTCTAGATTTCTTGATATCAACACAAGTTAAACATGCTTCTACTATACTATCATAAGTGGAAACATTTTAATGATATATGCTTTAACATTAGGCCACAACTATCCAATCAATCATTCACATAGTACCATCAAGCTAACTGAACCACACAACATATGCTCATTTAAATACCATTTCCACATGGAAACTTAGTTCTAACCTAAGAATAGATGCTAAGCATGATCAACCAACCAACCATATAATTCATGGCATAAGCAGATACAGAGCACAAGCTAGCTTAATTTATATATACAGACCCAAAATGGAGAGGAATATAGCTAGATTTATACACACCGAGTGCCACCATCCTAGGTGTTATACATTTAAACAAAACATACTTGTGATCGGTCTTGTAACTTGATTAAGCTTCAAGAGATGCCAAATGTCAAAACTATCCTGAAATATAAAAAACAACAAATAAAAGTTTTAAGGAACTTTTTTCGAAATATAAAAGAAATTTTAAAAGAAAAATAACTCTTTAATTGCAACTTTTTTTAAAAAAAATAAAATAAAAAAGGTTTAAAAACATAAAAAATGGTTTATAAAACATATAAAAATGAAAAACACAAAAAAATGAAAAATTAAAGAAGTTTAAAAAACATAAAAAATTTAAAAAACATGTAAAAAAATAAATAAGGAGTTTAAAAAAGTTAAAAAAGGGTATAAAAACATAAAATTTTAGGAAACTTTAAAACATAAAAAAACTTTTCAAATAATAAAAATAAAAGTTTTAAAACTAAAAATGCTCCAAACAAGAAATTCAAAAATAAAATAGGCGAGAATTAGGGGCCTTGCTACCCTTAGTAGGGGACAATGAGGACAATTCAGGATCCCTTTTAGAACTGAACTTGTATGAGAATCTAGAAGCCCACCCCTTTAGAGCCATGCGAAAGCCAAGGTTTTAGAGTTTGGTCAAGATCATTTCTTGCGGATAGTTCGTGAAGACATGTCTAGAAGTGTTGGAATGTGCTGCCCAGTTGCTATTCATAAAGAAGTTGTCTTCTTATGTTCTACTTTTGTTATGTTGAATGCATTAATCATTTGTCCCTCTCTTGCTTGTTTTGCATGTCTGTCCATTTCATCATCATTTCATTCCTAGAGGGGTTGGTTCTTAAGACATTTGCTTGGTTAGAAGAAAATTTTTGACCATGGATGGGAGACTCCTTCAAAAGGAAGAGGACAGTATGGATGTGTATCACCGGTACAGGGTCAACCAAGAGGCATATGGGGATAGTATGAAAGTTGATTATGTGACAGAAACTTCAGAATATGCCCATATCAGTGTCAGACAGAATAATGTTCAAGAGCTATGGGAAATTTGGGAGCATTTTGATCACACAACTAAACAATGGTTCCTTCGCACCTACGGTGACATGGCATATCTGTTGCATGTGGAGGTAGATGAACCATTCCTCAAAGCTCTAATTCAGTTCTAGAATCCTGGATATTGATGTTTCACATTCAATGGTGAGTATATGATGCCTACACGAAGAATATTTTGCACTTTTCAACTTGCGTTAAGTGAAGAGAGATCGAGTTTATGCTAAGCCACCCAAGAACAAGAACGCTCATGTGAGGCTCCAAGCTTTTTCTGGTATGGGTGAAGGATGGGTGAAGAGCTTGATACAGAAAAGAGGGGGCAATTTCTCTTTCCCATGGCGGAGTATCCGAAACATAATTCTCACTTATCCTGATAGAGAAAAATGGGTGGACCTGTTAGCGATTGCAATATACAGTTTGGTTATCTTCCCGAGGGTGTTGGGCAGAATTGATGTGGCTATGTTAGATCTTTTTGAACAATTGAAGAGGGAGACCAATCTAGTGCCAGCGGTGCTTGCCGAAACCTTCATTTCTTTGAACGCGTGTCGGAAGTTGGAAGGTGTGCGTTTTAGAGTATGTGCTCAATTGCTTCAGGTTTGAGCCCTTAGCCATTTTTGGAAATGCCCAGCCTTGACTTTGCCCAACATATTCTCTCCAAATTTCTCTCCACTTTAGGAGTTTCTAAAGGAAAAATGGCCGGTATTGAAAAGGAAGAAGTGGATCTATTCCGAGACCATCATGATCAAGATATCATCTAGAGGGCTCCATGGCTAGGACACACCCAAGTTCTATATAAATGTGGGGATTATAATCATCTTATGATGTTGGGCTTATCGGGTGGAATCGATTGTGCTCCTTTGTTGGTATTATGATAATACAACATCTGCCAGTTTGTTCCTTTCACATAGGCCTTG
The DNA here is from genome assembly GCA_019671005.1 of Hibiscus mutabilis. Taxonomy (NCBI): domain Eukaryota; kingdom Viridiplantae; phylum Streptophyta; class Magnoliopsida; order Malvales; family Malvaceae; genus Hibiscus; species Hibiscus mutabilis. Next base: position 31,461,507 of record CM033745.1, read on the forward strand.
ATTCAATAGAATTCGAGTTTCAAGGGGAGTTTAGAGAGAACGTTTAGACCATTAATGATTCATGGAAGCACGGTTACCGTATGAAAATGGAGCATGGCATAGATCGTACATTTACCCCTGACTATGATGTGCGGAGACATATGAGGTTGAATGACATGGTTCTACTGCCCACCGGCCAAGTCAAGCCTATAGAAGAGCATTTGAGGGTAGTCCCATCTGAAGCTGATATTTTAAGGGGTGATCTCAAAAAGCTCAAGGACAAGATATAATCCTTAGAAGAACAACACACGAGAGACCTATATGAGGCAAGCTTGGAGGTGAAAAAGTACAAGGGCGAGACAGATCGAGTGGTGAAGATGTACAAGAACTTGGAAGAAAAGTTTGAGGTACAGAGAATTGACTTTCTCAAGTTCTAGGCAATGGTCTGAAATGCTAATTTAAGGAATACCCCAGAGCAGTAGAAGCGAGAAGTTGAACAAGTTGTGGGAAAAGAGAAGGAGCAGAGCAAAAGGGAAATCGAGAAATACAAGCATGATCTTACTGAAGAGAGGAGGAAAGGTAAGCAAACAGTTAAAGATGAAAAAAAAAGTGAACCCTCGTGAGGGAGAAGGAGAATGTAGCTATTTGGAAGAGGAAGGCCCATGACAACAAAATCCTTGTGTGCGAGCTGCAATCCCAGTGTGAGGCAACCCATGAGAAGTTGAGACAGAGCCAGTCCATTGTTTCTGAATTACAGGCCAAGGTAGCAAAACTTAGCCATACTCTGCATACACTTCAGAACCACCACACATATATCGAGCTTGAGGCTACTCAGGCAAAAAATGAAACCCTGAAAGAGCAAATGGAAATTATGAAGAACACTATCCATGAGTACAGAACGAAGATCCTGGTCTTAGAAGATATCAATGAAGGTGGAAATGATTACTGGTTCACTCAGCTTAGGGATAACGCTAGGAGGTTCCAGGAACGGGATTAGTTTGACAGTACCGTTATGACCCAGGTCCAAGATGTGGTCAAACATGTGATGATGCTAGCCATAGAGGCTACGGCTCTTCATCAGTATGTCAGGCTAGTTTGAAAGGTGGGACCAAGACTCGTGTGGCTGATAGAGGAAGCAGAGGAATTAGGTGTTCGGACAGAAAGATATTTGTAGAAAAAAGAGTTATTGTAATAAAGATCTTTCTATTCAATAAAGAGTTCGTTCTTAGAGCAGCTATTTTATGGAATCAATGGCCCCTTGTTTGCATTTTTCCTTTTTGCATTTCTTTGTTTGGTTTGCATTAGATTAATATCATTGCATACATATACATAACATAAGATTTTAATCGAAATAATTTACCCGACTAGAAAATTCAAAATAGCAACTCACAAATATGGTACCTGTTCCAAAACCAGAGTGATGGACAAGAGTACTAAAGACAGTGTGACATCTCTCAAAATCAGCCACAAGAGTATCCAGGACAAGCTGGATAAGATTGAGAGTGACTTGAAGCATGATATTGAATTGGCACAGAGAAAGACGGTCAGATTATGGCCATGTTAGGGTTCAAAGACCCTGACGCTCAAGATGATCCAGAAAATGTTAACACTTTACCACAGTTTCAAGGGATTCACCGCAGAATACCAAGAGGGGCCTCTGCATTCAAGGCTCAGTCCCCGCTCAACTTTGCAAAGTCTTCTGCTCCTGCACGAACTGAGCCAGTGGTTAACCCTGGGGTAGTGCATGATCAAGAGGTACCAGACATTGATGAAATTGCTGATAAGGTCAACATGAACAAAAAACTTGAAGATCGTTGTGACAAGTTAGAGGAGATCATTAGGACTTTCCAAGAAGGGAACACCCACAGAGGCATAGATGCTAGAGACCTGAGTTTGGTGTCCAACTTAACAATCCCTCTGAAGTTCAAGACCCTTGATTTTGATAAATATGATAGTACTACATGTCCCAAGGCTCATCTAACCATGTATTGTCGCCTGATGTCGATGTACTTGGACAATAAGAAACTCCTCATTCATTGCTTCCAGGATAGCTTGTCTGGATTCGCCACTCACTGGTACAATTAGTTAAGCTGGGAAAACATCCAAACTTGGAAGGATTTGTCGAGGGCGTTCGGTGAATAATACAAACATGTGGCTGATATGGTCCCAAACATGCTTGTTTTGCAAGGGATGGAACAAAGACATAATGAAAGCTTCCACCAATACGCTCAGAGATGGCGGGATGTGGCAGCTCAAGTTCAGCCGCCACTAATGGAAAATGAGATAACTATCATGTTTGAGGACACCCTTAAAGGCTCTTTCTATGATCGTATGATCAATAATGCGACAAAGAGTTTTGCAGACATGTTAATGAATGAGGAACTGATTCTGGTAGCTGTTAAGAGCATGAAGCTCGATAGAGGAGAGACGAAGAAACCATATAAGAAAAAAGATAATGAAGTCAGTATGACAGGTGTTTACAACCCTAATCACTCAAAAGGGGTAGCCTTTAATAAGCCTGTTGCCTAGAATACCAACCTTGTGGCGTCAAATTCGCCAAAAGATGAACGAAAATACCAAAGAAATAAGAAGCCATATTTTCCTCCTATCCCTATGACGTATGCTGAGTTATTGTCTGAGTTGGTTGAAGCACGGATGGTGCTACCACGACACGTTCCTCCCTTTTCTCCATCATACCCGCCATGGTATGATGATAAAGCTTAATGTGAATATCACGCAGGCAATAAGGGGCATAATATTGAGAAAGGCACTGACTTCAAGAGGGTAGTAGATGATCTACGGAAATCAGGCATGTTATCTTTCGATACTTTCGACGCAAAGATAACCCACTGCCTAACCACCATAAGAATGAAGTGAATGCAAAGGACGAGGAGGAAGGCAAGATGGTTAAGAAGTGTGTTGAAGAAGTTAAGGAACCTATGGCATGGGTATGGGCCCAAATGGTGAAGGTTGGACTGTTGGGAAATGAGACGTGGAAATTGAAGGAGGATGGTAAGTTTTTCTGCGAGTATCATCAAGTGGAAGGACATGAAATTCAAAACTGTTTTGAATTTAGGAGTTTGGTCCAAGATAGGATGGACAACAAAGAACTAGAATTCTTTGAAGAGAAAGAAAATAGTTGTACGTTAGATGTATGCGCCTCATATAAAAGCCCTACAAGAGGGAACTATGCGGGAATTAAGCCATTGGTAATTAAGACCAAGGTCAAAATTACCGAACCTAAGAATGGAACAATTCCGAAGTTGGTTATAAAGGCACCTACCCTTTTTCCATATAAGGACAGTTAACAAGTGCCTTGAAATTATGCTTGCTCGGTAACGGCTCCAGGAAATACATCAGTTGGAGCAGGAAAAGAAGAAGAACCGATCAAACAGGTGGGCATTTTTACAAGAAGTGGAAGATGTTATTCATCACCAGAGGCTGAAGATAGGGATGCTACCCAAAGAAAGGTAGCAACTGAAGAACCTGAGGGAGAAAAAGAATTCTTTATGGAGAAACCCAGGAGTCACCTTGAGCCAGTGAAACCGTCGGAGGCTTAGGAATTTTTAAAGATACTCAAGGATAGTGAGTTCAGTGTGGTGGAGCAGCTGCATAAACTCTTGACAAGAATTTTGATGCTATCTCTGTTGCTGAGTTGGAAGGCCACCGTGACGCCATTTTAAAGATTCTGAACTAGACTTTTGTTTCAAAAAAGATAACGACTGACAAGATGGACAAGTTGGTCAGCAATATTGCAGTGAATAATTTTATCACATTGATGAAGAAATTCTGGCAACTGGGAAAGGATCATACAAAGCCCTTCATATCTCTACTCGATGCAAGGGGCACATGTTACCCAGAGTTCTTATTGATAATGGGTTAGCGTTAAATGTACTGCCTTTGGATACCTTGAAAAAACTGCTAGTTGACCGCTCTCACGTGACTACAAACCAAAATACTGTGAGAGCATTCAATGGAACCCAGAGGGATGTTTTGGGGAAAATAGAAATACCTCTACATATTGGCCCATCTACTTTTGAAATAGATTTCGTCGTGATGTACATCAAGCTCACCTATAGCTGCTTGCTAGGGCGCCTTTGGATCCACACTGCAGGGGCTGTTCCCTCCACTTTGCATCAGAAGTTGAAATTTATAGTTGATGACCAGCTAGTGATAGTTGGAGCTGAAGAAGATATCATCACCTCGATATCAACTGGCGCCCCTTATATAGAAGATGATGAAGGTGCACTAGAGTGTCATTTTAAGACGCTTGAGCTCGTTAATGCTACCTTTTTTGCTAAAGGAAACAAGGTCCCTGAGCTGGAATTGTCAAATAACGTAAAGATGCAAGTCAAGCAAACTCTAGGAAAAGGGGCAAAGGCTGGCCAAGGCCTCAGCAAGCAACTTCAGGGGAGGCCATACCCCGTGATGATCCCTGAAAAGAGAGACCAGTTTGGTCTAGGCTACAAGCCCAATCCAATGCATAGAAGAGCAGCAATAAGAGAAAAGCATGAAAGAAGGAAAACCAAGACTGAATGGAGAATAAATTATGTGAGAGCCAATGACATTCCCACCACTCAGCCACAATTTCAGGTCAGGAGGCATCATGAATCCTGATACTACAAATGACGAGGAGGAGAAAGGAAACAAAGAACTCGAGAAGGCTTTTGAAGAGCTGAACATTAACGCCATATCAGAGGAGGATGAGGGAAACAAGTACCTCTCCATGGTACGCCCCTGCTTGGAGCTGAACAACTAAACTGTGGAAGAAATTCCTATAGCTTTTAGGTCATCTAAAGAGTAATGCTCGAAACTAACTCTTTTGCCTTAGACCCGAAGGCATTAGGGATCTCTTGTTAAGGTGTCTATGTTAAAAACCATTATGGTTCTTATATCAATAAAGGATGTTTTTCCAATAAATATTGTGTGGCAGACTTTCTTTTATGAATAACTAAAACACCGTAAATAATCCCAAAGCAAACTAAAAAACAAAACAAAAAAATCATCATTCCATTCATTTGTTTGACTTTCCATTTTTGTTGTATACATATTCCATTTCTTCCAGGTCTCCGGATATTAATGGTCCAAATAACTCCGAATTTGATTTAGAATTTGACTTCGAGTTGTCCATGTGTTTATAAGAGGTCGAAGACTACAAAGATGAAGAAGAATATGAACTGCCTAATGAGATGCTTAGGATGTTAGAAAGCAAAGAGAAACAAATTCTGCCTCACAAGGAAGAATTAGAAGTTCTAAATCTCAGGTCTGAAGAAGAAAGGTGTGAGGTGAAGATCGACACTTCTATTACCACTAAGACTCGACACAAGTTGATCAAACTCCTACAAGAATATAAGGACATTTTTCCTGGTCGAAGATATGCCTGATTTAGACACCGACATTGTTATGCACCAACTTCCCATCAAGCCCGAATGCAAGCATGTGCAATAGAAGCTAAAGAGGATGAAGCCTGAAATGCTTCTAAAAATCAGGGAAGAAGTGAAAAAGCAGTATGGCTCTGGTTTCCTTGAGGTGGTTAAGTATTCTTAATGGGTGGCTAACATTGTCCCAGTTCCGAAAAAGTTGGGAAAGTACGAATGTGTGTTGATTATCGAGACCTTAATAGGGCAAACCCTAAAGATAATTTCCCATTGCCGCACATTGACACGCTAGTGGATAACACAACAGGGTATTCTCTTTTCTTTCATGGATGGATTCTCAGGGTACAACGAAATCAAAATGTGTCTATAAGATATGAATAAAACCACATTTGTAACATGGTGGGGAACCTTTTGTTACAAAGTCATGACTTTTGGTTTAAAGAATGCAGGGGCAACCTACCAACGTGCCATGGTAACCTTGTTCCATGACATGATGCACAAAGAGATAGAGGTATATGTTGATGATAAGATAGCTGAATCCCGCTCAGAATAGGAACATATCGAGAACTTGGAAAAACTTTTTAAAAGGTTGAGAAAATTCCTGTTAAGACTCAACCCGTCCAAATGCATATTTGGAGTGCGATCGGGAAAACTGCTGGGATTTGTTGTGAGTGAGAATGGGATTGAAGTCGATCCAGACAAAGTTAAGGCCATCCAAGAACTTTCTCCACCTAGAACACAAAAAGAGGTTCAAGGATTCCTTGAAAGGTTAAATTACATTGCCTGTTTTATCTCCCAGTTAACAGAAAAATGCAGCCCTATATTGGATTGATTCAAAAAATAATCCGGGAATATGGAATGAAGAATGTCAAGTGGCCTTAGAGGAGATCAAGAAGCAGTTGACGAATCCTCCTATTTACCTGTAACAACGGGGAGTCGCCACCAATCTTTTTAATTTTATATTTTAGTTTAGGTGAGACTGGATCACCTGAAAACCCTATTATTTTAATAAAAGTTGTTTTGTCATTTTTATTAAAACAACGAGTTTGGGTCTGCGTAAATCAAAAAAATAGGTTCGGGAGTCGGTTACGAGTGGGGATGGGTGAGCACCCCCACAACGCCCAAAATTGGTACCTAGTCGATTATGTAGTGTTTTAACAATGGAAATTATGAATTCAAATTTAATTTAAGATTTGTGATCCCTTAAAATTACTTAAATAAACCTTTTTATACGAAGGATGTTTGCACCCCAACGTCTGGGGCATAATTTCCTTTAAATCCTTAAATAAAATTACAATTTAATATTAAAAATAGGATTTCATAATAGAGATTAACAGAAAGAGGCACCCCTACGCCCGAGGTACATTTTTCATGATAATCCCTAATAAAATATGGTAATTTTTAGTCAATAATCGAATTAAAATATATATAGTATATATATAAATATGTATGACAAATATATTGCTGAAAATATAAATAAATAAATAATAATAGGATATAGTGATAATATACTATGTAATAGTGATAATGCATATATAATAATATATATATACACGTATAGTATGTAATAATCATGATAATAATAATAATAATAATAAAAATAAACATTAATTAATAATAATAAATAGAAATTAAGAGAAATAATGACCAAAATTAAACAAAATGAAAACGTAAGTGCAGAATTACAAGGATACAGAAATCAAGGGACCAAATCTGCAATTTGCCCATCTTATTAAAAACGCACGGATCTCCCCCTCCGGGTCGGGTCCGAATGTGGGTTACAGATGATCAAAACGACGTCGTTTTGGGAAGGGTTTAAATACCCCTTTTAAGCCCAATAAAATTATTTTTCCATTGATAACCCAAAAAAAAACTCTAGATGCTCTCTCACTCTTTCACGTGTCTCTGCCTCAGTCCGGTGGTCACCACCCTCGTCTACCGCGAGTCGCCGTTGGCCGCCGTTCGCCGGTGATGGGGAACCACCGCGAACGGTGGCCAGAAGACATGCAAATAATGGATTCGATTTGGTTTCGGGTCCTAAACGCGGTTTTGAGGTTAGTTTCCTCTAAAACTCATCCGAATAGCCTAGATCTAGCAAAGACCATTCGATTTTTGTTTATATTTTTACCTTGTTTTTTGTTTTTTATCAATCTCTTTTTTTCTTATTTTTTTGTTTCTGTTGAAATGGTTACTAAATCCCCTTTCTTTTTTTCAGATCGAATCCCTCTTATAGGGGTTCGATTTGAGGTGATCTGGAAAAGGAAAGACAGGTGGGGGCCAGTGGTTCGATGCGTGGACGGTGGTGGGTGACGAGGAGATGGTGGCAGGTTTTAAAGGGGAGATTAAGGCGGTGAAAAGGGATAATTATCTGGGTTATCATCTTGTCGGTAGCGGTGCAGTTAGAGATGGCGTGGCTCAGCTTGGAGTCAAACGGCGGTAGCGTAGCTTAGAGTCGAACAGCGGCGGCTGGTTAGCAAGAAGGGTGGTGGTGGCTGGGTTAGGGTTATTAGGTTTAGGTTAATTTTGGGTAATGGGTTGTAATGGTCTGGGTATTGGGCCCGAGTTTGGTTGGGTTTAGGTATTGGATATATGAATTATAGGGTAGAATAAAATGGGTTACTACAGCTGCCCCTCTTTGCTTATTGTTGTGTAACGATAATAGAGCAAAGATGAAAAAGGAACCCATTTTTTCTAGTCTGACTGGGCTTCTTCTTTCTTAGCACGACTCTTCTTCTTTCGTTTCGCTTGATCTGCTCGATCGCTCTTATAAGCAAAATTTTCAAGATGGGGTGATCCATGGGAGAAGACAAAATAAGTTTGGCTTGCTACGACTCTGACGACGATGCAATACCTAAAGAAAATTTGACCTAGCTGCAACACTGATGAAGAGGAAAGGTCCACAAAACATGATCCAGCTACAACAGTAACAAATAGGCAGGATCGAAGGATAAATGTTCTGACATTTGATCTAGCTGCAACATTAACGAAGAGAGGATCGAATGGCGCAGGTTATGATATTAGATCCAGCTGCAACACTAACAAAGAGACTAGATCGAATGCCGTAGGTTCTGATATTAGATCCGGCTACAACACTGACGAAGAAACCCGATCTGAAACAATTCTTCTTTTTCTCTCTTTCTCTTTCTTTTTCTTTTTTCATTTTCCCTTTTTTGTTGTTTTTCTTTTTCTTTTCTTTTTCTTTTTTTCTTTTTTTTTTTTTTTTTTTTTTTGTTTTGGCAACAAGATTTACTAGGAGAAAAAAAGGTTAGTAAATTTTAACCAAGCTACAACACTGACGAAGAGGCAAGGTCTATAGTTAGTAAGGTTAATCCAGCTACGACACTAACAAAGAGGCATGATTGAGAGTTAATGGGATTGATCCAGCTACAACATTGACGAAGAGGCAGGATCGGGAATTAGTGACTTGGTCCAGCTACAACACTGACGAATAGGCAAGACAAAGATTTGACCGAGCTGCAACACCGACGAAGAGTCACAGTCTAAAGATAAAAACTTTTTGATCCAATTGCAACACTGACGAAGAGGCAGGATCAGAGGATGAAAGTTTGATCCGCAACAACTCTGACGAAGTGGCAAGATCTCGAGAAGAAGGTTCGATCTGCTACAACTCTGACGGAGTGGCATGATTTGAAGAAGAAGGTTCAATCCGCAACAACTCTGACAGAGTGGCATGATCTAAAGAAGAATGTTCGATCCGCAACAACTCCGATCAAGTGGCATGATCTGGAGAAGAAGGTTCGATCCGCTACAACTCTGAGGAAGTGGCATGATCTGAAGAAGAAGGTTTGATCCGTAACAACTCTGATGAAGTGGCATGGTCAAAGTTTTGACTTTAATTTTCTCTTTGGGAATTTTTTGGAATTTTTTTATTTTTGATTTTTTTTCTTTTTTTCCCTTTTTTGGATTTTTTTTAAATTTTTTACTTTTCATTTTTTTTTCTTTTGATTTTTTAGATCCTCTTTTTTGTTTGATTTTTTATTAATCTGAAAATGAGGTCCGAAGAAAATATTTGGTCTAGTCGAGTAGTCAACAGCATAACTAGACCTAGAAAATATGACCTGCTACATCATCGATGGTAGAGCGAGATCTGGGAAATGGAGAATCTGCTTCATCGTTGCGGGGAACCACGATCTTCCTGACCTTTGATCACCTTGACTTATCTCTCTAAAAAAACATAGCATTTGCTAATTATTCTTTTATTATGCTTCTTTGGTAAAATAGATGATCAGCTCCACTACAGTTTCAAGGAGATGGGATCTATTTGTTGCATTCATTTCACTAGCATTTTAGGGAGATGAACTAGTTATCGTGCTTGTTCTGCTACAAACAAATTGGTTGTCATGCTCATTCCGTTGCAATCCCTGGGAGATGAGATTGTTGTGCTAATCTGTTCCACCACTTGCTGGGGGGATATGATCTATGAAACTTCATGAACGTATTTGAGATGTTGTGATTAGCATGAGTCAAATGATCCTAGGTTAAATATGTCTAATGAATGCATGAAAAATTCTAGCATGAATGCAAAATGCCATTCGAGAATAAATTTTGGTCTCGAAGTCGACTTAAACAAGTGACATCATCGTCTGCTCGAACTCTATTTGAGTCATCGGGCTTTCTCTTTTTAGATCTGATCAAATTGCAAAAACTTATTTGCCCCACATTCTGCTCAGGTAGTGCCTCTTTTTCTCTTGGGCTATTTATCGACGAGAGTGTCCTTTTTTGTATCATGACTGCTTTTGGTTCCTGTATTGTTAGGAATAATGTAGAGAGGTCTCTTAGATTTGTTAGCTCATTGATCCTTATGTCAACATATGATATTTGTTTAAAGAAGAATAAGACGAAAAAGAGAATTTATTGAAAGTAAAGTTCATGACATTTGGATGACAATTTTTGAATGAAAATCAAGCAAAAAGACAAAATCAGGTGGCCCAAATATCTAGCTAGCGAGCTTTGCTAAATTTGTTCGCCAAAAATCATCATGTGTCTAGGAGGCCTTAGGTGCTTTGACGATATCTCAACATGCACAAATTCTCCTCGTACCGCGGAGCCTCAAGGGAACTAATCATTTCAAGCCTTAGCCAAAATTTGAGTCGCCTTCCTTTTTCAAGTGAAATATTTCTTGACTAAAACTGAGTTCAAAGGGCTGGGCAAATATTTGCCGTCCATTTCAGCCAAAATTAAAGCTCCCCCTGAAAAGGCCTTCTTCACAACATACGAGCCTTCCCAGTTTGGCATCCATTTCCCTCGGGAATCTCTCTGGTTGGGCATGAACTTTTTTAATGCTAGAACTCTTTCCTGGAATTCCCTCGGGTGAGTCTTCTTATTAAAAGCTCACATCATCCTTTTCTGGTAATTTGACCGTGTCAGATGGCTTTTAGTCTTTTTTCTTCTACCAAAGCGAGTTGATCATATCTGGCTCAGATCCATTTCGCTTAATCTAGTTTCAGCTTTGACAAAACTCAGAGGGAAGGAATCTAAACCTCAATGAGTAATACTGCCTCCATCGCATAAACTAAGGAAAAAGGGGTTTCCCTAGTAGAGGTTCTGACTGATGTACGATAAGCATATAGTGCGAACGGTAGCTTCTCATGCCAGTCTTTATAAGTTTCCACCATTTTCCCAATAATCTTCTTGATATTCTTGTTTGGCTGCTTCCACTAAGGACGATACGGTGAGGAATTGTGGTGTCGTATCTTGAATTGTTTGCATACCTCTTCAATGACCTTGTTATTCAAATTCAATGCATTGTTAGATATGATACTTTATGGCATCCCATATCGACATATGATTTATTTTTTCAAGAATCTGCATACCTCCGATTTGGTGACATTGGCATATGTGGCTGCTTCTACCCACTTGGTGAAGTAATCAATGACCACAAAGATAAACTGATGCCCATTTGAGGCCTTTGGTGATATGGGGTTGATGACATCTATATCCCACACGGAATATGGCCATGGGGAGTTCATTGCATGTAGTGGTGATGGGGGAACATGAATTTTGTCAGCATAAATTTGCCACGTTCCACATACACCCTCATGGACTTCTTCAAGGATCTTCTTGGCTTCGACAGCATCCACACACCGCAATAGAACTTGATCTTTCCTTCTTTTATACAAGATTTCGCCATCCAGAACATACTCGCTTGCCAGTCTTCGGAGTGTTCTCTTTTCATTCTCAGTAGCTTGTTCTGGATATTCACGACTTTTTACGTACTGCAAAAGGTCATGATACCAAGGATTTTCTTCTTTCTCACATTCCTCGATATTATAGCAATAAGCCGGAGTCTTGTATATACTCATTTGTATAGGCCTCAAATCAGACCGCTTGTTGACTCTAATTAATGAAGACAAAGTAGCCAAGGCGTCCGCCATTTGGTTGTCTTCTCACAAAAGACAATGAAAAGTAATCTCGTAGAACTCTTTGATCAGATCCAAAATGAGATTTCGATAATCCATTAGTTTGGGATCTCTGGTACCCTATTCTATTCGGAGCTGATAGATCATGAGCATGGAGCCCCATATACCTTTAATGATTTAATTTTACGTTGAATAGAGGCTCGAATTCCCATGACACATGCTTCATATTCTGCTATGTTGTTTGTGTAGTCAAAATCAAGCTTGCTAGGAAAAGGATAATGATCGCCCTCCGGCGATACTAACACAGCCCCGATTCCTTTACCTACAACATTTGAGGTGCCATCAAAGTTGAGTCTCCAACATTTGGCTTCTGGGGTACTTTCTTCTACGGTCGTAATGCACATTAGATCTTTATTTGGGAAATCAAAGTTTAGGGGTTCGTAATCCTCTAGAGCTCGGCTAGCTAAGAAGTCAGCTTTTCCACTTCCTTTTACGACCTTTTGGTTTACATAAACCAAATCAAATTCAGATAGCAAAATCTGCCATCTGACCATTCTTCCTGTTAGTGCAGTTGACTCCATCATATATTTAACAGGGTCAAGCCTTGAGATCAACTAGGTTGTATGATAAAACATGTATTTTCTTAGTCTCCTAGTAGTCCAAGCTAGGGCACAACATAATTTCTCGATTGGCGAATATCTCGCTTCACATTCTGTAAACTTTTTGCTGAGATAATAGATTGCCCTTTCTTTATTTCCTGACTCATCATGTTGTCCGAGTACACATCCCATAAAATTTTCAGAGACGGTTAAGTATAGATCAATGGTTTGTTTGGGACATGCGGCATTAAAATGGGAGGGTTTGATAAGTAGTGCTTAATCTTGTCAAAAGCTTACTGACATTTATTGTTCCATTCTCCCGGGTTATGCTTTTTGAGGAGACGAAAGATGGGATCACATTTTTCGGTTACCTGTGAAATGAACCGAGCAATGTAATTCAATCTACCCAAGAAACCTCTCACTTCTTTCTGGGTGCGTGGGGGTGGAAGATCTTGAATGGCTTTGACCTTGTTTGGATCAACTTCAATGCCCCTTTCATTGACTATGAAACCCAGTAATTTTCCTGATGCAACCCCAAAGGTACATTTGGCTGGTTCAGCTTTAATTGGTATTTTCTCAGTCTCAAGAATAGTTTTCTCAAGACTGTCACATGCTCCTCTTCCGTTTGGGATTTGGCAATCATATCGTCGACATACACTTCAATCTCCTTGTGCATCATATCATGGAACAAAGTAACCATAGCTCGTTGGTACGTTGCCTCTCAATTTTTAAGTCTAAAAGGCATTACCTTGTAACAAAAGGTTCCCCACTGTGTTACGAACGTAGTCTTGTGCATATCATCATGATACATCCTTATCTGGTTATAGCCTGAAAAACCATCCATAAAGGAGAACACTGAGTGTTTTGTTGTATTATCGACCAAGGTGTCGATATGAGGATGTGGGAAATTGTCTTTCGGGCTAGCTTCATTAAGATCCTGATAATTGACACACATGCGGACCTTGCCGTCTTTTTTCGGAACGAAAACTATGATAGCAACCCATTCTGAATATTTGGCTTCTCGTAGAAACCAGCATCGTATTGTTTCTTTACTTCTTTTATTTTCAGAAGTGTATCAGTCCTCATTCTCTGGAGTTTTTGCTGGACCGGTTTGTAACCTTCTTTCATAGAAAGTTTATGTACGACCACACCTGTGTTCAACCCCGGCATGTCTTGGTAAGACCATGCAAAGATACCTTTAAATTCTAAGAGAAGCTTGATAAGATCATCTCGTGTTTTCGCAGTAATGCATCCTAATTTTCACTTCTTTGTTCTCACTTTTATTTCCCAAGTTCACCGTCTCTACTGACTCCTTGTGAGGCAAAATTTGTTTTTCTTCCTGTTCAACCATTCTCAATAAATCAGGGGATAGATCATAATATTGATCCCCTTCAAAGTCCCAAGGTCCATCTAGACACACGCGTCGCTCAATGATAAGTTCAGGATCAATTTTGATATCGCTTGATGTGTTGATATCCGGGGACCTGACACAAAGTAATGGTGTGCATTTGAACAAATGAACTACATTTAGAAAAACGTGGACAATAGTATAAGCGTATGAATGAAGGAGAAACAATAAATAAAGATATTGGCTAAATAATGCACACAAAATGTATTATTTCATTGACATAAGGACAGTAAGCATATGCCCTTTACAAAAAGACCCTTGTTGCTCTTGGGCCAAAGCAACAAGTGTGTTCTGGACATTACTCTGAAATACTCCTAAACACTGCAGGGAGTTCTTCAGTAGTCCAATTGTTTAGAACAGTTTCAGGGGTATAAGGACATATTTCCCTTAGGTATATCCCTTCATTCTCTCCTTCAGTCACTACATTAATATCCAGAGCTTCTAACATTTTTCCCAACTTGGCTTCTTCATCTTTATGAACCTGTTTGGGGTAGATGAATCCCCTTGACACAAAAGTTCCAGAAAAGGCGAGGAAAAGTCATAGGTTCCCAATTGACATGTTCTCCTTTCAGACGGGCTTTTTCATCTCTTTCTTCTTTGCAACCTCACTCCTTCTCTTCTTGGTATTCGACTTATATCCGAGGCTGAAACGGTCCTGCTTATTGATTATGATCGGCGTACTGACCCTACCTTGTAGATATTTCCCCAATCCTCGGCCGTCCCGGGCTCTTCTTCCCATCGTTAGTTTGATTCCCATTTTGTGGCCCTAAACAGTCTTAGAGTGAGAATTCGAATCCCTTCGGCTACGAAGGTGGCATTGACAAACTCAAATGATCAGAATGAATACTCTATGGCCTTCTCATTAGTCTCTATATAAGGAGCATCGCTAGTGATGGAAGCTATGATGTCTTTTTCGGCATTCACGGTGACTAGCTGTTCGTCAAAAATGAACTTTAGTTTCTGGTGGAGTGAGGAGGAATTGCCCCAGCTGAATGGATCTAGGGTCTTCCCAGTAAAAAAATTATATATGGGTTTAATATCCATTACCATGAATTCTGCATCATATGTATTTGGTCCCACAATAAATGACACCTCGATCTTGCCCATCACTTTTCTCTCAGTACCGTCGAAAGCTTGAACTAGAGTGCTACAACCTTTCATATGAGAATTGTCTATTGGAAGCTTGTTCAATGTGGCCAATATCCTCTAACAAAAGTTGGAAAGTGTGTTCTGTTTCTTGGTTTTAGTTTCTAACTAAATTTCTAACGTTGAACAAGTTCACAATTTTCTATTATGGTTTGCGACTATGAGCCACAATAAAAATGAATGAAATTTGTAAAACCCCGAAAACGGTTCCAGAAGGAATTGGGTTCCCTACACCGGAAAGATCTAAAAATTGCATTGACTTTAACCCCAAAAATTTGTCCCCAAGAACTATGAAGAGGAATCAGTTCAAATTCTTGCACAAGAAGTTAAAAGGCTTTGCAACAAATCTGTTCCATTGATTAAAGTATTGTGGAGGAGTCACATTGTGGAAGAGGCAACATGGGAACCGAAAGAGACAATGAAGAAGCAATACCCTCATCTCTTCAATTCAGGTAAAATTCGAGTACAATTTTTTCTTAAGAAGGGAGAGTTGTATACCCCGAAAACCAGTTTAGTCAAAACTAGGTTTCAACAATCCGAAACCTTACACCGGAAAGATCTAAAAATTACATTGATTATGACCTTATGGTCAATTATATTGACATTGGACTCGAATTGAGTCAATTCATTGACTAAGGATCCTGTTGATTTTAATGAGAGACAATTAGTAGGTATACTGAGAAAAATTACAAGTTTAGAGGTACAAGTATAAAGTATAGAAAGTTGAGGGACTAATCTTATGATTAGCCCCTCTCCAAGAATTATCACCCATTACGTGGAGTGAGTAGATGGCTTCCCTTCACTTGAAGGAAATCTTTTAGACATTTGAAATTAAAAAGAAAGATGAGATTAAATTAGAGACTTACCGATTAGGAAAGAACCAACGACCTCCCTTTTCATCTTTAACCTCCAAGCAAGCACCTCCATTGTTGAGGGTTATAAAAGCTTATGTTTTCTTTGATCTATTGATTCTTTTGTAAAGCTATTGCATTGGTAAGCTTAAACCCTCAATAAATTGATTGATTCCATAGATATTGAATGATTAATTTCAATCGAAGCTATTGAATAACGAAATTACATCCAAGCTTTTTGAAGCTTCAATCCATGGATATATCTTATAGTTAATAGCTATTCTAAATTTAGATTTAGATTTTGATATTGTTATATTGATTTCGATATCATAGTATCGATCCTAATAATTCCTATTGTTTTCCCTAGCTCAAGAATTGGAGAAGGAAAGGTCACCATATCCACCTAAACCTAGGAACAAAGGAGTTGTTATCCGAGAGCCATAGGCATTTCAAAAGTCAAGGTGAGTGTAGTCGAAGCCTCGGGATTAGGCTATGTACCATTCCCAGTTTCATTCACATTGTACTTTTACATAGCTAACCTTTTGTTAAGGAATATTGCATCGAACCTCCTAGGAGGCATTGTAGGTAAGCATTGGTAAGTTATCATATTGAAATTGAACATAGCATTGTTGTTATTGATATCATTGTCATCGATTCATTGAGATATAGAAACATTGTTATTGTCATCTACTATATTGAAGCATCGAAATTGTGGTATTCACCATTGAACATAGACATTGTTATTGCTATAGTCTCTGTCATGGATATTGTCATTAGATATTGAAATTGGCATTGTTATTATTATTGAAATATTGGCATTGGAACATTGATCATTGCTATTGAAAATATTGGATATTGATATTACTATTGAACCTTGGATTCGGAAAGACATTGGATGCAATTGGCATGCCATAGAATTCATGAGCTCATTGGTACGAGTGGACTACGGTCCTTGGCTACAACCTTTATTGTAGCAAGGCAGAAGGATTATTGTGATATTGGTCAATTAGTGAGACGGATGGACTAAACCATTCATTGATTGGTGAGGCGTAGGAATTCGTGTATCCACTATCTTGGTTTGATCCAATGAATACTATTAAAATATGTTATAATTGTCATTAAACATGAATCATTGCATTATTATTGATAAAGCATGATTTGGAATGCATTTCATTGTTTTGATATTGTTTATGACTACCTCACTAGACATTATATGTCTAATGCATTTCATCTCACACATTTCATGTTAAAAGAATTATCGTTGGGAGATCGGTGAAGTGGAAGAATTTTGGTAAGTCACTACAAGGCTAAAGTAATGTATATTGTCCTTATGGACTCCTTCTATGGTGGCAAAGTATTCAATGTAGTTTTTTTTAGCTTTTTTTGGGAATATGTTGCGTATATTTTGTATATGTCTTAAAGGCCCTAAAAGTGGATTTGGTAATGGCTAAAAGTAGGGAAACTTGCATATTTGGCTCACAAAGGTAAAAACCTACTAAATGGATTTGTGTGATCATGAATTTGGCATTATTGTAAATTATAGTGTTTTAAACTTGCTGGTAAAATTTCATTGCATTTGGACTTGGTTCGATAGGTCTAATTAGATAAAACCAGATCAAATCTATCATTACAGTACAAGGCGTATCGATACAGGTGATGGTGTATCGATATGGTATTGCATATTTGGACCAAGTCAACATTGGTTAATAGGGCGTGTCAATATGGACTTTAGCATACTGGTATGAAAAGTCAACACTGGAGTTGGATTCTAAAAATTGCATTGGTATAGCTCAGTGGTGTATCGAAACAGATTGACTCGTACCGATATGGCCAAAACTGTATCGATACGGGTATTGGCCATTATATTATGATAACTTATGAAATGTTCTTGGCGCACCGATACGGCTCCTTCGAGTATTGGTGCGGTGACAGGTAATTTTGTTATAAGTCTTAAGAAAAGTTCTAAAACATTACAAATTGGCCACTGATTATTGTTTAGCTTAATTGACGGGGTAAATGAATTCCGATTGTTATGAAAATTTGCATGCACACTAAATAAGGATTGGATATCATTGTGGTAAGGTTAATTTCAAATAAAGGACCTCTAAAACACTGGAATTATAGATTAGTCCCTGTAACTTGTAAAAGTTTAAAATTGATCATAATTTATTAATTATAACTTCGAATCAAGTTACTGTTCTCTTCATATGATTATAGTATCATATTATGTCATCGCTTATTGATTGTTGATTAAAAGTACTGCATCGATCACTATATTATTCTTTGATAACATACTTCGACCCGGTTCTCTATTAGGTCAGGAAGAGGGTGTTATATTTGTGGTATTAGAGCTAGAGTTTAGACGATTCTAGGACTAAACTGAAGTCTATTGCATTGCTATTGTATTACTTTGCCACCTATGAGTTATTTATTGTGTATTCAGTGACTTGCCAACTAATCTGATCTATTTATATTTTAGATATGTCTGAGACTAACGAAGCTCATATTAATAAGCCTACCACCGGTTCCATGATACATGGCGAGGAGATAAAAGGGGGAGATCCTCCGAATCCACCTAATCCCCACCTCAAAATGTTGAACAAGGAATGCCAAATGCTTAGGCTGAATGTTATCGAAACATGGCTAACATGTTCAAGCAATCCATTACTTTAATGAGAGTTGAGCAGGTCATGCAACCTGCTGCACCTATTATCCAATACACTCGGGCCCCTATCGACAAGCTATCACAGCATCGAGCCTATACCTTCACCAGTCAGGATGATTACAATCCTAAAATTGCTAAATACTAGTTGGATAACACGCTAAGAATCTTGAACAAGCAGTTGCAATGTTTGGATGAACACAAGCTGGAGTGTGCCCTCGCATTGCTTGTTGGTGAGGTATTTCATTGGTGGAAGACTACTACCCTTACGATCTCTGAAGACACACTATCTTGGGATTTCTTTTTTTGAGAATTTCAAAATAAGTACATCAACGAGTTTTATCTCATAGAAAAGCACATCATCTTCCTCCATCTCAAGCAAGGTGGATGACCTGTTGAGTAGTACATCCATGATTTCTACAAGTATTGCAGGTACGATGCCGAATACGTTAAAAAGGAGGAAGAGAAGTGCCGAATGTTTATTGTCGGGCTCAGTGACGAGCTACGATCTATGTTCACTATATAGGGCATTATTGATTTCCAAGATCTTGTTAACTGAGTCAAAGCCACTAAAGCAACATAGAAATCTAGAGGGTAGGTGAGTCGAGCAAATTAGAAAAGAGATACATGGATGATTCTTAACCTCTTAAGTGGAACAAGAAGGGAAAGTACCAAGGCCCTAACAGAGTATGTATCCATAGCCTTCCCATACTGGTAATATTGAGAAGCCATAGACCATGACATATTCCTTTGCTAAGGTTGCCTCTGTTGATAGCATTGGAGGCTCGAATCGAAGCTCTTAGTATCCTATATGCAACTATTGTCAGAATTGACATCTAGCTGGTCAATGTCACAGGTCGTCTGGGCCTTATTTCTATTATGGCGAACAGCTCCAATTCATCTGATATTACCCTCTCAATGTAACCAAATCTTCTACTACACCAGCTAACATTACATCCCTTGCTCAATCCTTTTGAGGCAAGGGATCAAGACAAGGATCATCGGGAGCTGCAGGGAGACGTAGTGGCTCGAGAAAATCATCGAACATGCAGGAATCAAAGGCCCCTAACTAGATGTACCATGTGAGGAGTAGAGAGGAGGAGGATGAACCTGATGTCATTGTAGGTACCATTGAGTTGTATTCACATTCTTTATATGCACTGATTGACCATGGTTCTACTCACTCCTTTATAAGAACTATGTTAGTTAAAAATCATAGATTGTCCTCTGAACCTATGGAATCAAGAATCTCTGTAACTAATCCATTGGGTGATTGTGTCACCGTGAATCTTGTATGTAAGAACTACCCCTTAATAATCCAAGGGATTCCAATTTTGGCCAATTTATTGGCATTACCAATCCACGAGTTTGATGTAATACTGGGTTTAGATTGGCTCAGTGAACACCAAGCTTGGGTAAATTTTAGTAAGAGGAAATTGTATCTTCGAGGCCTTGGCAAGGAGAACATTTTTTTGATGAATTCAAGAAACCATTCCTTGTATGCTTTGAAATTGGAAGCCAAGGATGAACCTCATTTATCAAATATTGACATCGTGTGTGAACTCCATGATGTTTTTCCTGATGAACTTTCAGGTTTACCTCTAACCCGTGAAGTGGAATTTGGCATCAAAGTGCAACCTGGAACTACCCCAATTTCCATTGTACCTTATCGAATGGTAGCCATCAAGCTAAAAGAATTGAATTCCCATATTCAAGAATTACTTGATAAAGGCTTCATTCGACTGAGTTCTTTGCCTTGGGGAGCTGGTCCTCTTTGTGAAAAAAAAAAGATGGTTCTATGAGACTATGCATTGATTACTGATAGTTGAATAAGGTGACCATCAAGAACAAGTATCCTTTGCAAAGGATAAACGACCTATTTGATCACCTTAAGGATGCCACTGTGTTTTCCAAGATCGATTTAAGGTCCAATTATTATCAAATAAGAGTCAAAGAATGTGATGCACCAAAAACTACTTTTCGTACAAGATACAGTCACTATGAATTCTTAGTAATGCCATTTAGGCTAACCAAGGCACCGAAAACCTTCGTGGATCTAATGAATCGAGTTTTAAGCCCTATCTTGACAAGTTCATGGTGGTATTCATTGATGATATCCTGATCTACACCAAGAATGTTGTTGAGCATCCTAATCAGCTTCGCATTGTGCTTCAAACCTTCAAGAGAAGCAGTTGTTTGCTAAGTTCTCTAAGTGTGAGTTTTGGCTCACTGAACTTGCCCTCCTTTGGCACATCGTATCAACTTCGGGCATCCAGGTAGACCCGATGAAAATTCAGGTCATTCTTAATTGACATCCATCGAAGAATATTGGTGAAGTGAGAAGCTTCCTTGGTCTCGCTGGTTATTATAGAAGATTCATCACGGGATTTTCTATGATAGCAGCTCTATTGACTAAATTATTGAGAAAAGAAGCCCCATTTATTTTGACCGAGGAACAACAAAGGAGTTTTGACCAATTGAAACAAGTTTTGGCTCATGCACTGGTCCTAACCCAACTTGAGTCCGAAAAGGATTATACAGTTCATAGTGACGCATCACATCTTGGGTTAGGATATGTATTGATGTAAGAAGACAAGGTCGTTGATTATGCTTCGAGGCAACTTAAGCCGTATGAGATGAATTATCCCACTCATTACTTGGAGCTAGTAGCTGTTGTTGTGCATTGAAAATCTGGAGACACTATCTCTACAGAGAGAAGTGCTATCTCTTTACTGATCACAAGAGTCTCAAGTATTTGTTGACTCAAAAAGAGCTAAATCTTGGGCAACGAAGTTGGATAGAACTCCTCAAAGATTACGATCTTGTCATTGACTGTCACCCGGACAAGGCCAACATTGTTATTGATGCACTCAGCCGCAAACCTCTTCCTGGTAAGTATTGTTAATGATCACTAAATTCTACGCATTGCTTTGTGCACCAACTCATTGTAAAACCATTGCATTGTAGCCCCTCGAGCTATTAATGCTCATTTCTGACTTTGGAAACATCAATGTCTCGTAGTTGAACTTCAGGTTCAATCTACCATTGTTTCAAGAATAAAAACATTACAAGATCAAAACCTCAAATTCCAAACTATTATCTCTAGGCTGCAAGATAATCCTAACTTCAGAATTAGCTCTGAAGGACTCTTGTGTTTTTGTGATCCGGTTTGTGTGCCCAACGATGAATCCCTTCATATTGATATTCTCAAGGAAGCTCATTCCTGTTCTTTTTCTATTCACTGGGGTTTGTGAAGATGTACCAGGACCTTCTAGAACTTTACTAGTGGCTGGGCATGAAGCAAGCCATAATCGACTTCATATCCAATTGCCTTACGTGCCAACATGTTAAAGCTGAGCACCGTGTTCCTACTAGATTATTGCAACTCATTGAATTAATACAATGGAAGTGAGAGAAGATCATAATGGATTTTGTTAGTGGTCTGCCTTTAACTTCTGCTAAGCACGATGCAATTTAGGTCATTGTGGACCGTTTCACCAAGTCTACACATTTCTTACCGGTTAGAATGGACTACAATCTTCCTAAGTTGGCTGGATTGTATATCAACGAAGTTTTTTGACCTCATGGAGTCCCTCAATCCATCATCTCTGATTGAGATCCCCGATTTGCTTCTCAATTTTAGAGAACATTGCAAAGAGCTCTGGGCACTAGAGTTAACCTTAGTACTGCTTTCCACCCTCAGTCTAACGGCCAGACAGAAAGGGTAATTTAGGTAATCATCAAAAGACTTCTCTCTTTGAATCTTTGAAAATGTGTATCATTATTGAACCCTTTCGTATAGATTTTAGAATACATGTTGCGTGCATGCGTTATTAATTTTAGTGGGACATCGGAGAAGTCTCTACCCTCATTGAGTTTACCTACAACAATAGTTATCAAGCTTCCATTAAGATGGCACCGTATGAAGCGTTGTATGGCATACGTTGTAGAACTCCATTCTGTTGGTTTGAACTCGGTGAAGGCAAGATGTTTGGCCCTAACCTACTTTGAGAAACCGAAGAATGTGTTACCATCATCCATGATCGCTTGAGAGCTGCCTTTGAACGACAAAAGGCCTATGCTGATTTAAAATGAATGGACATTCAATATAAAGTTGGTGAGAAAGCCTTTCTCAAGGTTTAACCATGGAAGAAAGTTCTGAGGTTTGGCAAAAAGGGAAAACTTAGCCCTCGATTCATTGGACCTTTTGAGGTTATTGACAAAGTTGGCCCTGTGGTTTACCTATTATTGTTACCCTCAGAATTGTGCAAGATTCACGATGTGTTCCACCTATTGATGCTTCAGAAATATAGCTATGATCCTTCGCATATCATCGAGCCTGAACCTATAGAAATTCAACCCGACTTGTCCTATCAAGAGGAATCAGTTCAAATTCTTGCACAATAAGTTAAAAAGCTTTGCAATAAGTATGTTCCATTGGTTAAAGTACTGTGGAGGAGTCACATTATGGAAGAGGCAACATGGGAACCGAAAGAGACAATGAAGAAGCAATACCCTTAGCTCTTTAGTTCAGGTAAATTTTGAGGACGAATTTTTCTTAAGGGGAGACTTGTAACACCCGAAAACTGGTTTAGTCAGAATTGGGGTTTGGCGATCCAAAACCCTACACCAGAAAGATCTAAAAATTGCATTGACTATGAACTTATGGTCAATTATATTGACATAGGACTCTAATTGAGTCAATTCATTGACTAAGGATCCTATTGAATTTAAGGAGAGACAATTAGTAATTGTACTGAGAAAAATTGCAAGTTTGGAGGTACAAGTATAAAGTATAGAAAGTTGAGGGACTAATCTTGTGATTAGCCCTGCCCCAAGAAATATCACCCATTACGTGGAGTGAGTAGATGGCTTCCCTTCACTTGAAGGAAATCTTTCAAACATTTGAAATTAAAAAGAGAGATGAGAATGAATTAGAACCTTACCGATTAGAAAAGAACCAGCCACCTCCTTTTTCATCTTCAACCTCCAAGCAAGCACCTCCATTGTTGAGGGTTATAAAAGCTTAAGTTTTCTTTGATCTATTGATTCTTTTGAAAAGTTATTGTATTGGTAAGCTTAAACCCTCAATAAATTGATTGATTCTATAGATATTGAATGCTTAATTTCAATTGAAGCTATTGAATACCGAAATTACACTCCAAGCTTTTCGAATCTTCAATCCATGGATATATCTTATAGTTAATAGCTATTCTAAATTTAGATTTTGATTTTTACATTGGTATATTGATTTCGATATCATAGTATCGATTCTAATAATTCCTATTGCTTTACCTAGCTCAAGAATTGGAGAAGGAAGGGTCACCATCTCCACCTAAAGCTAGGAACAAATGAGTTGTTATATGATAGCCTTAGGAGCTTCAGAAGTCAAGGTGAGTGTAGCCGGAGTCTTGGAATTAGGCTAGGTTCCATTCTCGATTTCATTGACATTATAATTTTATATAACTAACCTTTTGTTAAGGGATATTGGATCGAACCTCCTTGGCAGAAGGACTAGACCATTCATTAATTTGGCGAGGCGTAGGAATTTGTATATCCACTATCTTGATTCGATCCAAGGAATAATAATGAAATATGTTATAATTTTCATTAAACATGAATCATTGCATTGTTATTGATAAAGCATGATTTGGAATGCTTTTAATTGTTTTGATGTTCTTTATGACTACCTCACTAGACATTAAATGTCTAATGCATTTCAGGTTCAAGTAATTATCATTGGGAGATCTGTGAAGTTGAAGGATTTTGGCAAGTCATTACAAGGATAAACTAATGTTTATTGTCCTTACGAACTCCTAGTTTGGTGGCAAAATAGTTAATCTAGTTCCCTTTATCCTTTTTGTTGGGAATATGTTGCCTATATTTTGTATATGTCTAAAAGGCCCTAAAAGTGAATTTGGTAATGGCTAAAAGTAGTGAAACTTGCATATTTTACTCATAAATGTAAAAACCTACTAAATGGATTCGTGTGATCATGAAATTTGGCATGTTAGTAAATTATAGAGTTGTAAACTTGCTGGTAAAATTTCATTGCATTTGGACTTGGTTTGATAGGTCAAATTAGATAAAAACTAGACCAAATATGTCATTATAGTACATGGAGTATCGATACTGGTGGTGGTGTATCGATACGGTATTACATATTTGGACCAAGTCAACGTTAGTCAATAGGGTGTATCAATACAAACTTTAGCGTATCATTACGAAAAGTCAACACTAGAATTTGAATCTAAAAATTGCATTGATACGGCTCTGTGGTGTATCAAAACAGATGGACTCGTACCGATACGGCCAAAACTATATCGATATGGGTTTTGATCACTATATTTTGATAATTTATGAAATATGCTTGGTGTACCAATACGACTCCTTCGAGTATCGGTACGGTGAAAGGTAATTCTTTTATAAGTCTTAAGAAAAAGTTCTAAAACATTACAAATTGGCCACTAATTATTGTTTAGCTTAATTGATGGGGTAAATGAATCCCGATTGTTATGAAAATTTGCATGCTCACTAAATAAGGAATGAATCTCATTTTGGCAAGGTTAATTTACAATAAAGGACCTCTAAAACACTAGAATTATAGATTAGTCCCTATAACTTGTAAAAGTTTAAAATTGATCCTGATTTGTTAATTGTAACTTCGAATCAAGTTACTGTTCTTTCCATGTGATTATAGTATCATATTATGTCATCACTTATTGATTGTTGATTAAAACTACTGCATCGATCACTGTATTGTTCATCGGTAACATACTCTGACCCGGTTCTCTACCAGGCTGGGAATGGGTGTTACAAAATTTGTTGGAGAGAATTTAAAAAAGAAGCAATTGTGGTTGTTGTTCTATTTGACCATGTTTATACCGCCTTTAATTGTTACTAAGGAAAATATCATTGTAACAAAATTTGCTTAGGCAAATATTACTAGGGCAAACTTAATGGAAGTAAAAACGACTCCAAGAAAACAAACCGTAGATTAGGTCTTATTTGGGACCAAAAAGGTGGTGTTCTTAAGAAGCAAAAATTCATTCGAAATTATTAATTTCCATAAGATAGGGAATAAGTCTTCAGACTATAGAGTTTTAAAGAGAGTCAGAACAAACGAGGTCAATGTTATTATAAAATAGTGTCGTAATAATCGACATGCCAAATTAATGTTTGAAGGAATAAATTTATTACCTTCATTAATGATAACACAAACTAGTGTTGTGTATTTGCTTAAAAGCAAAGATGAAGCTTTAGAGAAATTGTTGTCTATAAGTGTAACATACTCTAACCACCCTAGTAGGATTAGATAAGTTACCAGAATTTCAATCAATGAACCATTCAATTAAAGCTAGTGAGTTCAATTCGTTTTAAGTCTTTCTTGCTCATTAAGTAAGTAATCGAATAGGTGAGGACCCAATAGACAATGCATGATGCACCTATTAGATATTTAGGACCCATAATGCAATTAGTTATCATGATCAATACCATATAGGACTTACTTGTTCTTCAAGCAACCATTCGACTAGATGGAAAACAAAATAGAAATTTTCAACATTCAATGTAGCTATTATGCGTACCAATAGGTGATTACATCATTTACTTAAGAGACCTTAATCAAACATACATGCTTTCAATGTTATATACATCATTCGGCTAGTACCCTAAGTGACCAAAGTGGTCCATGTCTAAACATGTAGATTACTACATTTACTTATTGTTAACTAGCCAACTTCAATAGATCTATTCATCCATTACATGCATAATCCAACCATGGGAATCTAACATTAGGCTAACGAGCATTCAAGCTCAATAAAGTGCATATATGCTCATATAAACATACCATACTCTTTATAGATCATAGATGAAGTTAACATATACAAACCATTACTAAGTGATCATGAATATACATGCCTTATGTGCCACCATCCTAGGAGAACTATAACAAGATAGAAACATACTCTTTCAAGCAAAATGTGACTTGTACGAGCCTAGACTTCAAGATAGGATCCAATATCAACCTGAATCATAGAAAAGAGACTTGAATAAGCAAAGCTTAGTGAGTGAGTTCAAGTTACAAGGCAATCAATACAATAAGTCTCAACTAAGAACCATCTAATAGAGGGTATGGTTCCCCTATCAATAAGGAACCATTCGAAACAATGTAAACAATACTAAATGCTTTTGCTTAATTTTAAATCCAATATCAATACAAGGTTTGAAATTTAGACATGCTCAATCATCCAATTCGAATAACAATAGGCATAACATGTCATCTGAACACAATCAATGTCTCAAACTCAAGCAATCTCATATAAGCAATGTTCAAGCAATGTCTCAATATCCAAAGTTAATGGCAATCAATTTTCCATTACTATCAATTAATGCAATTCAATATAACAATAGATTCAATGTACATGATATATAAGTTCATTTTAGGTATATCCTTGAGAATCGATTACTCAGTCTAGATACTCGAATTCCCAACCAAACTATCGCCAATAACAATAGTCAACATGGTACAAAGTACCGGTCAAATCCCTCCTACTGTCGCCAATTAGTGAACAATGTCCCAGACCGTAGCTCACCCCGATAATGAGCTCTATGGACTCTATGGCATGCCAACTATATCTATTACCGACTCGAGACCAAGGCTTACAATAGTTATCAATTTCATTCAATTTCAAGCATGGTTCAATTCAATGTGCACATTTTGTGCCAATATCCCCTTTCAATCGAATAGGGTTCAAAGCCAATATCAATATTCCAATAGTCAATGAGGGTATGTCAATCAATATGTCATTAAACAATGAATTGAGTTACTTCTAACTATAACAAATATGCTTCATTTCAATATAGTTCAATTAAGCCATAAGCATATTTTGGCAATGAATTGCAATTCAAGCATGCTTCTCAATCAAGTAACCACTCAAAATTTCTCAAAAGAGCATTTACCTTGCTAATGCTCCATAGCAAGCTCATTACACGATTTATACAAAGAATCAATAATTAATTCAAATCATAAATGGAATTGGAGAGGTTACCGCACTCTCCAAACTTTAAACTACACTCACAGGAATTTTTCGAGCTATTGACGTTCCCGGATCGAAATCCCTTTCCCTCTACTAGCTCGCTAATCAATGTGAACCCCTTTCTCCTCAATATCCACTTGATCTATCATTCATACAATGCATAGTGTATTAGGTAAAATCCAACAACCATTTGAGTCATTATGTGACTCCATACACTCAAGCATTCAATTCAAAACATCAAGACTGTTGCTCCCTGGCAGCATGTGCACTACTTGCTTAAATGTTCATATCTTTTATTCCATATGTCAGAATTTCAAACCGTTTACACTGTTTGAAAGCTAACTTAATTTTCCTTCTAACCATATTGGCCTTGCATTTTTATTCATAGTGAATTAATAAAGTTCTTTATTTCAACATAGACGAAATTATGACATTGGATAGTTTGCACTGTCCTTAGAGATTAGTCTCTACAAACTATTTTATAACTCGAAATTCGATTCCGTTTGTTTCATACAAAATTAGACATACACATGATTCTGTACATATAAGATTTATTCCCTAATTTGTTCTATGTGATTTTCTACAAAATTTTAAACTCACTGCCCAAAACAGAGTCTTCTGGACAGATTTCCTTAAGTTAGATTCTAGCTTCATTAATCACTTAGACAAGGGTTCTAACATGATTGTTCAACATATATACTCATTCATACATGTCTAAGTTAGTCCAATTATGTGTCAAACCTATAAAAATAGGGCAATTGAGCAATATTTTTGAATTGATTCAATAAGACATCATCTCACTAGAATTTCGAGCTATAAGAATTTTAATTCGCATGTCAGTCATCAATTCTAGTATTCATCTAAGTTTTTCCAGCAATTAACATAACAAGTCACCATCAATTTGGTTATTGACAACATCAATTTCTCCTACTCATTCGAATGGCAGTTCCAATTTCATGGATTGATCAATCAGTTGAACTTCTTAACTAATTCATGGCATCAATTCACTAACTAATCATCCAATTCATGTAATTCAAGCAAGAATTTAAAATCTACATGCATGATTTGAATCTATAATGCACTGAGGAAGAGATTTTATCTTCCTATCAAGATAATATGAATGCTAGCAACTCCAATTCTTCCAAATTTCAAGCTTGAATCCATGAACAAGGAGTTTTCTCACTCAATTCTTTTCTCTGCTATTTTTGTTCATCCTTTTGGCACTATAGGGAAGAAGATGATAATGGATCATCAATTAACTCTCCCAAAATGACTAATTTGCCCTTGATTGTCCACTAATTAATGACATGTGTAGGGGCATTTAGGAATATAAGAATTTAGCATTGATTCCTTCACAGTGTTATTTGTTTCGGTTTGGTCACTTGTAATTTAGGTTACCACTTTTTCATTTATAGCATTCTAGTCCTTATTAACTAGACCTAGTATCTTACTTTCAATCAATTAGGGATTAAATGAAGGCATTGTTGTAACTTCCTTTATACTAGTTTTGAGGATATTACAATTCCTTCCCCCTTAAAGAAATTCATCCTTAAATTTATCTGAGGGGAATTGACTTCTTTATCAAGTATTTGAATTGGCTCTTCATCGTACGATAGATCAGGATTAAGTTCCACCTCATCATGTTCTAAAACATGTGATGGATCCTATCGATATTTCGTCAACATCGATACATGGAAGATGTTGTGGATTCTATTGAATTCAGCAGGGAGTGCTAGCTTGTAAGCAACTGATCATTCTTTTCTAAGACTTTGAAGGGTCCAATGAATCGAGGGCTTAGTTTAACCTTCTTCCCAAATCTGAGGATTTTCCTCCAATGAGATACCTTCAAGAATACATAATCTCCTACTTGATATTCAATGTTTCTTCTCTTGAGGTCGGCATAAGCATTTTACCTATCAAAGGCCTCTTTCAGTCTACTATGGATCACCCGAACTTGATTTTCAGTTTCATGAAGCAATTCAGGTCCTAAGACCTTGTTTCCCCCAAATTCAGACAAGCATAGGGGAGTTCTACATCTCCTGCCATAAATATTTCAAATGAGGCCATTTTGATAGAAGCTTGATGGCTGTTGTTGTAGGCAAATTCGACTAATGGTAGGGATTTCTCCCAGTCTTTACTAAAGTCGATAATGCAAGCTCGAAGCATGTCTTCACGCACTTGGATTACCCTTTTAGATTGTCCATCGGTTTGTGGATGAAGGCAGCGCTAAGGTTCAGCTCGGTTCCCATAGCTTCTTGAAGTGCCCTCAAAAATCGAGAAGTAAAACGAGAGTCCCGATCTGATATGATAAATCTAGGAACACCGTGAAGTCTGGTCACTTCTTTCAAGTACATTTCGGCTAGCTATTTGAGGCTCATGTTCATTCGAACAGGTAGGAAGTGAGCCGATTTGGTTAACCTATCAACGATCACCCTAATAGCATTATTTCTCCTCAATGATGAAGGCAATCCCGATACGAAGTCCATTGTTATACACTACCACTTCCATTGAGGCATTTCAATGGGTTGTAGGAGTCTAGTAGGTAGTTGGTGTTCGGCCTTTACCTTCTAGCAAGTGAGGCACTTCGATATGAAGTCAACAATATTAGCCTTCAATCTCGGCCACCAATAGACTTCCTTTAAGTCCTTATACATCTTGATCACTCCCGGATGTATCGAAAAAGGACTACTATGTGCTTCTTGAAGCATTTCCCTCTTAAGGATTGGATCATTGGGTACACAAACCCGATTCTTGAAGTATAGCAAACCATTTGATCGAAAGGAGAATTTGGTGCTCGTTTTGGAATCAATCTCTTTCAATATCTTTTGAAGTTCGGGATCATTTTGTTGAAGCTCTTTGATCCTCGAATTCAAGTCCGATTGAACTTGAAGTTCTGCCATATATCTCAATTCTTTAGGAGCTTAAAATGGGCATTGAAAGTAGTTGAAGCTACAATTAAATGATTTCGATTAGTGGATTTCATATTATCCATTCGAATAGAGGGATAAACAAAGTTGGAAATTCGTATTCGATCTTACCAACTGAATGTTTGTGACTGAGCGCATAAACCACAACATTTGCCTTGCCTGGGTGGTAATCAATGATTAGGTCATAGTCTTTTAGTAGTTCCACCCATCTTCGTTGTTGAAGATTTAACTCATTCTGAGTTAAGATGTATTTTAAACTTTGATGATCCACAAAACTCTAGATCTTTAATGCAAACATGACTGCAGCTAGTTCCAAGTCGTGCGTTGGATAGTTCAATTCATGTGGTTTGAGTTGCCGAGAAGCATAGGAAATTACCTTGTTGTCTTGCATCAATACACACCCTAAACCGAGGTAGGAAGCATCACTAAAGACTATAAACTCTTTCCCCGGTTCAGGTTGGATTAGAATAGGAGCTTGAGTTAGGACTTGCTTCAATTGATCGAAGCTCCTCTGTTGGTCCTCAAACCATTTAAATGTGGTATTCTTTCGAAGGAGTCGAGTCAATAGAGTAACAAGAATCGAGAATCCTTTCATGAATCTTTGGTAATACCCAGCTAAACCGAGAAAACTCCTAACCTCGCTAATATTTCTTGGAGGTCTCCATTCGATGACGGTTTTAATCTTCTTAGGATATACCTTTATCCCTTCGACTGAGATAACGTGGCCAAGGAAGGATACTTTTGAGACCCAGAACTCGTATTTGCTCAATTTGGCATATAGCCAATTCTCTCTTAGTGTTTGGAGTACAATTCAAAGATGATTAGCATGTTCTTCTTTGTCCTTCGAGTAGACGAGAATGTCGTCGATAAAGACAACCACGAATTTGTCCAAATAGGGTTTGAACACTCGGTTCATTAAGTCCATGAAAGCTGTTGGAGCATTGGTTAGCCCGAAGGTCATAACTAGGAACTCGTATTGACCATAACGAGTCCTAAAAGCCATTTTGGGTACATCCGAGTCTTGTATTCTCATCTGATAGTACCCCGATCACAAATCGATCTTGGAGAAGACTTTGGCATCCTTGAATTGATCAAACAAGTCCTCTATCATCGGCAATGGATACTTGTTCTTGATAGTGAGCCCGTTTAGCTGACGATAATTGATACATAGCCTCATCGACCCATCCTTCTTCTTAACGAACAATACGGGTGCTCCCCAAGGTGAAGAGCTGGGTCAGATGAAGCCCTTGTCTTGAAGCTCTTGCAATTGTTTCTTAAGCTCTTTGAGTTCAATAGGGGCCATTCAATATGGAGCGATAGACACTAGATCACTCTCAGGTTGAACTTCAATCTTGAATTTGACTTCTCGAATAGGGGCAATATTAGTAATTCATTAGGAAAAACATTAGGGAAGCTAGAAACAACAAGGAAAGAAGTCACCCCAAATTCAACTTCATCACTTTTAATCATAGAAGAAAAGATGCTAATAGGTTTCTTATCGATCAAGGTAATGGATTTTTCTCCTAAACCACGGAGAAACAATTTTCTCTTTTGGCAATCTACCCAAGCTTGATGCTTTCCTAACCAATCTAATACCAGAATGAGATCGAATTCAACAAAAGGCAATAACAATAGGTTGGCTAGAAAGGGAAGACCTGAATAAACAAAGGGCAATCCTTACATATTTGGTTAACTATTAAATTATCTCCTAAAGGATTGGTAACAATTAAGCTACAACTAACATATTCAGGCTTTAATTTAAGCTTTTCAATTAAAGGGGTCTTATGAATGAATGGGTTGATCCCGTATCAAATAAAGCATAAATAGGGTAAGTATCGAGGTAGATTGTACCTACTATTACATCAGCAGACTCCTCGTCCTCTCGCCGCCGGATGTGATAGACTCGAGCAGGTGCCCTGAGACCTTGATGTGTAGCATTATACCCTTGGCCTTTGCTATTTCTATAGTTGCATGAGTTAGCTTGCTTCGAACCCTTTTCCCCTAGGTGAAGGAGCTTGATTCGATTTGTGAGAAACATATGAAGGTAACTTGTTCAGATTTTGGGGGCAATATTTGACATAGTGCATCGTGTCTCCGCACAAGTAACAAGCATTATTGAGCTTTCTACAAACTCCGGTATGGTTCATTTGATAATTCTTGCAAGCAGGGATTTGGGTCTCGCTCCTGGTATTCCCGATGCTATCCAAGGGCACCATAGGTGTTGAGGCTCTGGACATAGCTTGGGGCTTGGGTATATAGCTACCCTTAGAGAAATTTCCCTGATTGGAAGAATTTCCCCCTTGGTGTTTTTGTTTCTTATTGCAACAATGAGACTTATGATCATCCCTCGATCTTTTGTTATCTCGGGACTGATTCTCCGATCGTTTTGCCGAAATCTTCATCTTGGATTCGGTAGCTATGACTCGGTTGACCAATTTTTGGAAGTCAGTAATCCCCAAAGCATTGAACATGGGGCCTAACTCATCATTGAGTCCATCTATGAACATTCTAAATTTGTCCTCTTCTTTATCTATGAATTCTGAGCCGTATTTACAGTATTTGCAAAACTCACTAACATACTACTTGATCGATTTCCCTCCTTGCTTCAGATACAAGAACTTCTTTTTGCGATAAGAAAGATACTGATCACTAATATACTTCTTTTTGAATTCTTTAAGGAAGAATTCCCAAGTGACAGCTTCTTTAGGTGTTGGCAAGGTAGTAGTCTCCCACCAATTCAGTGCCTTCTCGGCCAACAAAGCTACTGCACTATAACACCCCTACCCCGGGTTAGTAGCGAACCGGCTCGGGAGTGTTACAAAGCAAGAACAAGGCAATAATAGATTGACTCATCCCTATTCGACGAGTTACTTAACTAGTAAGCAACCAAGCATACTTAACTTAACATACAAGCAATCTCACATTTTGATTTCAATTCATTATAGGTTACTACTTTAACAATTCAAATAACATCATCTTATACCACTATCAATTCGAATGGCCTAAGTGTGCAACATACTTCCATTTCATTTCGATGTTCCCTAGATTGAAACATGTACTAATTTCATACCTAAATTTACTAAACATGATCATGTTAACATATAATTATATGTATCTTGTCTCCAAACAAGTCATACCATTCGACATTCACTATACAAACACACAATACACTTACAACAAGGTATGTTCACACACAAGTGATTATATAATTTCCAAGGCATTCGAATGGTACATATCAACTAGATCAATCACTTGAACATTCCATTTGTATATTCATATATGCGCAGCAAAACACTTTTCCATTACATATAATTTAATTTCAATACAACTTATTTCACATTGTCAACGAAGTTCATAACATAGTAGGCCCACACAAGTACAAGCAATCAAAATGCATGCACAAGTTCACTATACACAATCTAAGTGTCACCAACTAGGGGAGTACAAAACATGTATGAACCATACTTATGCTATGCTTGTGTCTTGCTTCTAAACTCAAGGAATCAGCTTCAGGATCAAGCAATCGATCAAATCCTTTATCCTGTAGTTGGGAAGAATGAAAATAATAGTGATAAGTACAAGAATGTACTTAGTGAGGTAGTAACTAGTTCTAACCAATTGTTATATCAAGTTTTGGGTCATTTGGTCAATAATGATCCTAGCTAAGGATTCCAAACATTCGACTAGCATAAGAAGTAGTAGACAATGAATCATAATTCATGTTTTCATAACAAGAAATCAAGCAAATCATGCTTACATAACAAGTAATCATGCAAATCGTGCTTACATGACAAGTAACATACAATTCATTGCTTTCATGTTAAGTAACATTCATTATATAACTTTCAAGACAAGTAATATGTATTATAAGATTTCTATTTCATTTGTTATCATCTAAATAACCCCCTTGGTACTTAGTTTGTATAGGTAATTGAGTCTCCAACCAACTGTCACCACAAGATGCACCGTAGTGCTGGTCAACCCTCCTATTGTCGGCAAAGACAACATACGTACCCTCCGTCTGTCGCTAAATAGGGGCCTTAGCCCTGGACCGTAGTCCACCCTAACACAATGAGCTCTAGTTTCTAAGGCATGCCTTCTACCTAATCCAACTAGCTACCAAGGTTGTTCGATTTTAGCCATTTATACAAGTGTTTCAAGTTCAAGATCATGTCAAGTTTTCAACAAGTTCATTACATACTAGGCTCTTAGGCCAATTGAGCCATAGCTCACATATCATGTAATTCTAACGTGTTCATTTCATCAAGTTGGGATAACATTTCAAGCAAGTTCTTTAAGCATTCGATCACATGCCACATCACACATACAAGCACCAATGTTACCACTTAAACATGCTTAGCAATCGAATCATACATAAATTCAAGGATGTGATCAAAATTTCATGCATTACTTTAATCATACTTCCCTTATTAGGCCAAGTCCACGTTAGGTCCATTTAAACATTACAAGAATGTAGACATGCAAGCATTGGTTAGGACCTAGTCCTAACCCTAGAAATAACTACACTCACAATACTCCAAGCTTAGGTAGTCTTGGATCCACACTCATTTGTTCTTAGATTTAGGATGTTCCACCCTTTTCCTTTTCCTCCAAGTTCACTCCTAGTTCTAACACATTACACAAGTAAATACATATTAAAACAAGTTCACATAATCATTCAATCAAGGCAATGTTACTAGTACACAGCTTATACAAATCTGGCAGCATGTTCATATATATTCTTTACTACACATAACTACACTTCTCTATACTCTAATTCATGTAAAACAGGGCAGTAACTATTGTCCCAAAACTGTATACAAAACTGTGTACAATTACCTAAACTGTTGCTACTAGGTAGCATGTACTATGCTCACTTAAACATGCATAACTTTCATTTCGCACATTGGAATTTCAATTGGTTTATTCTGTTGGAAAGCTAACTTAATTGTCTTTCTAACCATATAGGACTTGCATTTTAGTTCTTTGCCAATTAATACAGTTTTTAACTTACAGACAGAGCAATTTACAACACTAGACAGTTTGCACTATCCCTAGTGTTTCTTCTCTACAATTCATTCTACAATCCAAAATTCAGTTCTGTTTTCTCCTAATGAATTTAGACATGTTAAGGCATTATGCAAAAAAACTTCAGTCTTAAATTCCATTTATACAATTTATGGTGATTTTTCAAAGTTACTGCCCAGAACAGAGTATTCTGGGCAGATTACACTAGGTTGAGTTTCTAGCTTCATAACTCATCTAAACAAGATTCTAACATTGTAATTCAACTTATTTTCATGATCTTACATGTCTAGGTCAGTCTAATTTACCTATCGTTGTGCTTAAAACAAGGCATTATAATGCTATGTTCAATTTGATTCATTTAATCAATCAACATATCTCTAATTCTCCATTTGAGCAGTCCATTACCTAGTCTTAACTAATCCAACTGTATACATTCATTTTCCAGCAAGCTATTTACTCTATTCAAGCCTCAATTCATCCAGCAATGTGACCAAATCAGGGCATTATACAATTAGCCTATTTACACATTTTCATCTAACAAAACAGTCCCTATTCTCAATTTCCAACGACCATATGCATTCTCTTTAGCAATTTAGCTACTAACACTCACAATTTCAAGTACTGTTAGAAGCTAACATCATCCTAACATGCATAACAATCATCCTATTCAATTTAGGCAACAAGAACATCACAATTTCAAGATTCAAGCATTCTATAAAATGTAGGAATCATGCAATTTACCTTCTCCAAGCTAATTTGATCAAAGTTTAATCAAGAAATGTGAATTGAAGATGATCTGTGAAGATTTCTCTCCCCCTTTCTCTCTCAAACAATTCGGCTATGGAGGATTTTGGAAGGAAGAAGATGATACAATTTTTGTTCATCTTTCCCCCTTAGGTGCCGTAAGTCATCACTCACAAGGCACATCATCAAATGAGAACATGTGTCTAGGCCTCCAATTCTAATGCAATTTACATGCAATCCCTAGAGCTTTGCATGTTCACATTTCCATCCTTCCATTTAAGCCTTCTAGTTTTAATTTCAATTCAATTTGGTTCTAATTTCACTTATTTGATCTTAAAGATATCTAATGTTCTTTCTTCTTCAATTTGATTAACACATAATTCAATTAGTCAATAGTTCAGATAGTGGTAACCTTCCTAGGCCAAGTTTAGGGTGTTACATGCACACTCCAGTTTGTGTTCATCTAAGCACTGCAGTTGCTTAGACAAGATTCTTGTCGTATTCTCCAGCCAGTACTCTGCTTCTTCTGGCTTTTCCTCACTTGTTCCAGTGAAAGTGTAAGCTCGGCGTTAAGCTAACTTGTCAATTGTAGCTCTTGCTAGTTTTGCTATCGGAGGGTCAAGAAGAGTTGGAGGATTCTGTCTCATAAAGACAATCATCTAATTAAACATCTCCTTCAAACTGGAGAAGCACTCTCGTTGAATAGGATGGATCACGGGAACTTCCTACCGAACTTGTTGAGGTTCAGCAGGCTTTTGAGGATCCTGGTTCATCGTTACGCTCCCTCCCTCATTGGAGGAGCCAGTCGGGCTTTCATTATCCTTGCCTAATCTTGTTTTAGACATTCTATATATAAGGACTAAGAGAAGTCAAGCTCAAGTCACAATCCAATCAATATTCAAGTAACTCATAGGTGGCACCTAAGTGATCAATGACAATAGCCTATTCATGCAATAGACCCTAGAATCATGCAACATAAAGCTCTGATTACCATTCTATAACATACTCTAACCAGCCTAGTAGGAATAGGTAAGTTACCACAATTTCAATCAATGAACCATTTAATTAAAGCTAGTGAGTTCAATTCATTTTAAGTCTTTCTTGCTCATTAAGTAAGTAATCGAATAGGTGAGGACCCAATAGACAATGCGTGATGCACCTATTAGATATTTTAAGACCCATAATGCAATTAGTTATCATGATCAATACCATTTAGGACTTACTTGTTCTTCAAGCAACCACTGGACTAGATGGAAAACACAATAGAAAATTTTCAACATTCAATGTAGCTATTATGCATACCAATAGGTGATTACATCAATTACTTATGTGAACTTAATCAAACATACA
Organism: Hibiscus mutabilis; assembly: GCA_019671005.1. Classification (NCBI taxonomy): domain Eukaryota; kingdom Viridiplantae; phylum Streptophyta; class Magnoliopsida; order Malvales; family Malvaceae; genus Hibiscus; species Hibiscus mutabilis. The sequence goes on from CM033745.1 coordinate 31,498,997, forward strand.
TGCTTTCAATGTTATATACATCATTCGGCTAGTACCTTAAGTGACCAAAGTGGTTCATGTCTAAACATGTAGATTACTACATATACATATTGTTAACTAGCCAACTTCAATAGATCTATTCATCCATTACATGCATAATCCAACCATGGGAATCTAACATTAGGCTAACAAGCATTCAAGCTCAATAAAGTTCATATATGCTCATATATACATACCATACTCTTTATAGATCATAGATGAAGTTAATATATACAAACCATTACTAAGTGATCATGAATATACATGCCTTAGGTGCCACCATCTTAGGAGAACTATAACAAGATGGAAACATACTCTTTCAAGCAAAATGTGACTTGTACGAGCCTAGACTTCAAGATAGGATCCAATATCAACCTGAATCGTAGAAAAGACACTTGAATAAGCGAAGCTTAGTGAGTGAGTTCAAGTTACATGGCAATCAATACAATAAGTCTCAACTACGAACCATCTAATAGATGGTATGGTTCCCCTATTAATAAGGAACCATTCGAAACAATGTAAACAATACTAGATGCTTTTGTTTAATTTTCAATCCAATATCAATACAAGGTTTGAAATTTAGACATTTTCAATCATCCAATTCAAATAACAATAGGCATAACATGTCATCTGAACACAATCAATGTCTTAAACTAAAGCAATCTCATATAAGCAATGTTCAAGCAATGTCTCAATATCCATAGTTTATGGCAATCAATTTTCCTTTACTATCAATCAATGCAATTCAATGTAATAATAGATTCAATGTACATGAGATATAAGTTCATTTTAGGTATAGCCTTGAGAATCAAATTACTCAGTCTAGATACTCGAGTCCCCAACCAAACTATCGCCAATAACAATAGTCAATATGGTACAAAGTACTAGTGAAATCCCTTCAACTGTTGCTAATGACCAATAACAATACTTCCTTCCTACTGTCAGCAATTAGGGAACAATGTCCCGGACTGTAGTCCTCCCCTATAATGAGCTCTATGGACTCTATGGCATGCCAATTATATCTATGACCGACTCGAGACCAAGGCTTACAATAGTTATCAATTTTATTCAATTTCAAGCATGATTCAATTCAACATGCACATTTTGTGCTAATATGCCCTTTCAATCGAATAGGGTTCAAAGCCAATACCAATATCAATATTCCAATAGTCAATGAGGGTATGTCAATCAATATGTCATTAAACAATGAATTGAGTTACTTCTAACTATAACAAACATGCATCATTTCAATATAGTTCAATTAAGCAAGAAGCATATCATGGCAATCAATTGCAATTCAAGCATGCTTCTCAATCAAGTAACAACTCAAAATTTCTCAAAACAGCACTTACCTTGCTAATGCTCCATAGCAAGCTCATTACACAATTTATACAAAGAATCAATAATTAATTCAAATCAGAAATGGACTTGGAGAGGTTACCACCCTCTCCAAACTTTAAACTACACTCACAGGAATTTTTCGAGCTATTGACGTTCCCGGATCGAAATCCCTTTCCCTCTACTAGCTTGCTGATCCTTGTGAACCCCTTTCTCATCAATATCCACTTGATCTATCATTCATACAATGCATAATGTATGATAAGTGTTCAAACGTACTATTTTTCTTACCCTTTTTACTCATATTATTGTTAGACTTAGGCTCATATTAGTAGCATAGTTAGCCATTCATGCATTAATCCATGTTTCCTTCCATCATTGAGCTTGATTACATAACTTGGTAGTTTTTGTGGAAAAGATGCTGCTTTGGTGTGCTTTGTGTGTGTATGTGCAGGATCACTTGCCAAAGCAATGCCGAGCTAGTTGCCAGGGCAATGCATGAAGGATATGCCGAGCTAGTTACCAGGGCAATGCATGAAGGAGACGCCGAGCTAGTTGCCATGGCATTTGTCGACAAAGACAAAATGCAATAGGGATGTCGAAATTAATGACTTTACAAGCCCAAGATGACATGGAGCAAGGCCCAAGCTGATAGTGCCAACATATGTTTACCCACCACCACCATTTCCAGCAAGATATCAAAAGCACAAGTAGGACCAGCAATTTAAGCGCTTCTTGGAAGTTCTCAAACAATTGCAAATTAACATTCCATTGGTAGAAGCCCCTTGAGCAAATTCCCAACTATATAAAATTCATGAATGACATTCTGTCCAAAAAGAGAAAGTTGGGAGACTTTGAAACTGTTACTCTCACTGAGGGATGTAGTGCCATGATCCTTAACCGATTGCCACCAAAGCTGAAAGATTCAGAAAGTTTCACCATTCCCTGCACAATTGGCAACAAATTTATGGGCAAGGCGTTATGACTTAGGAGCCAACATCAACTTGATGCCAATGTCAGTTTTTAGGAAGCTTGGCATTGAAGCAAGACCTACTACCGTGACACTCTAGTTGGCAAACTGATCCTATGTGCATCCTAAGGGTAAGATTGAGGATGTGTTAGTAAAGGTAGACAAATTTATCTTTCAAGCTGATTTTATCATTTTGGATTATGAGGTCGATGTTAATGTTCTGGTTATTTTAGGTAGGCCATTCCTTGCCACGATTAGGGCTCTTATTGATGTTCATAAAGGGGAACTAACAATGCGTATGAATGACCAACATGTTACTTTTAATGTGTTTCAAGCTTTGAAATGTGTAGATGAACCTGATGATTATCAAGCTGAGGAGATGATGGAGTCCATTTATACTGTAGACATGGCACAGTTATGCCAGGATACAGAATTTGATGCCAGCATGCTTGATGGCATAGCTGAATTGTTTGAGGAGTCTGAGGAATCAGCCTTGGAGGCTGAAGATGTAAGTTATTTTGAGCCACTATAGTTGGCCGGCGGATTAAGAAATTATAAGCAAGCGTTGGGTTGGACCTTGGCAGATATCTGAGGTATTAGCCCAACCATTTGCATGCACAAAATCATTTTGGAAGAGTACCATGGTAGAACCATTGAAGGTCAAAGAAGGCTAAATTCGAGCATGAAAAAGGTAGTTAAGAAAGAGATCATAAAATGGCTTGATGCTGGGATCATTTATCCCATTATTGATAGCTCATGGGCTAGCCCGGTGCAATGCGTGCCAAAGAAAGGTGGCACGACTATGGTACAAAATAATGAAGCTGAGTTGATTCCCTCCAGGACCATCATCAAATAGAGAGTGTGCATGGATTATAGAAGGCTGAATAAGGCTACAAGGAAAGACCACTTCATATTGCCTTTCATCGACCAGATGTTAGACATATTGGCAAGTAAAGCCTTCTATTGTTTCTTAGACGGTTATTCGGGTTATAATCAGATTGCAATTGCCCTTGATGATCAAGAGAAGACCACATTCACTTGCCCTTATGGGACGTTTGCTTTTAGAAGGATGCCATTCAGCCTAAGTAATGCGCCACAACATTTCAACGTTGCATGATGTCCATTTTTTCGATATGATCGAGCACAACATGGAAGTGTTCATGGATGATTTCTTAGTGTTTGGTAAAAAAATTGAGGAATGCATTCATAGTTTGGAGCAAGTTTTAAAGATATGCATCAAAACAAACCGAGTGTTGAACTGGGAGAAATGCCACTTCATGGTAAATGAGGGCATTGTACTCGGCCACATGATGACTAAGAGAGGACTAAAAATTGATCAAGCCAAAGTGGAGGTAATCAAGCAATTGCCACCTCCGAAACGGCTAAAGGTATATGGAGTTTTCTAGGTCATGATGGTTTTATTGGCGGTTTATTAAAGATTTTTTGAAAATTGCTAAACCTTTATGCTTGTTGTTGGAACATAATGCCACTTTTTCATATGACGATTCTTATTTGAAATCATTTTAGGAACTTAAAGAGAAATTGATTAATGCCCCTATAGTCATAGCACAAAATTGGAATGAGCCCTTTGAGCTCATGTGTGATGCCAGTTACTATGTTGTTAGAGCAGTTTTGGGACAATAGCATGGCAAGGTTTTCCATGCCATCTATTATGCCAGTAGAACCTTGACTGAAGCACAACTTAATTACTCTACAACCGAGAAATAATTTCTTGTTGTTGTATTTTCTCTTGATAAATTTAGATCTTATTTAATTGGTAACAAGGTTGTGGTTTATACAGATCATTTGGAATTAAAGTATCTCTTGGCAAAGAAGGATGCCAAGCCCAGACTAATCTAATGGATGAACCAATATTGTTTAAACAATGTGATGATCAAGTGATTCACCGATGTTTGCCCAAGGATGAACATCATAACATATTGCACTTGTGCCATGCTGCACCATGCGGAGGCCACTTTGCCAGGATGAAGACTATGCCAAGGTGCTACAATCTGGGTTCTTTTGGCCAAATCTACATAAGGATGCCAATGAGTATGTCAATGCATGTGGCCGATGCCAACTAACATGAAAACATCTCCAATCGATACGAACTACCACTTCAGAATATTATGCTTGTGGATTTATCTGATGTATGGGGAATAAACATTATGGGTCATTTCCCTCTGTCATTTGGTAATGTATATGTTCTTGTGGCTGGTGACTATGTATCTAAGTGGGTAGAGGCTATTGCCCTGCCATCAAATAATGCCAAGGTCGTTGCCAAGTTTTTGCACAAACACATTTTTACCCGATTTGGTGCTCCTAGAGCAATAATTCATGATGAGGGTACCCATTTTAAATGTAATATAATCTCTAAAGCTTTGCGATATGGTATACAACAAAGAATTTCTGCATCGTACCACCCACAAACAAATGGGCAAGCTAAGTTTCAAATAAGGAGATCGAGAACATTCTAGAGGAAATTGTAAATCCAATAAGGAAAGACTGGTCTCTGAGACTAGATGAGTCCTAGTGGGCTTATAGGGCTGCTTTTAAAACTCATTTGGTTACTTCATCGTTTTGACTTGTTTTTGGTAAACCATGCCATCTTCCATTTGAACTTGAACATAAATCCTACTGGGCCATCAGAAAACTTGACATGGCATGGAGAGTTACCGGAGAAAAGAGATTACTCGACCTCAATGAGTTGGAGGAATTTAGGACACATACCTATGAGAATGCTAGGATCTACAAGGATAACTTAAGGATAATGCTGAGGCAATTTGAGATAGGCTAGCATGTTCTATTATTTAATTCCTGACTTAAACTATTTCCAGGTAAACTCAAATCAAGATGGACATGTCCTTTTGAAGATGTAAAACCCTATGCTCATGGAGCTGTAGACATTAAAAACTTAAGGATATGAGAGACTTTCAAGGTAAATGGCCAACTTCTAAAGCATTATATGGAAGGTGAGCAAGTCAATGCCAAGGAGGTGATCCTCTCGGTAGAGATAACTTGAAAAAACTGGCAGGTTTGAACTTCTTGTAAAAACTTAGGTTAGTTGTTTTTATTTGTTTTAGGATTTAGAATTTTTCTACATTTTTATTCTTGTTAATTGTCATTTTATTCCCTTGCTGCGATAAACAGTTTCCTTTAAGTGTGTGCATAGTTTATTTATAGGAACACTGCCAGGAACAATTTTAGATTGGATACTAGTATTTTTGCAAAATGCAATGCCATGCACCGTGCTAATGAAGCTTGGCATGCAGCGGATTCAATGATGAAGAGAAGAGACAAAACCTAGTTGATCGGATGAGAGATGATTTTCTTGAACCATTAGCCCTTAGCCACCCAAGATTTCACCTAAAGATTATGTTAGAAGTTAAACTTAACCTAATCTTCCAATCACTTTAAATTCTTACCCAATCACTTAACCCTATCACTTATCACCTTATCCTATCACTTTACACCTTAGCACTTCACCTTATCAACTTAAACCCTACCCCAATCAAAACCTTTTGAATTCCAGCATTATATCGTAATAAATTGGCTATCATCATTAAACCCATTTAAACACTCTTTCTTTTTTCATTCTCACCCTAGTCGATTTTTCAAGAACCATAACTCTCTCAACCCTTCACTTTTCTTTGCACCAAGAAACCGATTGTCTTCTTTCCCTCTTCCCTTTACTCGATTCCTTCCATTCATCTTTTTGATGGCTTCTTCATCTACCCCTTTCAAACGTTTCTTCAATGAAGAAATCCGCAAGAAGTTTGAAACAAGCTTTGCCTCGAGATCCTTCGTGTATGAGAAGCACTTTGACTTCCAAACTGGAACCACCGTGAGATCCCCATTGGAGTTCATGGCCATTGTTGACATGCATAAGTGGAGTTCCTTTTGCCAGCAGAAAGGAGAGATTTACGCCACCATTGTGCAAGAATTTTATTTGCATCTTATGACAAAAGATTCTTCATTCTTGATGATTCAAGGTAAGTGCGTGCATTTTGATGAAGGGTATGTTAATTCATTATTTTCTTTGAATGATGTAAGAGATAAGCACTTTGACTATGCTGAGTCTATGACCGCTGCCAAATGTAAGAAACTATTGGCCGACTTGTGTGAGCTGAGCACAGTTTGGACATTTTCATCAATGGGCCATCGGACGGTGAAGAGGTTGGTGTTGAAGCTAGAGATGCATGGCCGGAATCACTCCATCAAGTCAAATTTGTTGCCTACATCTCACAATGAGACTGTCTCGAAAGAGAGGCTGGTTTTGTTACACTCCATTGTCAAGGGACGCATGATCAACATTAGCAAAGTCATCATCGATGAGACTTATAAGTGTGCTGCGAAAGGTAAAGGCAGCTTGTTTTTCTCTTTGCTTATTTCTAACATTTGTGTGTGACATGATGTGCTTAGACTTGATGAAGATTGAGGCCAGATTATAAAGGGAATGATAATCACGACTGCCATTTGGAAAAACCGCACGGTTGTTGAGCCTAAGGATAAGGGCAAGGGAAAGATCAAAGCTGCCACACCAAGTCCAAAGCCAAAGGTAGAGCTAGGCAGTGTGCCAGAGACCATGCCAACCAGTTCATTAGCAGTGTTATCCCAGGTCTACCATCGCCAAGAGATTATGCTTCAAAAGCTAGAAGTTGTCGAGGATCTTAATGCTAAAATGAGGCATTACACCAAGGCAAGGGACACTATTAGCAGGGAGATGCTTGAAAAACTATCCCCTGAAGTGGCACCACCTTTCCCAGTTTTCCCTGCCGAGCCCTCGAGCAATGAAGATGACCTGCCAGCCATCCCAACCAATCTAGCTAGTCTAGTTAAGCCAGTTTAGTTAGTCTAGTTTAGCCAACCAGTGCAACCAGTTTTGATTCAAACGCCACAATTCTTGTGTCCCCGATGCCAGTTGAATTTGCCAACACTGATTCCTCATCTGAATCGAAGGAAAATCTAGTCAAAACACCCAAAGTTAAGCCAACTACACCGTCAGTTAAACCTGCAAAGAAGAAGGAGGAAGTTGGAGCCTCCATTGCTACAAAACCACCAATGGCAAGAATCAAACACAAAGCTCCAAACCATGGAAGCTTTGTCAAAAGGAAGACCCGGGTCACACGGGCAGAAGTCACACAAGAGGAAGTCTCTGAGGGGGAGTCATCTTCTACTTAAACTCATTTGCATTCCATTACATTGCATTCACATAATCATGTATTTTATTTTTCTGTTTTAATTTTGTATATATGTGTTGTTTCATGCGTTGAGGACAAAGCACATCTTGGGTTTGGGGGTATGTGTTTCCTCACATTTATGTTATGTCATGCATTTCATGTTTAATTTTTGTTGTCATGCCATGTAGGTCGTGTAGATTAAATGCATACCAAACCACTAAAAAAGAAAAATTTTCCTCAATTTAATTTCGAAGAATGATAACATTTGTTAGGCAAGTTTAATTTGATTTAGGCATCTGTCCAATGAGGAAAACTTTAATATTTGGTTGTCATGCCATGCCAGCAGAGTAGTTTGCCAAGATTGCTTGATAATTGATCTCTAGTTTAGGGAATTGAATTTACACTTAACACATGATATGCATCTAGTTCCCTAGCCAACTTAGACTATTTGAAGCTATGCTCAGATTCTAGAAAAAAGAAGTTGAAAAAATGATGCCATGGTAAAAAGAAAATAAATAAGGTAGTAATGTTTTGCCAAGGCAATAAAAATGAACTCTCCTCTACCTAGGGATAATAAGTTACTTGGGGATTCGTGGTAGCTCCCTCTTAGTTCTCAAGTCCAAAACCCTATGGTATGAGTTGAAGAGAAAGCCTAGTGATGTCTAGATTAAGGTGGGGATTCAGGGTATGCCCCCTTTTATCACTCACGCTAAATAGTATCATAAAGTAAGTTTAAATTAATGCCAATAGAACCCTCAGCAATGAAAGAAAATGATATGAGTTTAGGTAGTAAAATGGGATAAGAGAGTGAAAGGATATTGGATGCATATTGCCTACACATCATGAACTTATAATAGAGTTATATTGTTGCACTTGAAACATTACCTGCTTGGCATTATTGCACTGAGATACTGAGGACAGAAATAGAGCCAAATTCTGCTTGCTAGTATCTGTTGACATTCCAACCAAAATTTTGTCAAGGTAACTTTTTTAGTTTTTTATTTTTCTTTGCAATGAGTTAGGTTTGGGGGTGTGTTACCTCTCCAAAAGTACAGTTTTTGATGACAATATTGCAATACTCTTGCTTGCTTTTAGGTACATTTAGTTGCATTAGGTTGTTAGAATCATGTATTTGCACAAGGAGTTTATTTTGTCTAAGCCAGTGTGAAGGGTTATTTTTGTGGCTATTTTGCAAATTTGGCATAGGATTATGCGCAAGAAAGTAATACAGTTAGGATTGTCAAGGAGAATGCCAAGTGTTATTGGCACAATCATGCCAAGCACTTGTTGGTAGTGAAGTGCATCTGATGCCATGCCAAGAGGATGTTGAACCCTGAAAAAAGTAGGACATGATCAGGGTTTTAAGAAAACATATTTAGATCAATCTCTAAAAAATTAGGGATAGGGTTGTGCCAAGATTGGATGGCAAGTTCATGCCATGTTTGGATGCCAAGGCAACATCGGCATGATGACATCAGCCCTAGCTTGATAAGCTATCACATGATGTCATCCCTAGCTTGATAAGCTATCATATATGTCATCTCTTGCCTGATAAGCTATCATACCGATCGAGTATGATAGGACTCTATCTCTTATCCCTTGATCTTTGAAATTCAAATGTAGTGCTCATCTCATCTCTCCCCTACTCCCCTATTTAAAGACCGCACAAGCAAGCATTTGAAGAGGGGATTCGACAGAGAGAGAGTGAAGCCTAGAGTGATAGAAGTGAAGGCTTGGAGTGACTGAGGAAGCTGGTTCAACCACTTGACCGAGAGCCTAGATTTGAGGGCTGCATCGAGAGACCTCTCTCGCCATTTCTCTTTGGTTTAAGTTATTTTATTTCGTTTTTAATGGAGATGTATTTGAAAATGGTTATTGGTTTGTTGGATAACTCCCTCACCATGAACTAATTTCATAGTAGGTGAGGGATGTTTGGTTAAAACATTTTTGTTATGTTTTAAGTTTTGATAACAAATCATGTTTTCGGCAATTGTTTGTCTTCTCGGCATACTTAAATTTTTCCTAAATACTTTTCCACGCGAGAGCTGGCATAGTTGGCTTATTGCTTCCCAATATCTTAGCAGACTTGGGCTGGCAATGATTGAGTTGTTGATTACTAAGGAGAGAAGCTTCGAGAGAAGTCGTTCAAGTAGATGAACTTACTTCAAGAGTGATATCTACCCCTTCGGAGTATAGATTGGTTTTTTAACAAATCATTTTATTTAAAAAACACTATAGAGATATAAGGGTTTTTACATGATCGGTTTATGGCAATGACCATCGAGAGAGGCATTGCTTGTAATACCCCTAACCCGGCTTAGGAGTAAACTAAATTAGGAGGTGTTAAGGAACAAACATTCAAGCAAAGATATGACCCTACTCACTTCGTAAACAAGGTTGGCCAAAAAGAAACAAGGGAAATTAAAAACTTTTTAAACCATCATTAGTTCTTAAGTTCAACTTTAGATTTTGAAACATGAATAGAAATATAAATAGATACAAGCTATCGACAATTCACACCTTTCATTAACTAATGTCATGCTTTACTCAAACCATCGACAAAAATTCATGAAGCATCAAAGATTATTCACCAAAGGAAAGCATGAATTGGATACGATTAGAGTAAAAGTTCTAGGACATCACTAGCTGGCATCAATTATATTCTTTCCAATAGCCACTAATTTAACATTACCTTACTCAAGTTTATTATCTTAATTTCTAACAATTTGGTTTAACATGTAGCTCAATTACTCACCTACATTGTCTTTTTGTTATACACATATAATTTTGGTCCTTAAACATGTATGGCATCAAAAGATCTGGAAACTTAGATCACAAGCAATTTATATAATCGACCCTACGATCATTCTACCATTCATATCATATGGAAAGCAATCAAATAAACAAGCTATCTAATAACTCAATAATAAAAAGCCAAAAGAGTAATTAAAAGGCCCATTACAATTCAAAATGCTCCTTAGAGCTTCTCATAATATGTACAAACCATAATAAAAATTATATGCTTTATGCAATGATTAGCTAAGTGCCACCATCATAAGAGTTCTAAAAAGGGGTTGATCTGAACCATATGAAGTTCCCTACACTCGTGATTAGCTCAGAAGTAACCATAAGATTTGCCGACCTGCAAGGTATTAGGAAATAACACTATAAGCGTTTGCTTAGTGAGGTAGTGTGAGGTTCTATTTAGAACAGGGTCCATTAAACTCTATTCGATTGATCTTTTAACATCATTAGTTGAGCTTCAGGTAGGTATTATTGTCGATCGAAACTAATCATATAACTTAATTTCAATTTATCAACCTTAGCATTTAGAAGGTAAGGCCCAAGATAACTTATTTTGAAACATAATCTTCATCTTATGCAACAACTCTATTGTTCTATTTACATGCCCAAGTTTCGTAGAAAACACAACCTTGGGTTACCTTGTTTAACTTTAAGGTTCATTTCCTTCTATTGACATACTCAAGTTCCGTAGATAACACAACCTTGGGTTACCCTATTTAAATTTAAGGTTTATTTCAATCTATCCTTAGAATATGTATACAATAGTTCTAGTACCCACATTTAATCAATCATCTTAACATAAGACATTTCTTTTCATAGATAGCTATATCTCATATATTGATTATACTTGTAAATAAATAGACAATATATAACTTTGTATTCTACTTATAAATTTTCTTGGATTTTGCCTTCTTCAAAGATTATCAAAACATAAATTTCCCATCATCCCATTCTTATACTTGCTGTCTCATTCTTCATATAACTAAACAGGTAATCTATGTATTTTCTAAGTTAATTAGTACTCTCCAGGGATCGACATTTACCTATAAATACACAATATTTGCTATTTAGGTTTCTATCATGTTCTACTGCCAAGTGATTACCAAACTTACAAGCTTTGTACACTTTTTTATTAAGCTTATTATTAACATCATTTACTAATCACAGTCAACCTCAATGTAAACTTCCGTTTTATAAACTCTCCATACTAGTAAATTACTTGACTTTTAAGTTATCCATCATTTTATTTATATCAAGTACATGGATACGGTTTAGGTTCAATTGAAGGTAAATCTTCAATAATCGAATGATTAAATCAAGTTTCATTGTAATTTCTAATGTCCTCTAAAACATATTATACTTTCCTTGGCACTTGTAATAAGCTGCCTTACTCTTTTTTTAACTTATAAGCACTATAATTAGTTGACTTAAGCTCGATCCTAGCCATAATGTGCATGTTTCAATGCAATTAGTCCATTCTTCGTAGACAACCTATTACTTGATAAATCCAGAATTTTATAAAGACCTAAGAAAGCCTCTTTGTGCGTATACTTATAAACTTAAGCTTACTAGAATTACTCATCGTTTCTAACACGTGAACCTTGATTATATCTTAACTTACAGATATATCTTATTAACCAAGCATTTAACTTTATGATTCAATTACACCTGATTTGTTATTTTAACATCATCATTCCTAGTACAAATTTCGATCTTAGCTTTACGGCTCTAAAAAATAAATAATTCTAGAGTCACTTATATTCCAATACAAACATAGCATGTGCTAAATCATAGATAAACACCCATCCAGGCATAGCAAGTTCATAACCATATAACAACCATCAACCATATCAATTACATTCCCTTAAAATGATCGAATGAGTGCAATCTTACTTAATGATTTCAGTACCCATACAAATGTACGTATGAGTTTTTCCATTAACTATTAAATAGCTTCTATAGGCATTACTATAACTTATTGAATCAATTAACTTCTATTGCCTCTCTTTCGAATCAAGTATTCTCTTTTAAATATATACATATTTAGATATCATGAGGAACCAAATATCATTTGTTATAACAATATTTGTAACTCTTTACAATAATTACTACAATTTGAGGTACCTACCCATTACCTATCATGTGAATTAACATTTTCAATGTACGTTAGATAGTTTCCATTTTTGTCCAATTACTTATTACAAAACAATCAAGGTACCAACTCTTCATGAATCATAACCATTCTTTCTTTCTTATATATATGTTAGACATAGCCTTGAGAATTGGTAACTCAGTCTAGATATACGAGTCCCCAACGAAATTGTCGCTCGTAAACAATATGGTACTCGCAGTACTGGTCAATCCCTCCTACTGTCGCCAAATGACCAAACACAAACTTCCCTCCTACTGTCGCCAAATAGGGACCACTGTCCCGGACCGTAGTCCAACCCCAACACTGAGCTCTATGGACTCTATGGCATGCCAACTATATCTACGACTGACTCGAGACCAAGGCTTACAATAATTATCATTCTTATCAATCATTGAGCTTAGCTCCATTCGAAATGCACTTCAATGTGCCTTTACCCTATTTACATTTAGGGTTCGATCACAATATATAGAGACCATTGTCTCATAATTTACATTCAAAGGCCCATGGCTACTTCTTAATCAATCTTTCATTAGCAATAGATGAGTATAGCTTATTCGATATACATGACAGAGTATCGTTACCATTTTCTCAATTAAGGCTTAAATATATTTCATCATGAGATCTTATATATCCTTTTACACTATCATAGGCCTATAGCCAATTCATTGGTCAATCATTCATAACTTTGTTTATGACATATCATCAATTATTCACTTAAAGTATATAATATACTCATCCATATAAACTTCGATCATCACTTTACATAAATTGAACATTTTTCATCTTCATGACAATAATATATATATTATCGTTAGCATTTCGGCATATCAGATTTCATGACATGGCAATTATTCAACTTCAAACTATCTTTTTAATCAATCTTTACAATACAAGTATTCTCGAGGAATACTTACCTTGCTTCCAATTTAGCATAACCAAAAGCTCAAGCATAACATTCAATTGATTCTCTTAAGCATAATCTATAAATAAAAACAATACTCGGAAAGGTCGAATTCCCTTTCCGAGACTTTAAACTACACTCACCTCATATCCCGAAGTTAGGGGATACCTGACTCCTCAATTTCATCTTGTTACTTATCCACCCTTTTCTATCGTCTTCTTAATCTAAATATATCAAACAATGTAATCATGTATTAAAGTCAAGATCAATCTCGATCTTTCACTTAAACAATTCATTATTCGACTTTACAAAAAGGACACAAAAACAGTCCAACACACGATTAAATACACTCAGAATTGGGGCAGCCATCTTGTACACAATTTAATTCAATCAAAACAGTCTTTTATCGTCTTAAATGTTCGAAGAACAATCCTGCTTTAATGCTAACACAAAACAGTCCACAACCAATTTTAAATGCTTAAAAAAATAGTCCCGATTGTATCATAAGGTCACAGGTCAGTCCCTTGTTACAATTATACACATTTATACACCTTGAAACAATCCTTAGATTTTTTTATTTTTAATCAAATCTGCCCAACTAAGTTTATAAATGTAAACACACATTGAAAACAGTCCATTTCTTCACTAAAATGGCAAAAACTAGGCAGATTGTATGTTCCTATATTCTTACTTTAGCAACCAAATTCCCAAGACCATTTTCTACGTAAATAAATCGATCCATAACCACGTATATACTTAACTTAGCAGTTCCATTATTTATACAAGCATACACCATCAGGACTGCCCAAAAATATATATATATTCTTATCAAACTAAAACAACCTTCTATGATTGTATACATGGATGACAACAACCCCTAATTCATATGTTCCTAAAATATGGCAGTTTCTCAAGTTTGTATATTAGCTTCCATTTACAACTTTTACACTTTAATTAATCGGAACAGAACAATAAGCACATATACATTTATAATTCGGCTTTTAACATAATCTTAAATCCCATAACATCTCAAAACGATCACAACTTATTCTTATACTTAATTATTTACATGTTCAAGGCAGCCAAGCTTGTATTTATCACACAATGAAACTAGTTTCTAGCTCTCACTTAACTTATTGGTCGATCAATGATCAAACAACCTACCATTTAATCAGGTTACATAACACACAATATAAATTATACATACCTACAATCGAACAATCAAAAGTATTTGTTTCACACACAAAATCAAAGCTAGAAAAAGGAACGAAATTCCTTTCAATCAACCATACATAAGTCCCAAATTGGCACGAGTTCCTCAATTAATCTTAAGCTGGTTTCAAACGTGATCTAACCATTCAAAACACTAACTTCTTAATCTATGCATTTCATTCATTTCAATTAATTAAGGACACAAAAAAATGCTATAGCAAAAAGCCTATAAACGTTAATAGTTCAACCCATTTCTTTGAATTCCTAAGGAAATCAAGCATGCAAAGAGAAAAGGAAGCATTTTCATACCTTCCAAAGCTTCAAATCGAACTACACCTAAAATTCATCAACCATCATCTCATCTTCCTTTAATTTTTCTCAAGGATTCTCACTCCCTTTTCTATCTACATTGCTCGGTTTAAAAACTAAATGGAAAGAAAGAGATGACTCTTACCCATAGCCGAAAGTCCATTAAGGACACCTGGCCAAGTCCTTCAATTCTTAAAGACTGAGCATGCAAACATTCATTTTAACTCTTTGTGCAAAGTGGCCCTTCTTAAATTGGTCATTCAATCTATCCCATGATTCGAATTGGTCCTTAGGAAATGACCACTCACTTCCTTATTTCTCTATTTTAGTCCCAACCTATTTATTTAGCCTAAAGGATGACAAATTAAGGCACATTAGTACTTGATCAAAAATTGACTTATAATTATCCCTTATTTAGAATGTTACAAGAAATGAATAGGAAGGACACATTAGAATGGTAACATTCTACTAGGCTGACTTTAGGGTATTACATTGCTAATGTTGAATCTGCTCGGCAAACCATGCCAAGACCGGTTGGCATCAAGGCTGGCATAGCATGAAATGTTGACACTAGGCATTCCTTGCCAACACTCATCCTCATTAAGAAACCTTCCTTGGCAACGTCTTACTCTATTTTTATTTCTTTTATTTTAATTCTTTTAAAACCAATTTTCAAAACAATCATTTTTTCTTCCAAGACAAGTAACAAGCAAGCAATCGATTCCAAGTCAATCTCTGTGGGATCGATACTCAGATTAACTGATGTATTACTTGCAAACCATGTATACTTGCACGCAAAAGCCTCTTGGCACTATTTTACTAATACATACATTTTGCCACTTTTGCCAACATTCACATTACACATGTTCTACAGAGTCTACTCCAACCTTCATCTTCTTTCTTTTGAAAGGAAGAACTGAAACAAAATGAGAGAAAGAGAGTGGGAACAAAAGCTTCAGAATTCTAAGAAGAATTAAACAAAATTTGGTTCAATCTTTGGGTTTAATTTGAATAGCCTTAAAAGAATGGTGATTTTCTTCTCCTTGTTATTCTTTCATGATTGAGTTGTTGATGCTTTTGGAAATTATGGTTTTATTTGATGATGTATATATGAATTTTTAAGCCTTGTAATACAATGATGTGGTTGGACTAGTTATATTACTTGAATTTAATCAATTGGAAGGTTAGAAGTTGTACCATGTTCGAATCGATGCATGCATGATTGTTATTGTTGAATTGATATAGTAATAGAGATCATGTTTATGGAAATTCTAGATCCAATTGACTCATGTACACATATTGATTTTGCTATGATTCTATGATAATTGAAAGATGGTAAAAATGCAAAAGAAAAATCATGCTTAAAGTGAGTTAAGTATTCGAAAGAAACTAGTCAATGGTGTATTTGACAATTAAGGATTTTGTTAAGCTGGAATTAGTTTCATAATAGTAGGTAAATTTACTCAAATCAAATTTGGTGCCTATTATATACATGTACATGTATGAACTCTAATTCGGGTAATGGGCGACTGTTTCTATATTTAAAATGAAACTAGGATGTGTTTGGAATTGTTATGAATAGAGATTATTTTTATAAGGGCTACTTCACCATGATTTGGGGCTGCTTTGATTACCTAAGGTCTGATTTGGTATCATAAAATAGGGGAAAATCTGCTCTGACAATTAAAAGGTTGTTTGTGCTAAAACGAATATAATAGGAACTGTTTTGTTGTGTATAAAGATGTGATTACTTTAAGAAGTGAGAGGAATTAACAATCTTCCTGAGCATTGCCTTTTAATTGTGACTACTTTAAAATTGTTTATGCATGATATGAAAGTGCAAGCTTGGAAGCAAGGTGAGTGCCTTGGTGTAAAAGGTACTTTTATAATGAAATGTGATTGAAAGAATGATTAGAATATAAAATGCCAATCCTGTCATGGTTGCTTGTTTGAGTTTGAAAGATGATCTTGTGAATAGATATGGTTATTTGTATAATTGTGAACAAGTCTAATCATAAATAGTTATGTGTTCTGATAAGAGAAATTGGGCTCAATCCATTCGAATAAGAGAAGTTGTGAATGTAATTTACTTGTGGTAAACATACCCTTATTCCATTGTGAAATTGGGGTGACGTAAAAATGTTATGGAATTTATGAATTGGAGCTTAAAGTATGAATGCTCACTATGATTGCTTGTAAAATGAAAAGTGCATATTGAACGTGCAAAATACTATGTAATCTTGATAGAATGAATACATTGAAAGTTATGAATGATTTATTAAATGAAATGTTGGCTATAAAGCCTTTTGAATAAGTGGATTGAGGCATGGGAAATCACATGTGGTAATCATGCATAAATGTATACCCTTATTGAAGGGAGAATGAAATCTTTGAAAGGATATATTGATGTGGAGCTATGCTCATCATGTTTAAGAAATGAAAGGAATATGTTAAAGCATTGGTTTCGAGTCAGTCTTAGGTTTAGTTGGCATGCCATAGAGTCCATAGAGCTCACTATTAGGGTGGACTACGATCCGGGACAATGTTACCTATTTGGCGATAGTATGAGGGAAGTGTGTGTGGTCACTTGGCAACAATGGGATGGATTGAATGGTACCGCGAGTACCATGTGTTTTATAGGTGACAGTTGGTTGTGGACTCGTGTACCTAGATTGGGAATTCGAAACTCAAGGCTATGTGATAAACAATAATGAATGAATTGCTAAGTTAAATATGGAATATGGTAACTTGTTTGTTAAGCCATGTATTTACTTGATGTATATGGTTCGTTGATATGGCTATGTTAAAGATGATTTGTGGTAATCGGCTTGATAATGAATGAATTGCTAAGTTAAACATGGAATATGGTAACTCGCTAGTTAAATCTTGTACTTACTTGATATTTGTGAATGGACTCACGGTGTTATATGCATACAACAATGAAATTCATGTGATATAAAATTGGAGAATGGTTTGTAATTTTAACGTAAATTGAATATGTATGGTTGATATCACTTGGTGAGTAGATATTTTTGATAACTAAATAATTCTCATGTATGAACAAATAGAGTCGATTGTCTTACTTAAGCAATCCATACTTAATACTTTTAGACTATCAATGGTAGAGAAAGGAACATTTTCTGATTTGCTATTGAAACATAAGTTATAGTGTAAGTTACTTAATGAATTATAAGGTAGAGAAATGAATATGAATGGGCTATATTTTATCCGAATACCAAGAGTATTGGGAAATGCTAGGTTTGGTTAAATGCTAAACAAATATGAATGAGCTATGTTTGAATAAATGCTAATTGTGTATGAATGGGCTATGCTATGATCGAATGCGAAGAAAGAAGATAACTGTTTGTTAAACTAAACGTAATTGAATAAGTACAAACAATGCTTGGTAAATAAGTGTTAAAGAGAAAAAGGGACCTTTCATAGGACTTTGTGAATCCTTGGTTTACAAGTTGTAAAGTAGTTTATGATGAATGGGATAGTTCTATGATACTTGTATGTAATAGTTTTGGTTTAATTTTAAACCAACTTAATTTAATGTTCTAAGTCTAAAGGAGCATTTAAAGATTTCTTTTATAAACCTTGGTGTAATCCAATCAAACCTCGAAGCTTGATTCTAGTTGGACTAAATCATAACTAGGAACTACTGGTATAATCTAAATGAATGAAACCTTATGAGTTAAGTAACTCATATAGTAATATGAACTTAAAAAGAGTTTCATACCTAGCCTATATATATTTAGTAAAGGAAGTTAATAATAAGTTATTTTAAGGAAAGAAACTATGAAAGCTTATAAGTTTAGAAAATTACATGATTATGAATCTTGGAAGTAACTTATATGTGAATAAGGTGTAATTGTGAATTACTGTTTAACCTATGGTGTATACTGTTTAACTTGGGAAATACATATGTTATGATTAGCTTGTGATTGATTAATATTGGATGTTATAATGGATAACTTGGTTAAAATGTAATTATCACCTTTGCCTACATTAAGTAACTCAAGTTATGATATAACAAGTCCATTACTAGAGTGTCAGCTAAATGGTGTATTGATAGCCTTTGAGGAAATAGAACCCTAGAAAATTTATAAGTGTAATACAAAGAAATATGTTAGTTACTTACATGACAAGTATATTGAATTTATCAAATTTAATTAGCTGGTAAAAGAGACGGCCTATGAATGGATGTTTAATTAAGCAAGGGTACTTAAATGGATAAACTCATACTTTAATTTGGCATAAAATATTCTTAAAACCCATATATGAAATTCTAATGTCGTTCTTACAAAGAAACTCTAGGACTGTGGTTTAAAGCTCAATGTTTCATTATAATAGCTTCTGTAACAAGAAATCTATATTGTTTGAATTGTTTGGATGTTATCCTTGAAATGCCAAGGTTGAAACTTTATGATTGTATCATGTTGACTATTTGATCATATTGATACTCACCTAGAACATGACGAAGCTTGGTATTAGATCATTAAATATATTATAATAGGTTATTAAATCATATTAGAACCTCACACTACCTCACTAAGCAGACGCTTATTATGTTTATGTCATCACATTTTAGGTGGTGGAGTCTCAGGTTGCTTTCGAGCCGGACACGATCACCGGGAAATTTCATATGGCTCGAAAGAACCTTTATAGAACTCTTAGGATGGTGGCACATGATTGTTATATAGGCATTATGCATGTTAGGCGTCATCGATCATATATGTATTTATATGATGCTTTTGGGAGCATATTAAATTGTAATGGGCCATTTATTCTTTCATGATTCCTTGATTGTGGAATTCTCATAGTGGTTGTGTTATTGGAATGGTAGATTATAATCATGGAAAGAAATGCTAAAACTAGATAAACATCTTGTGGTAAGCTAGCATGCATGTATATACTTAACATGTGATTTATGCCAGGCTTAAATAAAAATGAAGTAGCTAAAGCACGTAGTTGTTAGATTTGCAATTTTGAAGGACGATTCAAATATAAGTTCACTCTTGATAATGCCTAAATGAATAACATTTGTCTGACTACGGGATTAATCAATAAATAAGATTTTAAGTATCAAAGTTGAATAACTACGTAGTTTAAGAGATAAAGAGTCTTTGTATGTACTTATATACACGTGGTAATCTTTATTATATATATGCTTGGGAGTTAAGTGATTTGATATCCTTATTATACATGGTAAATGGTAATGTATCATTTGACGTGATTCATAATACTTATTTGAATTAGAAGGCAATTCATTCTATCTTTGTATTGCCAAACTTGAAAAGAATTGTTGGTATACACTTAGCTAAAGACATCTTTACATGTTTATTTTGAACTTATAAAGGATTTTGAGTCTTATTTGTTTTAAGCTAAAGTTATAATTAGGTATTAGTACATGAGTTCGTCTCTGAATGGGAATCATATTATGAGTTCGAAAGACAAATTTTCTCCTGTGATAGGATATAAGAGTATGCCATGATACTAGTATTGAGGCACATTGTTCTGCATGTATGTTTGATTCTACCTGATCGGTGATTGAAGCTAAGAATGCTGAGTAGATTAAAAAGTTTAAAATTATTCCATTTTTCTGAAAGACATTTTGTATTGTTTGATAATTGTTCTTAACTTGATCAAGATTCTAAGGAAGTTTGCATAAAAACATGTTCTATGCCGGTCTTTTCTTAGGCCAGGTAGAGGGTGTTACAATTTGGTATCAGAGCATGGTTTAGTCGATTCTCAGACTAAATCGGAAGTTATTTCATCATTATCAGTCATTGTTCCATCTAGAAGTTTAATTCTCTGTTAGAATCAGTGGTTTGTAACCATTATGATTTGTTATTTTATTTTGAAAGTCAAAATACATGGAGATATTCTGAGTTTATATTGTGAAGTTCTTGTCAATATTAGTAATAACTTTGTGATAGAATAGTGAACTCCGATATTCGGTTAATGAGAAATTTGAGGACAAATTTATTTAAGGGGGGAATTGTAATATCCCCAAAAATTATGGCCTAGAAGTTGTTATCAAAACGAATGTGACTTGAATTGAATTTTGTAGGGTAACTCTAATTTTATCCTAGAAGTATATTATAAGTTCGACCACAATTTATTTTTATGAAAATTGTCAATTATTAGAAAAAATAAGTTGATGGGAGACCATTTTGAATCAAATACTAAAGTACATAGCTTGCCTAGGAAGGACCAAACCATACCTATTAAAAAAATCAAGGGCTTGCACACATGTTGCCTCTTAAGAAGGTATGTGTGTATTTGGGGGCCACGATTAGAAGAGGTTAGCCAACCATCATCTTCTTCCTTTGGAAAGGAAGAACTAAAACAAAATAAGAGAAAGAGAGTGGGAACAAAAGCTTCAAGATTCTATAAAGAATTAAGCAAATTTTGGTGCAATCTTTTGGTATTGTAACGCCCCCTACCCTAGGTTAGTAGCGAACCAGCTCAGGAGCGTTACCAAGAAAGGACAAGGCAATACAGTACAAGAACAAGGAAAGGATTGATAAACTCATCCCTATTAGACGAGTTACTTTACTAGCAAGCAACCAAGTACACTTAACTTATCAAGCAAGCAATCCCATATTTCGATTTCAAGTCATTATAGGTTACTACTTTAACAATTCAATAACTTCATCTTATACCACTATCAATTCGATTGACCTAAGTCTGCAACATACTTCCATTTCATTCCAATGTTCCTTAGTTTGATACATATAACATCTCATCCCTAATTTACTAAACATGATTGTTGAACATACAATTGCATGTAACTTGATTTCAAACAAGTCATATACCAAGCCTGCACATTCAGCAATTACCACACAAACATGCAATACTCTTACAACAAGGCATGTTCACAAATAAGATACCATATAATTTCCAAGGCTTTCAAATGGTACATATAACTAGATCGATCACTTGGTCTTTTCATTTGTATATTCATCTATGCGCAGCAAATCCTTTCCATTACATGTAATCTAAGTTCAATACATACTTGTTCACATTGTCAACGAAGTTTATGACATAGTAGGTCCATTCAAGAACACATATATATACAAGTTCAAGTGTTCCAAATGCATGCATAGTTAACTATATACAATCTAAGTGCCACCAACTAGGGGAGTACAAAAGAAGTATGAACCATACTTATGTTATGGTTGTGTCTTGCTTCGAGTTCAAGAAATCAGGCTTCAAGATCAAGCAACACTCGAATCTTTTATCCTGTAGTTGGGAAGAATGAAAACAAGAGTGATAAGTACAAGAATGTACTTAGTGAGGTTGTAACTAGTTCTAACCATTTATCATGTTATTTTGCCATTTACCAAGTTTTCCTAACTAAGGTTTATAAGCATTTCAAGTCATTCAAGAATTACAATCACCAAATAGGTAAGTCATTTGAACAATCTAGCAAGCAATAGGCATGAATTGTATCTTACTAGAGTAACAATACATCTCATATCAAGTCTCAAGCAATTCATGCTTCCATGACAAGTAACATACAATTCAAGGCTTTCATGTCAAGTAACATTCATTATATAACTTTCAAGACAAGTAACATGTATTATAGGATTGTTATTTCATTTGTTATCATTTAAACAACCCCCTTGGTACTTAGTTTGTATAGGTAATCGAGTCTCCAACCAACTGTCGCCACAAGAAGCACCGTAGTGCTGGTCAACCCTCATATTGTTGCCAAAGACCACATACGTACCCTTCATTTGTCGCCAAATAAGGGCCTTAGCCCTAGACCGTAGTCCACCTTGACACAATGAGCTCTAGACTCTAAGGCATGCCCTTCTACCTGATCCAACTAGCTACCAAGGTTGTTCGATTTAAGCCATTTGTACAAGTATTTCAAGTTCAAGATCATGTTATGCAAGTTCATTTCATACTAGGCCCTTAGGCTAATTCAGCCATAGCTCACATATCAAGTAATTATCATGTGTTCATTTCATCAAGTGGGATAACATTACAAGCAATTTCTTTAAGCATTTTATCACATGCCATATCACACATACAAGCACCAATGTTACCACTTAAACATGCTTAACAATCGAAACATACATGAATTCAGGGATGTGATCAAGTTTCATGCATTACTTTAATCATTCTTCCCTTATAGATCAAGATCATATTAAGTCAATTAACAATTCAAGAATTTAGACATGCCTGCTATAGTTAGGACCTAGTCGTAACTCTCAAGTAAACTACACTCACAATACTCCAAGCTTAGCTAGTCTTGGCTCCACAATCCTTTGTTCTTGGCTTTAGGATGTTCCACTTTTTCCTCTTCCACCAAGTCCACTCCTGGTTCTAACACATTACACAAGTAAATACATGTCAAAACAAGTTCACATAATCATTCAATCAAGACAATGTTACTAATACACAACATATACAAATCTGGCAGCATGTTTATATATATATATATATACTTTACTACATATATCTACACTTGTCTATACTCTAATTAATGTAAAACATGGCAGAAATCAATGTCCCAAAACTGTTTACAAAATAGTTTACAAACTGCCACAAAACAGTGTACAATTACCTAAACTGTTGTTACTAGGCAGCATGTACTTGGTTCACTTAAACATGCATAACATTCATTCCGCACATCGGAATTTCAATTGGTTTACACCCAAGCGCTTATTTGTTGGGGAGAAACTGATCCAATTCGGAGTTGTTGATGTTTATATCGGTCGATCATAGAAGAAAAATTTTGATTCATTCCGATTAAACCTCCTTCCTAACTTAATTGTATTTCTAACCATATAGTCCTTGCATTTTAGTTCTTTGCCAATTAATACAGTTTTTAACTTAAAGACAGGGCAATTTACAACACTAGACAGTTTGCACTGTCCCTAGTGTTTCTTCTCTACAATTCATTCTACAACCCAGAATTCAGTTCTTTTTTCTCCTAATGAATTTAGACATGTCAAGGCTTTGTCCATAAAATTTTCAGCCTTAAATTCCATTTATACAATTTATGGTGTTTTTTCAAAGTTACCGCCCAGAACAGAGTATTCTGGGCAGATTACAGTAGGTTGAGTTTCTAGCTTCATAACTCATCTAAACAAGGTTCTATCATTGTAATTCAACTCATTTTAATGTTCTTACATGTCTAAGTCAGTCTAATTCACTTAGCAATGTGTTTAAAATAGGGCATTATAATGTTAATTTCAATTTGATCTATTGGATCAACAACATTCATCCAATTCACCATTTGAGCAGTCCATTACCTAGTTTTAACTAATCCAATTAGGTGCATTCATTTTCCAGCAAGTTATCTACTCTATTCAAGCCTTAATTCATCTAGAAATGTGACCAAATCAGGGCATTATATACACTTAGCATATTTACAAATTTTCACTATTAAAACAGTCCCTAATCAAAACTGTTTTCAACCATATACACTCTCATTAGCAATTTAGATACTAGCATTCACAATTTCAAGTACTACTAGAAGCTAACATGATCCTAACATACATAACAATCATCCTAATCAATTTAGGCAACAAGAACATCAAAATCTCAAGATTCAAGCATTCTATAACATGTAGGAATCAAGCATTATACCTTCTCCAAGCTAATTTGATCAAAGCTAAATCAAAAAACTTGAATTGAAGGTGATCTATGAAGCTTTCTCTCCCTCCTTTCTCTCTCAAGCAATTCGGCTATGGGATAATTTTGGGAGGAAGAAGATGATACAATTTTTGTTCATCTTTCGCTTCATGCATGTCGTGAGTCACCATTCCATAAGGCACATGTTCTCATCAATTGAGAACATGTGTCAAGGCTTTTAATTTTTATTCAATTTGCATGCAAACTCTAGAGTTTTGCATGATCACAATTTCATCCTTCCATTTAAAGCCTTCTAGTTTTAATTTCAATTCAATTTGGTTCTAATTTCACCTATTTGACCTTAAGGATGGCTAATGTTCTTCTTCTTTAATTTGATTAGCTCATAATTCAATTAGCCTAGTTTAGATTGTGATAACCTCCCTAGGCCAAGTTTAGGGTGTTACAGGTATAATTTGAATAGCCTTAAAAGAATGGTGATTTTCTTCTCCTTGTTATTCTTTCGTGATTGAGTTATTGATGCTTTTCAAAATTATGGTTTTATTTGATGATGTATATATGAATTTTTAAGCCTTGTAATACAATGATGTAGTTGGACTAGTTATAATACTTGAATTTGATCAATTAGAAGGTTAGAAGTTGTACCATGTTCGAATGGATGCATGCATGATTGTTATTGTTGAATTGATATAGTAATAGATATCATGTTATGGAAATTCTAGATCCAATTGACTCGTGTACAGATACTGATTTTGCTATGATTCTATGATAATTGAAATATGGTAAAAATGCAAAAGAAAAATCATGCTTAAAGTGAGTTAAGTATTCGAAAGAAACTAGTCAATGTTGTATTTGACAATTGAGGATTTTGTTAAGCTGGAATTAGTTTCATAATAGTTGGTAAATTTACTCAAATCGAATTTGGTGCCTATTATATACATGTACATGTATGAACTCTAATTCGTGTAATAAGAGACTGTTTCTATATTTAAAATGAAACTAGGATGTGTTTGGAATTGTTATGAATAGAGATTATTTTATAGGGCTGCTTCACCATGATTTGGGGCTGCTTTGATTACCTAAGGGCTGATTTGGTATCATAAAATAGGGGAAAATCTGCTTTGACGATTAAAAGGCTGTTTGTGCTAAAACGATTATAATATGAACTGTTTTGTTGTGTATAAAGATGTATATAAGTGTTTGAGCTGTTAAATTTGGGCATAGAAGTTTACGGGACTATTTTGAGATATTTGAGAATAAATACATGTGTCTTAGACTGTTTGAACAAATTAACGAATAAGTATGATGCCCGGAATGTGTGTATAAATATATAGGTAAATAAGCTGCCCAGTCTTGTGTGAAAATGTGTTTAGATGGACTGTTTTTGGCAGTAAAAACGATTAAGGGAAAGATTGTTTAGATGCATATATTCAAATTGGGACTAAATTTCATGCATATATATTTGTTGTGGGATGATTTGTATTAGAAAATGGGTATTCTTCAGTAATGAATGGATTGTATGCAATCTATTGTTAGGAATTTTACTAATTCATGATTATACTTTTGTTATATCTGGACCAAGATGAAGATAGGAAAGAATTGGATGAGTAGCAAAGTACGATTGAGGATTCAGGTATCCCGTAACATCGGGATAAGAGGTAAGAGTAGTTTAAAGACTCGGGAGGAATTAGCAATCTTCCCGGGCATTGCCTTTTAATTGTGACTACTTTAAAATTGTTTATGCATGATATGAAAGTGCAAGCTTGGAAGTAAGGTGAGTGCCTTGGTGAAAAAGGTACTTTTATAACGAATTGTGATTGAAAGCATGTTTAGAATATAAAATACCAATCTTGTCTTGAAAGGATATATTGATATGGAGCTATGCTCATCATGTTTAAGAAATGAAAGGAATAAGTTAAAGCCTTGGTCTTGAGTCAGTCTTAGGTATAGTTTGCATGCCATAGAATCCATAGAGCTCAGTGTAGGGGTGGACTACGGTCCGGGACAGTGTTCCCTATTTGGCGACAGTAGGAGGGGAGTGTGTATGGTCACTTGGCGACAGTAGGAGGGATTGACGGGTACCACGAGTACCATGTGTTTTATGGGTGACAGTTGGTTGGGGACTCGTGTACCTAGACTAGGAATTTGAAAATGAAGGCTATGTGACAAACAATAATGAATGAATTGCTAAGTTAAATATGGAATATGGTAACTTGTTTGTTAAGCCATGTATTTACTTGATGTGTGTGGTTGGTTGATATGGATATGTTAAAGATGAATTGTGGTAATCAGCTTGATAATGAATGAATTGCTAAGTTAAACATGGAATATGGTAACTCGCTGGTTAAGTCTTGTATTAACTTGATATTTGTGAATGGCCTCACGATGTTATATGCATACAACAATGAAATTCACGTGATATAGAATTTGAGAGTGGTTTGTAATTTTTACGTAAAATGAATATGTATGGTTGATATCTCTTGGTGAGTAGATATCTTTGATAACTAAATAATTCGTATGTATGAACAAATGGAATCGATTGTCATACTTAGGCAATATGTACTTAATACTTTTTGACTATCAATGGTAGAGAAAGGAACATTGTCTGATTTGCTATTGAAACATAAGTTATAGTGTAAGTTACTTAATAACTATAAGGTAGAGAAATGAATATGAATGGGCTATATTTTGGTCGAATACGAAGAGTATTGGGAAATGCTTGGTTTAGTTTAATGCTAAACAAATATGAATGAGCTATGTTTGAATAAATGCTAATTGTGTATGAATGATCTATGCTATGATTGGATGCTACGAAAGTAGAGAATTGTTTTTTAAATTAAACGTAATTGAATAAGTACAAATAGTTCTTGGTAAATAAGTGTTAAAGAGAAAAAGGGACCTTTCATAGGACTTTGTGAATCCTTAGTTTACAAGTTGTACAGTAGTTTATGATGAATGGGATAGTTCTATGATACCTATATGTAATAGTTTTGGTTTAATTTTAAACCAACATAATTTAATGTTCTAAGTCTAACGGAGCATTTAAAGATTGCTTTTATAAACCTTGGTGTAATCCAATCAAACCTTGAAGCTTGATTCTAGTTGGACTAAATCATAAGTGGTACTACTGGTATAATCTAAATGAATGAAACCTTATGAGTTAAGTAACTTATATAGTAATATGAACTTAAAACGAGATTCATACCTAGTCTATATATATTTACTAAAGGAAGTTAATAATAAGTTATTTTAAGGAAATAAACTACGAAATCATATAAGTTTAGTAAATTACATGATTATGAATCTTGGAAGTAACTTATATGTCGAATAAGGTGTAATTGTGGATTATTGTTTAACCTATGGTGTATATTGTTTAACTCGGGAAATACATATGTTATGATTAGCTTGTGACTGACTAATATTGGATGTTATATTGGGTAACTTGGTTAAAATGTAATTATCACATTTGCCTACTTTAAGTAACTCAAGTTATGAGATAACAAGTCCATTGTTGGAGTGTCAGCTAAATGGTGTATTGATAGCCTTCGAGGAAATAGAACCCAAGAAAATTTATAAGTGTAATACAAAGAAATATGTTAGTTACTTACATGACAAGTATACTAAATTTATCGAATTTAATTAGCTGGCAAAAGAAACGACCTATGAATGGATGTTTAATTAAGCAAGGGTACTTAAATGGCTAAACTCATACTTTAAGTTGGCGTAAAATATTCTTAAAACCCAGACATGAAATTCTAATGTCGTGCTTGCAAAGAAACTCTAGGGCTGTGGTTTAAAGCTCAATGTTTCATTATAATAGCTTGTGTGACAAGAAATCTATATTGTTTGAATTGTTTGGATATTACCCTTGAAACGCCAAGGTTTAAACTTTATGATTGTATCATGTTGACTATTTGATCATATTGATACTCACATAGAACGTGACTAAGCTTGGTATTAGATAATTAAATAGATTATAATAGGTTCTTAAATCGTATTAGAACCTCACACTACCTCACTAAATAGCCGCTTATTATGTTTATGTCATCACATTTTAGGTGGTGGAGTCTCAGGTTGCTTTCGAGCTGGACATGATCACCGGGAAATTTCGTATGGCTCAAAACAACCTTCTTAGAACTCTTAGGATGGTGGCACATAATTGTTATATAGGCATTTTGCATCTTAAGCATCATCGATCATATATGTATTTATATGATGCTCTTGGGAGCATATTAAATTGTAATGAGCCATTTATTCTTTCATGATTGCTTTATTGTGGAATCCTCATAGTGGTTGTGTTATTGGAATGGTAGATTATAATTATGGAATGAAATGCTAAAACTGGATAAACATCTTGTGGTAATCTAGCATGCATGTCTATACTTAACATGTAAATTTTGCTAGTCTTATATAAAAATGAAGTAGCTAAAGCACGTTGTTGTTAGATTTGTAGTTTTGAAGGATGATTCAAATTTAAGTTCACTCTTGATAATGCCTAAATGAATAAAATTTGTCTGACTAAGGGATTAATCAATAAATGTGATTTTAACTGTCAAAGCTAAATAACTACATAGTTTAAGAGATAAAGAGCCTTTGTATGTACTTATATACATGTGGTAATCTTTGTTATATATATGCTTGGGAGTTAAGTGATTTGATTTCCTTATTATACATGGTAAATGGTAATGTATCATTTGACGTGATTCATAATGCTTATTTGAGTTAGAAGGGAATTCATGCTATCTTTGTATTGCCATACTTGAAAAGAATTGTTGGCATACACTTAGCTGAAGACATCTTTACATGTTTATTTTGAACTTATAAAGGATTTTGAGTCTTATTTGTTTTAAGCTAAAGTTATAATCAGGTATTAGTACATGAGTTCGTATCTGAATGGGAATCATATTATGAGTTCAAAAGACAAATTTTCTCCTGTGATAGGATATAAGAGTATGCCATGATACTAGTATTAAGGCACATTATTTCTGCATGTATGTTTGATTATACCTGATCGGTGATTGAAGCTAAGCATGGTGAGCAGATTAAAAAGTTTTAAATTATTCCATTTTTCCGAAAGACATTCTGTTTTGTTTGATAATTGTTCTTAAGTTGATCAAGATTCTATGAAAGTTTGCATAAAAACACGTTTTATGTCGGTCTTTTCTTAGGTCGGGTAGAGGATGTTGCAATGGAAGGAAATAAAACCTCCCTACAACTACTTGAAAATGTATGAGTGTCTTGCAAAGGTAATGCCCCCATTATCAAAGCAAATGAAAATGTTTAAATGGTGAATTGTATTTTCATTGGTTATGTGAACATAACAACATGTTTTAGTTACTTGAGTATAAATCAAAGAAACTAAGATTCACAAGAATATGGAATCAAAGAATACTTCATTCTTTGAAAATATAACCCCTAGTCCAACTAGGGTAATTTATTCAAGTTCAACGAAACGAACTTTAGATACTATCAGTGAAGATAGTTTAGACAAAAGGTTGAAATTAAGATATTGTCATGATGACAAATAAGTGTGACAAATGTGTGTATGTAAAAACAAACGATATTAGGATACATGATCCTATGTTGATTACATACCTATTGTTATAAGTAACAATGAAATGGTAAACATGCCAAAGACATGTCAAATTCAAGATTGGCAAGAAAGATATTAGACAAACTAATTTGATATTGGGTATCCAAATCTAACGACCATCTGATGGCCTCATATGGACGCAATCAAACTACGTGGACAATATAAGTT
The DNA here is from genome assembly GCA_019671005.1 of Hibiscus mutabilis. Taxonomy (NCBI): domain Eukaryota; kingdom Viridiplantae; phylum Streptophyta; class Magnoliopsida; order Malvales; family Malvaceae; genus Hibiscus; species Hibiscus mutabilis. The sequence continues at coordinate 31,529,258 of CM033745.1, forward strand.
TGGCAAGGATGTTTTCAGCATAGCCAGAACTTCAATGAATACAAGCCAACATATGTTCAAAACCAAAAGGTTAACCAAATGGAATATGCAAGGGTCATAGACAGTCTAATTGAACTGTACTAGACCAAATATTGCTTTAACTATAAGTAGTTTAGGCAGATTCACAATCAATCCAAGGTCAAAGCTCTGGAAAGCGATTGTGAGAGTACTAAGATGTCTCAGATATACTCAAAACTATGAACTGCATTATTTTAGAGATCCTACTATTTAGAAGGATTCTTTGATGTCAGTTGGATATATGATATTCATGATACCAAAGGCTCAAGTGAATATGTTTCACATTGAAAAGACAAGATATGTCATGGAAGCCTCAAGACAAATGTGACTACAGTCCATGAAAAATTAAGGCGTTATGTGTAGGAAAGTCCCTAGTTGACTAGAGATCCAAAGATCTAGTTTTAAAGGGACAACCTAATTGTATAGACCGTATATGGTCACTACGGGGGTATTTAGCCTTAAGTTCGTTCCTATGATGTAAAAAGTGATTAGAGTGGAGTAGGCTAAACAAAGCTTTTAATGACCATTGTGTGCTTCAGTGTGCCATACAACATAAGTCACCTATGTGAGAGTGAATTGGGGCCGCTTCTATTAGAGTATGCCCAAAGACCAATAATAAGATGATTGTAAATGACATTTGTTTTTTCCTTGTTTATTCAAAAAGCGGCATTGCCATTATTATTTCCAGTTACAATTATGCGTGCATAAATAAACTGAATTATAATAAAGTCCTTAGAATAATATGATTATTCTTAAATGTCCTTAGTTGAATATTATTGTGGGAATGGACAACAATAATGCATTAAGACTAATATGTAGTTTATTGATGACAAAGTGTTGTCATTGACATGAAGATGTCAAAATCAATACATATGTGTGTGTTAGAGAATGACATACTGGACTAACCCACTATAAGCATGTTTCTTGGATTATTATGTGACACTCATAACATTTCTCATAGTGATAACTACATGTATGATCCCCAGGCTTGAGATCATTATTATTTCAACATCGTGAGTGACATATTTTGATACAATCAAACGTGTGTCGTAACTGACTACTCTATAAAGAGTGATATTGGATATGTCATAATCTATGTAGTGAGATATGGTTGATCAAGATAGGATTTGTCCCTCCTACATAATAGGAGTAATATCGTAGGCCACTTGATTGAGTGATACAAGAAATGCATGGTCAGGCCCGATTAAGTTGATATGAGATATCATAGTTATTTGTTTATAATAGTCTATTCAGGATATCAATAAATATTAGATGGAGTATACATGTAAAACCCCAAATTTCAGTTTATAAAGTTTTACATTAGAACCTTGATTGATTACGTTAGTGCTTAAAATGAAGATTTAAATCTTTAATTATCCTTAGGACCAAAATCTAATATTTAAGACTTGAGTGGCTAGTTTCTTAATGACTTAACCGAAATGCTAAACAAAGGAGATGGTTGCATGCTAAATTTTAAATAATTGAAGGGCTTTTCCATGTGTCATAGGATGAAGGAAATAAGTGGAGGGGAAAGAGGGGGTATACGACTTGAATGGAAGGAAAACAACCATCTTCTTCCTATGAAAATTCTGATTGTTTGAGAGAAAGAAGAGTGAGAATTTCATGAACTCTTATGGATCTAGGCTAGTGGAATGAATGTTTGAGCACAATTTGAGTAACAATTCAAGGAAGGTATGACACCCATTCCTTTTCACATTTTCCTGGTCATTGGACTTGGATGATTTATCAATCCTTGTCTGGTTCGGTTCAATATGTGCATAATTTCTTACTTGGGGATTTTTGAGCTTATTGTTAGATTGAATTATATTAATAGAATCAAATAGACAATAGGAAATGTAGGTTTCAAATTGTGCTTAAGTAAGTAAGAATTGCTCAAATTGTAAAAACATAACTCATTTATGGATCGATTCTTTCGTGGAATCAAATGAAATTAAAGATAGAGAAATTCTTACAATGATATGTGAGCTGCTTGTTATGGGATTAAAATGAAATTAAGATTTGGATATATGTTGCATGTAAAAGTTGAATGAATGTAATTGAAAGAATATATTTTGGTGATTATAACTTGGGCTGTCTTGATAAATTGGAAATAGTGAAGTGATTAGATTTTAAGTTGAAAATAGTTTTGTATTTGAATTTGAGAACTAGGGACTGCCCTATAGTTAGGAACAATTTGAGGGATTGTTCTACCTATATCACAGTATTTAGAGGACTGTTATACAAAGTTTTGGGATTGTTTTGCTTAAATATTGTGCTGTTAGATTTTAAATTATGTGAACAAGGTAACAAGGCAGTTTTGGGGGTGAAATCTGCCCTATTTCGAAGGTGCATAATGTACCAAGTTGTTTAAAAATTTATAAGGGTATGGGAGGGGTGTTCAAGGCTGTTTCAATACTAGAACAATTTTCTAAACCATGTATTTAAGAAATCTATGAAATGAGATTGTTTTGAATTCATACTTGAATGTTAAAATTTAAGCATGTGTATGGATTAGTGATGGTTGGAATTGTCTTGATGAAATGTACAACCTATTGTTTTAGACCGAGAAGATTGTGAAAGGAAAAGAACTAAAACTAAGCAAATAGACAGAAAAGGATTGTAATTCGGGACCAACAATAGCTCGAATAAACCAATGAGTTAGTTTAAAGCCTCGGGAAAGGCTAATAACCTTCCCGAGCATTTCTTGCTAGATATAATTGATTTGAATTGATTTAATACTCGTTTTAAATGCGCAAGCATGGATGTTAGGTATGTTGTTAGTAAAAGATGTAAATTGGTATAGGAGTATGTGATTAATAGCATGGCTAAGAATTTAAGTACTCTAGACATCTTGAAATATGTTGGTTCAAATGTTTATGTAACTAGCATGATTTATTATTGTTAGTGAAGCAAAATATGCCTATGCTTGACTAGTATGTATAATTTGATACATAGCATGTAATGCGAGATATAAATGAATTAACAAGTGAAATTTTGGGCTAGAAAGTCATCTGAACAAGCATGTATGATACATGAAATTCACAGAGGTAAATGTATATTTATGCACCGTAAATGAGAAAAAAAGGGGTTATTGAATTCTTATTGTGAAATCATTAAAAAAGTTGAAATCTTGGTATTTAATAAAGATGACATTTATATAGCCTTGGTCTTGAGTCGGTCTTAGGTATAGTTGCCATGCCATAGAGTCCATAGAGCTCAGTGTCGGGTTGGACTATGGTCTAGGATAGTGGGAGGGAAGTTGTTGGTCACTTGGTGACAGTAGGAGGGATTGACCAGTACTACGAGTACCAAATGATATTTCATGGGTGATAGTTGGTTGGGGACTCGGGTACCTAGACTGGAACTTCGATTCTTAAGGCTATAAAGTTAAATAAATATGAATGAAGATATTGAAAGATTTTGTCAAAAGTAATAACTTGTATGTTAAGAAATCTAGTATATTGATAATGTCGAATCAATTCTTTGTTATGAATAATGATAATTGAAGTTTTGTATCAAATGATTTTGGAAATGAACTTAAGATGAATAAGATAAGCCTTAAGCATATTGATGATGTTCGAATGAAGGCTCGGAAGTAAATGTTCATGTTTCAACGCTATATATAATGATATGAAATCTTCTTCTTAGAACCTTTATCTTGAATATATGAATATTATGCTTAGACTAAATGAAACTTGATTTGTTACATGTTTGGTTGATAAGAAAATTTCTTGGTTTGTTAAATGTATGAATATATCCGAAGCATGCTCTTTGAATGGGCGTATTTACCTTGTCATTCCATGCTTGCCTCGAAAGAGGAACTCATAGGAGTAGTGAAAGAAACCCTATTACTAAGCTCATGCTTTAAACTCTCTCACTAAGCTCATGCTTAATGACTTTCTTTCACTACCTTGCAGATTAGTTTTTAGAGAATTACCACTTTTGGGGAGCTTAATCAAGTCACAAGGCCTCATTGAAAGTATGTTATGTTACCTTGTTCTAACTCGTAGGATGGTGGCACCTTAGTGATTGTATATATATGCGTAAGTTTCTATAATATTTTAGCATGTAAGACCTAAACCCGTTATATGTTTGTAAATCTATTATGGTAGGCTATTGAATGGATGAATGCATGTTGGTTTGAATGAATGATAGTCATGATATAAGAGATGGATGTTAGATCGAAAGTATATGATTTCTAATTTTGTTCTAGTTTTCTAATGTGCTTGAAATGTGGTTATGAATTTGTTGATTTACTTAAAATGTGCTTAGAATTTTAGTTGTAATCTTGGACCTTGTGAATTTGGTAATTGAGTTAATGTTTGAAATGTTTTGGTATGTGCCGAATTCTTGGTTGGAAATGTTTGCTAGAAAGAAACTAGATTATTTGAGGAAGCTTGAAATGCATGTTATAATTATAAAAGTAATTGACAATTTGGTTAGTTGTATCATAAAGCAAGGGTGATTATAATCTTAGATGAGACTTGAATTTGGTCATTGTTTTTCGAATGGATTCATATCTAGTTATAGAACTACCTTAAATATTGATCAATGCTTTTGTAAATAGTTGCTTTTGAGAATTAATCAACTTCATAATTCTTATCACTAATTAGTTTAGCTGCCAAATTGTAAATTTAGTAACATGCAAAATAGCGTAATATTTGAAACTGTTTTAAAGTATAATTCAAATGAGCAAAAAAGTGTATTGCTAACCATGTTTGGGTGATGAGATTGTTTGCCTCATTTTGGTTCGAATTTTGTATAGCCTATTTTGGTAGATCGATTTGTGACTTACTCCTTGAGTTTGGTTTTGGTTTGACCGAACACTAACTTGTTCTCTAAGTTAGTGGTTATTTGTTATCTTTGAACACCTAGACTTAGTCTTCTGTTAAGCTCGATTTAGGGTGTTTCATTTTGGTATCAAAGCTAAGGTTGTTCGATTCTAAGGGAATGTTAAGTGCATTGTATTATAGTTGTTTATTAGGTGCCACCTAGGAGTTATATGAATGTGTATTGTGACTTATATCTAATTAAGCTCCTTTTTATTAGAATGTTAGAAACGCGGTTGGATAAAGATAATGAAAGCCCAACTAGTACCTCCACTGAAGGAGGAAGTGTTTGAATGAATCAAAACCAAAAAGAACCCCCAAGGAATGCTGAACCTCATCAGGTTCAACAAGAAGCTGCTACAATCCATCCTGTTCAACATGAGTGCTTTTCTAGCATGAAAGAAATGTTCAACCAACTAATTGTCTCGATGAGGCAAAACACCCCAATTCCTCCTAATCCTCCGATAGTAGAACCGGCAAGAGCCCCAATTGATAAGCTAGCTCAACATCCTACTTATACGTTCACCGGAGCTAGTGAAGAAAATCCAAAAGAAGTTGAATCCTAGTTAGAAGCCACTACCAAAATCCTAACCAAATAATTACAATGCTCAAACGATCATAAATTGGAATGTGTTTTAGCCCTTCTTGTGGATGAAGCACTCGGTTGGTGGGAGACTATGACCCTTATGGCTCTAGTAAATTCAGTCACTTGGGATTTCTTTCTCAAGGAATTTTGAAAGAAGCATATTAGTGAGCAATATCTGGCTGAACGCAAAAGAGGTTTCTTGTACTTGAGACTATGGGGTAAACCGATTGAACAATATGTTAGCGAGTTTTGCAAGTATTACAAATATGGGTCAAAATTCATTAAGAATGAGGAAGATAGGTGTAGGATGTTCATTGATGAACTAGGACCTATATTCATATCTTTAGGAATCATCGATTTTCAAGAATTAGTAAACTGGGTCATAGACACCGATGCCAATATAAAAGCCTCGGAAAAGAGAAAAGGGAATTACTCCTGGAGTGATAAAAGATCGAGGTATGATCGTAAACCGTTTTGTCAGAACAAGAAACAAAAACAACATGGAGGGAATTCTTCCAAAAACAATAACTCATCGAGGGGTAACTTTATATCCAAGCCTCGGTTAGTGGCCAGAACACCTGCACCTTCGATATCTATCAACAGTACTGGAATACAATAAGAGAATATCATAACCTTTTTTGTAATAACTGTCAGAAGCATCACCCAGGTCAGTGCAGGAAACAATTAAGTGCATGTTTCTTGTGTTGAGAAACAACTCATTTCATTAAGGATTGTCCTCAGAACCCGAATAAACTATCCTCTCATATATCTAAGGGCTCGAACCAACTCCAGTCACCAAGGGGAAGGGACCCGAGCAAGCACAATCTGGAAACTATGGGAAGAACAAAGGACAGGGTTCGAATGCTACCCATCAAGAGTCCCGGGCACCTACTCGAATCTATCATGTTAAAGGTTGTGAAGATGAAGAATCTCATAATATAATTGCAGGTACAATTCAATTAGAGGAACATCCTGTATATGCTCTATTTGATTCGGGTTCAACCCATTCTTTTATATGCTCCTCTCTAATTGAAAAGTTTAAACTGAAGTCAGAACCTACCAACCATAATTTAATTGCTACTAATCCTTTAGGAGACAAGGTGTTAGTAAATGAAATATGTAATAACTGCCTTTTGTTTATTCAGGGCTTACCTTTTCCTACCGACTTATTAGCCCTACCCTTTAATGAATTTGATCTTATTTTGGGCTTAGATTGGCTAGGGAAACACCAAGCATGGGTAGATTGTTCTAAGAGAAGATTGTTCCTTCTCGGTTTAGGAAAGGAAACAATAACCTTGTTAGAAAAGAAACCTGTTGAATCTAATTTATTGTTTGTTGTGATACCTAATTTAAAAGAAACCAAGTCTTCCCTTAAATCCATTTTAACTGTCTCTAAATTTTCTGATGTGTTTCCTGAGGAATTTCCGGGACTACCTCCATCAAGGGAAGTTGAGTTCAGAATTGAAGTCCTCCCGAGATCAGCTATGATTTCCATCACACCTTACTGAATGGCTCCGATTAAACTCAAAGAGCTGAAGACTCAACTACAAGAATCACAAGATAAAGGATTCATAAGGCCAAGTTCCTCTACTTGGGGAGCCCTGGTTCTTCTATTTGTAAAGAAGAAAGATGGATCGATGAGGCTTTGTATTGATTACCGAAAGTTGAATCAGATTACTATGAAGAACAAATATCCATTACCGAAAATTGATAACTTGTTCGATCAACTGAAGGATGCTTCGGTATTTTCCAAGATTGACCTACGATTAGGGTATTATCAGGTGAAAGTTAAGGAATCTGATGTCCCCAAAACTACTTTTCGAACTCGGTATGGTCACTATAAATTCCTAGTGATGCCTTACAGCCTAACCAATGCTCTGACAGCATTCATAGATCTTATGAATAGAGTTTTCAAGCCCTATTTGGATAAATTTGTTATATTTTTTATAGACGATATCCTTGTTTATTCAAAAAGTAAAGATGAGCATTTGAATCACTTGCGGGTCGTGCTACAGACACTTCGGGATAAGCAACTCTATGCCAAGTTTGATAAATGTGAATTCTGGCTTTCAGAAGTGTCCTTCCTTGTTCATGTAATTTAAGCTGATGGAATAAAGGTGGATCCAAGGAAAATTCAATAATTGATCGATTAGAGACCCCCCCGAAGAACGTGAGCAAAGTTATAAGCTTTCTCAGTTTGGCTGGTTACTATCGAAGATTTGTGAAAGGATTCTCTTTGTTAGTTGCTCCCTTAACAAAACTTCTTAGGATGGATGAACCATTATATGGTCAAAAAATCAACAACGCAGTTTCGATCAATTAAAGCAAGTCTTTACCCGAGCACCTATCTTGATACAACCTGAATCAGGAAAAATTTTACGGTTTTAAGTGATGCCTCCCATCTCGATTTAGGATGTGTTCTTATGCAAGATAATAAGGTTGTAGCTTATGCTTCCAGAAAATTGAAGCCACACGAGTTGAACTATCTGACACACGACCTGGAATTAGCTACAGTTGTGTTTGCATTAAAAATTTGGAGGCACTACTTATTTGGAGAAAAATGTTATTTGTTTATCGATCATAAAAGTCTGAAATGTCATTTAACTCAAAAGGAATTGAATCTTATACAGAGAAGATGGATGGAATTGCTCAAGGATTATGATCTGGTTATTGATTATCATCCGAGGAAAGACAACATGGTAGCTAATGCACTCAGTCACAAACGTTAAATTGGTAAAAAGCCGAAACTTTAGTACTTTTTTTCCAATCCAATTCAAAAGTTAAAGAATCTAATATCTTAAACATTTTTATTGTTGCAGACCCTGCTACAATCAATGCATATTTTAAGTTTCAGAATGAGCAAGGGTAAATAGCTTAACTCCTAATCTAATCAGAGCTGATTTCAAAAATAAGGGTACTCCAGCAATCTGACCCTAAACTTCAGAAGATTTTAATTAAGCTCGAGTCTAAAACTGACTCAAATTTTTCTTTAAAGCCTAATGGCATACTCTATTTCAGAGATAGAGTATGTGTTCCTAATGATAAAGATTTGAAAAGAGAAATGCGGCAAGAAGTTCATAGTAGCCCATTTTCAATCCATCCGGGATCTGTCAAAAAGTACAAAGATTTAAAAGAAGTTTATTAGTGGCTCGGAATGAAATTAGATATTACAAATTATGTGTCTAAATGCTTATCGTATTAGAAAATTAAAGCAGAACATCAAGTTTCCACCTGGTTATTACAACCTATTGAGTTGCCTCAATGGAAATGGGAACGAATCACTATGGACTTTGTAACTAGATTGCCCTTATCACCAAGAAAGAATGATGCAGTTTGGGTGATAGTTGATAGATTCTCTAAATCGGCTCACTTCCTACCAGTTTGAATAAGTATGAACTTGCATCAACTAGTTGAATTGTATATTAAAGAGATAATCCCTATTTGATTGCCCTTATCACCAAGAAAGAATGATGCAATTTGGGTGATAGTTGACAGATTCTCTAAATCGTGCTCAAATTTAGCTTAGTTTCTATTATTTTGGATAGGGATTCACGATTTACTTCTAGATTCTAGAGCTCATTACAAGAGGCCTTAAGAACTAAGCTAAATTTGAGCACGGTATTACATCCTCAATCAGATGGACAAACTGAAAGGGTAATCCAAATTTTGGAAGACATGGTTCGAGCTTGTGTGATAGACTTCAGAAATAACTGGGAGAAATCTCTTCCTTTAGCAGAATTTGCTTATAACAACAATTACCAGTCATCAATTCAAATGGCTGCTATCGAAGCTTTATATGGAAGAAAATGCAGAACACCAACATGTTGGTCTAAATTGGGTGAGAACAAAGATTTAGGGCCCAAACTTATTCGGGCAACCGAAAATTAGGTTCAAGTTATTCACAATTGCTTGAAAGAAGCATCTGATAGGCAGAAGGCTTATGATGACCTCAAGAGAAGGGACATTCAGTTTGATGTGGCAGATAAAGTGTTCTTGAAGGTATCTCCTTGGAAGAAAGTTTTTAGATTCGAAAAAAAGGGCAAACTCAGCCCTTGTTTCATTGGACCATTCAAAGTTATGGAAAGGATTGGTCATGTTGCCTATCGGTTGGCTCTTCCCAAGGAATTCGATAGGATTCATAATGTGTTTCATGTGTCCATGTTACGTAAATACAAATATGACCCTTTACATGTTGTTGAACCTGAAGATGTCGAACTCAATCCTGATTTGTCATATGAAGAAGAACCAATTCAAATTTTAGATAAGGAAGTTAAAAGACTCTGTAACAAGTCAGTCCCTCTTGTCAAGGTACTTTGGAAGAATCATGGGGTTGAAGAAGCAACTTGGAACATGTGTCAATTATGAAAGAGCAATATTCTCATCTTCTCCTTTATGTAAATTCATGAACAAATTTCTTTAAGGGGAAGGGAAATGTAACACCCAAATTTTGGTTTATAAAGTGTTACATTAGAACCTTGATTGATTACATTAGTGCTTAAAATGAAGATTCAAATCTTTAATTATCCTTATGACCAAAATCTAAGATTTAAGACTTGAGTGGTTAGTTTCTTAATGACTTAACCGAAATGCTAAACAAAGAAGATGGTTGCATGCTAAATTTTAAATAATTGAAGGGTTTGTCCATGTGTCAAAGGATAAAGGAAATAAGTGGAGGGGAGAGAGGGGTGTACAGCTTGAAAGGAAGGAAAACAACCATCTTCTTGCTATGAAAATTCATGTCACATCCTGAAAATTAGCCTAGTCAAAATTTGGTTCCGGTGATCAGAAATTCTGTAACCGACTGAGCCGAATGATGTAATTTCTCAAACCTTTGTACTCCATTGTGAAGTAATGAAAGCTGTTGGGACTTAAATGGAATTTTGGGATCTTTTTGTAAGAAATTCAAAGTTGAAATTGTTGAAAATGAACTAGGCATATCTATACGGTAAGACCAGTATCGATACGACCTAACTTCCTATAATTAACTTACCTGTTTTAGCTTAGTCGTATCGATAACGACCATAAGGTGTATCGATATGAGTCCTTACAGAATCTATTTTGGTGACTAAATTAGAAGATATGGGAAAAGGGGTGTTGAGTCACCTACTTGCTAGCCTCCCCAATGTGAAATATCTCAGAAAAGATGACTAATAGTCATCAATTTGACAAGGTTGGAAAGCAAAGGGTAATTGCCTATTGGGTTAAGCAAACCCTTGTCTAAGGGAAACCTTCCCATTGGCTAAAAAAAGAGGTGAAAAATGATTATGGGAAAATAGATAGTTTTAAAATGGGTAAAGAAAACTTTAGCCTTGTTATGCATCCCCCAAGAACTAAACTCACCTTGTTTGTCTTGAAAGGAAGCAAGAACCTCCATTGTCATCCCTAACCTTAAGCTCAAGCACACAACTCCCTTGTTGACTACCCTAGACTCAAGTTTTCTCAAAACCTTCATAACATAGACATCGGTTGGGTAAGTAAAAGCCCTCAATCAATTATTGAATTCCATGAATATTTGGAGTTTAATTTCAAGTCGAATTACTAAGCCTAATCTTTGAAATGAGTGTTGATGTTGTTATGTTGATTATAACGATTCCTTGTGTTATTTCCTAGCTCAATAATTGAAGGAAACCAATCAATCATCCCTAATCAAGTCTAAGAGCAAAGGAATAAAAATCCAGGAACCCTAAAAGCTTTCGTTCACTAGGTGAGTGTAGTTGTGTCAAGGGATAGGCAAGGCGTCATCCCGTTGCATTCGTTTTGTGTTACAATTTGCATTTTGTATAAGGTCTCAAGTAGAGCAAGCTTGTGTGGATGCTAATGGTAAGCATGGTAAGTCTTCGGTATGGTTGATATGTGTAAACTCATATACGATGCTTGAATTATGCTATATGTGAATTTGATACGAATATGCTATGATATGATATATAGAGCTAAGGCTCAATTTGAAATCTGATATGATATGGCCTATGAGCACAATGACAAGTTTATGATAAAATATGTGTAATCCTTGGACACTTGTGGACATTGGATACAATTGGCATGCCATAGGGTTATGCGAGCTCACTAAGTAAGGGATTGGACTACGGTTCGAGGATACGACCTATCTGTGGTGAGATAAGGTTGGTTTGTGTAAGGGATATGTTTTCCGAAGCTATGACTCAAGGCTAAGGCCTACTTTTGATATGATTTGGTGTACAAGGGAATCCGCGTATCCATTGGTTACCATGTCCAAGGGAAATGATACGTCTATATGATTTATAATTGCTATATGGAATCATGACTATTGGTTTTGAATATGTTTTATTGTGATTGATGCTATGTAAAATGTCACCCAAGCATGCCTATATGTTATTCATGCATATGATAAACATGTTGTGCATTTGTTATAACTACCTCACTAGGCTATGTAAGCTTAAATCTATATGTCTCATGCATTTCAGGATCTTGAAGTATTCCGGACTCCGATCGTGTAGTTGCGTTTTTAAGTCACTTCCACCAATAATATGTATGCTTAAGTTTTGCTTTGAACTCCTAGTAAGGTGTCATATGACTCAAACATGTAATGTTTGCATATTTTGATATGTGTGTAATAGCCTAATAGTGCCTAGGTGTTGAATGTGAAAGTTAGCATGTTTGTGAATGGAAAACTAGTTAAAATGAGCTTAAACGCACCAAAAGGTAAAATCCTAGTAAACGAATTTGAAATACCCTAAAATTTTGTATGCTATTAGAATTATAGATTGATAAATTGCTGGTAAAATTTCATGGCATTTTGACATTGTTCAACAGGTTAATTCAAATAAGAAACAGATAAAATATGTCATTACAAGATAGGTGTACCGATACGGGTCAAGCTGTATTGGTACGACCTTGCATAATTGGACTTAGGAAAATAGAGCGTATCAATACAGGTCAAGCTGTATCGATACAGACCTTGGAAGTGAGGTCTGGAAAATTAATTGCATCTGTACAGCCTTGAGTTGTACTGAAACGGGACAACCTTGGTTAACGCGTATCGATACAAGTTTGTATGTATCGAGACGGGCTTGTCACCCTTAGTTCTAAAATTGTGAAATTTGACTTAGCGTACAGATACGGTCCTAAATGTATCAGTACGGTGTTAGTTAATTCTGTTAAAAGACATATAATCCAGTTTTAAGAAATTTACAAATTGGTCACTAATCTTTAAATGGTCTAATTGGGTAGGTAAACGACCTCCGTTAATAATGAAATTTCACAGGTTAATAATTGGTAAGTTTAATTGAATATTTGTATAAATGAATTCCAATAAAGTCCCTTAATTTTTAAAATTTGCAATTTAGTCCCTAAGTTTGAAAAAGTTTAAAACTGACCCCAAACTGAATAAGCTATTAATAAGTTAGTTCGATAAGTCTTAAAAGAGACTAATAAGACATTTCGAACAAGATTTCAAGCCTGGTTAAACTTTTGGTCTACGAATAAGTTTTCGATAACACTTTCCGACCCGGTTCTCTAACAGACTGGGAATAGGGTGTTACAGTTGTGGCATTAGAGCCTAGGTTTAGTCGGTTCTATAGAAGTTTTGTCATTTTTCGTCTTCAAATAAGCAGTTATAAATCCTCTTTCATCATAACTTTTAAGGTTCCCAAAACTTAAACTTTTTCACAGTCAATGCTTTATTATATACAGATGCCGAAAGTTAAAACCTCTGACTTATTCATACCTAACATCTTCTTTTTGAGCTTCAAATATAATCTCTTTTTAGATCAATTTCTTTCTTAGTTTCTTTTCTAATCATCTCAGTAGTATCATTACTTAACTTTCCAACTCTCTCTTATGTACTGATAGTACAAACATCTTATAATAAGATACCACTGAGTTATTTCCATCATAACTTCAATCCTTAATTTATTTTGAGTATAACGCTAGATTACATCTACGACATCTAGTGACATTGTTATCTTCAAACATATATATATTTCTAAAGTAAAGATACTTCATCTTCTTACTCCTTCGTATCTGAGTATCTTATAATTACTGTATCATATCCTCTATGGGTCCTTTCTTAACCTCTAAGATTCGTCAACTGACGAAATCAAATATCGTTTTACTTTCCTTATTCTAGTATCATTTCACCTTATACTAATGAGGAGCAGCATCAAGTCATACAATCAGTACATCAGCAATATGACATCCTAGGGGCATGTATTTACTAATAAAAATCATATCATACTCGATTTAGCATCCAGAACCGGCTAAACCTTTACTCTGATACCATTAAATGTAACACCCTTAACGTATACTCGTAAATCGAATATACATTAAAGATATACAGAGTTGTTTAAAGAAATCTCAACTTATAAATTTATTTTTACAAGTATTTACAAATTTTAGTTTGTAAATCTAATCCTTTCTCGGTTTTCTTGAAAACATAACCTATGTGCAATTAGCTAGTTTCAACCCTGAATTAATTATTTTAAAACATAATTGGCAATTATTGAAAAACAACAGTTCAATTCAGGGTGAAAACTAGGTTCGCTATCTAGGCCCTTTCTTGACTTTAAAATCTTTATGCGATTACCGATTATTCTTATTAGCAAAGTAATTATCCTTTGTACCTTAGCTTTATTCTGTTACAATGCTAATGCCTTATTTTGCTTTGTTCATGTACGATTCATCATCAAAACTGATTGCTTATCTATCCTTTAGTCTAATTTAATGCATCATACTATACTAGCAATTAAATAATTACATGCCCACTAGAGATTATCATAAGATAGAATATCTTACTGATGTTTTGCAGATTGAAGCTTGATCAGCATGCTCAACTCCTCTTCAAATACTCCATCTTAATCTACATGTGAAACAAACACACGCTAAGTACGAACTTAGTGAGGCAAAACTTATAAATCAAATTAAAGCACTTTAATTTAATACAAATTGCATAATAAATAAAATACTGAATATAACATATAAGAATTTATAATCGTATAAAATGACTTACCAAAGTCGTTCCTTTGTCATGTAACCTGTAAAAATCAACATCTCATATACATATATAAGGCAATGTCACGTCAAATCAAATATCTAGTAAATCACTTATTTTCATTTGAATCATATCACTTTCACTTTTCCTTTTACTTTAGATCACTTGTACTTGTTACTTTTTATTCATTTCATAGCCCAAGGTAATGTAATTGAGAATGCATGGTATGCGAGTTTAATGATGAGTAATGCACATGTGCCCGCAACAACTAATCAGTTGTGTTTGGATCAATAGATCAATGCTAGTGTATCATAGAAATACTACCGTAACTTAACGACATTAATATCCTTCACTGGATCATAGTTGTAAAACATAACTCACCGTCTCGCCTGCCGTAGAAGTATTAAATGTATAATGATGAGTAATGCACATGTGCCCGCAACAACTAATCCGTTGTGTTTGGATCAATAGATCAATGCTAGTGGATCACTAGAAATACTACCGTAACTTAACGACATTAATAACCTTCACTGGATCATAGTTGTAAAACACAACTCACCGTCTCGTCTGTCGTAGCAATATTAAATGTATCGGCTGCTTAGTAGCAGTATTAAACCAATATACTCTAACTCTTTGGCATGCCAATATACCAAGACTCTCAATAGACATACAATGTGCATTCAACATTTCAATAATATGAACTTTCCTTTTTATTAATAATACCAATAAATCAAAAAAATCACTTTCATATTGCATTGGGTAGTTCATACGCTAAATAATTTATAAACCATTCAAACATTTCAGATAATTCAAATCCTTTACCTTTAACCTTCGAGATTGACTTATCACAAGTCTATCTCATAGCATAATAATAAATAAATAAAAATGCACTCACCTGGCCATTTATTAGCTTGCCTCACTAAGATCTACTCGATCCTTTCCTTCATAATACCTCGACCCTTCTTTTGATCCAAATCAAACTTCATTGATCATATAAATACGAATAACATTCGTTAGATTCAAATCTAACAATACTTTAAACATGCTATCGAATCCAGTCATTCGAATATACAAAATTTCCAAAGTTTTTCCTTTCTTCCTTGTATTGTTCAAAAACACATTATGGTCCTTAGTGACCAATTTGAACTTCCATTAACCCTTTTCAAGCTTACTAATCAACCTTAGATACAAAGTGTATCAATTCTCATTTCCTGGCAGTTTGTAGTACCTCCAAAGAAATATTTCTATAAAATAATCTACAACTCGGAATTCGACTCCATTTGTTCTGAAAGAAACTAGATTCAATAAGCTTTTCGCACATATAAATTAATATCCCATATTCAACTTGTACGGTTTATGGCGAATTTTCAAAGTCAATTTCCAGTGCTAATTTCAGAACAGACCGTATATTGTTTTTATGACCTTTCGTCACTTAAAAATTCCTATCTTTTGACTCAAAAATCAGTTTTCGTTTATTGGAGGAAAAACTAGACGAACAAATATTTATATCGGTATAAAATTCACCTTCTAACCATTTTTGTAGAATTTATGGTGAATTTTCAAAGTTACAGCCATAAACCAGTTTTCTACACAGCTTCCATAAACAACTTCAACTTTTATACTAACTTCTCCTTACTTCTGTACTTTTCAATTTAGTCCAATTACTTGCTTTAAACCACCATCTTATAACCTTCTTCATCAAATAATTATTCACAATAATTCTCCTTAATTTTCCTTCTTTACCAAAATAGTCACTAAAATACAAAGATAAGGATTCTATCTTTTTAACTTTGCAGTTTAGTCCTCAAATCAACATTACTATCTTAATTTCATCATTATAACTAAAATTCAGATTTAATCCTTCTCTAAAACCTCATTTCCGAATTGGTCACTTAACTTTGACAATTTGTCAAAATGGTCACTAACTCGATTTAACATCGGTTTTGCATTCTAACTTCAATTTCATATCTTCAACATCCCTAATAACATAAATACACACCAATTCCATAAAAATCAGATTTAGTCCTTCAACTTTTAAACTTGTTGAATTGGTCCCTAAACATTTAAATTAGGGTTTTGCTTCCAAACAACAAATCATGCTTACTAGATCATTTATCCAACATCACAAACCCTAAATCAAACTTGAATCCATAAACCCTAATAATCTTCATAATAATCAAAACATGTAGAGTTTAAATCCCAACTCAATAACATGATTTTAACTTCACAAAAGCTTGATTTTAACTTGAATTTCAACATGGAATCATAAAATCTCAAAACCCTCAATTGAGTCCATAAACCCTAATTTCTTATCATACAAAATTCTCATCAATCAAGCATGTTTTCCACAAATTATTTTTAAATCAAAAGATAGAGCTTGATGAGTAGAACAACTTTGTAGTTCGAAAGATTACCTGAAAATTGAGTTTCGGGGCTTGAATCAAACTTAGAAAAAATTTCTCTCTTTTCCCCTCTCAAATTTCGAATTTTTGGGATGAAGAATTGTATTCATCTTTGTTAGTTCATCCAATTAAGCCACTTGTAAAGTATAAATGAATTTTAAATTCATTTAAATAGTAAAGTTACTAAAATACCCTTTTAATCCAATGGTTGAGATTGATCTTATCATCAATCAAGGGCCAAGATTAAATCTTCTATTTTCTTCTTCCAAAAATTCCCTTGTAACTTTTTAAATATTTCAAAAATGCCATTGGGGAAAAATGACCAATTTGCCCTCCAAGTAGATTTTATTTACTAGCTTGGGTTACATAAGTGAAAAACGTATTTCAAAACTTCATAAAGATAGATTTTTGCATTCATTTGTTTTCGAGCAATTTGAAGTATGTGAGCCTTGCTTTTTGGGAGATGACCAAAGTTCCTTTTAATGGTAAAAGTGAGCTAGCAAGTGATTTATTGAGATTAATACATAGTGATGTATGCGGACCAATGAATACACAAGCTAGAGGAAGGTTTCAATACTTCATTACTTTCACAAATGACCAAAGTTCCTTTTAATGCATCATAAATCTGAAGCACTTGAAAAGTTCAAGGAATTTAAAATGAAGTACAAAACTAGCTAGGAAAAAGCATTGAGGCTCTTTGATCAAATTGAGGAGGAGAATACTTTAGCTTAAAGTTTGATGACCTGTTTAGGAATGTGGGATTCTCTCGCAACTTACACCTGCTCGTACTCCACAATAGAATGGAGTTTCTGAAAAAAGAAATCGAACATTGTAAGACATGGTTTGATCAATGATGAGTCAGGTTGATCTTCCTATTTCTTTTGGGGGACATGCGCTAGAAACAACTACTTTCACACTAAATCGTGTTTCATCTAAATCGGTTCCAAAGACATCATATAAGATGGACTGGAAAACGTCTTAGTATGTTTTTTATGAAAATTTGGGGATGCGAAGCTTATGTTAAACATCAGATGTCTACAAAGCTCGCACTCAAGTATCATAAATGTAATTTTTTGGGTCATCCTAAAGAAACTAAAGGATATTATTTCTTCAATCCTACCGAGAACAAAGTGTTTGTTGCTCGAACATGAATCCTCCTATAAAGAGAATTTGTTTTCCAAAAAGGAAGTGGAAGAAATATTGAACTCAATGAAATTCGAGATCAACCACAGATCATTGAACTAGAGATTGAACAACAACAAGTTCCAAAAGTTGTTGAGGAACATTCAACAGTTTTGGAAACACAACCACTACGAAGATCTTTGAGAAAACGCAATGCGGCTGAGAAATATAGATTTCTTGTCACATTGCATGGTGATGTTCTCTGCATGGATCCAGATGAGCCTAAGACTTATCAAGAAGTTGTGACGGGCCCAGACTCTGAGAAATGGCTAAAGTCCACGAAATTCGAGATGGATTCCATGTTAGAAAACCAAGTTTGGACCTTGGTTGACTCACTTGAAGGGGTTAAGCCCATAGCGTGCAAGTGAGTTTTCAAAAAGAAAATTGACATGGATGGTAATGTACAAGCATACAAAGTGAAATTAGTCGCTAAAGGTTTTCATCAAATTCATGGTACAGACTATGATGAAACCTTTTCACATGTTGCTATGTTTAAATCCACCCGGATCTTACTTGCAATAGCTGCATTTTATGACTATGAAATATGGCAAATGGGTGTTAAAACCACTTTCCTTAATGGAAAACTAGATAAGTATGTGTACATGACACAACCTAAAGGTTTTTTCGATCCAAAAGATGCCAAAAATATGCAAGCTAAAAAGGTCCATTTATGGATTGAAACAAGCTTCTCGAAGTTGGAATTTTTGTTTTAACGATGCAATCAAAAAGTTTGATTTTATCAAAAATGAAGATGAGTCGTGTGTTTTCAAGAAAATTAGTGGGAGCACTGTCATATTCTTGGTACTATATGTGGATGACATACTGATAATAGGAAATGACATACCTAGCTTACAGTCTGTAAAAACTTGGTTACAAAAATGTTTTTTCATGAAAGACTTGGTAAGGCAACATACATATTAGGAGTCAAGATCTATAGAGATAGATCGAGATGACTCCTATGATTGAGTCAAAATGCATACATAGAATAAGTATTGAAAAAGATTCAGTAAGGAAGAATCCAAAAAGGGGTTCTTACATATGAGACATGGAAGTTCACTCTCGAAGGAAATGTATCCTTCAACACATCAAAAAAGAGAGCGCATGAGTAAGATTCCATATGCTTGAGCAATGTGATCTATCATGTATGTCATACTATGTACTCGTCCAAATGTATCATACGCTTTAAGTATGACAAGTCGATACCAGGTAGATCCCGGTGAAGATCACTGGGTCACAGTTAAAAACATCCTTAAGTACTTAAGAAGAACTAAGAATACATTCCTTATATATGGAGGTGAGGAAGAGCTAAGTATAAAAAGTTGTATTGGTGTCAACTTTCAAACCGATAAGGATGATTCACAATTGCAATCGGGTTTTGTGTTCTACCTTGATGAAGGCGTTGTGAGCTGAAAAGGTTCAAAGCAAGATATAGTAGCTGATTCTACAACAGAAGCTGAGTATATTGTAGCATGAGATGCTGCAAAAGAGGGTGTTAGGATCAAGAAATTCATATCTAAACTAGGGTTTGTTCCAAGCATTTTGAATGCTATAGATATATGTTGTGATAACAATGGAGCCATCGCACAAGCAAAACCAACAATCCAAACACATACTTAGCGTTACAATGTCATTTGAGAAATTATAGATCGAAAAGATGTGGAAAAATGTAAAGCACCAACGAATGATAATATTGTCGATCCACTAACAAAACCTCTAACGCAGCAGAAGCATGATCATTACACTAAGTCACTTAGTATTAAGTACATGAGTGATTGGTCTTAGTGCTAGTGGGAGATTGTTAGAGTATGCACAAAGACCAATCATAAGATGATTGTAAATGACATTTATTTTATCTTGTTTATTCAAAAAGAGGCATTGTCATTATTATTTTCAGTTACAATTTTGCGTGCATAAATAAACTTAATTATGACAAAGTCCATAGAATAATATTCTTAAATGTCCTTAGTCAAGTATTATTGTGGGAATGGACAACAATAATGCATTAAGACTAATATGTAATTGATTGATGACAAAGTGTTGTCATTGACATGAAGATGTCAAA
Source organism: Hibiscus mutabilis (assembly GCA_019671005.1). Taxonomy (NCBI): domain Eukaryota; kingdom Viridiplantae; phylum Streptophyta; class Magnoliopsida; order Malvales; family Malvaceae; genus Hibiscus; species Hibiscus mutabilis. The sequence continues at coordinate 31,549,341 of CM033745.1, forward strand.
ATCAATACATAAGTATGTGTTAGAGAACGACATACTGGACTGACCCGCTATAAGCATGTTTCTTGGATTATTATGTGACAGTCACAACATTTCTCATAGTGATAACTACATGTATGATCCTCAGACTTGAGATCATCATTATTTCAACATCGTGAATGACATATTTTGATACAGTCAAACGTGCGTCGTAACTGACTGCTCTATAAAGACTGATATTGGATATTTCACAATCTATGTAGTGAGATATGGTTGATCAATATAGGATTTATCCCTCCTACATAATAGGAGTAATGTCGTAGGCCACTTGATTGAGTGAGACTAGAAATGCATGGCCATGCTCGAATAAGTTAATATGAGATATCATAGTTATTCGTTTATCATAGTATACTCAGGATATCAAGAAATATTAGATGGACTATACAAGTGCGACTATTCCATGAATTGTTTCCAATCTAGATATAAAGGACAAAAGGATGTAATACATAAAAAAGATTTAATCATGAAAAAGGTTATGTCGAATCATAATTTCTTGTAACTTAGGTGACAATGACATATTGCTAAATGTCACTCATTGTTTGTAATATTAGAAATGTTCTAATATTTACTACTAACGTTACATGAACCTACAGGGTCACACTCACGGTTAAAATGAGCATATATTAAACAAATTATATATATGTACAAATTTGTTGTACACGAATTTAGTTAAATTAATATATATTTCATATACATATATATAATTTATCTATTGGATAAATATTAAAAGAAAATAATTATTGTAATTGTGACCTTTAATATATAAATAATATAATTTGATTTAAATTAATAAATATATTGAAATCCTAATTAAATTTGAATTGGGATTATATATATATATATATGTTGAAGTCCTAATTAGTTGAATTGAGATTATATATTAATATATATTAAAATCCTAATTAAGTTAAATTAGGATTATATATTTAATATATATATATATTGAAATCCTAATTAAAGTTGAATTTGGATTATATATATTTAATATATATATTGAAATCTTAATTAAGTTGAATTGAGATTATATAATATATATATTGAAATCCTAGTTAAAGTTAAACTAGGATTATATATATTAATATATATATTGAAATCCTAATCTGAGTTGAATTAGGATTTCAAAGGCTATATAAAGGCATTAGATATCTAGCAATCATTAATTCTTTTGGGAAAAAACCCTCTAAATAGTTTAGAGAGTTTTATATGCTCGTTTCAACTGGTGAACTACGTACAGCTCGGAGTGCTACCGTTGTGGCTTAGGAATCGACATCGTGGACTCGTGATTGGATATCTATCTCCTCCAAGTTTAGAATTCTAGATTTTAAACATGTAATTATTCACCCCGATTCGTTCCTCATACATGGATCTCTAGTGGTAATCACCAGATAATTTTTTTCGCTGCACCTTGAGGTGTGTCAGCGTGTCTCAACAGCTTCAAGGAGACTATTGGGCACAGATCTTTCAAACTCTTGCAAAAGCAGGCGATGTTCATGGCTTTATATATATATCCATTAGAACTAATACTCTTGTAGAGAGATAGTTGCATGTAGTATATCATTGTTTACACAAATGACAGAAAAATTCAAGGACATCACATCTACCGATCAGCTAGTAAAGTAAATATACTTTCACAAGGGAAGGTTCAAATGGAGAAACCTATCTATCCTATTTGCTATCGATCGTAGATTCTATCACCACATCGAGTCAAAATGGTTTTGATTAAATCATTAATTTCATTCATGTGGGGGATTGTTGGAAAAATTAATATTTTGGAGCTTTGAATGAGAAATTTATTCAAATGTTGTTGAGGAAAACGTGGAACCAATTGTTGTTTAGTAAATGCACAACTGTGCACAATGTGGGTAACGCGAATTTGACATCCTGAAATCCGGGTTAGAAGCTTTGAGTATTTATTCGGACTGGTTTAGGATTTACTAAGAGATTTGGCTAATTGATTAATTTAGAGTAATTAATTGGGCCTTAATAAATCAAAATTGATAAATTTTGTACGAAAATAAATTGGGTTTTATTAAATTGATTTTCGATAAAATTCGGTTATGGAAGTAGTAAGGGTTATTTAACGGTTATGTTAAATAAACATGATTTTATTCAAAAGGCTTTTATAAATCCAAATTGGATTTTAATTAGAATGGTGATAATTTTGTAAATATTAAATAAATGATTTTTAGTGGCTAAAATGGAGGGAGGCACAAACTAAGAATCTTTAGGGAGCAATACCCTTTGTATTCTAATAACTCATTTTTTCATTTTAGCAAAAACTATTGACAGTTAACATTTTCTCTAAAGCAAGAGTTCCTTAGATTTTCTCTCAACTCTTTCTTGATTTACAAACATTATTTTCAATAATCAATTGATTTTTTAGTCTCATTTCTAATGCATTTTTCATCCAAATAATTTCTAAACTTAAGCAAATCGGTAGATTTTGGTTCTCTTCACTTCAACAATGATTTTCACGTTAGAATAGAAGCGAAGCTCATCTTTAGTTGGAATTTCCTATCAAGAAAGGTGAGCTATGGTTTATTATTGAAATTCCACATGTTTAGTGTCTCTAATCTATTGTTTTTATTGGCTTATGAAATTAAAACGAAATTTAATTGATATCTTATGAGTTCTTGGTTAATATAATGGTAATCTTGATTGGATTGATGTTACCTAATTAATTCTATTAGGTTTTGATATAATTATTATAGGTAATCTATGAATTTTCCATTTCACAAGATTTAAAACAAAATAAGGGGGTTTAATGGTGGCCTAGCACGCTATGTTAAACTCGGAAGTAAGCTTTTCTAATATTTGCTTTAACCTCGCTTTGAATTTATCTAAAGAATTATGGTTATATGATTTCAATTTAACAAATTGAGTATGATAAACTTACTATTTTTATGTAACCTATATGTTAATGCTATGTTTATACAAGCATAAGAGTGCCAAAGAGTACTGATATTGTTTCCACTATGATATGTTTTGGTTGCATTAAGCAACAACGTTTGAATAAGTTCGTTTATGTTTTGCATAAGAAAAACAGTAAATAAATGTGGTTTAAATGGATATATTAGCTTGTGACAAATAAGGTTTGACATTAGATATAGTTGGCATGCCTTAGGATAAGAGCACTTTATATGTTTTCAAAGTTTGTTGATGGACTCTCTAAGTCTAATCGATCGATCGTCTATATGTGTATATGCCTTGCAAGGTCAAGTGACTACAATCATTTATTGAATGTGAATCATAAGTTCGGGTGACTAATGGATATAAGGTATATAGTTTGTTTTGATGGGGGTGGGGACCTTTTAGCCCACATTTTGATAAGTTCAATTCGTGTATCCAGTAATTTTCAAATAGATGCACAAGTCACATGCTTAAATGCCAATATACCTTTACTTTGATAAAATATGATTATGAGGAAGTAAGTTTTGATATGAAACCATTTGAATTCTTTTGGATTGTGAATTTATTTATAAACTTATGAATATGATACATTTGGATTTGATGTGGAATTATGGGAACGCTTTGAATTCGCACTTCTTTTTCAAACTTGTAAGATATGTTTTACTTATTTTTGTTTTAAGCATTAATTGAAGTTTTTATGTGATGCAGTCACTAAGCTATATAGCTTACGCTCGTTTTATTCCATTAATGTATGAGATCTGATCTTTGTGGGTGAGTTGATCGTGGCAAAGTGATAATCCAAGACAATCAAGAGACTTAAGTATGTGTTTTGATTTTACCGGTTGTAATAAGGTGATGTGGGCTACTCACATGGGGAAATATGTTTGTAGATGATTGACGATCACTATGCATATTGGATCTCATGCCCTTAGTCTTGTTTTTTATGGATTATTGATGGTTGATAAATTTGGATTCGTTGATAAGTGTTTCCATTGAAGCATAAATATTCTTTTGGTTGGAGACTCATATTTGGCTATGTTGGTTTCTTTTTGGTATGTTCATGCGTAACACATTATTTTAGTTATATATAAGTGGTGTGTAAAGGTTCTAAGTCATTATTGTTTAAGATGACCATTCATGCATTTTTGGTTTTGCACATTTTGGGCATATAGGATTTATGCCTTTAGTTCATTGATATAAGCATGTTATATGCTATAAATTGAGTTTTGAATACATGTCATATGTCATTCATGTTTATATGTCTTTGGTAGCATGTTTAGGGTGTTTGGTATTAATTTAAGGGGTTTAGATTGAAATTGCATATTTAAATCTGCATTTTCATTTAGTAGGTATCGATATGGGAGGCATGTGTACTGATACGCCCCTTTGTATATTGGCCATGTTTAAGCAATAAGTACCCATAGAGGAATAGAGTGTACTTGTACCTTGTCTGAATATCAGTTCGATGCTCTTCGTACCGGTACTAAATGTGGCTACTAGAAAATTATCGAGTCACGCACATTGGTATGGAACCCCGTGTAGTAATACGGTGGGTAGGTAAGTTAGTTGGGGCATATACCAAAGTTCTTTTTTCTTGCATTTTGGTATCTTATCTTCTAGTTTTCAATTGATTGAGTTCATGTGCTTTATTTGGGCTAATATTTAACATGTTAACATGGTTTTATTTGGATTGCACCTTGGTATGTTTAATTTTAGTTTATGCCATGGAATTTATCGTTCATGGAATTTGGTCACTAAATGTTCATGAATCGATTGAATTGGCTCTTAACATTCATTTGAATTTAAACTTAACATGTAAATTCATTAAAGCTTTAATTTCACCTTAATGCTCTTAATTTTCAATAAGTCATCTTAATTTAAAATTTTACAATTTGGTCCCAAATTTGTTGAAGTTGCAATGAGCATGTTGAGGATATCAATTTCGAATGAAATTTGGTACGATGTTTGTATATATGTGTTAAGATGGTATGATGCATCTAGATTTGATACATTGATAAGTGTGAAAAAGTAGTGTATTTTGTACCTCTTTACTTCGATTATTATTTAGACTTAAGCTCGTTTTAGTTGCATATTTACATGCTTTTGCATCTTTACATAGTTTTCCATTTGATTGGTTTGTTTTGTGTTTTATATATATATATATTGGTAAATGTTGTTGTTTTTGTTCTTCTTTTGCAAGATAATTGTCGAACCACTTGCCAATAGTTTCCACGACTTGTCGTGGATAAGGTCAAATCCAGTCAGAACCTTATCCTAAAAAATTCAGTTACACCAGATTTGAATTAGGAGGATGCTACAGATATAGATATGGGGATAATCCATACAATTCAAAATTCGAATAGAGCTTCTCCCCTCCTATAAAGAAAGATCGTAACCTCAAACAACATCATCAAGGGAAGATCTACGGATCAAATCAAGATCATTAGGAGGAGATCGACCATGACGTAACCCTCCATTTTATCTTTTCTTATTTTTAATTAATTCAATGTTTGGGGTCTGTTATTATGTTGATTTTTCTAAACCCATCCAAGAACTAATTAAATTGGCTTGAGTTATTTGGTTTTGATGTTGTGTATGGATGATTTTGTCTGGTATTAAATTTATTTACGTTGTTTATCCAATGTCTGTTATTATGTTGATTTTTCTAAACCCATCCAAGAACTAATTAAATTGGCTTGAGTTATTGGGATTTGATGTTGTGTATGGATGATTTTGTCTGGTATTAAATTTATTTACAATGTTTATCCAATGTCAAGTTCTTCATGCGATTCAAGTAGTTTAGGGATAAACGCTTGATGGAAATATCTCTATTGAGTACGAATTTCCAAACATGTGGAAGCAGATGGAAGTTAATTTTCTTTAGAGATTCATTGGGTAAATATTTCCAAACATGTGAGAGTTTATGGAAGTTTACCTTAGATTCAGATTTCTAAACATGAGGGCAATGATGGAAGTTGATAAAAGATATTGGATATTGATTTCTAAACATGTGAGAACTGATAAAAGCTAATTCTTGCTTAGCCGATTTTCAAAAAAATGACAGTGGAAAGAAGCTTGTAGATAAGGACGAATTTCAAGCAACTTAAAGGAGTTCACTAAATCGATGAAGATCACCAAGGTTAGTGCAGGGATGTATTACCAAGTCATGTTCCTTCATCACTTCTTCTATTAGAGATAACTAGAAGACATTGAAGAAAACTCTTTCGAACATCGAAAATGTGATTAATTGCCATGGCAATTCATTCGACAACAGTATCATAATGCTTAATAACGCAGCGATCTCAATCATCTTGGTTTCTTCTCTTGTTAATTTAGATTTACTTTAAGTTTATTTTAATTTACTTATTTATTATCACATCCCACCACTACCAATTTTATTCATTTTACAGTGCACGAAGTTAAAAGAAAAGTTTCACCAATCCCTGTAGCGACGATTTTAATCTATACTATTACTTGCGTTGTGTATACTTGTATCGTTTGCGTAGCACTTAAATCACACAACAATTTTTTGGCGTCACATCCAGGGATTGGCAATAGTGCTTTTACTTTTAATTTATTGCATTATTTTCTACACTGCTAGTTATCTCAAGGGGTTAATATCCATTTACAGGTTTTCACTTGTGCATGACCTGAGGGAGACTAGCATTGTAACACCCCATTCCAGTCTAGTAGAGAACCGAGTCGAAAAGCATTATCGAAAACTTATTCGGAGATTGGAAGATGGAATCAAAGTTTGGAACTTTTTTGGGATATTCTAATAGTCATTCTTAAGATTTATCGAACCTATCCATTACTAGTCGTACTAGAACCGGGGTCAATTTTAACATTTTTGAAACTTAGGGTCTAAATCGTAAACTTTACAAATTAGCGATTCTAATCCGAATTTTTTAATCCAATTTGAAATTAAACTTACCGATTATTGATCTGTGAAGTTTTGTTACTAACGGATATCATTAACTTGATCAACTAGACTATATAGTTATTAATGACCAATTTGTAAACTGGCCAAATTCTGTTTTTATGCCTTATAACAGATTTAACTAACACCGTATTGATACCCTATGGGCCGTATCGATACACCATGCTTATTTCCATATTCAAAGGATGTCAAACCCGTACCGGTACAGCTAAGACCGTACCGATACCAGTTGACTGCGTTGACCCCATACTGATACGCTAAAATACCATATAGATAACATTTTTCTTCCCTGATTCTAGTGACCAATTTCCATACCGATACGCCTTGTTCCTTAAGCCAAAATTATGCCTAACCATACCGATACGCCATCACCCGTATCGATGCACCCTAACTGTAATGACAGAATTTTGCTGGTTTTTATTCGATATACCCATCCAAACGTTATCCAAATTTTACCAGAAAGTTATAAATCCATATTTTTAATAGCATACGAAATTTTAGGCTATTATGAATTCATTTACTAGAATTTTACCTTTTCATGCATTAAAGCTGATTTTAGCAAGATTGCTAAGTCAAAAACACACCAAAATGCACATACATCACCTAGACACTACCAGGCTTATGCAAACGTACCAAAATAGGTCATTGCAACTTATCTAGTCTTATGCCACCTTACTATGAGTTCGGAAACAAAGTAAACATACATATGCTTGCGGAGTGAGTGAGTGACTCGCAACCGCAAAATACACGATTGATGTCCAGAAAGCTTTAGGATCCTAAAATGCATGAGACACACATATGTTAGGCTTACATAGCCTAGTGAGGTAGCCATAACAAACATAAAACAATTAAGTGACATGAATGGCATATTATGGTCATGAATAACATAGCATCATACTTAAATATCCTAATTACACTATTAATCACATAAGTCTCATGCTTAAGTCATTTATCGTACTTTCACATAATCATAGAAAAACTTAACACATATTAATTCCCTTTGACAATGTAACAAATGGATACGCGGATTCCCCTTTACACCACACTTATATCGAAAAATAGGTCGTAGCCACATACAACAGAAAATAGGCTGTAGCCTTGAGCCGTAGCTCCAGATAGTATCCCTTACACAATCCATCCTTACATCCCCCACATATAGGCCATAGCCCCTGACCGTAGTCCAATCCCTTACTTATACGAGCTCAGATAACCCTATGACATGCCAATTGTATCCAAAACTCACAAATGTCCAAGGTTATACATATTTCATTATATTACTTACCTTTATGCATGTTGGTCATAATGTATCGGAATCGAAATTGAGCCTTAGCTCTATAACATATCATAGCATGATCATATCATATCATATCGGAATCATATCATATCATCATCATAACATATCGAATATCACACATGTACTCATAGCATATCAAAGTAATGTAAGGACTTACCATGCTTATCGTTAAAGTTCACATATGCTTGCTCTACTTGAGCCCTTAAACACAAATGCAATTATAACAAAAAACAAATGCAACGGGATAGCTCCGTGCCAATCCATTGACATGACTACACTCACCTTAATTTCGAGATTCTCGTTTTACAATTCTGTAGTGCCTAGCTTCCTTTAGAGGTGACAAGGGATCCTTCTCCAATATTTGAGCTAGCACAAAATTAGAGGTTACATTAGAATTCATTCGACGGATTTGGAATCATACTTCAAGCTTACCAAAGCTTGTAGGCAGCATCGGGATATCAAAATTAACTTCCTAGTTCATGGGCTTTCCTTTGAACATAGAAAACCTAATTTCAAAATTAAACCTAAACAAATGGTGGAATCAACAAATTGATACAGGGGTTTTACTCATTGAGTTGTAGGCTTTCAAATGGAGTATCGAAATCAGATGAAGGTCGAAGGTTGCACCAAGGTGCTAGCTTAGCTCAAGCTTGAAGATGGAAATGGAGGTGTGTGCTTCTTTTGGAAACAAAAGGGAAGTTTGGTTTACCGGGAGTTCAAGGTAGGAAGATGAAAGCTTTCCTCTTCTTTATTCATTTTAAAACTCAATTAACCCCTTAATCATTGCCTACCTTTCCAAGAACCAATAAGGGGATTCCTATCCTAAAGGGTTTGCTTAACCCAAACTCTTTCACATCATGTTTCCTTATAATATGAAGCAATTTGATGGGTAATCACTCCTTTTTTCTGAGACATTCACGTGGGGAATTGACAAGCAAGGAGGTGAGTAAGCACTTTGTTTTAACTCCCTCTCAATTGCTTCGAACAGATTCAGAACAAGGGACCCGTATCGATACACTCATGACCGTATCGATACGCCCTCGCTAAAATAGGTAAGTTAGTTATTGGTAGTTAGACCGTATCGATACTGGCTTGACCGTATTGGTACGCCTAGCTCAGAATTTGCAATTTGTCTTTGAATTTCATACAAGAAAGACTTAAACTATTCAAATGGGACCAAGATGTGATTTCATTATAAAGGAAGGGTACAAAGGTTAACTATTACAACATTTTGCACATCGAATTCAAAATTTCAGGTCATCGGAACCAAATTCCAACTAGGCTGATTTTAGGGATGTGACAACTCTCCCCCTTAAGAAAATTCATCCTCGAATTTTCATATCAAGCATAGAGGTGTGGATACTGCTTTTGCATGGTTTCTTCAGGTTCCCACGTTGCCTCTTCAATCGAGTGGCTACTCCAAAGAACCTTCACTAAGGGCACAGACTTGTTACGGAGTCTCTTGACCTCTCGTGCGAGGATCTCCACAGGTCCTTCCTCGTACGTCAGATTGGATTAAATTTCCATATATTTTGACTCGATCACGTGGGAAGGATTCGACCGGTACTTGCGTAACATAGATACATGAAAGACGTGGATCCCACATAACTCTTCAAGGAGGGCTAATCGGTATGCAACATGTCCAACTTTTTTGATCACTTCGAATGGGCCAATGAAACGAGGACTTAGTTTCCTCTTTTTGCTGAAACGAAGGATCTTCTTCCATGGAGACACTTTGAAGAAGGCCTTCTCACCAACCTCGTACTGGATATCTCTTCTCTTTAGATCAGCATAGGACTTTTGTCGGTCAAAGACAGCCTTAAGTCGATCACGAATAATGGTTGTCCTTTCTTCAGTTTCCCGAAGTAAGTCAAGACCTAGTATCTTGTCTTCACCGAGTTTGGTCTAGCAAAGAGGAGTTCTATATCTCCTTCCATATAGAGCTTCGTATGGAGCCATTTGGAACGAAGCTTGGTAATTGTTGTTGTAAGCAAATTTGACAAAGGGTAGGGATTTCTCCCATGTATCCCCAAAGTCGATAATACAGGCTCAGAGCATATCTTCCAAAATCTACAAGGAATAATTAGAATTTATATGGGTTACTTATACTTACGAATCGAAGTAAGATATAAGGTTATCTGAATAACCCTTTCGGATTGACCATCGGTCTAAGGATAGAAAGTAATGCTTAGGTTCACTCGAGTTCCTAAAGCCTCTTGCAGGGTTCTCCAAAACTGAGATGCAAAGTGTGGATCATGATCGGAAATGATAGATACTAGAAGTCCGTGTAAACGGATGACTTCGTGGATGTATAGCTCCGTAAGCTTAGGAAAACTGAGGTCGATTCTCACTGGAAGAAAATGGGCAGACTTAGTGAATCGGTCCATAATGACCCAAATAGCATCATTCCTCTTTGAAGTCACAGGCAGACTACATACGAAGTCCATCGTGATCTGCTCTTATTTCCACTATAGAAGCTCGATAGGCTGTAAAAGACCAATAGGCCCCTTGTGCTCGGCACTTACTCATTGGGAAGTCAAACACCTAGTCACAAAGTTCGTGATCTCATTATTCATACCAGACCACCAGTATAGCTCTTTTAGATCTTTGTACATCTTGATAGCTCTCGGATGAATAGAGAAAGGGCTAGAATGAGCTTCACTTAGAATCTAATTCCGAAGATCATCATCATGGGGCACACAGATACGGTTGCGGAAACATAACAAGCTTTCAAAATTCATAGCAAAGTCAGGATCTGTGTTATCCTCGACCTTAGCAATGAGAGGTTGCAACTCCTCATCGTTTTCTTGGAGTACTTTGATTCGAGATACAATGGTTGACTGAACTCTCAGTTCGGCCAACAACTTGCCATGCTTCTTGAGTAAAAAATGAGCATTCAAACATCTTGTAGGGGGAGTAGGTTTCCGACTGAGAGCATCAGCTACGACATTGGCTTTACTATGATGGTTATCAATAACCAAGTTGTAATCTTTCAGAAGTTCCATCCACCTACGCTGATGGAGATTCAACTCTTTTTGAGTCAAAAGATACTTCAAACTTTTGTGATCAGTGTACAAATAACATTTTTCACCATACAGATAGTGTCTCCAAATCTTCAAGGCGAAAACAACAGCAGCTAATTCCAGATCATGTGTCAGATAGTTCAGCTCGTGTGGTTTGAGCTAATGTGAGGCGTAAGCAATGACCTTTCCTTCTTGAATCAATACATAGCCTAATCCCAATTTGGATGCATAACTGTACACAGTGAAGTCTTTACCCGACTCGGGTTGCACCAAAATAGGAGCATGAGTAAGGACTTGCTTAAGCTAATCAAAACTCCTTTGTTGATCTATTATCCATACAAAAGGAGTTTCCTTACGGAGAAGCTTCATCAAGGGTGCAGCAATCAGTGAGAACCGGAGTTGTAATCTTCCTATTAATGATTATGGCAGCTTTTATAGGATACGTACTACCATGGGGTCAGATGAGCTTTTGGGGAGCTACAGTAATTACAAGCTTAGCTAGCGCCATACCTGTAGTAGGGGATACCATAGTGAGTTGGCTTTCGGGTGGTTTCTCTGTGGACAATGCCACCTTAAATCGTTTTTTAGTCTTCATCATTTACTCCCCTTTATTTTAGTAGGCGCCAGTCTTCTTCATCTGGCCGCATTGTATCAATATGGATCAAATAATCCATTATTAAGAAATCTATAGTAGTAGCCTGCAAGGCCTAGAAAACTATGAACTTCTCCAACATTCTTCGAAGGAATCCAATCAAGGATTGCTTAAATCTTCTTTGGGTCAACTTGGATTCCCGTAGAAGAGATCACATGGCCAAGAAAATATACTTCGGATAGCTAGAATTCACATTTGCTGAATTTGGCATACAGTTGTTTCTCTTAGAGAGTCTGAAGCACAATCCGGAGATGTTCTTCATGAGTAACAACATATTTGGAATAGATCAGGAAGTCATCTATAAAGACAACCACGAACTTGTCTAAGTAGGGCCAGAACACACTATTCATCAAATCCATGAAGGCTGCAAGTACATTCGTAATGGCTTTACTAGGAATTCATAGTGACCATATCTTGCTCGGAAGGCAGTCTTTGTAATGTCAGACTCTTTCACTTGCATTTGATAGTACCCGAATTAAAGGTCCATCTTTGAGAAGACAGAAGCATCTTTCAATTGATCAAAGAGATCGTCGATCCTTGGTAACAGATACTTATTCTTGATTGTCACCTTGTTCAATTGATGATAGTCAATGCATAAGCGCATCGATCCATCGTTCTTCTTAACAAACAAAATTGGTGCTCCTTAAGGTGAGGAACTCGGTCAGATGAATCCTTTATCCAAAAGGTCTTGGATTTGAGCCTTTAGTTCCCTTAACTCCACCGAGGCCATTCTATACGTAGTAATAGAAACTGAAGTAGCCTAGGTTAAACTTCTATCCCCAATTCCACTTCACGAGTTGAAGGGAGTCCCGGAAGTTCATTGGGGAACACATCAGAAAACTCTTTCACTATGGGCACATTCTCGAGCTTTGGATCTTCTTTAGACTCTATGGCACACATAAGAGTCTTCTTAGGCTCGGGTTTGGATTCCATCAAGGTTATGTTTTCCGTACTGAGTCCACGGAGATATAACTTCTTCTTAGAATAGTCCACCCAGGCTTGATGTTCAGCTAGCCAATCAAGACCTAGGATGAGAACGAATTCCTGAAAGGGTAATGCCATCAAGTTAGCCGAAAATGGGATCCCTTGGATCCTTATAGGGCAAGCTTTATAGATCAACCGAATAACCACACTATCTCCTAATGGATTATAGACAACATTCTTGGAAGCAACAGGTTCAGGTTCTAAATCATACTTCGCAATCAATGGTTCACTAATGAAAAAGTGTGTAGAGCCTGGATCTATTAAAGCATAAACATGATCATAATATAATTCCACCATACCTGCAATCGCATCAGGATCATCCTCCTGCTCACGCCCTCGAACGTGGTACATCTGGGCTTAAGTCTAAGGGTCACGACTAGCTAGAGGGGCATTGGTGTTGTGAGGTCTCCCCGCTGATCCTGATTGCACTTGCTTTGCTCCTCTCCCCTTGCTAAGGTTGTTTTGAGAAGCTACAAAGGTAGGAGTGTGAGGATTCTGCGGACACTATCTCATAAAGTGGCCAGACTCACCATAGAGATAGCAAGATCCCGCTTGTTTACGACACTGCTCTAGGTGCCTCTTTTGGCAGAAGTTACAAAGAAGAATCTGAGAACCCTTCGCAGAACCACCTATACTATTGATGAAAGCTGGACGAGTAACAAACATCCCTGTAGACTAGAATTGTGGGACATAGCTAGATCGTGGCAACTGCTGAAAGGTGGCAGACTTTTGGTCCCACTGCCTTCCCTTCTTCTGTGGCATAAGAGGCTTTGCATCATCACGGAATCTCTTATCAGATAGGGCTTGATTCTCTTTCCTCTTTTTAGAAGCCTTCTGGGAGGCTTCAGTAGAAATGGCTCGGTTGACAAGCGATTGGAAGTCCTCTATCTCCAGAGCAACAAAGAGAGGATGTAATTCATCACAGAGGTCGTCAATGAACATTTGGCACTTCTCCTTTTCTGTATGGATGATCTCGGTGCCAAATCTAGCATATTTGCAGAAGTCGTTGATGTACTACTCTACGGGTCTTCCCCTTATCTCAGATGGAGGAACTTCTTACGCCTCTCAGTGATGTAGTAGTCACTGACGTACTTTTTGCGGAACTCCTAAAGGAAGAAGTCCCACGTAACTCAGTGTTCAGGCACAGTGAGCATCACGGTATCCCACCAACTCTGTGCTTCTTCGGCGATCAAAGCCAAGGCACATTCTAGCTTGTGCTCTTTGGGGAACTTCATTTGCTTGTTCAGCACTTTCAGAGTATTCTCCGGCCAATATTCTATGATCTCAAGATTGTCCAGGTCCTGGCCGGTGAATGTGTAAACTGGGTACTATTTAAGTTTCTCAATAGGGACTCTCGAAGTAGTTTGAGATGCTTCAGCAGGCTGAGGGAGCAGTTCTTGTTGGAGAGACATGACCACTTGTTTGATCATGTCGGCCATCGACAACAAATACTCCTACTAAGCCGGAGGCATTGGCAGAGGATAAGGTGGGTCATTCTGTCCCACTTGTTCAGCCCTCAGTTATCCCCCTGAGTCGAGGAGGAATCTGGGTTTGGTTCATTAACAACACATCTATCAGTAGGCGCCGACATTTTCAGATCTAATCATATAAAAAGATTGTATCGTGTAAGCTACAAGTCACAGATAACATATACAAATAACTCCTAGGTGGCATAAGTACATACGGACTCGTAACGGCTTCAATTTAGTCCTAGAATCGACTAAACCTAGGCTCTAATACCACAAATGTAACACCCTCTTTTCCGTTCTGGTACAAAACTGGGTCAGAAAGTGTTATCGAAAACTTATTTAGAGATCAGAAGACGGAATCGAAATCTAGAACTTGTTCGAGATATTCTAATAGTCACTCTTAAGATTTATCAAACCTATCCATTTCTAGTCGTACTAGAATCGGGGTCAATTTTTACCTTTTTCAAACTTAAGGACTAAATCGTAAACTTTACAAATTAGCAATTCTAATCCGAATTCTTTAATCCAATTTGAGATTAAACTTACCTATTATTGATATGTGAAGTTTTATTACTAGCGAATATCATTAACCTGGTCAATTAGACTGTATAGTTATCAGTGACCAGTTTGTAAACTATCCAAATTCTGTTTTATGCCTCATAACAGATTTAACTAACACCATATCGATACCCTATGAGCCATATCGATACACCATTATTATTCCCAAATTTCCAGATTCAAATGATGTTAAACCCATATCGATACAGCTAAGACTGTATCGATACCAGTTGACTGCGTTGACCCCGTATCGATATGCTAAAAAACTGTATCCTGATTCCAGTGACCAATTTTCATACCGATACGCCCAAACTGTATTGATATGCCTATTCCTTAAGCCAAATTTATGTCTAACCGTACCGATACACCATCACCCGTATCGGTACACCTTGACCTGTAATGACAGAATTTTACTGGTTTTTATTTGATTTTCCCATCCAAACGTTATCCAAATTTTACCAGAAAGTTATAAATCCATATTTTTAATAGCATATGAAATTTTAGGCTATTCCAAATTCATTTACTAGGATTTTACCTTTTCGTGCATTAAAGCTGATTTTAGCTAGATTGCTAAGTCCAAAACACACCAAAATGCACATACATCACCTAGACACTACCAGGCTTATACAAACATACCAAAATAGGTCATTGCAACGTATCTAGTCTTATGCCACCTTACTAGGAGTTCGGAAATAAAGTAAACATACATATGCTTGCGGAGTAAGTGACTTGCAACAGCAAAATACACGATCGATGTCCCGAAAGCTTTAGGATCCTGAACTGCATGAGATACACATATGTTAGGCTTACATAGCCTAGTGAGGTAGCCATAACAAACGTAAAACAATTAAGTGACATGAATGGCATACTATGGTCAAGAATAGCATAGCATCATACTCAAATATCCTAATTACACTATTAATCACATAAGTCTCATGCTTAAGTCATTTATCATACTTTCACATAATCATAGCAAAACCTAACACATATTAATTCCCTTGGACAATGTAACAAATAGATATGTTGATTCCCCTTTACACTACACTTATATCGAAAAATAGGTCGTAGCCACATATAACGAAAAATAGGCCGTAGACATGAGCCATAGCTCCGGATAGTATCCCCTACACAATTCATCCTTATCTCCCCCACATATAGGTCGTAGCCCTGGACCGTCGTCCAATCCCTTACTTATACGAACTCAGATAACCCTATGGCATGCCAATTGTATCCAAAACTCACAAATGTCTAGGGTTACACATATTTCATTATGTCACTTACCTTTATGCCCGTAGGCCATAATGTATCAGAATTGGAATTGAGCCTTAGCTCCATAAAATATCATAGCATGATCATATCATATCGGAATCATATCATATCATCATCATAACATATCGAATATCACGCATGTATTCATAGTCATATCAAAGTAATGTAAGGACTTACGATGCTTACTGTTAAAGTTCACATATGCTTACTCTACTTGAGCCCTTAAAAACAAATGCAACCCTTGACACGACTATACTCACCTTGATTACAATTTCGTTGTGCCTACTTCCTTGGGATCCTTCTCCAATATTTGAGCTAGCACAAAATTAGAGGTTACATTATAATTCATTTGACGGATTCAGAATCATACTTCAAGCTTACCAAAGCTTCTAGGCAACATCGGGATATCGAAATTAATTTCCTAGTTCATGGGCTTTCCTTTGAACATAGAAAACCTAATTTCAAATTTAAACCTCAACAAATGATGGAATCAACAAATTGATATAGGGATTTTACTCACCGAGTTGTGGGCTTTCAAATGGAGTATCGAAATCAGATGAAGGTCGAAGGTTGCACCGAGGTGCAAGCTTAGTTCAAGCTTGAAGATGGAAATGGAGGTGTGTGCTTCTTTTGGAAACAATAGAGAAGTTTGGTTTACTGGGAGTTCAAGGTAGGAGGATGAAAGCTTTCCTCTTCTTTATTCGTTTTAAAACTCAATTAACCCCTTAATCATTGCCTACCTTTCCAAGAAACATTAAGGGTATTTCCTATCCTAAAGGGTTTGCTTAACCCAAAGTCTTCCACATCATGTTTCCTTATAATATGAAGCAATTTGATGGGTACTCGGTCCCTTTTTTAAGACAATCACGGGGGGAATTGACAAGCAAGGAGGTGAGTAAGCACTTTGTTTTAATTCCCTCTCAATTTGCTTCGAACAAATTCAGAACAGGGGAACCGTATCGATACACTCATGACCGTATCGATATGCCCTCGCTAAAATAGGTAAGTTAGTTATTGGCAGTTAAACTGTATCGATACTGGTTTGACCGTATCGGTACGCCTAGCTCAAAATTTGCAATTTGGCTTTGAATTTCATACAAAGAAGACTTAAACTATTTAAATGGGACCAAGATGTGATTTAATTATAAAGGAAGGGTACAAAGGTCCACTACTACAACATTTTGCACATCGGATTCAAAATTTTCGGTCATTGGAACCAAATTCTGACTAGGCCGGTTTTAGGGATATGATAAGCATGACTATTATATTCACTTGAACCAGAAATCGAACGAGCTTTTTTGTAAAAGAAGAAGGAAGCAACAATCTATGGAAGGAAACAATGATGCCCCAGTGGAGCAACCTATTCATGTTCGGAAAAGACTAATCTGATATCACTTAGACTTAGTACTTGATGATCTCAATCCAAGTATTGTTTCACTAGAGATCCAAGACACACAATTTGAGTTTAAGCCTATGCTGTTTAATATGCTCAACCCAATTGGACAATTTGGTTGTTTGCCGTATGAAGATTTTAGGCAGCATCTGAGAGCTTTTCTAGAAGTATGTGATTCTTTTCATCAACAAGGAGTCCAAGAAAATGTCTTGAAATTAAAATTATTTCCTTATTCACTAAAGGATACGGCGAGGATGTAGCTGAATAGTGTACGATCTGAATCTTTAGAATCTTGGTAGATCTATGTCGAAGTTTCTTAATAAGGTATAACCCTCCAAATATGAATCATAGACTTAGAAATGACATTACCTCTTTTCTTCAAGTAGATGATGAATCCATACACGAAGCTTGGGATCGATACAAGGATATTTTATGTAAATGCCCCATGCACGGATTTAGAGATTAGACGTAAGTGGTAATGTTCTACAATGGAGTAAATATACCAAAAAGAACGATGTTAGATGCCTCAGTAAATGGCACTCTTCTAAACAAATCACCCAATAAGCATTCGAGATCATGTATAGAATTGCCAAAAATGATTACCAATTCTCATCCCCGAGAAAGGACCAAGAAGAAGAAATAATGCATCAATTGAGCTTGATTCATCATATGCTATTCAAGCATAGCTTGCCCCATTGACCAACATGGTTAAGAACTTGCAACAATCTAACAATGCACAGGAAATTAACATAGCCAATTCATTGTGTTTTATGTTCTACTAATCATGATTGTTCTGAATGTGCACAGAATCCAGAGTCTAGTTATTATGTTGGGAATTTCAATAACAATCCAGAGTCTAGTTAACATATAACCCAGGATGGCAATAACACCCGAATTTTTTATAGAGTAACCAGAACAACTCTAATAATCCACCCCGTTAGAAAACAGAACCACCAGGATTCAGGCAAAACTTGCCATAGCTGCAAACTCAATTGTGGCAAGAACACTCTTCATCATCATCAATAAGTTCCTTAGAAGCAACTTTAAACGCTTTTATTCATAAGGTTGATGTTTACATGACTGAAATTAGTGCTTTTATGATAAGACTGGCCCTTTTATGAACTAGGCTGAAATTACAATGTAGAGTCAAGGATCAATGTTGAAAACACTAGAGATGCAAGTGGAGAAGTTTGCCCAAATATTAAGTACAAGGCTACAAGGTAGTTTTCCCAGCGACGTTGAGGTTGCAAGAGGCACAGGACTTGAGTAGTGTAAAGTGATCACCCTCTGAAACAGAACAAAGGTGAATAATGATCCTATTCAGCCAGAAAAGAGTAATCAATAAGAAAAGCAATCATCTATTGAGAAAGACATGCCTAGTAACGAGAGTACCGAAAACTATAAATGATGATCCATCAGTAATTTCCAGGCCAATTCCACCTGCCATGACAATTCCATCCATCACTTGCAAGCAATACATGAAAGACAAAGGCAATAACCAACTAGAGATCAGATTGCCATCACCATTTCTGCAAAGGCTAAGGAAATAGAAGCATGAATACTAATTCAAGAAATTCCTTGAAATCCTTAAACAAGTCCACATCAACTTGCCATTAATTGAGACTATTAAATATATGCCAAACTATGCTAAGTTCCTTAAAGACATTGTCTCTAAGCGAACAAGGCTAAGTGAGTTTGAAACAATTTCCTTGACAGAAGGGTGTATAGCAATGTTGAATAACTAATTGCCACCTAAGCTGAAAGTTCCCGGTAGTTTCATGATACCATGCACTATTAGCAGCCATTATGTTGGAAAAACACTATGCAATCTCAGAGCAAACATAAGTCTTATGCCAAAATTGGTTTTTCAACGATTGGGCATGGGAAAGGCGAGACCCACTACAATCATGATACAACTTGCCGATCGATCTAGTTGGTTGTATATTGACATGTCAATAGTGCAAGCATATACAAGTCATAGCAAGTATAGTTGATAGATGTTATTCTATCATATATCGATCCCATGAGGACGGGACTTTGGCTGCCTAGAATTGTTAGTGCAATTGTACTAAAAATAGGAGGTAAATGTGAGAGTAGTTTTCAGAGCAATACAATGAAAAGATTGATAGTCGTGAAAAGTGATATGAAAGAAATAAATCGAGAGTAAAAGCGAAATATGAATATGATAGAAAACAAGATCCCCTAGGTGAAATCTCAACAATTAATTAAGTGCATGCAAGGATAATAGAAAGAGATGAATGTCAACGGGAATAGCCTATGTAAAATTTTACTAACTCGACATTTATTTTAACAATCGATCATCATCCACAAATTATTTCCACACTAAAGGGATAAAATCCATAATCATCTTTCTTTAAAACAAAATAAAACAAACAAAATCGAATGGGGAAAGCTACTCCTAGCTAACTCGATTAATCCTTGATGTTTTTCCTTAGGTCTTGCACTTAATCCTCTTCTTCAAGAGCTAGCTTGCATCAATTTAACCTCAGTTCACCCCAAGAAAATGCTCAAGCTGCAATGGACGAAGCTCCAAAGATAGAAAATTGAAGAATATGGTCTTTGAACACTTTCTCTCTCTTCTCATATCATTTTATAGTCTGGTCCAAACAGGACATGTGTCATTTCATGTGATCCGTCATTCCTTTCTTTCGTACAGAGTCTGTTATAAAATATTATACAGCTCACAATTGTTCGTCCTTATCCTTAAAAGCTTCCTAGCAGTTGGCAGATGCAGAGACTGTCCTGGCTGCAAATCTAGAAGAACTTATGCAATGACATTAGCAGCGAAATATAAAAAAATCAAGGATAATTCCACAAAGGGCAATTGAGTTAAGAATATGCAAATACTAGGATGAAAATACAAAAATGCATGCAAAAGATAGCAAGATGGGGATAAATTAATTGATAAGTAAGGTGGAAACACATGTTCTTTAGAGAGCTATCACATCCCCAAATTTGAGTTTTTACTTGTCTTCAAGTAAAATAGAAACAACAAGGTTAAAAGGAATCAAGAAAAGATGAATGAATCACTCACATTCAAATGACAGAAGATTGCATCGACAATTCATAAAGATGAATGAATAAACTTGCAATTTTATCAACACTAGCATCATGCCCCAAATCTTAAATTCCTCATACCTAAGCAGCCTTTTATTTCACCATACTATATATGTATATAACATTTTTTTCTTTTGTTTTATTTTCTTTTCCCGTTTTTATATAAGTAGCGAGTGATATCATTGCATGAATGCACCCTAAATTCCTAAGAAGTAAAGATGGTGTGCAACAAACCCCAAGGAGTACTTTATTGCGTCGACACACACTCGTGCAGCAACATCCTTTGGCTCGATTCCTTTTTCTAATGCATGCATTGGAGTGTTCCCCCTTAAGCTACTTCCATTAATACACCCACATTGGAGTGTCTTATATATTAATATATTATTATATGTATATTAATATTATATCTAATATAAATATATTAGAAATGATATATTTAAATTATTTATATAGTGTAATATTATTTAGATAATAAAATAAATTGAATTAATTCAACATCAGTTTGGTATATATATTATTTGTGTTAGAAACAAAATCAAAATGTTAAGCTGGTTTAATGGTTAGGAGTTTGCCTTAGATTCTAAAGATTCGAAGTTCAAATCCTATTGAGTATAATTTGTTTTCACATTTTCCTTCAGCAAAACGATGCCGTTTTGGGTCATTTAGCATCAAAATAGCGGCACCAAAACAACATTGTTTTGGTGTACCATCCAAGTCATCACCCCGTGCACCATGTTATCGTCCCGTTAAACAGTTAACGACGGGGTGTCATAAATGAGTCGGAGATAAAGCTTAACAGTAAAATTGGACCAATTGAAAGGTTGGTGGCCAAAATGAGTTAGCGACTATAGTTTGATGGTACCTGACATAGTTTACCCTTTTATTATTAATGTGTCTTGTCGTATTACCAATTTAGTAATATTACCAATTTATTATCACATATTATCTTATATATAATATATAATATCCTTGAAGAATAATCTAAAATTAAGTATTTATCAAATTATTTATTTTTTGAATAATATGTCACCTGAATTTATTAGAAAATAAAATAGAGAAACATTCCAAGCGAAATAAAAATGTTGCAAAAAATAACAAAACAAAGTAAAATTAAATTGAAAAAATAAAAATTGAAACATTAGAACAACAAAAAGAGATGAAACATCGGAGAATGGAGTAGGAACAAAACTCATTGTCTCTATCTACCTATATGTTTAAGGATTGAAGTAGGAGGAGGGAGCGAAACCAACAATCTTGCAGGATGTTTGGCAAAATAGATATGAATGCATAGGAAGACGAACCACAAAAGGGAATCAAACTACTGAAAGATCAGCAACAACCGCTAGTCAAGGTCTAGTGTCATGAGAAAACTACCCATAAACACAAATTTATTACAAAGGTAGGCGAAAATGTGATATAAGGCAGAAACATGCCACAAGGCAGAGGAAAAACATGCCCAGTGACAGAACCTCAAAAGGAACCGTGTGGCCATCCCCCAAATTCGGGAAACTTAGAATTTAGTCCCTTATAATTTTTAAAAAGTATAATTAGCACATTAAGCTTCATGATATTTAATTTTTTGTTAAATCTCTCCCATAATTTTTAAAAGTTCTTATTCAATCTTTCAATTTTTTAAAAAAAATTATTTGAACTCCAAAATTTTAGAAAAAAATAAATTAAACCCTTCAAATTTTTGAAAATTTCAATTTAAACATTTAGTTTTTTTAAAAAAATTAAGTTGGTCCCCTCAAACTCTTTCACCAAGTTCCGTCACTGAACGTGTCACAAGGAAGAGACAAACATAGCACAAAAGCAGATAAAAACTAAAAAAAAATTGAAACACAAGAGAAAAAACAAAGTATAAGAAAAGAAGAAAAATATCAATGATGACGACCAACACTAAAACTGTCACCACTGTTGACCAACAAAATGGAGGAAAAAGGATAAAGTGGCACTAGGGTGATTAGACGAATCACTTTATAACCGTTTTTTTTCTTATCAATTTATTTCATCTAATTGATAGTCTAAAGTTTAAAATTTTCATCAACTGAGCCTTGATATGGATAGAATTCATTGTTGGCTTGTTTTGGACATTAAATTATTATTTTTGGTAAAAATAATTAACAAGGTATTTTATTACTGGTAAAAATGTTAAAAATAAATAACCTCATTGGCCATTAAATTATTATTTTTTGGTAAATCATCATTAATGTTTTAATTTTCTGGTAAATCTTCATTCATGTTTTATTTAAGATTCGAAATAAAATGAAAGAAAATATCATTATTTGTATTAGAGAGGTTTAAACACGAAAATGGGCAGTCTAGAGTGGTTCAGAGAATAAAAGAAGAACGGAGATTTCATCAAGAAAGATTGATCCTTGGTTTAATCAACCTTAAAAATGTATTTGAGCCTATATATCTATTTTGTAACCCGAACCTAACCCACATTACAAGCCTTTAAAGACCATTTAGATCACACATGAATATCTGAGAAAAGGAGTTTGTTTACGAACACATTCCGACTAATTGGGTTAACCTTTCTTCAGGGACCTCCTAACTTCTGATGTCTAGTTGAGATTAGAAAAGTGGGAAGATTGAAATTTGAGGAGTTGGTGAGTTAAAGAGAGCTACCTAAAAGCTGGACGCAATCCGGTTGATGGATTCATGAATCATTCATACTATGAATTCTGGGGCATCTGGCTTTGCTCTTTTCCGTGTTTGCCATGACTTCTTCCTTTAAATTCTCATTTCTAGCCTTTTCTTGCATCTTACAAGTAGGCTGACATAGATTCATGAAAAACAAAAGATTTCTTGGTATTGATCCAACCGTAGGGAACCAGGAATGAATGTTTTCCATCACTCCAAGAAATAATGAAGTGGCCGACAATTGAACCTTAGTTTGAACGGGGGCATCATGTTAAGTGTCTAAAAGTACTATTTTATTCACCCCTTTTATTCATATTATTGCTAGACTTAGGCTCATATTAGTTGCATTATTAGCCATTCATGCATGTTTGCATTGTTTCCTTGGTGGACAAGCTTGATTTTATATTTTGGTTAATTTTGTGGAAAAAAGGGTGCTACCGGTAGTTGTTTTCTGTATGCAGAATTAGTTACCGGAGCAAGGCTGGAACCAGTTGCTAGGGCAATACAAGAAGGAGATGCCCAGGGCAGTGCATGAAGGATATACCGAGCTAGTTGCCAGGGCAATTCTCGACAAGGGATAAGATGATATGGCAACCGAAATTGATGACTAGATAAGCCTAGTATGACGTGGAGAAAAGCTGAATCCTAAAGGAGTTGGATTTCTATGAAGAGGTCAAAGAGAGATTAAATCCCAAGAAGATAGGAGAAGATCTAGAAGGAAAAGAATTATATTCTTTAAAAGTATTTAATTCCAACTTAACTTCCTCCTCAAGAAAGACTTTAACCTAGCCCTATAAATAGAGGACCAAGCCGTCAACTCCATATGTGTGCAAGGGGGAGAGAATTCGACAAGAGGCTTCAACCATCTTCATCTTTTTCTTTCTTGTTCGATTAGGTTTATGTTAGGGATTCTTTGTTTTGTGTTTCTTTGGAACCTAGCCACGAACTAAATCTATTTGGCTAAGGTTATTGTGTTTTGTGGTTGTGAGAAGCGGTTGGATTTTGTTTAGGTAATAGAGTTTGCACTTTCAATTCAAGGTTTACTCATTCTTGGTTTTTATTCTTGTTTGCGAGTGAATTGGGAGAGGATCTCGTAATTCTATCTATTTATCTAATATCAAGAGAGTTAGATTGAAGAAATGAATGAGTATGGTTTTTATTCAATCTATCGGTGATGAAGACTAATCCGGCTTAGGAATAAGTTTAGGATTTCAACGGCTAAGAGGAGCGCAAGGTTGGTTGTTGTTCACCCTTGATTCACGCAGGGATGTATTGTCAAGGCATGCACAATTAGCTAGAGTTTTGACTTAGGGATAAGAAGAAACGATTGAAGAACGCTCTGTCGGACCTTGAAGTTGCTGCCTAGTCGCCCAAACAGTTGCCCAAGCAACTGTTCGATTAGTTTCCAAGGCAACCCAACTGCGCAAGTTGCCACGGCAACTGAGTTGCCGCTGCACTCTTTTACCAAGATGATCCTTCCGGCTATCACACCTCAGCTCACGATAACCTGGCCTATTGTCTCTCTTTTGATTACATCTTCTTTTACTTTATTGATTTCTAGTTTAGTTGTTAGTTTAAACTCCTACAATCATCTACTTGTGTTGTTACTTTTACAGTGCAAGAGACTAAATTCTTGAAGTGGCACCAATCCCTGTGGAGACGATATCTTTTATACTATAACTTGCGACGTGTACACTTGCACAATTGCGAAGCACTTATTACACGCAACAAGTTTTTGGCGTTGTTGCCGAGGATTGGCAATAGCGACTTTGTTTTTATTTTCTTGCACTTTTATTTTTTATTGTTTAAGATTCGAAGGGTTAACAACCTTTGGTTTTGCATTGGTATATGACCAGGGCGAGACCAACTACACCAGAATATCCATTTGATCTAGAAATCGAACGAACCTTGCAAAGACTTAGGCAACGGTTAAGGGTAGCAATGGCTAATCAAGACGACAATATGAATCAGGATGTTCCAGCAGGAGGTGGAGTGATTCTTGCACGAAATAGAACTATTCGAGACTATCTTGAGGAAGATCTTGAAGGAATTAATCCAGGAGTTGTCACACCTGAAATTGAAGCCGACCACTTTGAGTTGAAACCGATGATGTTTAATATGATAAACACAATTGGTCAATTTGGCGGCTCAGCAAATGAAGATGCACGACAACATCTTAAATCTTTCCTCGAGATTTGCAATTCATTCAAAATACAAGGAGTCACCCCAGACATTTTACGGCTAAGATTATTCCCCTATTCACTGAGGGATAGGGCGAAAGTATGGTTGAATAGTATTCCTGCCGGATCAATAGGATCTTGGACCGATCTTTGTCGTGATTTCCTTGCTCGATTTAATCCTACAAACTTTACTGATAAGCTTCGTAATGAAATTACTTCATTTCGGCAGGCAGATGATGAATCCACGTACGAGGCTTGGGAGCGATATAGAGAACTTCTACACAAATTCGCCCTACATGGATTCCCAGTGTGGACACAAGTGACGGTGTTTTACAATGCTGTGAATACACCAACAAAGATGATGATAGATGCCTCGGCAAATGGCATACTCCTAGACAAGTCACCGGAAGAAGCAATGCAAATTCTGAACAGGCTTGCCAAGAATAATTATCAGTTCCCACCTGCTAGAAGAGGAGGAGTTAGACGCCAAGTCACAATACATGAACTGGGATCATCAGATGCAATTTCGGCATAATTGGCCACTCTAACCAAGATGGTCCAGAACATGCAGAAACAAAACAACACACAGGAGGTCAAGGTAGTAGATTCCTTTTGTGAGTTATATGGTGGTAACCATGATTCTTCTGAATGTATGCAGAATCCAGAGTCTAGCTTTTATGTGGGGAATTACAACCGAAACAACAATGTGATGTCCAACACATACAAACCAGCTTGGCAGAAGCACCCAGATTTTTCATGGAGTAATCCCAATAACGCTCTGAACCAGAACAATCAGAATGCACAAGCATCGGGATTCCAGCAGAATATTCCACAGCAACAGTTGCCGCAGCAACAACCGACAACAATTAGTTCTTTGGAAAATTCTCTCAATGCTTTTATGTTAAAAACTGAATCTTATATGGCTGAGAATAGTAACTTCATAAAAAGAACTGATGCTTTTATTAATAGGACCGAGATGAGATTGCAAAACCAAAAGGTGGCAATCAAATCATTGGAAACTCAACTCGGACAATTTGCTCAAAACCTGAATACTAGACCGCAAGGAGGTTTACCCAGCGATACTGAAATCGTAAGAGAAACTGGCCACGAGCAATGTAAGGCAATCATCACTAGAAGTGGCCGACAACTTAAGGAGGCTCAAGCTCGCTCATCAAACAAAACTCCACAAAAAGAACATGATGAACTCAGTAGCCAAACCTCAGATGTTGAACCAGGGAATGCCACAGCAACGCCATATAAGCATGCCGCGGCAACCAACGATAAGCATGCCGCGGTAACCAACGATAAGCATGCCGCAGCAACCAACGATAGGCACACCACGACAACCCCAGTTGATGATGCCTCGGCAACACCAGTTGCCCCGACAATGCCGTCAATCAGGTTCCAGACCAATGAAATGATTGAAGATATCCGACTTCCACCACCATTCCCATAGAGGTTGAAGCGACAAAAGCAAGAATATCAATTCAAGAAGTTTCTTGATATCCTAAAGCAAGTCCACATCAACTTGCCGTTGGTTGAGGCAATTGAACAAATGTCGAACTATGCCAAGTTCATTAAAGACATCGTGTCCAAAATAACAAGGCTAGGAGAGTTTGAAATAGTTGCCGCAACAGAGGGATGCATGGCCATGTTGCACAATTGCATGCCACCCAAGTTGAAAGATCCTATAAGTTTCACAATACCCTATTCCATCAGAAACCACTATGTCGGGAAAGCATTATGTGACCTTGGAGCAAGCATAAACCTGATGCCTAAATTGGTTTTCCAGAAACTAGGAACCGAGAAGGCAAGACCTACAATAGTTATGCTACAGCTTGCCGACATATCCTATGTGCATCTAGAGGGAAAAATCGAAGATATACTGGTAAAAGTTGATAAATTTAATTTTCCCGCTAACTTTATTGTTTTAGATTGTGAAGCAGATGAGCATTCACCTATCATTCTCGGGAGACCCTTCCTAGCAACAGGGAGAACCTTGATCGATGTTGAAAAGGGAGAACTCACAATGAGGGTCAATGACCAGCAAGTTGAACTGAATGTGTTCCAAACACTTAAACATGCTGATGATCCAGAAGAATGCCAACTTCTTCATGCCATGGTAGAGTTTGACTTCGACGAGGAAATTAGTTGCCTCGGCAACTACATCGCCGATTTAGAGGAACCTGAGGTGTATGAATAATCGATCGATGAGGAACAACAAGAAAAGGCAAATTGGTTAGTCAATCAACCAGGTACATACTTTGAACCACTGGATTACTCAGGAAAGGAAGGTAAACTTGAAAAAACCTCTACTGAACAACCGCCGATTCTTGAGTTGAAACAATTGCCAGGGTAACTAAAATATGCTTACTTGGGAACCGATAATACACTACCCATAATTATTTCCTCTAAGTTACAGCTTGAGCAGGAAAAGAAGCTGATCGACATGTTGATGCTACATTAGAAGGCGATAGGGTGGATAATTGCCGACTTGAAAGGGATTAGTCCGGAAGTGTGCGTGCATAAGATATTTTTGGAAGATGATCACAAACCTTCGATTGAGGCCCAGAGAAGACTGAATCATGCCATGAAAGGGGTTGTAATGAAAGAAATCGTCAAGTGGCTTGACGCCAGCATCATATACCCCATATCCGATAGTACATGGGTAAGTCTAGTACAATGTGTACCGAAAAATGGAGGTATAACGGTGGTAAGTAATGAAAACAATGAACTCATTCCAACCAGGACTGTGACCGGTTTGAGGGTTTGTATGGATTACCGAAAGTTAATCAAGGCGACTAGGAAATATCACTTCCCCTTACCCTTTATTGATTAAATGCTTGATCGTCTTGGAGGTAAACCCTTTTATTGTTTCCTTGATGGTTAGTCAGGTTATAATCAAATTGCCATAGCACCAAAATATCAATAAAAGACAACCTTCACATGCCCATACAATACTTATTCCTTTCAAAGGATGCCATTCGAATTATGCAATGCCCCGACAACCTTCCAAAGATGGATGATGGCACTCTTTTCAGACATGGTCGAAGACTTCCTTGAAATCTTCATGGATGATTTTTCAGTATTTGGTAATGACTTCAATAGTTGCCTCGGCAATTTGGAGAAGGTGTTGGCAAGATGTGAAGAATCTGATCTAGTCATTAATTGGGAGAAGTGCCATTTTATGGTAGATGAAGGAATCGTGCCCGGCCACAAGATTTCATCCAAAGGAATCAAAGTAGACAAAGCCAAGGTGGACGTGATCGAGAGATTACCCTCACCAAGTTGGGTTAAAGGAATCTGAAGCTTTCTTGGACATGTAGGTTTTTACAGGAGGTTCATTCATAATTTTTCTAAGATTACTAAACCCTTGTGCAATTTGCTTGAACAGGATAAAGTCTTCAACTTTGATGAATCTTGCGCCCAAGCATTCAAAACCCTAAAGGAAAAGCTTGCCTCGACACCCATTGTCGTTCCACCCGATTGGACGCTACCTTTTGAGCTCATGTGTGATGCGAGTGATTTCGCGGTAGGAGCAGTCCTAGGCCAACACACAGGTAAGATTTTTCATGTGATATACTACGCTAGTAAGACTCTTAATAGCGCCCAAGTGAATTACACAACAACAGAGAAAGAGTTACTAGCCGTAGTTTATGCATTTGACAAGTTTCGATCCTATTTGATTGGTACAAAGGTAATTGTTCATACGGACCATTCGACAATTAAGTATCTATTTGCTAAAAAGGATGCAAAACCTCATTTGATTCGTTGGATATTTATTTTACAAGAGTTTGACATTGAAATTAAGGACAGGAAAGGAACAGAGAATGAAGTTGCCGATCATTTGCTAGAGATATGTGATACATTCCTGCATGAGCAACTATTAGTTGCCTCGGCAACCCCTGACCCCTTGGCAACCCTTGACGCTTCGGCAACTCTAGATGCGCATGCCTCGGCAACCACTGATGCGCATGCCTTGGCAACCACTGATGCGCACGCCTTGGCAACCCTAGACACGCACGCCTTGGCAACCCCCGATGCCTCGGCAACTCTAGATGCGCACACCTCGGTAACCACGAAAGCAGTTGCCACGATAACACATGTCTCGATAACCCCTAATGTGCATGCCTCGGTAACTCTAGATGCGCACGCCTCAGCAACTCCAGATGCGTACGCCTCGGCAACCACAGAAGCAGTTGCCACGGCAACACATGCCTCAAAAACCAGGGCAGCAGTTTCCATGGAAACACATGCCTCAACAACCACGGATGCCTCGGTAATACCCTGGTACGCTAATTTAGTTAATTTTCTTATTTGTGGTATTTTACCTTTATAGCCTTACTCATCAAGGAAAGAAGAGGTTCCGCCATGATGCTAAGCATTATTTTTGGGACGAGCCTCTTTTGTTTAAACAATATGCAGATTAGATTATTTGCCGATGTGTCCCTGAAGAGGAGAACCAGAATGTACTCTGGCAATGCCATTCTTCACCCTATTGAGGACATTTTGGAGGAACACGTACTGCGGCCAAAGTTTTGCAATCCGGTTTGTATTGGCCCACGCTCTACAAAGATGACCAAGAGTTTTACGAGCAATGTGATTGTTGCCAGAAGACGGACAATATCTCTAGACGACATGAGATGCCACTCCAAAACATCCTCGAGGTGGAATTGTTTGATGTATAAGGGATTAATTTTATGGGACCTTTCCCATCTTCATTCGGTAACCTCTACATTCTACTTGCCGTCGACTACGTGTCTAAATGGGTTGAGGCAGCTGCAGTTCCCGCCAACGATTCCAAGATCGTACAATGATTTTTGCAGAAAAATATATTTACACGATTTGGGATGCCGAGAGCAATTATCAGTGATGAAGGCAAGCACTTTGACAACAGACTTATTGCCAAGATGTTGCAACGCTTTTGTGTGTCACACAAAATTGCCACGTCATATCATCCACAAACTAATGGGCAAGTAGAAATTTCTAACAGAGAATTGAAGAATATCGTCGCGAAGGTTGTCAATCCTTCCCGAAAAGATTGGTCTTCAAGACTAGACGAAATACTTTGGGCTTACCGAACCGCATTCAAAATACCCCTGGGAATGTCCCCGTTTCGCCTTGTCTATGGTAAGACTTGTCATTTACCGATGGAAATCGAACACAAAGCATATTGGGCAATCAAGACCGTGAATATGGATTGGGAAAGTTCGGACAAAAGCATTTATTAGATCTCAATGAGATAGAAGAATTTCATGCACTCACCTATGACAATGCACGAATCTACAAGGAGAAAACAAAGCAATGGCATGACAAGAAACTATTGCCGCTGCAATTCACGCCAGGGAAACTAGTTCTCTTATTCAATTCTCAACTGAAAATTTTCCCAAGAAAACTGAAATCAAGATGGTCGGGACCATTCGAAGTTGGCAAACCATTCTCCCATGGTGCCCTGATAATCAAGTCCATCACTGACGAACATGAATTCAAAGTTAACGGACAAAGATTGAAGCACTACAACGGTGCCCATGTGGAACGTAACAAAGAAGTGGTCACCTTAGGAGATGCATGAGCATGCTCTCCTTAAGATATTTTCCTTTTATTTTTAGTTTTCTTTTATTCAAACTTATTATTATTTTTATTTTATTTTATTAATTTTGGTTATTCTTAGGATAGATTTATTTATTTTCTTTAGGTTAAGACTACATCTTTCTTTCATATTTATTTAATTATTTTTGAATTTTAGGTTTAAGAATTTCTTTGCACATCTTTATTTTTTTTTATTTACTAGTTTATCTTTAATTTTAATCCTTATTTTTTGTTTTTGAATTATAGGAAAAGAGTTCAAGATAAAGAGGAATTTGATTCAAAAAGGAAGTTTCTTCAACAAGGAAACTAATGGGCTAAATCTAAGGCTTATATTAAGCCTCCAATTTACCCTAATTCTCCTACATAGCCGGCCAAACCCTTCCCCTTCCCCAAATCCCTTTGCCGCCCTTTTCCCCCAATTAAAACCCTTGCTTTTTTTCTTTCCAATCAATCCCACCCACCATATTTACTGCCTATCTTTTCTATTTAACCACCCATCACCCTTAACTTCCAAGAAACCTATTCCTACTTTTAACCCTGCAACTCTTTAGTTTCTTTTGCTTTATTTTCTTTGTTTCTACCCAACTCACAACCAAGATCATCCATGGCATCCAAAATCAAGTTTTTTGCACACCCAAGCTCTTCCAAAGAACCAAGCTACAAGAAATTTGCTACACCGGCAGTTCAAGAACGATTTCACTCTAAGTTTCAAAGCCGAAAGATTTGCGAAGAACAAGGCTTCGAATACTCCAACTCTCATCAAGATTTCGGTCTTGAGCCCTTCATCTTCGAAAAGATTGCACACCAAAAGTGGCAAATCTTTTGCCATCAACCGAAACTGGGCAACATCTCATGGGTAAGAGAATTCTATGCTCACTCGCCTAACCCGGATAATCCTTATGTTTTTGTTTGCGACAAGGCTATTTTCATAAGCCCCGAAAGCATCAACACCTTTTACGAGCTCTATGTTGAGAAGGAAGAGCATCAAGCCTTTGTTGATCAACTCACGCCCAAGCAACTCGACAAGGTGCTTCAAGAACTCACTCTACCGAGGACTCATTGGAACGATCGTAAATATAAGGGCACGGCAAACAGCCTTCGGCTTAAACCCGAGGCAAAATTATGGAATAAGTTTTTCATAACTTCTTTAATGCCCACAACACACAACACCACCGTCGATACACTCATACATTCTATCTTGCATAATCGCATCATTAACATTGGAAAAATTATTTGTGATGAGATTTTTGTATGTAGCACAAAAGACAAGGGTTCTCTTTTCTTCCCTTGCTTAATTTCCAATCTTTGCAAGGAGATGCACGTCCCAAGTGAGTCAACCGATGGAAAGGCCCTACCAAAGTCCGGTTGGAATCGAGCACAAATCTGAAAGCTAATGGGAGAGGCACAGGTAAAATCCCCAACGCCTACCCGTGGAAACTCCTGATGCCCAAGCGACTGATGCCCGGGCAACTCAGATAGCAACCATGGGACAACTTGAAGCACCTTTACAACCGTTGGCGAACCGCCTTAAGCAAATTGAAGACCAGCAGCTAATGTTCATGCGGTACATGAAGGACCACAACAAGGCCATCACCCAAGTCATCCTGGAAAATTACCCGGACATCCGAGTGTCATTCCTTACTTTCCTATCGAAATCCTTGCCACGACAACCAAAGAAGCAGTTGCCACGGCAACCACAACAGATGGTGTCGCAGCAACCTATACAGCGCCTGCCCCAGCAGTTGCCACGGCAACCAACACTGAAGATGCCGCGGAAACCAAAACTAAAGATGCCTCGACAACCACTAAAAAGACAAAGGTAAAGCACCTATGCCCGAATCAACTCGTACTGAATCATTGTGCGATTTTTCAGATTTGGATGAGTCCTCCATTACACCAACAAAGACCACACCAGTCGAATCCTCCAAGCCCAAGTGAAAAGTCAATGACATTGAGAAAGAGGATGATGACGACAATGAGGACACCCCCACATGAGGATCGATTCCACCATCGGCAACAAGGAAGCAACCATCGCGTTCAAGCAAAAAAATCAAGACACCGGCCAAAAGGAAACTAATCATCCACGATGATAAGCTCTCAGAGCAAGTCATCGTTTGCATTTTATTTTTTCTTTTTATTTTTATTTTTCTTTCCTTTGCATGCACTGAGGGCAATGCCTCACTCGAGTTTGGGGGGATTGTTACTAGTTAGTTGTCATGTTTAGTTGCATTCATCTTAAGTATTGCATATAGGATACATAAATTGCTTGCCATGCCTTTAGTTGGAACAAGAATTGCCTAGATTTGATGAATATCCGATGATGACATTGCCAATGTACTTAATTGATAGAACTTTTTATTCTAGGATAACATGGAAACACATAGAATCTTTCTATGATGCTAAACTTGATGAAACATTGTTGTTGCTTGATTGATTTAAGGAATTCTAGCGAACTTAGGTTGATAGTTAAATAATTGGGAGATTAAAATAAAAATTGGATGAATGCTAGAGGTGCCTAAAATCGGCTCTAGTCGAATAAAAGAAAAACTTAAGAAAACTAAAAACAAAACACTAGAGGTGCCCGAAATCGGCTATAGTTAAAACATGTTAAAAGAACCCAAGGAAGTAATTTGAAAACCTCTTGTTTGCATAGAATCCAAAAAATCAACTTGCACACAACTCCGCACACACTCACTAGCATTATAGTTTGATTTCGAGTAACTCCTAGGTTGTCCGAAAAATGAAAAGTCAATCATACTTTGTGCCACGGTTCTGAGGATTGAAATTAAGTTCAAAGCTAAGTTTGTGAAAATTGAAGTCTTGGCAGGTAATTATTAGTTTGCATTGCTTGAGGACAAGCAATAGTTCAAGTTTGGGGGTGTGTTAAGTGTCTAAAAGTACTATTTTAGTCACCCTTTTTATTCATATTATTTCTAGACTTAGGCTCATATTAGTTGCATTATTAGCCATTCATGCATGTTTGCATTGTTTCCTTGGTGGATGATAAGTGTTCAAAAGTACTATTTTTCTCACCCTTTTTACTCATATTATTGTTAGACTTAGGCTTATATTAGTTGCATAATTTGCCATTCATGCATTAATCCATGTTTCCTTCCATCGTTGAGCTTGATTACATAACTTGGTAGTTTTGTGGGAAAAGATGATGCTTTGGTGTGTTTTGTGTGTATGTGCAGAATCACTTGCCAAAGCAAGGCTAGAACTAGTTGCCAGGGCAATGCATGAAGGAGATGCTGAGCTAGTTGCCAGGGCAATGCACGAAGGAGATGCTGAGCCAGTTGCCAGGGCAATTATCGACAAAGAATAAGGTGATATGGTAGTCAAAATTGATGACTAGACAAGCCCAAGATGACGTGGAGCAAAGCTAAATCCCAAAGGAGTTTGATTTCCATGAAGAGGTTAAAGAAGAATTAAATCCCAAGAAGATAGGAGAAGTTCTAGAAGGAATATAAATATAATAAAGAATTATATTCTTTAAAGATAATTTAATTCCAACTTAACTTCCTCCTCAAAGAAGGACTTTGACCTAGCCCTATAAATAGATCACCAAGTCGTCAACTCCAATGGGAGAGTAGAGAGAACTTTCGACAAGCTTCAAGGGGGAGATCTCTACAAGAAGGCTTCATCCATTCTTCATCTTTTTCTTTCTTGTTCAATTAGGTTCATGCTAGGAATTCTTTGTCTTGTGTTTCTTTGGAACCTAGCCATGAACTAAATCTATTTGGCTAAGGTTATTGTGTTTTGTGGTTGTGAGAAACAAATGGATTTTGTTTAGGTAATAAGAGTTTGCACTTTTCTATTCAAGGTTTATTCATTCTTGGTTTTTATTCTTGTTTGCGAGTGAATTGGGAGAGGATCTCGTAACTTCATCTATTTATCTAATATCGGGAGAGTTAGATTCAAGAAACGAATGAATATGATATTATTCAATCTACTGATGGTGAAGATTAATCCGGCTTAGGAATAAGTTAAGAATTTCAACGGCTAAGAAAAGCGCAAGATTGGTTGTTGTTCACCCTTGATTCACGCAGGGATGTATTTTCAAGGCATGCACAAGTAGCTAGAGTTTCGACTTAGGGATAAGAAGAAAACATTGAAGAACGCTCTGCTGAACCTTGAAGTTGCTGCCCAGACACCCAAGTAGTTGCCCAACTAGTCGCCCAGGCAACCATCGATTAGTTGCCAAGGCAACCCCATTGTGCAAGTTGCCACGGCAACTGAGTTGCCCTTGCACTCTTTTACCAAGACGATCCAATTGGCTATCACACCTCAACTCACGATAACCTGGCCTATCTCTCTTACTTGATCTCATCTATTCTTTTACTTTATTGCTTTCTAGTTTAGTTATTAGTTTAAACGCCTATAATCTTCTACTTGTGTTTTCTTTTACTTTTTACAGTGCAAGAGATTAGATTCTTGAAGTGGCACCAATCCCTGTGGAGACGATATCTTTTATACTATAACTTGCGACGTGTATACTTGCACAATTGTGTAGCACTTATTACGCGCAACAGTGGACAAGCTTGATTTTATATTTTGGTTAATTTTGTGGGAAAAGGGTGCTGCCGGTAGTTGTTTTTGTGTATGCATAATTAATTGCCGGAGTAAGGATGGAACCAGTTTCCAGGGCAATACAAGAAGGAGATGCCAACGTAGTTGCCAGGGCAATGCATGAAGGATATGCCGAGCTAGCTGCCAGGGCAATTGTCGACAACGGATAAGATGATATGGTAGCCGAAAGTGATGACTAGATAAGCCCAGTATGACGTGGAGCAAATCTGAATCCTAAAGGAGTTGGATTTCCATGAAGAGGTCAAAGAGAGATTAAATCCCAAGAAGATAGGAAAAGATCTAGAAGGAATTTAAATATAATAAAAAATTATATTCTTTACAAGTATTTAATTCCAACTTAACTTCCTCCTCAAGAAAGACTTTGACCTAGCCCTATAAATAGAGGACCAAGCCATCAACTCCATATGTGTGCAAGGGCGAGAGAATTCGACAAGAGGCTTCAACCATCTTCATCTTTTTCATTATTGTTCGATTAGGTTTATGTTAGGGATTCTTTGTTTTGTGTTTCTTTGGAACCTAGCCATGAACTAAATCTATTTGGCTAAGGTTATTGTGTTTTGTGGTTGTCAGAAATGGTTGGATTTTGTTTAGGTAATAGAGTTTGCACTTTCAATTCAAGGTTTACTCATTCTTGGTTTTTATTCTTGTTTGCGAGTGAATTGGGAGAGGATCTCGTAATTCTATCTATTTATCTAATATCGGGAGAGTTAGATTCAAGAAACGAATGGGTATGGTTTTTATTCAATCTATCGATGATGCTTAGGAATAAGTTTAGGAATTCAACGGCTAAGAGGAGCGTAAGGTTGGTTGTTGTTCACCTTTGATTCACGTAGTGATGTATTATCAAGGCATGCACAATTAGCTAGAGTTTCGACTTAGGGATAAGAAGAAACCATTGAAGAACGCTCTTCCGAACCTTGAAGTTGCTGCCCAGTCGCCCAAACAGTTGCCCAGGCAACCGTTTGATTAGTTACCAAGGCAACCCAACTGCGCACGTTGCCACGGCAACTGAGTTGCCGCTGCACTCTTTTACCAAGACGATACTTCCGGCTATCACACCTCAACTCACGATAACCTGGCCTATTCTCTCTCTTTTGATTACATCTTCTTTTACTTTATTGCTTTCTAGTTTAGTTGCTAGTTTAAACTCCTACAATCATCTACTTGTGTTTTTAGTTTTACAGTGCAAGAGACTAAATTCTTGAAGTGGCACCAATCCCTGTGGAGACGATATCTTTTATACTATAACTTACGACGTGTACACTTGCACAATTGCGGAGCACTTATTACGCACAACACATCACTTTGCATGAGAAGGTAAAAAAAGGCACATGTGTTGAAGAGTTTTAAGTGGACCGTATTGTCGAGCAAGATCCGCACAAAAGATGTAAGATCCCTAAAGCATGAAAAGGGGATAGAATCATTTCTAGTGAGTAAACTGCACCACCAATTAGGGTAATTTATGTTGACCAGAGATTCAAGATCCCTAACTTTGATAGGCACGAGAAGAAGAGATTAAAGCGCCGACATCATTCAAAGACACTGAAGGTGGAAATAAGCTTTGCTACAAAGATTCCTATGCAAGCAATTCAAAGTACCCTGAAGGAGCAAAAATTTGGAAGCCCACAGGAAATCGCTAATTGAAGCCGCATGATTGTTGAACCCTCTCCTATTATAATGGGAACAATTTTACAGACATGAGAGTATTCATCCAAACTACAGGAAAATACGGATTCCACTCCCAAAACAAAGGCTAAAAAGGTGTTTGAAGAATATGAAGATAGAAAGACAATCCTTCAGGCTAGAAGTACAAGATAACTAGATGAAGTGAGCAAATATGCAAGGATTGAATGTCTTCAATGAATCAGAGAAATACAATGGCAAGGCTCAACCTGTCTATCTAGACTGAGCGGGAAAACATGCAAAACAAAAACAAAGTCTGATAAAATGAATCTAAAAGTAAAAGATAAGAGGCATGCTTTCACGTATGAGGCATCCCTAAGGGCATGCTCATCATAATCATGACATTTGTTAAATTTTGACAGGTGTAGAACCCGCCTATCCGTTCAGGTATAAGGAGAATGGAACCCACCTATCCATTTAGGTATAAGGAGAATGGAACCTGTCTATCCGTTCAGGCGTAAGAAGAATAGAGTCTGCCTATCTGTTCAGGAATAAGAAGAATGGAAGCCGCCTATCCTTTCATGTGTAAGAAGATTGGAACCTGCCTATCTATTCAGGCTTAAGGAGAATAGAACATGTTTATGCAATCGAGCATGAGGAGAATGGAACCTTTATTTTTCAACCTGCCTCTATCTATTCGGGCTTGAGGAGAATAGAACCCTCTTACCATTCAAGCATGAGGAGAATGGAACCTTAATTTTTCAGAACTTGCTTATCCATTCAAGCATGAAGAGAATGGAACCTTTATTTTTCAACCTGCCTAACTATTTGGGCTTGAGGAGAATAGAACCTGATTATCCATTCGAGCATGAGGAGAATGAAACCTTTATTTTTCAACCAGCCTATCTATTTGGGCTTGAGGAGAATAGAACCTGCTTATCTATTCAA
The DNA here is from genome assembly GCA_019671005.1 of Hibiscus mutabilis. Taxonomy (NCBI): domain Eukaryota; kingdom Viridiplantae; phylum Streptophyta; class Magnoliopsida; order Malvales; family Malvaceae; genus Hibiscus; species Hibiscus mutabilis. The sequence goes on from CM033745.1 coordinate 31,587,523, forward strand.
GCATGAGGAGAATGGAACCTTAATTTTTCAGAACCTGCATACCCATTCGAGCATGAGGAAGAATGGAACCTTTATTTTTTAGAACCCACCTATCTGTTCGGGTGTAAGGAGAACAGAACTGTCCATCAAATTGGCAGTTGGTGAAAATCAGTGCCGTTTATTCTTTGCTCTATCCCTGTTTCACTAGAATGAGCAAAGAGGGGCAGCTATTGTCACTAAATTTTTACCCAATTTTTTTATTCATTATTATTATTATTTTATTTATTATTAATTATTATTATGTTAGTATAGTATAGTATAGTATAGTATAGTATAGTATAGTATAGTATAGTATAGTATAGTATAGTATAGTATAGTATAGTATAGTATAGTATAGTATAATTGTTATTATTAATAAAACCCAAATAAAAGAGAGTCCATTAATATTTAAATAAAGATCCATATCACATAATAACCCATTTGGCCCAAACAAGAGGAAACCCTAGCTAACATGTTTATCCATTTACATAGCCTTGTCACAGCCGTTGGATTTGAGTTAGATCCAACGATTCAGATCTCGATCAAAGAGAAGCCGACCAGCCCCATGGCGTGTGCAAGGCATGCACGCGAAGCCCCAGGACATTCGGCCCTCACAAGCACAACGTCACTCCTCGCACGGCCTTCCCGGCATCGTTCTATCACCGCATGACGCAAGCGTTTGCTTTGATCCTGTTCCTTTGTGTCGCCGCTACCATGACGCTCTATCACAACAGCCCTCACCATTTGAATCTGTAGCAGTAAAAGGGGGAATTAATTTATTTGGTTTAAATATGGGAATTCAACCCAAAATCTGGACAAATTCAGACCAAAAATAAAAGGGGAAGGAATCAAGCAAGTCAAATTATTCAAGAATGTCAAGCATCACCGAAAATTATGGATTTTTATTCCAATATCTTTGTAATTTTGGTAGTAAAACCCCCTATATAAATCACCCGTCCCCTCATGTAATGGACACGATTACACACCAAAAAAAAATACGAAAATACACAAATTTTCAGAGCATTTGTACTCGAATTTCTATTGGAATACAAGCTTGGAGTATTTTCCTTTTGAGGTATATTTTTATTCTTTTTTGTTATTTCGAATATACATGTGAAAAGGGATAAATCTTAACTTGAGCAAGTCTTGAACCACCATTGCGGTTATCGGATTTTGGGATAAATTGGATTCATTTTTTACATACAAAAAGGATTTTTTTGGTTTATTGCCGCATCCGTCAAACGACGGCTGATGCTGGTGGAAGGTGGTCAGCGCGGCAGTTTGGTCCCGGTGTTCTTCATGAAGAACACCAAGAACAATTTGGGAGAACTTTAAGGAAAGGGGTTTTGATCCATTTTTTGTTAAAAATAAAAGTAACGTTTAAAGTTGGGTTTTATACCCATGTGCTTTACAGACAAAATGGGCTAATCCTTTCATTAAATACCTCCGCCCATCTTTTTTTTATTCCGAGAAACACCACACTTTCAATATTTCCGAAATGGTCACTATTTTTTTATAAAAGTTGGCCCTTGATTTTAATCCCCTTACAATCTAGTCACGTATTAATGATTTGATAATTAACATTTTCAATTTAATTAAGTTTTATTTTAAAATTTTACAAGAAAATAAAAAACTAATTTGGATCATTATTTCAATCAAGTTTTTTTATCACCTTTTTAATCTTTCGTTTGCAGATTCAATCTGATTCAAGTTTTAAATGTTGACCCAATCCGAGAAGGATACACTTCCTTTAATTAATCTTACACTCTAATTTATGTCATTCGCTTAATTCATTTCTTGTTTATATTTAATTTTGCAATTTAATTATCTTATTTCCTTATTTTATTTTTAATTACTCTTTTTCTTGCTTACTAAAAAATGAAATCTAATTAATGCGATGTCTTATCAAAAGGAAATGACAGGTTAGCGTCAGGAGTGTTGGCAGTGATTAGAGTCATTCTTCGGATGATAAGACCATTAAGATGGCCTCATATTCATAAATGGAAAATAAGTTAATTTTATACGAACTTGCAAATTCTGACATCAAAACGTTTTGCAATCGGCTAGGTTTAATTTTTTGGCGTTGTGGGGGTGCTCACCCTTCCCCACGCATAACCGACTCCCAAACCCGTTTTTTGTTTTCACAGACCAAAATTGTTGTTTTAATAAAACAAAATTTTTTTATTAAAATAACCCATTTTAGGTGATCTAATCACACCTTTTAAAAGATTGGTGGCGACTTCGTTGTTTTGTTTTTAAAAACATCGGGCCCTAGAAAAAGGACTGCCACACTGTTATGTAGGAGAGACAAATCCTATCCTGATCAACCATATCCCACTACATAGATTGTGACATATCTATTATCAATCTTTATAATGTAGTCAGTTATGACACACGTTTAACTGTATGAAAATATGTAACTTACGATGTTGAAATAATAACGATCTCAAGTTTGAGGATCATACATGTAGTTATCACTATGAGCAATGTTGTGACTGTCACATAATAATCTAAGAAACATGCTCGTAGCGAGTCAGTCCATTATGTCGTTCTCTAACACATACTTATGTATTATTTTTGACATATTAGGATATAGATGTTCTTATACTAGTTTCTGAATGAGTTACAACTATTTCGAGTTCGTAGTTATGTTGTTCGGGTTGGCAACCATGCAAACTTCAAGTGTGGCTTTGTCGAGCAAAATTTTTCATCCTTATTTGGATTAGTTCATGGTATTCTTTCTCGGTGCCATTTCTAGTGTATTATAAGTTTGAAGACGTGCATAATTGTCATCTTTGTAGCGTCTTTCAGACTCTTTGTAATGGGAAAGCTTTAGTTCAAGATAAACAAGTGTGAGTTTTGGTTTTCAAGGGCTCGCATTTTTCTTTGGTTTTGTCAGTCATGGTCGATGTTTTGAAAAATCATTCTTGATTATTGTCACACCTTTCACTAAGTTACTTCAAAGGAGTTTCATCTGAACATGTTAAGAAATGACAACAAAGCTTTAAGCAACTTAATTCCTTAACGACTTGAGCACCGGTGTAAACTCAACCGGAGTTCGGTAAGGACTCTGTGACCTACAATGATGCTTTGTTGTAAAAAACTTGGTTGTTTGCTTAAGCAAGAAGATAAGGTAGTTTCCTATGCGTTAAGGCAACTTGAGCCACATGAGTGTAATTACGTTACTCGCGATTTAGAGTTTGTACCATGGAACTCATTTAAAGTTTTGGAGGCACTACTGTTGGAATTCATAAGAAATAAAACTGATCTAATCATGTAAATAAATGCATCAAAAAATTATCCTACAAAAATTTTCAAGATCTCATGCAATCATATTAACGAATGAGAGAGATAATTATAAGATTACCTCGATATAATATTCTGTAATCGTGTTGTGCTGAGGCGCTACCTTTCTGAAAGATGACCGCCCTCTACAAGTATCCACAAATGAATGGGCAAAGAACATCTATCGGAATGCTAGTTCCTCTACAGTTTCAAAAAATAGAAAATTTTATGGTTTTGGTGGCTAGTCGAAAAACTCAAGTGAACAGAACCCTTGGCGCACGCATGCGCGCACACACACTCACACGCACACACACACACATATATATATATGACATGATTAAGGTTATATTGAGTTCACTATTATAATTTAATTAAAACTCTTTCAAATAAATTATAATTTAAAGCAAATTCCTTTATCTGATAAGGAATTTAAATTCAACCAAAATCTTGATGATGTGATTTATTTAATATTATTATTTATTTTAAATAAATAATAAAACATATCGCCATATCCAATAAGGAATTTAAATCTGACCAAATCGATGACAAGATTATTTAAATATTATTTATTTAATATTATTTTTGAAAAATAATAAAATAAATAAAATATTCTATCACAAGAATACGAATTTAACTTCTTTAAATTTGAATAAATAATCTTTAACAATATAATTTAAAATAATCTCATTAAATTTATTATTAAGAGTTATAACCGCAATCATTCTTATCCATTCCTAGTGTGCGACCCTATAGGTTCAATTAACGTTGGCAATAGATAAAATCAAATTTTATCCTACAAGTCATAAGTGGCCTCTAGCAAGACATTATGACTACCACTACATCAAAACAGGTTTTTAGTGGCATTTTTTTGCTCTATAGTGGCATTTTTAAGCCTGCTAAAAACCCTACCATCGCTAGGAAAAGCGCCGCTAGCAGTGCCGTTAGATCCAGCGCCACAATAGTTAGTGGCATTTTTGAACAAAAAACGCAGCAAAAGGCTGAGTTCTATAGTGCATTTGAAATTCAAAACGCCGCTAATACTCTATCTTTAGTGGCATTTGAATTTCAAAACATTGCTAAAAATACCCAATCTATAGTGGCGTTTGTATTTTAAAATGCCGCTAATGTTGAGTTATAGAGGTGCTTTTCACTAAAACGTCGCTAAACGTGATTGGATATTGTGATATTTAGTGGCGTTTTTGTCACAAATGCCACAAACTTGCCTTTTTGAATATTTTTTACAAATTACTATTTCTTATTTCAAAATTACATAGCTGAACAATTTTAACACCATGGACAATTAAAATTGAATTCTTAAATCTGAAATGTAAAAGAACTAAAATTTAAATGTACACAAAGTATAGAAACTCGGAATATATTTAACCGTTTGCCAAATATTAAAACAATCATCAGTCAGCATATTCTTTTATTCTAAGATTTGAGTTTCAGGGATACCAAACAAACAGAATTGGAGTATGGCAACAAGAAGTGATACAATGGCAACAACGAAAATTTTGCTAACAATTTTCATGTGTCTTCGTTGGAACCGCATGAGCAGATGGTTGCGGCAACCCGACAGAGACCTTAACCCATAGTCATCAGCCACTTGCTACATCAAGTTGTATGCAAATGCAGCTGAAGAAAATGCAGAGTTCAAAAGCAACAAGTGTATCAACATCACTTCTTTTTAAAGGACATGTAAGATTTACCATCTTCAATGATTATTTTAAGCAACATATCATAGTTAAATTTGTGAAACTAAAGACACCTAGATTTTAGGAACCCTACAAAAAAGGATAAACAAAAGTAGTATTCTTGAGGCATAGAGAACTAGTGGAGAGAACAGGAATTTGAAAACTACAAAATTCTTAGATTGCCACATAAATCCATGATAAATAAAAGCAACAAAGAAAAGTTATAATGCAAAATCCACCTCTGACGGATGACATTGAAATAGAAATAGAAATCTCTCTATATAAGTATAGCAAGCTCACAAATGGCCATCTTGAGGCATTTAGACTGTAGTTCGACATTTGTTGTCTTACTGTGACAAATGAAATAATTTAGAAAGATATTATTTAACAAGAGATAACCCAACGTCAGGAAATTAAAGTAACTACTCCACTATTAAGGCTATTAGCACTGCTAATTTATCAGTTTAGATGAACAAGAAAAGCAGCAAGGTATAATGAAGCAAAAAAGCTTGACCCAAAAATCAGATGAAGCAAATGAAAAAACTCAAGTCTATGCAAAGGTATAAATATTAAAGGATTCACTAAATACCTTAAACATTTAAAAAAGAAACATATATTAGGAATTGATATATCTTTAGGAACTTACATTGAAATTCCCCAGTGCCACTAGTACTGTCAGCATATTACAATTCCTCATCACTATCTTGTCGGGTTGGCTGTTGAAGTAAAGAAACCTTTGAGTATGCAGGAACAACAAATACATGAGCATGTGAATCAAAATAGTAATAAAAAATAATGAGAAGAACAAATTCCAAATTGTAATCTATTAAACTTCCTCAATCTCCTTTGAACAATAATTTTTTTTTACATCTTGGTTACTTCCAAGTGATGTAACTGTAGGATCTGTAGAAACTAAGGTAAAACAAAGAAGTATGTTTACAAAGGAATTTACAAGTAAGGTAAATTCCAAATGATAATGAAAACTATTTCTAGCACAAAAGTAAGGTAAAACAAAGAAGCAGGTTTACAAAGGAATTTACAAGTTCTCATCAAAGAAAACAAAGCATAGATAGATTTCTTTCTTGGAGAGTCAAGCAAAAATCGACTCAACGTTCTAGTTAATGGTATTGAATATGAATACTTTCAACATCAGAAATAATTCCAGGTTAAAGAGACTGTAGTAATGTTAATTAAAAAGAAACACAATGTACTTAGGATATAATGATCATAAGGATTATAAAATGGTATTACCTTCTCGAATACTTTATAGCCAACTTTGATTCTAACATCTTGGTCTCTCTAGAAGTCGAATATTTTACAAGTAAATTTAGCAGCTCCTTTTGACTTCCTATATCACAGTAATTGAATAAACTATTAGCAAAGGAAAGCTAAAACTACACATATTATTGAATCTCTCTCCCTAAAGAATCAATAGATTAAAGGAAGCTTTGATGACATCTTTCCAATAAAAGATGAAAATGAAGGAACATGTGTCTAAAATGTACTCACGGGTGAGAAAAAATGAATCATACAAGCCAAGTATTAGAAAATTTATTCTTCAGATGTTAAGCATATTTAAAAAGAAACACTGTGTAAAAACTTACCCCCTTGAATTCATGATCAACATCATATCTTCCCTTGATAATGGAATAAAAATAAAGAAACCAAACAATGGAAGTGAAGGGGGGACATGGAAAAGATTTAAATGAATCACATTACTAATGGATGATATTTTACAAAAAGGGCATATGTGGAAGTTTTAGTGTGATGGCCCTGAACTTAGGGGTAACATCATATATATATTGTTGTTCATATGTTAAGGTTGCCTTTTCTTTCTTTCTTTCTTACAACAGGCTTTGGTTTGTCATAAATTGGCATTGTAAATGGGCAAAACACATGAAGGGCTATGCACTAGAAAGTAGAAAATAACCTATTTTGTTCACTCAGTCGACTTTCGTTTGCACATCTAAGCACCTGTCCTCCATAATCACCTGCACGCTTATATTATAAGAACATTTTGAAACCTCGGTAGGAAAATCAGTTCAGTGCCATTTAACAATGAAAGAACTTTGTGAGATTGGGTGGCTGCAGCTAAGTACAATACTTAAAAGCGAAGGTTTCCAAACTGACTTAAAAATGGTTACATGATTGTATTGTTTTTTATAGTCAATATTCTTCTTGAACTTGTAAGCAGGAAGACATTCATTGCAATTGAGCAGGTTCAAACTACCAATTACGGGTATGGTACTCATCATTTAAAAAGAAAAACTAAGGAGATGCTCAAATGTATACTTTTCTTTAAAAGAATATAATGACAAATGTGAAAGCAAGGTAATAAGAGTTGACATACCAGATTGAGAGCAGTTGTGCCCAAAAGTAGAAGGTAGAGTTTACCCTGCATCAAAAAAAACTCGACAATGTCATCAAGGAAGCTATGGAACAATGAAAATAACATAAAAGAATCGAGCCAGTTGTTTCGTGAAAAAACATTATATGGTCTAAATAATAGTACTTAACAGTAATTAAATGAAAAATAAAGTAATGGCATACAAACCTTAACTAGATGAAGATTAGAAGCACAATTGAGAAGAACAAAAGCAAATTCCCCAATTTTGGCCAAAGACATCCCTACCTACACATTAAGTTGAAATAACTAAAAAACTCAAATCCTAAAAAAGTGGGTAAGAATAAAATATATTAATATGCTTAACATTGAAATCGAAGACATTAACTTAGCAAAACATATTTTTCAATTTCAATGATCAAAGACATCCCGACCTACACATTCAATTGAAATAACAAAAGGAAGAGAAGACCTACAAAAAGGGGCCATTTTTGGGAAATTGGAATACCTAACTAACATTCACACCCTAATCGCAAATCTTATCTGATGGGAAAGGAGAAAAGAACAAAGAGAAAGAAACATAGCAAAAAAAACTCAAACCCTACATCTCTCATAACAAAATTCAAAGAAACAAATCAAAAAAGCTAAAAAGAAACATAGAGTAAAGTTACAATCTTGACTAATCTAGTCTAGTGAAATTTAGTGTCTCTAAGCAAAGAAAATGAAAGAGCAAAATCTGCAAAGTAGAAAAACATAAAGCTTTTAGAAGCATACGTACCTACAAATGGGTTTTGGAATCGATAGGAACTTCTCCTTAGCGTGGATTCTTTGAGCTTTGGAATCTCCACTGTATCTCAACAAATTCTCCATTTTTTCCTCTGCTTCTGGTTTTCCTATCTTTGAGAAATAAAGCCAAGGTTAAAGTGAAGTTGGTGTCGCAGTGATTGATCGAGCAACAAGAGGTAGTGTTGTGGTGAGTCGGTGACTGAGTAAGGATTGAGAGGCGGGAACAAAGGTGGTCGGAGGAGGGAGCGTCACTGGTGGGAGAAGGGAATAAGCTAGGGTTTGGGATTTTAATTTTAGAGAATGGAGTAGTGTGAGGCGGCTGAAGGTTTATGAAAAACAAATTATAAACACATGGTATAAACATATTATGGCGTTTTTTTTTCAAAAATGCCATAAAATACGCATCTCTAGTGACGCTCCTCAAAAAACGCCACTATATAAATTCTATTGTGACATTTGTTACACAAAACGCCACTAAAGTACGTATTTTTGTAGTGTTTTACCAAAAACGCCACCGTATAATAGTTTATCGTGGATTTTTATAAAAAATGCCACTAAAGATACAAAATTAGTAGCGTTTACTCAAAAAACGCCGCTAAAGGTGCCGCCAAAAAGTTGTTTTGCTGTCTTGTACCCAAGTTAAATGAAAAGCTCATAATCTGAGACAAACTTAATTCAGTCTATGTCATAATCCTTTTATCTCACGTTATCTTGATAGAATATAAGGCATGGAAAATGTTAACCTTATATAATTCTATCTTTAATTTCTCGATGACCAATTGAACTGACTAAACAAATGACATTGATCTCTATCAACTCATTTGAGCATGGCCATGCATTTCTCAGTCTCAATCATTGAGGGGCCTAGAGATATCTCTCTTATGTTAAGAGGGATAAATTCCATCTTAATTACTCATATCTCATTTCATGATTCCTTATTATGTTCAAGCATAACCTTTATAGTCATCTGATCAAAAACGATGTTTGACTATGTCAAAACATAATAGTCATCATGTTGAGAACCGTAATAATTTCAGGTCTAAGGATTTAATGTCACAACTGTTCGAAGATAAATATCTAACTTTAATCCATGTATTAATCTTAAGATGAGTCGGTCCTAATATTTGTTCTCAACAAATACATATATGAATTTGATTTGAATCTCATTAACATATTCATCTAATGAATATCTATCAAACTTCATACTAATCTTATCGTATTATTGTTCCCACAATAGTAGCTGATTAGGGATATTTTGAATAATAATATTCAAGGATATAAAAGCATGCAAATTTATTATAATAATAAATTCAATAATCAAAATATCATGTCCACATAATAGGCCCTAGGGCACTATAGCTAACTGTTGCGCGTAATAAGTGCTACGCAATTGTGCAAGTATACACGTTGCAAGTTATAGTATAAAAGATATCGTCTCCACAGGGATTGGTGCCACTTCAAGAATCTAGTCTCTTGCACTGTAAAAAGTAAAAACACAAATAAAGGATTATAGGAGTTTTGACTAATAACTAATCTAGAAAGCAATAAAGTAAAAGAATAGATGAGATCAAATGAGAGAGAGATAGGCCAGGTTATCATGAGTTGAGGTGTGATAGCCGATTGGATCGTCTTGGTAAAAGAGTGCATGGGCAACTCAGTTGCCGTGGCAACTTGCACAATGGGGTTGCCTTGGCAACTAATCAATGGTTGTCTGAGCAACTACTTGGGCGTCTGGGCAGCAACCTTCAAGGTTCGGCAGAGCGTTCTTCAATGGTTTATTCTTATCCCTAAGTCGAAACTCTAGCTACTTGTGCATGCCTTGATAATACATCCCTGCGTGAATCAAAGGTGAACAACAACCAATCTTGCGCTCCTCTTAGATGTTGAAATCCTTGACTTATTCCTAAGCCGGATTAATCTTCACCATCAATAGATTGAATAAAGATCATATTCATTCGTTTCTTGAATCTAACTCTCCCGATATTAGATAAATAGATGAAGTTACGAGATCTTCTCCCATTTCACTCGCAAACAAGAATAAGAACCAAGAATGAATAAACCTTGAATAGAAAAGTGCAAACTCTTATTACCTAAACAAAATCCAATAGTTTCTTACAACCACAAAACACAATAACCATAGCCAAATAGATTTAGTTCATGGCTAGGTTCCAAAGAAACACAAGATAATTAATCCCTAGCATGAACCCAATCGAACAAGAAAGAAAAGATGAAGAAGGAGGCTTTTCGAAATCCTCCTTGCCCTAGATGCTTGTCGAAAATTCTCTCCTCTTGCCCTCCATGATGCTAGTCGAAATTCTCCTCTCTTACTCTCTCTCTATGGAATTGTCGAAATCTCCCTCTTATTTATAGGGCTAGGCCAAAGTCCTTCTTTGAGGAGGAAGTTAAGTTGGAATTAAATTATCTTTAAAGAATATAATTCTTTATTATAATTATATTCCTACTAAAACTTCTTCTATCTTCTTGGAATTTAATTCTTCTTTAATCTCTTCATGGAAATCAAATTCCTTTGGGATTTGGCTTTGCTCCACGTCATCTTGGGCTTGTCTAGTCATCAATTTCGACTACCATATCACCTTTGCTCTTGTCGACAATTGCCCTGGCAACTAGCTCAGCGTCTCTTTCATGCATTGCCCTGGCAACTAGCTCGGCATCTCCTTCATGCATTGCCCTGGCAACTAGCTCTAGCCTTGCTTTGGCAAGTGATCCTGCACATACACACAAAACACACCAAAGCAGCATCTTTTCCCACAAAAACTACCAAGTTATGTAATCAAGCTCAACGATGGAAGGAAACATGGATTAATGCATGAATGGCTAATTATGCAACTAATATGAGCCTAAGTCTAACAATAATATGAATAAAAAGGGTAAGAAAAATAGTACTTTTGAACACTTATCACACCCCCAAACTCAAACTATTGCTTGTCCTCAAGCAATGCAAACTAACAATTACCTGCCAAGACTTCAATTTTCACAAACTTAGCTTTGAAATTGATTTAAGTTCTCTGAACCGGGGCACAAAGTATGATTGGCTTTTTATTTTTTGGAAAACTTAGGAGTTACTCAGAATCAAACTATAATGCTTGTGAGTGTGTGCGGAGTTGTGTGCAAGTTGATTTTTCGAATTCTATGCAAACAAGAGGTTTTCAAATTACTTCATTGGGTTCTTTTTAACATGTTTTAACTAGAGCCAGTTTTGGGCACCTCTAGTGTTTTGTTTTTAGTTTTCTTAAGTTAATTTATTCGACTAGAGCCGGTTTCGGGCACCTCTAGCGAAATTTTTTTTTACACATACTAGAGCCAGTTTCGGGCACCTCTAGCGATCAAATTTTTTTCTTTTTAGCACATGCTAGAGCCAATTTCGGGCACCTCTAGCATTTATCCAATTTTTATTCTAATCCCCCAATTTGTTAATGATCAACCTAAGTTCACTAGAATTCCTTAAATCAATCAAACCACAACAGTGTTTCATCAAAATTAGCATCATAGTAAAATTCTAAGTTTTTCCATGGTTATCCTAGAATAAAAATTCTATCAATTAAGTGCATTGGCAAAGTCATCATCGGATATTCATCAAATCTAAGCAATTCTTGTTCCAATTAAAGGCATGGCAAGCAATTTATGTATCCTAAATGTAATACTTAAGATAATGTAACTAAACATGGTAACTACTAATAACAATCCCCCCAAACTTGAGTGAGGCATTTTCCTCAATGCATGCATTAAAGAAAAATAAAAATAACAAAAAATAAAATGCATACGAGGACTTACTCTGAGAGTTCGTCATAGTAGGTGATTAGTTTCCTTTTGGTCGGTGTCTTGATTCTCTTGCTTGAACGCGATGGTTGTTTTCTTGTTGCCGGTGGTGGAATCGATCCTCGTACGGGGTTGTCCTCATTGTCCTCTTCATCAATGTCATTGGCTTTTCGCTTGGAGGATTCAATTGGTGTGGTCTTTGTTGGTGCAATGGAGGACTCATCCGAATCTGAAAAATCAGAAAATGATTCCGTAGGAGTTGATTCGGGCATATGTGCTTTACCTTTGGCTTTTGCAGTGGTTGCCGGGATGTCTTTAGCTTTGGTTACCGTGGCATTAGCTTGTGCAGGCACGATGTACGTTGCCGCGGCATCATCTGTTGCGGTTGCTGTGGCGACTGCTTCATTGGTTGTCGGGGCAAGGATCTCGGCAGTAAATTTTCTTAGCATAGTGGTTGTGAGTCATGTTGTGAAAAAAAAACAAAGAAAACCTGGAAACTAAAGATAATGAAGAACAATAAAATATCTCCTAAAAAAAATGAAAATAAAAAGAAAAAGGAAATATTGAAAGGAGAGCATGCTCATGCATCTCCTAAGTTGACCACTTCTTTGTTACGTTCCACATGGGCACCATTGTAGTGCTTCAATCTTTGTCCATTAACTTTGAATTCATGGTTGTCAGAGATGGACTTGATTATCACAGCACCATGGGAGAATGGTTTGACAACTTCGAATGGTCCCGACCATCTTGATTTCAGCTTTCCCGGGAAAAGTTTTAGCCGAGAATTGAATAAGAGAACTAGTTGCCCTGGCGTGAATTGTCGTGGCAATAGTTTCTTGTCATGCCATTGCTTTGTTTTCTCCTTGTAGATTCGTGCATTGTTATAGGCGAGTGCACGGAATTCTTCTATCTCATTGAGGTCCAACATACGCTTTTGTCCGGCACTTTCCCAATCCATATTCACGGTCTTGGTCGCCCAGTATGCCTTGTGTTCGATTTCCACCGGTAGATGGCATGTTTTGCCATAGACAAGTCGAAAGGGGAACATACCTAAGGGTGTTTTGAATGCAGTGCGATATGCCCAAAGTGCGTCATCTAGTCTTAATGACCAATCCTTCCTAGAGGGATTTACAACTTTCTCGAGTATACCCTTCAATTCCCGGTTGAAAATTTCTGCTTGCCCGTTGGTTTGTGGGTGATATGCCGTGGCACTCTTGTGTGATATGCCGAAGCGTTGCAACATTTTGGCAATTAGTCTGTTGTCAAAATGTTTTCCTTCGTCACTGATAATTGCTCTCGGCATCCCAAACCCTGTAAATATGTTTTTCTGCAAGAATCGTTGCACGATCTTGGAATCGTTGTTGGGAACTGCAGCTACCTCAACCCATTTAGACACGTAGTCGACGGGAAGTAAGATGTAGAGGTTGCCGAATGAAGATGGGAAAGGTCCCATAAAATCGATCCCCCACACATCGAACAATTCCACCTCGATGATGTTCTGGAGTGGCATCTCATGTCGTCTAGAGATATTGCCCGTCCTCTAGCAACGATCACATTGCTTGTAAAAGTCTTGGGCATCTTTGTACAATGTTGGCCAATACAAACCGGATTGCAAAACTTTGGCCGCGGTACGAGTTCCTCCAAAATGTCCTCCATAAGGTGAAGAATAGCATTGCCGGAGTACATTATGTTGCTCTTCTTCAGGGACACATCGGCGTATAACCTGATCTGCACATTGTTTAAACAACACAGGCTCATCCCAAAAGTAATGCTTAGCATCATGGCGGAACCGCTTCTTCCCTTGGTGAGTAATGCCATAAGGTAAAATACCACAAACAAGGAAATTAACTAAATCCATGTACCAGGGTATTGCCGAGGCATGTGCTGTTGTGGCAACTGCTCCCAAAATTGCTGAGGCGTGTGCGTCAAGAGCTGCTGCAGCATTGAGAGTTGCTGAGGCGTGCGCATCCATGGTTGCTGAGGCAACTAAATTTTGGTCATCCGGGAATGCATCGCATATCTCTAGATTTGCGTCCTCCTCCCTGTTGCGTTCTAAACGTGATAAATGATCGGTCACTTGATTTTCTATTCCTTTCCTGTCCTTAATTTCAATATCAAATTCTTGTAAAAGTAATATCCAACGAATCAAACGAGGTTTGGCATCCTTTTTAGCAAATAGATATTTGATTGCCGAATGGTCCGTATGAACAATTACTTTTGTACCAATCAAATAGGATCAAAACTTGTCAAATGCGAAAACTACAGCTAGTAACCTTTTCTCCGTTGTTGTGTAATTCACTTGAGCACTATTAAGAGTTTTACTAGCGTAGTATATCACATGGAAGGTCTTACCTGTGCGTTGGCCTAGGACTGCTCCTACTGCAAAATCACTTGCATCACACATGAGCTCAAAAGGTAGCGTCCAATCTGGTGGAACGACAATGGCTGCTGAGGCAAGCTTTTTGTTTAGGGTTTTGAATGCTTGGGTACAAGAATCATCAAAATCGAAGGCTTTATCCTGTTCAAGCAAATTGCACAAGGGTTTAGTGATTTTAGAAAAATTATGAATGAACCTCCTGTAAAAACCTGCATGTCCAAGAAAACTTCGAATTCCTTTAACCGAACTTGGTGGGGGTAATCTCTCGATCACGTCCACCTTGTCTTTGTCTACTTCAATTCCCTTGGATGAAATCTTGTGGCCGAGCACTATTCCTTCATCTACCATAAAATGGCATTTCTCCCAATTGAGGACTAAATCAGTTTCTTCACATCTTGCCAACACCTTCTCTAAATTGCCGAGACAACTGTCGAAGTCATTACCAAAAATAGAAAAATCATCCATGAAGATCTCAAGGAAGTCTTCAACCATGTCTGAAAAGAGTGCCATCATGCATCTTTGGAAGATTGTCGGGGCGTTACACAATCCGAACGGTATCCTTCGGAAGGCATAAGTACCGTATGGGCATGTGAAGGTTGTCTTTTCTTGATCTTCTGGTGCTATGGCAATTTGATTGTAACCTGAATAACCATCAAGAAAATAATAAAAGGGTTTACTTGCAAGACGGACAAGCATTTGATCAATAAAGGGTAATGGGAAGTGAACTTTCCTGGTGGCTTTGTTTAGCTTTCGATAATCCATACAAACCTTCCAAACGATCACAGTCCTGGTTGGAATGAGTTCATTGTTTTCATTACTTACCACCGTTATACCTCCCTTTTCGGTACATATTGTACCGGACTTACCCGTGTACTATCAGAGATAGGGTATATAATGCCGGCGTCAAGCCACTTGATGATTTCTTTCATTACAACCCCTTTCATGGCATGATTCAGTCTCCTCTGGGCTTCAATTGAAGGTTTGTGATCATCTTCCAACAAAATCTTGTGCATGCACACTGTCGGGCTAATTCCCTTCAAGTCGGCAATTGTCCACCCTATTGCCCTTTTGTGTAGCTTAAACATCTTGATCAGCTTCTTTTCCTGCTCAGGCTGTAACTTAGAAGAAACAATTACAGGCAATGTATTATTGGTTCCTAAGTATGCATATTTTAGTTGCTCTGGCAATTGTTTCAACTCAAGAATCGGTGGATGTTCAATAGAGGGTTTTTCGAGTTTACCTTCCTTACCTGAGTAATCCAGTGGTTCAAAGTATGTACCTGGTCGATTGACTAGCCAATTTGCCTCTTCTTGTTGTTCCTCATCGACCAGTTCTTCATACTCCTCAGGTTCCTCTTGATCGGCAATGTAGTTGCTGAGGTAACTAAATTATTCGTCGAAGTTAAACTCTGTCGTGGCATGAAGAAGTTGGCATTCTTCTGGATCATCGGCATTCCTTAGTGTTTGGAACACATTTAGTTTAACTTGCTGGTCATTCACCCTCATTGTGAGTTCTCCCTTTTCAACATCGATCAAGGTTCTCCCTGTTGCTAGGAATGGTCTCCCGAGAATGATAGGTGCATGCTCATCTGCTTCACAATCCAAAACAATAAAGTCAGCGGGAAAAATAAATTTATCAACTTTTACCAGTATGTCCTCGATTTTTCCCTCTGGATGCACATAGGATCTGTCGGCTAGTTGTAGCATAACTGTTGTAGGTCTTGCCATCCCAATTCCTTGTTTCTGGAAAACCGATTTAGGCATCAAGTTTATGCTAGCCCCAAGGTCGCATAATGCTTTCCCGACATATTGATTTCCAATATAACATGGTATTGTGAAACTTCCGGGATCCTTCAACTTGGGTGGCATACGATTGTGCAACATTTCCATGCATCCCTCTGTTGCGGCAACTGTTTCAAACTCTCCTAGCCTTGTTCTCTTGGACACAATGTCTTTAAGAAACTTGGCATAGTTTGGCATTTGTTCAATTGCTTCCACCAATGGCAAGTTGATGTGGACTTGCTTTAGGATATCAAGAAACTTCTTGAATTGGTATCTTGCTTTTGTCGCTTCAACCTTTGTGGGAATAGTGGTGGAAGTCGGATATCTTCGATCCTTTCATTGGTTTGAAACCTGATTGACGACATTACCGGGACAACTGGAGTTGCTGAGGCATTATCAATCGGGGTTTCTGAGGCATGCTTTTCACAAGTTGTCAAGGCGTCTTTATCGTCGGTTGCCGAGGCATGCTTATTGCCGATTGCCGAGGCAATTCCTGGTTCAGCATCTGAGGCTTTGCCGCTAGGTTCGTCTTTATCTTTTTGTGGAGTTTTGTTTGATGAGCAGGCTTGAACCTCTCTAAGTTGTTGGCCACTTCTAGTGGTGATTGCCTTACATTGCTCATGACCAGTTCCTCTTACGACTTTAGTATCGCTAGGTAAACCTCCTTGCGGTCTAGTATTCAGATTTTGAGTAAACTGTCCGACTTAATTTTCCAATGATTTGATTGCCGCCTCTTGGTTTTGCAATCTCACCTCGGTCCTGTTAATAAAAGCATCAGTTCTTTTTATGAAGTTACTATTCTCAGCCATATAAGATTCAGTTTTCATCATAAAAGCATTTAGAGAATTTTCCAAATAACTAGATGTTATCGGTTGTTGCTGCGGCAACTGTTGTCGTGGCATATTCTGCTGGAATCCCGATGCTTGTGCATTCTGATTGTTCTGGTTTAGAGCATTGTTGGGATTACTCCATGAAAAATTAGGGTGCTTCCAAGCTGGATTGTATGTATTGACATCACATTGTTGTTCCAATTGTAATTCCCCACATAGAAGCTGGATTCTGCATACATTCAGAAGAATCATGGTTATCACCACATAACTCACAAAAAGAATCCATTACCTTGACTTCATGTGTGTTTTTTTGGTTTTTGCATGTTCTGGACCATCTTGGTTAAAGTGGCCAATTGTGCCAAAATTGAATCTGATGATCCTAGTTCATGTATTGTGGCTTGGCGTCTAACTTCTCCTCTTCTAGTAGATGGGAATTGATAATCATTCTTGTTGGTGGATTCACGGTGTTGTAAAACATTGTTACTTGAGTCCACACTGGGAATCCGTGTAGGGGGCATTTGTGTAAAAGTTCTCTATATCGCTCCCAAGCCTCGTACATGGATTCATCATCTGCCTGCCGAAAAGAAGTAATGTCGTTACGAAGCTTATCAGTCAAATTTGTAGGATTAAACCGAGCAAGGAAATCATGACAAAGATCGCTCCAAGATGCTATTGATCCGGCAGGAATGCTATTCAACCATGTTTTCGCCCTATCCCTCAGTGAATAGGGGAATAATCTTAATCGTAAGACATTGGGGGTGACTTCGTGTATTTTGAATGAGTTGCAAATCTTGAGGAAAGATTTAAGATGTTGCCGTGCATCATCAGTTGCTGAGCCGCCAAATTGACCAATTGTGTTGATCATATTAAACATTACCGGTTTTAACTCAAAGTGGTCGGCTTCAATTTCAGGTGCGACAACTCCTGGATTAAGTCCATCAAGATCTTCTTCAAGATAGTCTCGAATAGTTCTGTTTCGTGCAAGAATCACTCCTCCTCCTGCTGGAACATCTTGATTCATATTGCCGTCTTGATTAGCCATTGCTACTCTTATCCTTCGTCTAAGTCTTTGTAAGGTTCATTCGATTTCTGGATCAAAGGGATATTCTGGTGTAGTCAGTCTCGCCCTGGTCATATACCAATGCAAAACCAAAGTTTGTTAGCCCTTTGAATCTTAAACAAGAAAAGTAAAAAGAAAGTGCACGAAAATAAAAACAAAGTCGCTATTGCCAATCCCCGGCAACGGCGCCAAAAACTTGTTGCGCGTAATAAGTGCTACACAATTGTGCAAGTATACACGTTTGCAAGTTATAGTATAAAAGATATCGTCACCATAGGGATTGGTGCCACTTCAAGAATCTAGTCTCTTGCACTGTAAAAAGTAAAAACACAAATAAAGGATTATAGGAGTTTTAACTAATAACTAATCTAGAAAGCAATAAAGTAAAAGAATAGATGAGATCAAATGAGAGAGAGATAGGTCAGGTTATCGTGAGTTGAGGTGTGATAGCCGATTGGATTGTGTTGGTAAAAGAGTGCATGGGCAACTCAGTTGTCGTGGCAACTTGCACAATGGGGTTGCCTTGGAAACTAATCAATGGTTGCCTGGGCAACTACTTGGGCGTCTGGGCAACTCAGTTGCCGCGGAAACTTGCACAATGGGGTTGCCTTGGCAACTCATCACTGACATCATCGCTGATGTCATGCACCACGCCAATGCTGACATCATCTGGGTTGGGTCAGATAATAGTTCTGAAGGTTTAGTCAGGTCGGTCCGGTTCAAGGTTCACTTGATCCGGTCTGGCAGAACCGGTTCAGCTCGGTTAATCTAATAGACTGATTAGGTTAGGTCAGTTTGGGCTTCTCTTTCAATTCTCTTGGGCTCACCATATTGGTTTGGGTTTGGCCCAAACACACACACTAGCCCATGACCCATATTCCACTCTAGGCCTGATCCCTTTCCCCAATTCACATCTAATAATAGCAAAATGTAGGGTTTACACCCTTGACGGCCAGCCCGTCGGTGACCACTCTTCGATGACCTTTAATGGTCAAATCTGGACAAAAAATGATGAGGAAACATGTACACAACCAAACCCAAAGAAGAATGAATGAAACAGACCAAAAATGCTTACCCAGAACCCAAACTGAAGTAGGAGAACGGAAAGGACGGCGGCACACAACAAACTAAAAGGGTTATCGAACGGTCTTACATTGTTTCTGAGCGAACGACTGGTGACAAGGTTGAAACAGTTGTTGGGTTTTGATCAGAAAGAGAAGAGCAGACGGGTGGTGGTCTTGAATTTGTGATCGGGTGCCGGTAACACCCTTGTCAGAGCGTGACTGGAAACGTGGGTGAGGGGGTTGTTATTGCAAAGAGAGATTGAGGGAGAGAGAGGTGAGAGTGCGGAAGCAATAGAGGAAATGGAAACTAAAAAGTGCTAGGGTTGGAGAAAAAGAGATTAAATACCCAACTACAAAGGGTAAATTACCCAACAAGGGTCTTAACTTTTACCCGCTTTTCAAAAAGGTCATCGAAGTTCTGCAATTCTCAAATAGGACACTGAAATTCTATTAGGATTTTAGATTTAAATTCCCAAAAATTAGGGTTACAAATTAGGGATTTCATTCAATTTAAGGTTTCAAATTTGGGGGGGAAATTGGGGTGTTACAACTCTCCCCTCCTTAAAAGAAATTTCGGCCTCAAAATTTACCTGGATCAAAAAGATATGGATACCGAGCTTTGAAAATGGCCTTGGGATCCCATGTAGCCTCATCGTGACCACAATTGTGCCACAAGACCTTGACCATCTTAATGGTCTTCCTCCTAAGAACCTTCTTGTCTTGAGCAAGAATCTCAATAGGCTCCTCCTCAAAATGCAAATCAGGACAGATCTTTATTTCCTCTATAAAAAAGATATGAGACGGATCAGCCTGATAACGTCCCAACACAGAGACGTGGAAAACATCATGAATACGCTGAAGCTCTAGTGGTAACTCAAGCTGATAGGCAATTGGTCCAACTCGATGAATAATCCGATAAGGGCCAATGAAACGAGGACTCAGTTTGCCTTTCCAACCAAAATGAAGTATCTTCCTCCACAGAGATACTTTTAGGAAAACCTCATATCCCACATCATACTCAATATCCCGACGTCTCAAATTAGCATAAGACTTCTGTCTATCAAAAATAGCCTTAAGCCGATCCTGAATCAATTTGACAATCTGCTCAGCCTCGTGAACAATATCTGGTCCCAACAATCTGTGGTCATTGAGCTCAGTCCAGCCGATAGGTGTACGACACTTACGCCCATACAGAGCCTCATACGATGCCATCTTAATACTGGCATGATAAATGTTATTGTAGGCAAACTCTACAAGCGGAAAGAAATCCTCCCAACTGCCTCTATAATCGATCACACAACCTCTCAACATGTCCTCAAGAATCTGAATTACCCGCTTGGACTGACCATCAGTATGTGGATGATAGGAAGTACTAAAGTTCAAATGAGTACCCAAAGTGGTATTAAGAGACCCCAGAACATCGATGTAAACCTCAGATCCCGGTCAAAAACAATGGACAACGGTACCCCATGAAGTCGAACAATTTCTAAAATATAGAGCCGAGCCAACTTGTTTAGAGAATAGTCAACTCGAACATGAATGAAATGCGCGGACATAGTCAGGCGATCAACAATAACCCAGATGGAGTCTTTCTTTATTGGAATCAAGGGAAGACCACTGACGAAATCCATAGTCACCCGTTCCCATTTCCAATAAGGAATCTCAATATGCTGAAGTAAACCAGACGGTCGCTGATGCTCTACCTTAACCTTCAGACAGGTCAAACACTTCATTACAAACCCGACAACATCACGCTTGAGACCATTCCACCAGTACCTTTCACGAAGATTCCTATACATCTTGTCTCCACCAGGATGCATAGAATAAGGATTGTCATGGGCCTCACGAAGAATGACCTACTTCAACTCTAAATTCCTCAGAACACAATAACGACCCCAGAAACACAGTACACCATCTTGATCAATAGAGAAATCCTAAGATGTACCTTCTTCAACCTCTCTCATACGATGCATTAAGAATAGATCGCTAGGTTGCTCAACTCAAATATTAAAAACCATAGTAGGAATGGCTCTAAGTTCTACCAGGAGACTACCATCCTCATACAAACTCATTTGAGAAAACAAAGCTCTCAAGTCTGAAATGGCGTTATGACCCAAGGCATCGTCAACCACATTCACCTTGCCTGGATGATACTCAATCTCCAAGTCATAGTCCTTGAGAAGTTCTAACCAACGTCGCTACCTCAAATTAAGCTCCTTTTGGGTGAGAAAATATTTTAGACTCTTATGGTCTGTGTACATATAACACTTCTCTCCATAGAAATAGTGTCTCCAAATTTTTAGAGCAGAGATAACAACAGCAAGCTCAAGATCATGGGTACGATAGCTACACTCATGAAGTTTCAACTATCGGGAATGCATATGCCACTACCTTCCCCTCCTGCATCAGAACACATCCCAATTCGGTGTGAGAAGCATCATTGTAAACGGTGTAAGCCTTACCAGGCTCAGACTGAATCAAGACCGGTGTTTTAGTTAACACGGTCTTAAGCTTCTCAAAACTAGACTGTTGTGCCTCACTCCAGACAAAGGGAACGTTCTTCCTCAGAAGTTTAGTCAACAGAGCTGCAATAATAGAGAAACAAGTCAACAAACCTCTGATAGTAGCTGGCTAAACCCAAGAAACTTCAGATCTCAGGAACATTCTTGGGCTGCTTCCAGCTCATTATAGCTTCAACTTTCTTCGGATCAACCTGGATACCCTCAGCAGAAATGATATGCCCTAGAAACATAACCTCTGAGAGCCAAAACTCACATATTCTAAATTTTGCATACAACTGCTTCTCTCACAGAGTCTGAAATACAATCCGCAGATGTTCTTCATGTTTAACATCGGATTTAGAAAAGACTAAATATCATCTATGAAAACCACAATGAACTAATCAAGATAGGGTTGAAACACCCTGTTCATCATGTCTATAAATGCAGCAGGGGCGTTGGTCAACCCGAAAGGCATAACAAGGAACTCATAATGCCCGTAGCGTGTTCAGAAAGTTGTCTTGAACACATCAGAATCCTTAACCTTGAGTTGGTAATAACCATATCTTAGGTCTATCTTAGAAAACCTTAGCTCCCCGAAACTGATCAAAGAGATCATCAATATGAGGAAGGGGATACTTGTTCTTGATTGTTAGGTTGTTCAGCTTCCAATAATCGATACACAACCGAAGTTTCCCATCCTTCTTCTTACCAAAAAGAACAGGGGCTCCCCACAGAGAAACACTGGGTCGGATAAAACCACTGTCTAACAGTTCTTGCAACTGCATCTTCAATTTTTTGAGTTCTTTTGGTGCCATGCGATAAGGTGCCATAAACACAAGAGTTGTGCCTGGATAAACTTTGATGCCAAACTCAACCTCATCACATTTTGGTGGTACACAAGGCAATTCTTCTGGAAATACATCTGAAAAGTCTCTCATAACCTGAATCTTATCCAACCCAGAATCAGACTGTCTCGGATCAAGAATGTAAGCAAGGTAGGTAATGGACCCCTTCTTGATCATCTTCTCAGCTTTGAGGGCCGATATCACATTAGACAGAAAGGCTTTACGCTCACCAATAAAAACCACCTCGTATTCATCAGGAGTCTTCAGGGTTGCCCTCTTTTTTTCACAGTCAAGATTGGCTCGGTGAACAGACAACCAGTCCATGACGAGAATGAGATCGAACTCCCCAAAACGTAGTTCCATTAAATTAGCCAGAAAGATTTCCCCTTAGATCTCAAGAGGACAATTTTTGTACATTCTAGTGAATTCGACATAATTTCCCACTAGACTTGTACAGTAATAGAATTAGCGACATCCTCAACAGAAATTTCAAGGCCCCCAGATACAGAATTCACAATATAAGAATGGGTCAAAACATTATCAAGCAAAGCAAAATATGAGGTAGAATGGATAGAAAAGGTACCGACAATAACGTATGGCTCATCACGGTCCTCATTCCTCCTGGCAGAATAAACTAATCCTAGTTGTCTTGCCCATAATCCTCTACTCTGGGTAGGCCTACCCCTACTAGCAAAACCCAAAGTAACAGATCTACCATAGCTTCTCCCCCTAGTAGAAGTCTGTACAGATGCTTGAGACTAACTCGGAACATAAGATGATGGAGGTGACAGTGAACAATCTCTAAAAAGATGCTCAAAAGAACCACATCTGAAACAAGCCCCAAACTATCTCCTACACTCGCCTGGATGCCATTTCTTGCAAAAAGAACACCGTGGCACCCCACGAGTACTAGTCGAACTTCCAACACTAGCGGTATAAACAATAGAAGTCATTATTCTAGCTCTGGAATAACTTTGATGGTCAGACTCATCTCTAGATCTCTTCCTAGACTAACTCACCTGACTTTGCTGAACTGATATTGTCGGTTGCCTCCTGCCCCGATCGGTACCTTAAGATTCAAGTTGCTTTATCTCTACCTTATTCCATTCAACAGTCCTAGCTAGTTGAATAATCTCCTTATACTCTTTATCCATATGCAAAGCGACACCCATCTTAATCGTTGGACGCAACCCTTTTAGAAACCAGTCACACTTTTCTTTCTTTGTGGTCACTAACCCTGAGACATACTGAATCAGCCTCATAAACTCAATCTCATAATCATTCACGGTCTTGTCATTCTACTTTAGATTCATAAAGTCATCCTGGCACTTTGCTAAATACTCTGCCCCAACATAAAGGTCTCGAAATGCCTGTCGAAAATGGTCCCAAGAGATCTGACTGGCTGAAATAACATTTTCTTTAGCCTCCCATCAATTATGGGTTTCACCCTACAACAGTGATACAGCAGCCCTAAGCTTCCTATTAGCAGGATAATCCATCTCAACAAACAATCGCCGAAGTTTCTTCAGCCAGTACTCTGCATCAGCCGGATTTGTACCCATCTTTCCGTCAAACATAGTCATCCTGGTAGCAAGGAACTCAGTAGATATAGGTCTCCTGACACTCTCAGTTTGATGAAGATAACGAAGCAACTCTCTATGTACTGTAGCGGTATCCATTCCCGCAATCTTACTATCCCAAGAATCATGTGGACCACCACTCTGAGTCTGCTGAACAAGTGGATCCCCGCCACTAGTCTGATGAACTCTAGTCTGTTGAACCCCGGTCTGATCCACAGGTTGTTCCTCCACATTAGCATCGTGAATATCACCCTGATTCTGTGGCTGATCCACAAGTGGCGGAGCATCAATCTTAGCAGTTGCGGTACGACCTTGACCACGGCCTCGGCCTTGGCCACGACTAGCCGCTAATCTAGAGCTCTTACGCGGTGACATAGTAGTCTATCTACAAAGGGAAAGAGTCCTAAGATTAGAATCGGTACTTGGAGTTTCAATTCAAAATATATCATATCTTTAAAAATATTTAATTTCCTCCCATTTTTCTCGAAAACATTTAATATGCATGCAAAAACCATTTTTGGTTTAAAATTAATTTGAGCCAAACAGTTTGAGGGGTTGAACCTGGCTCTGATACCACTCAATGTAACCCTAAAAATTTAACTTAATTTCTTAGATTAAACCTTGGAAGTCAAGTTTTGAAAACTTGTCCCTCAAGAAACATATTTTGGGTTTTAGAATTTAAATACATGAATTAATAAATAAGGGGGTGATGAATCACGTTAATTTCCATATGAAGGAAACGTAGTTGTATTGTAATATGTTTCGAAAAGTTGATAAAATATTTCGTACTAGTGTCCTATGCATGCCAAAACAATAATCCCCCAAATAGTAATGTCTAAAGTCCAAAATTACTTAAAAATCCAAAATATCAAAATAAGTTGAAATATCCGAAATAGTCCATACTGGTAAAATATAAAAAGACTGACAAATCGAGGTCCTCCAAGTACCGTATGCCTAAGACTGAGTATATGAAACATGAACTAAGGGGGACTCAGCTATGAAGCTCAGTGTGTCTCTAGAGTGCAAAACGCAAAACATATATCAAAGTAATCCGATCAACATGCTCAACTCAACAGATATTCTGATATACAAATATGTATAATGTGATGCACATGTACAATGTCATGCACCCAACTACATCACCATCCGAAGAGTAAGGTTCCCCAAAACCACTCTCTACATCGTCACCATGTCTGAAGTGGAGTTTATCCCAAAGGGTGAAACTATTGATCTTCCATGTACATTTTCCCAATCCACATGATATGACATGTTATTCTGATTTCTGAATCCGAATGCATTCTTGTTTAATAAACGAAGATGCATTTGTAAATAGTCTGATAATAATTAATTAGCCTAATTCCGATATATGATACATGGCATGTCATCATACAAATCATATCACATTCACAAGTCATACTAGTCATGTCACAGTCACAAATCGTATCAATCAGGTCATAGTCATAAATCATATCAGTCATGTCAATCACAAGTCTTACCATTTACATAATACATACATAGAGCACTGAAACATGTAAACAAGAAGAGAACATACCTTAGGTAGCTAACAACCTAGCGTCAAGAGTGACGTCTCCCATGCTCAGCCCTAGCACTAGGTTGGACAGAATCGGCACCTACAAGAGCAAGCACTACATAAGTTTCCACAACTACTATGCCAAAACACTACTAGATAAGAACTAAACCCACAAAACTCACGTGCAGAACTAGCAGGTTGTGCAACAGGAGGTCGTCCAGGTGGAGGAGGAGGAAGGATCTCGGTATCTGAATCATCGTCACCTAAATATAAGAATAATTCGAATTAGATTCTGAAATACATATTTTCTCAAATATTAAATGTAAATAGTAAAATGGTTATTCAGTTTTGAATTAGGAAAAACGGGCAGCGGAATTGGATTCAGGACGTCAAAAATGTAAAGCGGACTTTGATCGAAAAAGTCAACACTGGAAGTCAATGGTCAATGGTCAATGACGGCGGTCGTGCTGACGTTATCGCTAATGTCATGCACCACGTCAATGCTGACATCATCCGGTTTGAGTCAGATAATAGTTCTAAAGGTTAGATCAGGTCGTTCAGGTTCAAGGTTCACTCAGTCTGGTCTGGCAAAACTGGTTTAGCCCGGTTAATCTAATGGACTGGTTAGGTTAGGCCGGTTTGGGCTTCTCTTACAATTCTCTTGGGCTCACCATATTGGTTTGGTTTGGCCCAAACACACACACTGGACCATGACCCATATTCCACTCCAGGCCCGATCCCCTTCCCCAATTCACATCTAATAATAGCAAAAGGTAGGGTTTATACACCCTTGACAGTGCGGCCCGCCGGTGACCACTCTGAGATGACCTTAAATGGTCAAATCCAGCCAAAAAATGTCAAGGAAACATGTACATAACCAAACCCAAAGAAGAATGAATGATACAAACCAAAAATGCTTACCCAAAACCCAAACTGAAGTAGGAGAACGGAGAGGATGGCGGCACAGAACAAACTGAAAGGGTTACCGAACGATCTTACACTATTTTCGAGCGAATGGCCGGTGACAAGGTTGAAACATTTGTAAGGCTTTGATCAGACGAAGAAGAGGAGACGGGTGGTGGTCTCAGATTTACGAACGGGCGTCGGTAACACCCTCGTCGAAGCGTGAACAAAAATATGGGTGAGGGGGTTGTTATTGCAAAGAGAGATTGAGGGAGAGAGAGGTGAGAGTGCGACAGCAATAGAGGAAATGGAAACTGAAAAGTGCTAGGGTTGGAGAAAAAGAGGTAAATACCCAACTAAAAAGGGTAAATTACCCAACAAGGGTCTTAACTTTTACCCACTTTTCAAAAAGGTCACCGAAGTTCTACAATTCTCAATTAGGACACTGAAACTCTATTAGGATTTTAGATTTAAATTCCCAAAAATTGGGTTACAAATTAGGGATTTCATTCAATTTAAGGTTTTAAATTTGGGGGGGAAATTAGGGTGTTACACATCTAGCCATCAAGTAGGGGGTTTCACATATTCAAAAACATAGCCATCGAGTGGGGAATATCGCATACTCATAAACACTTAGCCATCAAGCAACATGCATCGTATACTCAAAAACACCTAGCTATCGAGTATACTTGAAGAAGCAAACAAATAATGCAGTACAACTCTTGGGGTATTTGGATCCCATATTATTGAAATATGAAATCAATCAAGGCTTAACAAGACCCATATACAATACAAGGCAATGAAAAGCCATTAAATAAGGGCATCCAAAGTCATAATTCAACCAAAGGCTCGACTTACAAATCATCATATTTGATACAATTCCATTAAGGCACTCATCAAACCCCATATTGAACCCTTACTAAAATCATCACATTAGGGTACCAATATAGCCCAATGTGTACCGATACTCAGCCCACAGGTATTAGTACTCGATTTCCCATATCGATACCAAATCTCGCTATTGAAATTTAGGGGTAGCCTCTCCTTATCAGTATTGGGTCAATTGGACCGATACATAGGCTCAGGGAATAACTCCTTCCAAGGCAATTCTAGTATGCGCTAAGGAAATTTTAGTTACTCGCAACATGAGTTCACGTTGCAGATTCCAATGCAGCCACAATAGAATCGGATGCAACCACAACATCTTGCATCATAGTCTCAACAATCACAAAATGGTGCACCATCTCAGGCTCTAACTCAGATGAGTTACTATACCCCATCAAGTGTATATGATCCATTTTCCCTTCTTGAAGAAATGATTTGTGGTCACATATCTCGCACTGAAGCGATAGTGGAAGGTAAATCTTCATCAATATGCACTTTAAAAGCTCAATTGGGACAATTAGCTACTGATATGAATTCTAGACAGCCATCCACATTACTTAGCAACATGGATAGTTCGGCGAATAAGGGTAAAAAGCATTGCAAGGTTGTTACTTTACGTAGTGGCAAACAAACTACTAACTCGATGCAATAAGTACCCCATATCTACCCATAAAGGAGGAGAGTCATCTGTACCTGGTCATACAGTAAAGGATGGAGAGAATGTAGACAAGCCGAGTAATATTCCTCAAACTATTACTCATGTTCTAGTTGATTTACCACTGACGTTGTCGCCACAACATCCAATGTCGGTGCAACAACCAGATAACCCATCTCTAACTTTTCTCAACAGTTCAAGAATGTCAAGTTGGATAATAAATTTCAATTCTTTCAAGATACTTTGCAAAAAATTGCAATTCAAATTCCTTTGATTGATGATCTTACACAGATTTCGAGCTATGCAAAGTTCATGAAGGATATCTTGTCAAAGAAGAATAAGCTTAATGCATTGGAAACCATTGCGCTCACTGAGGAGTGCAGTGCGTTGGTATCTACCCATCTACCTAGAAAAATAAAGGATCCAGGCAGTTTCATCATACCTTGCTCAATTGGTAATCACTATTTTCATAAAGCTCTTTGTGATTTAGGGGCTAGTATAAATTTAATGTCATTATCTACTATTCAAAATTTGGGGATATGAAGCTCACTGCAGTCATATTATAGTTGGCTGATAGATCTTTTACTCATCCAGATGGTCAAATTAAGGATGTGCTTATTCGTGTACACAAGTTTGATTTCCCAACTGATTTCATTATTCTTGATTGTGAGGGTGACAACGATGTACCTATTATTCTTGGTCGCCCATTTTTAGCTACAGGGAAAGCAGTCATTGATGTATCAAAAGGAGAGCTAACAATAAGGGTTGAAAATGACCACGTCACATTTGGGATGTTAAATACTGATATGAGAAGAAGGTTTGAGGAATGTCATCATGTCAACATCATTGAAAACATCATCCAAGAAGACCTACATCATCGTGGTATTCTCGTTGTAGAAGACACTGCATTGACATTGATAGAAGAAGATCTCCAAATTGTGACCATATTTTGAAGTTCTTACTATGACAGTTCATCATAAATGGCAAGTTGAATCTTTGGATCTTGCTCACCGGTCAATTCCTAATTTTAAACCTTTTTATTGAAGAAGCTCCTACTCTGGAACTCAAGCCATTGCCAGCCAATCTCAAAAATATATTCCTCGGAGATGCAGAAACACTCTCAATCATTGTCTCTGCAACTCTGGATGCAATACAAGAAGTTAAGTTGGTAGATATCCTGAAGCGACACAAGCGTGCTATTGGCGGACAATTGATGATATCAAAGGCATTAGTCTATCCTTTTGCATGCACAAGATTAAGTTGGATGATGAGAACAAATAATCAATCGAACCACACAGAAGGTTGAATGAAAAGATGAAGGAAGTGGTAAAGAAGGAAATCCTTAAGTGGTTGGGCGTAGGTATTATGTATGCAATTTCTAGTAGTGCATGGGTGAGTCTGGTTCATTGTGTTCCTAAAAATAATGGATCACTATGGTTTGTAATGATGCTAATGAGATGATTCCAAATTGTATCCCTATTGGTTGGCATATTTGTATGGACTATAGGTGCCTAATGCAGCCACAATGAAGGATCATTTTCCTCTTCCTTTCATTGATCAGATGTTATATAGAATCGCAAGCAAGAAGTATTATTTCTTTTTAGATGGATATTTTGTCTACAATCAAATTGCTATTCTACCTAAGGGCCTAGAGAATACTATGTTCACATGCCCATTTGGGACATTTGTTTTCCGTTGCATGCTCTTCAAGCTTTGCAATGCACCAACCCCATTTCAAAGGTGCATGATGGAAATATTTTTAGATATGATTGATAATTCTCTTGAAATCTTTATGGATGATTTTTCAGTGAATGAGAATAATTTTGACCACTTAGCCAAAAGTCTGGAGAAGGTATTGCAGCGATGTGAAGACACCAAGCTGGTTCTGAACTGGGATAAATGTCACATCATGGTCACTAAAGAAATTGTGCTAGGCCATAGAACTTCGAAGGCTAGAATTGAAGTAGACAAGGCCAAGGTAGATGTTAGTGAAAAACTACCACCACCACCAAATGTAAAAGGTATTCACAGTTTATTAGGCCACGCCAGGTTCTATAGAAGATTTATTAAAGTTTTATCAAAGATTACCAAGTTTTTATGTCTATGGTTGGAGCACGGCAAAGAATTTGTTTTTAATTATTGCATATCTTGATGTAATCAAGAAAATTAAAATACAGCTTGTGGACGCAACGTTTGATGATGCGCCCAATTGGAAGCAACTATTTGAACTTATAAGTGATGCCCATAATCTTGTTGTGAATGCAATCTTGGAACAATCAATTTTTTTATTCGACACTAGACTGAAAATGCATCTAGAAAACTTGAGATCGCGATGGTTTGGTTCTTTCGAAATTGTGGAAGCACTTACACATGGTGTTGTCACAATCTTAGATACAAAAGGAAGAACCCTATTCAAAGTCAATGGTCGACAATTGAGACTCTTTTGTGGTGATTTTGATCCTAGAAATATTGAGACCATTAATTTGGTTAATTTTTTTAAAATTCTCTTTAATTGCCTTATTAGATTTAGATTTTATTTTACTTGTTTTTCTTTTAATTTCCTTTATTTCTTTTTACAGAATAAAAATCTTTTCATTTTGTGTCTTATCTAACCACTTGTATGATTGAAGGACTCTCAAGATAAGCATGAATTATTCTGAGGGCAAATCGAGGAATTTTGTTGCATAGATTTATCTCCAACAATCGCAAACCCTTCATCATATGAGCGGGAGAGATAATGAACCAACATGATTTTTTCGCCAAGATCAAGTCGTTGAATCTCATCAAATCGGAAGGTAGCCATCATGCCTCTTCATTTTCCCTCTTATTTTTCTTTATTAAGTACCTTGGTTCTCCATTTACTTCGCACTTAATTTATTTCTTCAGCTGAGCACTTGAAGTAGGAAAAGTTTGAATTTTTCTTTGCAAATATCCTTGTTTTCTTAAACATCTTCAATGGAAAAGGCTAGAGTAGCACGAAAGATAGCAAATGAGACCCTTGTTTAGAATATTGAAAGCTTTGAGTCAAACACTCAATTTGACGAACCTATTAATTCAGAAGAAATTCTTAAATATAAGTTTTTCTGACTGGGATAGCTGTTGAACGCTTCATTGAACACATCCAAATGCGAAGAATTCATCCAGAGCAAGGAATCAAACTCTCCACTGAGGAAGAACCTGGAAAGTCTATTCACAGCACCATCGCTTTTCACAACTAGGACAAATTTTGCGTTCATCCTGGCAGCTACAGTGCTACCATGGTAAAAAAATTCTATGCAAATTTGTATGAGCCTTCTCTGAAACTTGTTTTTGTTAAAGAACACTTTATTACTTTGAGTGCCTTTTTTATTTATAAGTTGTTTAATATTGTTGTAACTGTGGACGAGAAGGCTTTGTTTGTGGCTGATATAACTGATGAGAAACTCATTCTTTTAGTTGAGGACTTATGTATAACAGGTGCAGTATGGTCAAGGACATTGTTGGGAACTTCACCATGCTTAGGAAGTACTTAACTTTGCATGCCAAAGTTTGGTTTCAATTTATCAATTCCAGACTGTTTCCCTCCACCCATAGCACAATTGTATCCCTCGATAGAATGGGTTTGATACATTCTATCATTAAAGGAAGGAAAATTGATGTGGGGGAACTCATACACAAAGAGGTAAGGGGTTTTGCTGAGAAGAAGATTGACATTTTGGCTTTTCCATCCCTGATCATGCAACTTTGTGAATCAAAGGGGTTTAAACCCCATAAAAATAATGAGAATACTGCCAACAAGGGCCCTATCCACAAGGTTGTTGTCGATAGGATAATTCGTGCCTCTAAAGTACCTACACCATGTTTGGGTACTACATCGAGGGAGGATAAGAGTAAGACCAAGGTGGACACTACATCAGAAATTGTTCCAATG
Organism: Hibiscus mutabilis; assembly: GCA_019671005.1. Taxonomy (NCBI): domain Eukaryota; kingdom Viridiplantae; phylum Streptophyta; class Magnoliopsida; order Malvales; family Malvaceae; genus Hibiscus; species Hibiscus mutabilis. The sequence goes on from CM033745.1 coordinate 31,619,349, forward strand.
GGTGATGATGTCTGGAGAAAAGTGTGGAAAATTAAAGACACGTTCGGCGCTGTCATGAGTAAACTAGGTTTAGTTGCAGCCACAGAACTTGTTCTATGCCTATGTTAAAACATGGCACAAATCTACTCTGGTTTCTATGAGCTAACTTACTATAGTTGATTTGCCTTAATTCCTTGTCTTTACTCCCATCATCTGAAGCTATGACTTCTCTTCTGATGCTGCTACCAAGGATAATCTAGCAAAGTTAGTGAACTCTCCTGACAATGTAATGTAAGTGAAGCTAGTGCCCGGCCACAAGAGAAGGCATCAAGTAAAGTCATCAGGTATTGTTTTTTTGACTTGAACATCCCTACAGATGTTGATGCAATACCCTCTGCTACCAAAGATGATGGAGTCCTCGTTGAGGAAATTAATGAAGATGTTGATTTTGATGCTGAGATAAATACTGTCAAGAAAATTTTTGAGAAGGATTTGCCTGCATCCAAAAGAGTTGATGCAACCACTAAAGGACCTGAATTTGAGCTAGCTGTGGCGAGACCGACAGAAGCTGCATCCATGATTCATGAACAAGAGGACAATCCTCTTGCAATGGTGCTATACAAGGCACCACCCCATTTCATCTTACCTAACGATGTGGCTGATGATGCTGAAATGGAAGAGGAGCCTGTACTAGAAGAGGAAGCTGAACAAAATAAAGAAGAAACTCCTCGGTCCAAGAAAGAGAAGAAAAGAAAACGCTCTAAGTCCAAGGAGAAGAACAAGAAGAAGAGAAAAGGAGAGGGTTAAGAAGAAGAAAAAACGCTCACCTCCTACGCCTATGAGCCAGAAAACTTTGTTATTTTTGCATTCCTGTCATTGCATTTAAATTTTTTATTGTAATAGCACACAGTCGTAATTGCATTACATTCATATTTATAGCTACATTCTATTTTTGCATTTTTATCATTGCATTCTGTCATTGCATTCCTTCATTCTATTTTGTTTTCTTTTGCATTGGGGACAATGCAACTTTTAACTTTGGGCGTGTACGCATATGAGTTGAAATGCACCCTTATTTCAAAAATTTTGAGAAAATTTTTCTATGCAAATGCAAGGTTCATTTATTTTTGAAAAATCTCTTGCTTGAATTTGATGTCTAAATCTTGAATTGCTCTAATCTTTGATAAGCCTGTTAAATATACATTATGGATAATTGCATCTCTTAGCTCTACATTGATATATCTGTTGGTTTGATTAGAAAATATCTTGTATCGGTCCTTTTGTTTTTAGATGGCCTTTTTCCTGTTGCAATATGTGTGATATATATTTATATTAGTATTTCCTATAAATAAAGGTATTTCAATGTGAGTGCAATGAAATTAATAAAGTAGCTATAAGGAGGAACACTCCTCTACATGCGTTAGAAAAAGGAATATGCCCAAAGGTTGTTGCTACATGAATGCGTGTCGTTACAACGAAGTACTTCATGGGGGTTCGTTGCACAACATCTTACTTCTCAGGGCTTAGGGTGCATTCATTGTTCGATATTGTTCGCTGCATAAAAAAAGAATGTAGAAGAAGAAAAAGATGAAAAGTATATATATATATATGGGATATTATGTGTGTTGCTTATAGGAGGATTGAATCTAAGATTCTAGGGATGATGTTAGGTATTCTTAAATTTCTAGCTTATCTATTGATGTGCACTTTGGTTATGCATTTATCCTTCTTGTCGATGCATCAGATTTATTGATTGGTTAGAATGATTCAAGTATCTAGAATGCCTTTGATTTTTCTAATGTCCTTGTCATTTTGATCTTTAATTGAGAACAAGTAAAACTCAAGTTTGGGGGTGTGATAACTTTTTAAAGAGCATGGTTTTTTCCTTAATTTTTAGGTCTTATTGTCCCCACATTGACATTCATTACATCAATTTCTGCATTTTCATATTTGTTTTTGCATATTTTCTAACTTAGTTTCAATGACTTGTATTTTGTATATTTTTGCCTTGTAGTCCTGCATTGCTAATGTCCCTACAAAGGTTATTTTCATCACTGCAGCCAGTTCGACACTGCATCTGGCAGCTATCTAGTCTACTTGAGGATAAGGATGAATATGCCAGTTGCCCATTCCGTTACAACAAATTTGTATGACACTGAGCACTCAAATAATCTGCGAGGCAGGTGTCCTTTCTAGGGTGGCCTATATAAAGACTATTTTGGAGGAGAGAGAGTCACTTTATTCCTATTTTCACATCATCTTCAACCTCTGAGCTTTTTTTCCTCCTCCCATGGAAGCTTAAGCTTATTTTCTTGAGATCCGAGGTGAATTAAGGTAGGTCTATCCAAGGAAATAAGGAGCCGAGTGCTAAATCGAAGAAATATCTTGTTATCTTCTAACACTTCTCTTTATTTTGATGTTGTTTTGGAGATTTACTTGTATTTTTGCTCGTATTGACTATGGTTTAATTTTCTGGAGCTTGTTTAACTTGTTTAAACTATTTTCTTAGTTTAATATATTTCAGTGTTAGATTTTTCTTAAGATTTAATTATTGGATTTAATTTATGTTTTACATGAGAGTGCTAAAACAAGTCACATTGATCACATTTCTTACGGCATTTTCTTAGCAATCCAATTGGCACCTTAATGTCTTATATGCTAAAATTTTCATGTTATAGCCTTGAACTAGCCGTAAATAACTCCTAATTTTGACAACTTAATCTAATAGCAGGAAGAGTGGCCATAAATTTCTGTGGGTGGTGTATCATAATTATATTGGAATTATTAGTGTTTATATAGTCTTTTTTTTTGTCAAACATGTTTATAAATAAAATCAATAAAATTTTCAAATCAAAATGAATAATGGTTAAGTTTTATTAACATCTTATTTTGTAATTTATATTCGTTTAGTCTTGGGTAGGTTCTCAATAGCACCCTTTGCTCTTAGATTAGACTGTATCATCTGAGATATTTCCTTCATCATGTCTTGTTGGGACTTGATGATGGTGTCCCTCAGTTCTTACTGAGCCCGTTGCAACTGGCCTCTAAGATCGGCTTCCAACTTTGCAAAGCTTTCTTCCATTATCCTTTTTTTTGTAATCGAGTGCGATATGGGTGTGGAATGATTGAAATTTAAGGAATCAAAATGCTCTGAAATAAGAACTCATTTAATTAATTTTAGTAATTAAACAGAATGTGCAAATAAATGTGTCATGCATGAATGCAAAGAGTGATACTGAGTTCACAAATATCATCATCAAACAACTTGCACTGGTAGCAAAGAAAACCCACTACGCATATGATCCTAAGCTAGCATCTAGGTCGACGATCTCCCTCAAGATCCAAACAATCCTCTCTCGCTCCTCGGATTCATCGTCCACGTAGTCCTGAAGCTCGGTAGCATCTTCCGCTAGAAACTATAACTTTCGGGTGACCTCTTGCATCTGAGTAATCAAATGTGCCAATTATGGCTCTTGCCTCTAGATAGTGTAAGTGGCAAACCGTAGTCGCTCCAAAGTCAGCATCTAATACACTTGAATAGCCCCTCTAAAACTCGCTATCTTGTCCTTCAATTATTGAACCTCGGCTTCCAATTCTCCAATGCAAACTTTCAAAGTCTGATTCTCCGAGCTACTAGCCTCCAATTTTCGGGTGGAACCCTTATGCTTGAGGAGAGACTTTTCCAAAAAATTTACTTGAGCTTTCAATGCTTCACTTTGGCATCGTTCCTTTTCAAGCTGCCTTGAGTGAGAGGTCCGTAGATTCTCTATGTCTTCTATCATAGAGAACACTTGGTTCTTTTGCTTGTAATACTTTCTCTTGTAAGTCTCTGCTTTTGCCTTCACTTCCTTAAGTCGGAGATCTAATCCTCCACTTAACCTGTCCTCCGCGAATCTCTTGCTCTTGTTTAGCCTTTGTAGTTTTTAAATTTCCTACTTCTCCAACTTGAGCTCAAGTTCCAACTCATCCTTCTTTCTTTGCAGGCCTCTAATCTCCCCTTCGAATTTCGTTTTATCTAATTCAAAGTTGAACCTATCTTGATTGGCTCTCTCTTTGAGCTGGATAAACCTCTTTTGTTCCTCTTTGAGCTGTTTTCTCATCAAATCAGCTTTGGTGGGGAGCGTAGCCAACCTTTCTTCAACATATTTCCTATTATCCATATCTGACTTGGGAATATTGTCGTTGACGTGGTTAAACCACCAAACTTCATACTCAAGGGTGACCTCGCAAGGAGCACTCACGATTCTAACTCGCCTCGCATTGTTCCAAGCTTAAGAAGCACTGTCCACCTTCCTCTTGTAGCCTTTTTTGGTCTTGTAGTCTATGTTGAACTCGTTCAACCTGCTTGTGGCCAGCACAAACTGCTTAGAACCATATTTCCTCAAAACCAAAAGGGGTGCGTAAGTCGTATGCCCATAAAGACCGAGTAACGATACCTAAGAGTACTCCCCACATCTATAAAAGATATTCCTCGCCAATAGCCACAAAACTCTCCAAACTATGTCCTTGTCCTTTAGATGCCAGAAAATGCCTATCCAAACTTCCTTGGATCTCCCGATCGACCAATCCCCTTTCCGTATGAACTCATCTAATGGTGAGAACTTTCCATCAAAAATAGTTCTTGAGAAATGAACATCCGACCAAAATTGACTGTAAAGCCAAACGGTCAAAAGCTGGGGGAATCCTCAGAAACGACCCCCTCTATGCCCTCTGCAAAATCTCAAGGACCGGAAAGTTTCTACCAAAATCACAGGTACCAGATTGGTCCCTCCACCCAGGTGATCGAACAAATCCAATACTGATGGGTTGATAAGTCTCAAGGCCTTCAAAAAGCATCAACCCATAGATCAAAAGCGCAAAAAGGTCCCGCTAAACTCGACTCACGAGATGTACTGAAGCTAAGGCCATAATTCCTTCCCACTTGAGATGCTCTCTCTTGTTCCAAGTTGTGACCTGATTGTAGACCCAAGATGGCAAAGTGTATGAGAACCTACCAAGCTTAGCCCAGAAGGATTTGTTCTTGCTTGGTTTTGAGTAGACACGGGTTCTCGTCGATCTTTTTGCAATTTATGAGGGCTCGATATTCTTCAAATGTCGAGGTCAAATAGATGTTGCCAACTGTGAAACAACTATAGGCTAAATTCCAAAACCTCACCAATGCTTGAAGTAGTGACTGCTCGACGGGAACTTCTAACAAGTATGCAATGTCACCATACTCGCCTTTGAAAGTGTCTCTTGCTCAAGATCCCAACTATTCCAAATTGACCTTAATTTGGACACGTCGTTATACTATATATTCATGAAAGTCTTAGCTGACATTGCAGACCCAAACCCAGTAGAAATATTGTCTCCATCATGGAGCTGCTCTCCTCCTGATCATACTTGTACATCAAAATTCTTCTTGTCGGTTCTACAGACCAAATCTCCCATTGATCGAGCCTTTAATTTTAGACTATTTCCAACTTAGTATGCTCTTCATGATATGCCAAAATGTGCAGAATAAAAGCAAAAAATGAAAAGAACAGAAAAGAAAAAGAAGTGTGTCAGTCGTAGGATAAACAATAAATTCCAAAATGAAGAAGGATAAATACAAACAAAATAGGTGAGAAGTGAACACGAAAAGAAATCCCTAAGCACCTGAATTCTAGTTCACTATGGTTGTCCGCATGGCTCTAATAGGGGTAGGCTTCCTAGATTCTCATGCATGTGGGTTAGTTCTAGACAAGGGTACCCGAACCTATCTTATCACCTACTAAGGTAACAAGAACCCCAATTCTGGCCCATTACAAGCATGCGAATTGGACTCGGTTCGGGGGAAAGTACGACCTAGTGATGTGGAGGGTTGCTCACGTGTCAAAGGCATGGATACTGGAAGTGAAGTACTGACTTGTGGAGGGCTACTCACGTAGGTATGTAGCGTTTCACTCCCACTCAATGGATAGAGCTCGGGTATAGAGCTTGATGATCATGATGAAACAGATGTCGGTGATTCCTTATAAATTAAATGAGAAATTAACGCAAAACCATCAATTATCAAAGCCCACTTAAAGAAAGTGTCAACTTCGAGAGAAAAAACAAATCAATTAAATTCCACTTAAATTTCAAATTTTCCATCGATAAGAGGAAAAGTATGATTTTTGGCTTAACTCTCTTTTTGTTTTGTAAAACAAAACATGCACCCAACGGAGCTGCCATGCTATAGCGACCTCTCTTTTTGAAGTTGAAAAATCTTTTTTTCGTTCTTTTGGAAAATAAGAGGACTTGGAGTCACCATCGGTCAATTGGTTAAGGTAGACCGGATACCAAAAAACCAGAGACTCGTGAAATTGGGTTTGGGAGTTTGTTACATGTGGGGAAGGGTTAGCACCCCGACAATGCCTAAAATCGGTACCAAATCATATATTGCTTTTAATCAATGGAAACGTATGAAATTCAAATTAACGTTAATTAAATTTTCTTAATGGGTATGGGCTCTAGTTAAGTGGGCTTAGTCAAATTGGTGAGTCCAAATGAATTAAACATTTAATTAATAAGAATGACGATACAACTGACCATAAATTAAACCGGCATCGAATAAGGCTGACTGCCGTGTTAATTCATGGTTCGAATTTCGTACATCGCCTTTACGCATGATACAAGCATTTAAATATGATGACATGATCTGTCGACTTTTAATTAATGTCTACCTGCGGACGATAGGAATTAAGTCAAATATTTGGTCAACATCTATTGAGCCATGACTGCTACGAAACAAATATTAGAATTAATAAATGCCTCCTTTTAGGGCCTAAGTTAGTTAATTTCCATGTCCAATTATAAAATTAAAGGTCATATGAATGACAATTATAAATGCATGGCAAGGAAGGGCTTGAAAATTAAAACCCTAGGCCCACTAGACTCCTATCATAAAGGCCCGAATTATGAAAATTCAATTAGTGATCTAATTATTAGCTAGGTTAGTCTAATATTAACCCTAAAAAAGAAACTCCTAACAACTTACAAATTATCTTGAACGATAATTAATTTGATTAATTTTAAACTAGCACCCCAATAAGCCAAGGATTCTATTTAAAATAAACCAAATTAATTAAATCATGATTTGTATTAAGTGTCCATCTAGGCTTTGTCAATTTTACCCTAAGGGGTAATCAAGAGGTGTTTAATTAGCTCAATGGATTTAATATTTATCCCAATAAGCAAAGGATAAATTTAAATTGATTAAACTAGTTCAAACCTTAAAGCTAACCATGGCTCTAAAAAAACTAATCCTAAATCTAATTTAATTAATTTAATGATTATGCCCCAATAAGCTCAGCGTATACTTTAGATTAATTAAATTAAATTACCCTAGGCTATCCTAAAAGGCCCAAAAACTAAAGTTTCAACTACTCCAAAGAGCCTGTATTTAGTTTAATTAATTTAAACACACGCCCCATTAAGCCAAGGGTGTGTTTTAAATTAATTAAATTGAATTCTAAGGACCTACTATCTAAAGTAAAATAAATAAACATGAAAATAAACTATGCACAAAAGGATATAACAAAATGTATCTAACATTTATAATAAATAACTTATACTAAAATATATCGTATAGTAATATATACAAATAGTACCATATAATAAACCATATATTATATAGGTATTATGAACATAAATTATACATATTATATGTTATATTTATAACCATATATTATATACTTAAAATACAAATCATATAGAGTATTATATATAAACTAGGTATATATAAAAAAACACATACATTATACGTAAAACTTATACTTTATCAGGCATATGTCTCCTTGATATAACATATACATGTCACATTCGCATTTAGCATACACATATCATAACAAAAAAAACTAAAATAAATGACCGAAATGAAAAAGAAACTAAATTACAGTGCCGAAACTAAAAGAACATGAAGAAAGGGGCGAAATGGCAAAAGTTTTAAAATGTTGAGGTCATGGCCGTGGTTTTAAGAGGCGGAAGGGCTAAATGCGTGATTATCAAAGGGCGAAGGGTTTTATAAGGGGATTTTCCCATTTTTAAAAGAGGGACCGAGGGCGTAATTTAAAAACGCGGAGACCCTCCCACGTGTAATAAGGGAGATATGGAGGGATTTATGTTGCGATGAGACCATTTTATAGGGGGTCGAGTATATAACATATTTTGGGCAAAAAATTGCCCCAATTTTTCATTTCGAATAACTGATTACCCAAAATGCCCTCTCCCTCCCTCTGAAACGAGGATGAACACCGCCGTGGTGTTCATCCCTAAACCCAAAAACCTCCCTATTTTATAGATTCCAATAGTTCCTCTGCCGTGTCGGCCATCGCTCGACAGTGGCCGACGACCCCCAAAATCAATCGATGCGCTCCCTATTCACTATCAACCCCCGATCTACCTAGGTCTAAATCCTATTCCACTTAAAAACCATAAAACCCCCACTTTTTATGAAAATAAAGACTGAAATCAAACTCTATTCGTTCGTCTGTCCTTTCGCCGACTCACCATATATGGCCTCGAAGAAGCCGGTAGGATTATTGCCGGCGTGGAAGAAAAACTAAAGCGGAGAAGGAGATGAAAAGACGAAGGTAAAACCCAGACTCCTAGTCCTCATTTTGTGTATATATGTTTCGAAAAAAAGATAGGAGGCGATATACCTCTGAAATGGTGTTTCTTCTTGTATTGCTTATTCTAAAAAATCCCTATTTTTTCGAACTCCCGTTTACAATTCTGGGGCTTTGGTTATATAGCCCTTGATTTACAATCCTCTTTAGAAATACATGAAATTGAAGGATAAATCCCATTGGTAGCCGTTTTGATCTTGTCTATATTCATCTGCAACTCTGTCAATGTTGGGACGACTCTGAAGTCTCTATTGCATATTGGTGGATACTGCCTTCTGTTGCTCTTTGTCTCGCATGCGTTTGATTCTAACTTTCTCTTTTTTGGCTTCATGTAACTCTGGCCAAGGATTGAAGGAGAATGCGACGCGGCTAGAGCTGGGGTCGTCAATGAAGTTGGATGGTCACAACGAACGGTCAGACGCATTAGCGCGTGGGAGAGGCAAGGGGATAGTCGGTGCCGTGCACTCGCGCGTGAGGAAGCCAATAAGTCGTGCGTGGACGCGTGACAGTTCTAGAAGCTTCTCCGCGTTAATCCAAACCGTTGGCGAACCCTCGGATCTAATGGTCAAGATCAATGCGGCATTGTTCTAGCTAGGGTTTCCCTTGATGAAGCGATCTGGGCCATCAGATCTGCCCCAGATCTGACGGTGGAGATACAGCTACGCATAGACAAGATGATAGTTAGGGTTTCTAGGGTTATCCAATTTTGGGCCCTGTTGGGTCGAGATGTAATTTACTTTTTGGGTTTTTTTAATTGTAAATGGATTGTGTAATGAACCTGGGCCTTTGATTAATATTAACTGTTATATATGTATTGGGCTTTATTTGTTATAAGTATTAATAAAGTCGGTTGTTATTTATTCAACTGAATTACATTTTGGGTTTTAAGATTTAAATTATACAATATGATAATACTAGAACAAATATATTTTTTGGTATTTCATTTGGATAATAATAACCGAACACGATAATATTATATACCACTAATATGTAATAATAAAGCATAAGATTAATAACTTAATTGTAATATATAATAATGGAGAAACAAAGCCCTTTATTGCAAAATATAAGAAATGGGTAACACCCCGGATAAAATTAGTGATTACAGCTACCGCATACCTTATAACTTAGTGGATGATATGGCTCGATTTATGTGCAGTTATTGGTGGTCTGGCCGGAATAATAATCGAGGATGGCCCATTGTCTCGTGGACTAACCTATGCACTCCAAAGTCCACAGGGGGAATAATTTTTTTGAGATATGCACCTTTTCAATATCACCCTTATAGGGAAGCAGTTGTGGCACCTTGTAAGCCCCTTGACCCGGTCTAGTCTCTAGATCAAACCGAGCGAGCTACATTGGTTTGCCAAAACATACCCGTAAAGATTTAACTCGAATTACGACCATATTTTTCATTTTATCTTATCTATATGCCATATTAAAGCCTATGGTGTGCATACTGGTAGTGGGTGAAAACTCAACTCAATCGGGCTTCGAATCGACATTCAATTGCATGCAATTGCAATTTAGGGACCAAATTGCAATTTTGTAAAATTATAGGGATTTAATTCATTTTGAAGTTACCAAAGTTTAATTAGTCAGGTTCCATGCTCACATGTAAAAAATCAACTCAAAATGATCATCCAAACTCATGTAATTGCATACATACAAACTAGGGACCAAAACGACAGAATCTCAAAATAGAAAACAGTCCATAACCACCATAACTGCTATCCGTACTGATATGGTTTCAAAGTGTTTCGGTACGCAAGATATGATAACCAAAATCCAAATTCTAGTAGCTCAAAACCATACCGATACAACTATTTGTGTATCGGTACACCTCGCCAAAATGCCCTTGCTTGTACCAATACGATTCCCACGTCGAAACATAGTCCAAAATAAATCCTACCCGTACCGGTACAGGGACACGTGTACTGATACGCTTGGACCTGTAATGTCTAATTTAGCTGGTTTTACATGCTTTCAAGGATTCAAACTTAGCCTAACATGCTTCAAACATATAATCAACTATTCTCAGAAGTAAACCTCACCAAAACATCCCAGAAACATGATCATAACATGGAATCACACTTCAAATGGAACTCTAGAGGCATGCTTCCTAAGATCAAGCCGTCCAAAGCATGGATCACAAATCCAAAGCAATACCAAACATAAAAGGCCATTTACAATCTCAAAACAACATAACAAGCTTGCCAAAACAGGGAGTTTAACAAAACTTCTCCCAAAACAACAATGAACCCCATTGCCTTTATTACTACAAGTCTAGTTCGAAACCATACTTTCTTGTTATTCAAGTCCTTGGATTCTCCCCTCGTTTGCTTGCTGCCTCCAATCTTTAATTCTCTACATTGATGGACAAAGAGAGCGTAAGCACACAAGGCTTAATGAGGAGCGCTCAAAACACACACCATCAATGCGTTTAAAACCATTTTTCAAAACCACATTGAAATCACCATTTCAATCATCACATTAAACATCATGCCTTGAAAACCATGCACTTAACACTCTCAAAAACTAGCATATTAAACCATATCCAAAATGTATCATGGATCCATAGCATGTCTCAATGCTAACCCTCAATTTAAGCCTTCCCATGCATAACAACCATATGCAAAGCTTAAAGAGTAAAACATGTATAAACCAACATTATACATTAACATCCATTAACATGATACATCAACAATTATATTGGCTTTCAAGTGATCATAAATCAAGTTCCACTTTCACAAAAATAGTTCATCGGATACACGGATTCAACAAATATCCTCTCAACACTTTATGCCATCTCAAAATGAAATTATGGTACCACTTACAACTCGGGGATACCAACCCCAATCATCAGTTAGATGCATAATCCACTAATGGAAGTTTTCGGTACCATATAACCCCTCAACCGTTAGGGTACTTGGATGGAGTATTCGGTACACTATTTAAACCCATCGACATTCAAGGTGACTTTTTATAGTGCACTACCAATCCTATGGCTGGCCAACTACATCCGATAACATTTTAAACCATATCACTTGCCAATATAATTCATTATTAACCTTGTACCTCACTATTTTTAAAGAAACATATCAAAACCATTTTTCAATGCATTAACCCAATGCATTCACAAGTATTCCTCATACTTACATGGATCATTTACCAAATGCATCCATCATCATTATATGAAAAAAAATATATGAAACATACTTCAAAACATGCTTAAACAGTAGGTACCATGTAATTCAAAACAAGTGCATAAAATCCATTTCGTAAAAGCACGACCGAGGGAGAAATCACATTCTACTTACTTTCGAGTTTAAACCAGCATTTCAAGCTAAGTTTAAACTCCCATAAACCACCTTTAAACCATTTCAAAGCTAAAATCCATGTTCTTACTCTCCGACAACGCAATGCCTCATTTGCCGACGCAAAACACTCCTCACAAAGCTTCCAAAGCGACACTTCAAGATTGAGGATCAACTTGTCCTGATTTTACCACACAAAAATAGAGGATTTGATGCATCAAAATTAATTAACAAACCCATCAACAACAATCCACAGCAATCCTCTACTAACACTAGCCGAAACCTTCCCAAAACTTTCGAAATTAACATCAAAAACCTTCCACACTTAACCCAGCCAAAATCTAAAGGTTTAATCTATCAATTAACTTCCATTGACATCCAAAAACAACCTAACATCATATTTATACTTCCAGCATTCATTAATCAACCAAAACTCACTAAAGACATAACACTAACAACCTCATCAATTAGATATTCACATAGTTTCAGGATTCCAATGTTAAAGCCAACTTGTTAACATTATAAAACATCAAAATTATTTTTATAATCAATTGAGAACTGAGCAAAACAGATCCGAAACGAAAATCATTTAATCTCATCAATTAAACCTTGATTTAACCAATTTCCATAATTAAATCATTAAAACTCAATAGAAAACATTTATAAAGGATTAATAACTTGGGAATTTCAATAAAGAACCATACATTAGAGGAGAAGGACAAAGCTCACCTCTAATGTTGACTTTCCTCCTTAATTGTGTTGGTTTACATGAGAAAACAAGATTAAAATAATAAGGTTTTGATAGGAAATAATTAGGAACTCATTTGACACTAAAAGATTGAGGAAATCAAGAAGGTACCTGAAGATTTTGAAGAAGAGAATAGTGTTTAGCTGAAGAGAATTTGAGAAAATATCTTTTAGAGAAAAGTTAGTTACGTAAAGTTTGCTTAGGAAATTAATTATAAAATTAATTTCTAAAATCTATTTATACTCTTCCCAAATCTTTTAAAGTAGTCAATTAAGGATAAAAGTCTGATATTATACTTTGAGAAAATAGCTCCTTAAAGATTCAAAGTTTTGACCCTTTACAAAACAGTCACTAAAAAATAGTTTTCATTAATTACATTTTGGTCACCATCCAAAATGTCACAATTCCAAATTCCATTTTTCAAAATCGGCTTTACCAAAAATATTCATATATTAAATAATTATTTTTAGATATTTTCCCTAAATATTTTCTCACTCAAAAATATTTATTATGATTTTAATCCCGAATCCGACTAGAATCTCTAACCTGGTCCACCAAATCGTCTAATCAGCCTATAAATCGCTAGGCCCAAAACTAGGGCGTTACACGCCTAATCTCGGAGCCAGATACTCTTATTTCTCGTGTATTCAAGGTCAAATATTTCCCTTCAGGGAATATTTTTTATGCTTCCTCCCTGAGGAATTCTTTCTTCGCTTGGAAAGGGCTCTTTAAAGCTTTTACCCAGTTGCGGGAAGGTTTTTTCTGGACCTTGGGAATCAACAGTTTAGTTCGGCTGCATTAGGAATGTTGGGGTGGGCCCTCTCTTATCTCTCTTATGGATACTTATATGGATAACGAAGAGCTGCTAATTCAGTGTCGTGATTTCCTGATCTTGGGCCAGCCTCTAGGGAACGATCGCCTTGTTCGTGAGGTTTTCCCACCTGAAGATGCGGATGCAATCCTCCGTATTCCCATTTTTGACGGATGACCAGATACCCTACTCTAGGGCGACCATGATATAAGGATCTACATTGTTCGGTCATGCTATTTATATCTTCAATGGTCGGCTCCCTCTACACATCAGCCTCTCGTATATGGAAGCTCATCTCGAAATTGCCATTCATTTCTAAGGTATGTACCTTCGGTTGGCACCTTGAACGGGATGCCCTCCCCGCCGGTTATCGCCTTCATGCTGCGGGTCTTTCCCCTGGTACATGTCCCATTTGTTCGCACGCCACGGAAACTATTCTCCACGCTCTCCGTGATTGTCCAGCATCAGTTGAAGCGCTTCTTCTCGTGGGCTTCTCGCATTCACTTATCACCAGTTTGCCATCCATTTCGATTGCTTGGCTGGAGAAAGCTGCTGAATCTCTTTCTTTGGACTCTTTTGCTCTCCTGCTCATTGTTTTATGGTATCTCTGGCGTCAGCAGAATGATTGGGTTCACGAGCAGTATCTAAAGCCTGTGTGGGTCTTAGTTTCGACAGCCCTATGCCTCTATCCTGATTACCATGCTTCAGTTTCTCCTCTTATGTGCTCAAATTCTCCCACTTCTCTCTCAGAACCACGATGGCACCCCCATTCGGTCGGTTTTATCAAGGTGAATGTAGATGGGGCTTATGATCCCTCTTTCTGTTCTACTGCCACTGGTGTCACTGCCCAGGATGAGCTTGGCTCGATTGTGGGCCACCTCGATGAGCCTCTTCTGGGTTGCTCTGATGCATCTATGGTCGAAGCCCATGCTCTTATGGCTGGCCTTCATTTTCCCCACGACAAAGGTTGGAGCCATGTTTCCCTAGAATTCGATGCGGTGGTGGTCGTTAATAAACTTCTTCGAACCTCGGAGGATATTTCTATCCTTGGGAGTCATCTCAGCCCAACCTGCGATATTCTTTGCCTCCATGGTAGTAATTTTAAACCTATATTTGTACCATGTTCTGCGAATATTGTTACGCATAGTTTAGCTTCTTGGGCCCTCATGTCCTCCTCCCCTTATACTTCGACTCGGTTTGTCCCGAGGTTATCTCAACCGTTGTACATGATGACTTGTCATCCTTTTCTTAGCAATATATCCTCCGGCACTCCTTTTCCCCTTTTAGGTACTTGTATCGTCTTCGGATGGTTCTGGTTTTAGTGAGGTTTTTTAACGAGGCTCGTCCACTTTTCTTTTCAAAAAAATTCCAACGGGTCCATTGTAAGACTCATTTATATTTGCTCGTCTAAAACCTCTACAAAAACGACCGCAAAACAAGTTTTAATAAAAAATTAGGAGCTCATATAATTTATATAGGGATTTTGAACAATATCATATTCCAAAACCTCAATTTATGTATTTTTTACTCGGTTAAAATTCTAATGGGACTATTGTAAGACCCATTTAGACCCGCTCGTCTAAACCTCTAAAAATGGACCGCAAAATAAATTTTAATCAGAATTTAAGAGTTCATATAATTTATTACGAGGTATTCAACATAATTATACTGCAAAACCTTAATTTCTAGACTTTTTACTAAGTTAAATTTCCAACGAATGTGTTTTCGAAAATGCTCTCAACTCTCTCAATTTTCTCCCTTCTCTCTTTGCCTTTTTTCCTTCTCTCAACCCTCCCCTCCACCTCCAGCCTCCTCCCTCCGATAGCAGCAACTCTATACAACACCAACGCCATCCACCCCCTCCTTTCAACCGGTGTTGAAATCTCGCTCCTAATCAAAGGTTGGAGCGGCTTTAATACAACTATCGGTCCACCGAGACAACTATTTTCAAATAGGTATGGCACGTTTTCGTTGAGACTGAGTAGAGGGGTATTTCGAAGACACCCCCACCCATTCCGGTACCCAACTCGAAATTTTCGCATATCATTTCTAATTACCATCTATTTTTATTTGCAGCTTTTATCAATCTATTTATGTTTTCCATTATTCCTTACCAATAAGATTTTCCTTGCAGCATGTTTTCATGCGTTTCAAGTATCTCTATATCATTATTACAAAATTGTTTTTCTTGTCCTTGATATAGACAATAACCACTTTTGTAAAACTTATTTTTCCTCAAGATCTATACCTTGTCCATGTATCAAATTAAGCTACGTTTTCACCATTATTAATTTCTCAGTAAAGAATTTTCTTATTTTGCTTCAATTGAACAATAACAATTTTTTTAGCTAAATCTTGTTATCCTCTTCTCTATGCCCTTAATGGGAAAGAGCCCATTGGGTGCCCTATGGCGTCCAAAATCCATGGCCTTTTCAGGCACTTGTCCTGGCCTTCGATAACCTATACGAACACATGTATGTTGCACTAAGTTTTACTAACGGTTTACCATACATATGTTTATCATACAAATGTTTATCATACATATTTTTTGTTTATATCTATCATACGAACATATGTATGCTAATAATAATAGGTTTTATATTTATCAAAATTATTCACTTGTTTCTTTTATTGTACCTATTAATTTTTCCAGTTTTGAATTTCCTTTGGTTAATGCCATTTTCATATACCCCATCATATTGTATGATTACCATATTCATGTTCTCAAAAATGGCATTGATTATCTTTTCTTTTAATGGGAAAGATACCATTAAATGTTCCATGGCATCCACAACTACTGCCTACTTCAGGCAACTGTCAGGGCCTTTAAGGCCTCGGTTATCGAATAATATTTACAAGCATAAGTATAATACGATGCAATACCTCCTTAATATTCCAGACATTATTTTCTTCATCTCACTTATTCAAATATCCTTATTTCCAAAAATAAATCGAAACAATAGACAAGCTACATTCGAATTATTTACACATAACATTATTATTGTTATTCCAAACGGAATCCTCAAGAATAAATCAGACTCAAGAAGGAATTATTTTATGGACACTAACAAGTGATCAAAATTTCCATATCCACAACTACCATTAAAATATAATTTTACCATCTTTGAAAATCTTACCAAAAATCGTATAAAAAATAACGGGCTCCAACCCATACTACGTAAATTTCATAATGCTATCAATGACTTATGGGAATTTAAACCTAAATCCAATATCAAACAAATAGCAATAATATTAACAATATATCTCCATAATCTTTTTCTGAAAATAAACTATATTAAGGACAATTCCAAATTCAAAACCCATACAACAAAATACAATATTCTTAACAATATATTTTCATACCCGTCTTCTGAAAATAGAATATATTCCCCACACCATACAGACAATCATTCGATACAATTACATAATATAACATGGATCTATCAATTTTTAACTAAATCCTTATTAACAGTGAGACAATACAAACGAGCCCACACCCAAATTTGCCACCATATAATTTCCCTAATACAAACAATTACCACTCTTATACCTATTATCTTCTTTACACACATACCTCTTATTTACTGATATTATCATAACCAACAATTAATAAATCTATATAAGGAATTTCTTTCTATGAAATCCTTCCATTTTTCTAACAAATTCATCTCTCTAAATATCTCTTATATCTATATTATTCTTTCCAAAATTATCAAAACCAAATACATAATCCACCTCCAAAGCCCAAATTTTAGCCAAATGTTGTATAAATCTTCAAACTTTCCTCTTTCTCTACACCCATTTAACCGAAATTTTATTTTTATATCAGGGAATATCTCAAATTTTATATCCATAATCATACAGTTCTCATTTATAACTTCCCCTCTCTTGGCCTTCATTTATATTACCAAATCCAATTCTAATCAATATTTTACCAATATCGTTAACTTTATTTATCTCCATGTTGCGGTTATGGGAACATACAACACTGCTTTACAAATACGGAAACACACAACTATACATACACTTACACCTACCATCTTTACTAAAGTAACTCATTTACTATTTCTTTCTTTTCCATATTGGCTACCGTTTGAATCCATTATTACCCTGTTTACACATACCACAAACATTCAATCTTGCTTAAACAATTTTTTCATACCTTAACCATAACACCCAGCATAATAATTATTACCTTTTCCAAAATTTCCATAAAAAGATACTGTAGCGATGTCCGTTTCGCTAAAAAATTGTTTTCGAGGTGTTTGCGGTTTTTCGGATATAAAAATATTTATTCCGTGGGGTTTTAAAAACCGCGTTTTATTTAGAAATTGGAGTCGCCACTGGCCACTTAGGTAGTCGGACACCATAAATCAGAGATTTGAAAATTGTTGGGTTCGAGAGTCGGTTACGGATGGGGAAGGATTAGCACCCCCACACCGCCCAAAATTGGTACTTTAATAATTACCGCTTTATTAATATTAAACTTTCCGGATTAAAGTGACGATTAATTTAAAATTCGGTTATAATTGCGAGTGAATTTTAAAGGCCCCGTTATCCGAGAGTAAACGCCCAACCACTATCATTACGCCTGATACTGGCCCCGTTTACGCTCGGATAAAAGGGTACCGCATTGACAGCTTATATATCTTGACATGCAATCTTAATGAAATAATTCCAAATATGCATTTATATTCATATGGTAAAGGACAAAATAAATAATAAAGACATGGATATCACAAAAATTACAAGTACGACAAAAATGCAAACGCGGCAGATCGTAATAGTAATAATTATAATGAAGCATGAATAAGACGTAAATAAAGAACCCATACTTCAAGAATACATACGATATAACAAATGCATGGCATGACTGTATTATGATATTAATTTCACCATATCAAGACGACGTACTAACAAAGAAACTAATACCTAGCATATGACATCTAACATAATTTACATACGTAAAATAGAAACACGATATTATACATGACAAAGGAAACATGCTAACACATGACCTAAGAGCAATGAGAGCGTACAATACATGCTAAGATACAAAAACATGTTGTATACGAGCCAACTAAAACATTAATCGAACATGTATGATACGAACGAGCGAATAGACGTATAAAAATACATAATCATCATAAACTAAACACATATATGAGAATACAAAATATGTACAAGAAACACGTAAGAATGCAAAAGGGCCACATCAATATATACGATCATAATAAATAAACAATGAATATTTAGACATAGAAAAGGACTGAAATGAAAAGAAACAAAAATAGGAAACAGAAATTAAAAGGTAATAAAGTGCGATTTAGGGACAAAATTGCAAATCAAACAGAACCTAAAAGGACTAAATCTGTAGTTGGACCAATGGGCAAGCTCGGAATGAAAACTTTAAAAACGCGGTGGGACTGGTGAGGTAATTTCACCATTTAAAAACTTATTCACTTTAATCCAGGGGTTGGATTGCAAGATTTTGAAATATAAGGAGGACCAGAGTTGTAAATATCCTCTGTGGCGAGACAGAAATGAAAAATATCGAAAACGCGGGGGGATTTATTACAGAATTTCACCATTTCACAAAATAAAAATACCTATAAAACCCTTTTTTGTGGCCCAAACTCAAACTTTTCCTCATTTTCTTTCAAAACGGGTTTTTATAATAACCCAGCTCTATCTTTCTCTCAACGTAACCACCCGACCCTTAGATGAACCCAGAAACCGGCAACCACCCGCCGTCCTCTCCGCCGTCGGCCGCCGCTAGCCGGCGCCGATGGACCAAAAGAAACACCCAAAACAAACCTCGTTTCAAACCAAACCCAGATCTAAACTTAGATTCACAATAAGACTCCCCCTTTTGCCTAGATCTGAGCAAATACGAAGTGAAAAACGTTTTTTTAACCTAAATGAAACCAAAAGGGACCTCCCTCTCCTTTCAGTTCACCATGTTCAGTTTTGGAAACTGAGGCGGCTTGTCACTGGCGAGGGGAGACCCGTTGACGATGGAGGTAAAAGAACTTCCCCACTCTTCTCCCTTTTTGTTATTTCTAGAGTATGTACATACATGCAACACTAAAGACAAACGGATACCTTTTTATTTTTCGTGTTCAAAAGATGAACGAAAGAGTGAGATCTCTCCTTTTTTATATTTTTGGAAAACTGATTACAACTGAACTTTTTTTTTGTTCTTACAACCTCTCTTACATATATCTTGTCTGATCGTTTTGGTATAAGATATGATACAAAATACATATTTTCCTAATTTTGTCACTGACATATCTGCGTTTTCTTGTGTTTTTGGTGATGCGTCTGATGTGGTCGTTGGTACGACGGCATGGGGAGGAGGCATGGTGGTGATGTTCTTTGCTAGAGGTATTCTCGGCCGTTGGATCAGATCTGATCCAATGGTTGTGATTATTCGCTGCATGGACGGCTCAAATGTGATTTCAGAGGCGATGAGATTGCATTAGATCGTGACACATGGAGCTCAGCAGCCGAGGAGTCCAACGTGTGGGAAGCACGCACGCGTGGGAGATCGAACGGTCCACGCGTGAACCACACGCAATATTTGTCCGGGTTACCTTCCTTCGATCGTGGCTGTTGGATCAAGATCTGATCCAACGGCCCAGGATTAGCTGCACACAAAAGGGCAATTAAAGTTAGATAATTTTATTAATTATCTGATAGGGATTGGGGTCTTGGGCCCAAACGGGCTTTGTAAAATTTAACTCTGGTTGTAATTTTATAATGGACTTGGACAGTTAATTCTTTTTTTTGGGTTTTAATACAATTTGGGTTCTGTTTTATTTAAATTATGTTTTTACACAGCCCAATAATAATGATAGTAATACCTATATGTATACACACAAGCACACACATATATAACCTAAGCGTACACATGCACAATACCACCTATAACATACATAATTAATATAACATGCTAACTTATATATATATTGGTTTAATCTTACATACTTAATATGACTATGCACACATTGACATATATACAAACAATACGCACATAGCACACATGCACCACATAACATACTATGCATGCATTTACATCACATCACACATATATTACGTGCATATTAATAACACACATGGTCGTACGCAATCATGCAATAACAATACTAATTAACTATTATATTAGTATATTAAAATATCAACAAAAAATAAAAATGAGCGATTACAGTTGCCCCTCTTTGCTTGTTCTAGTGAAACGAAAACAAAGCAAAGATCATAAGCACTTTTTTTTATCCGACTTCCCTGCTTGGTAGCTTTGGAATCACGTGTTCTTCTGGAACTCTCCACTTTTCCTTGGCTAAATTTTCAGGCTCATAGGCTCTTCCTATATAGAACTTTGTCACCTTCCGATCTTGGAACTATAGGTCCTTCCTATATAGAACCTTTCATTATGAAGTCTTGAGCTACGAGTCCCTCCTATATAGAGCTTTTCACTCTGAGACAGTAAAGCTTGGAGTCCTTTCTATATAGAACTCTTCACCTTCAATGCTGGTTTCTTCTATATAAAACCTTTTGCGCCACGGATGGATTCTTCCGACTGGGAGTTCATCCTGTATAGAACTGCTAGTCTTCAGACCCTGGAGCCGCCAGTCCTTCCTATACAGAACTTTTAGCTTCTGAAATCTCGGAGCTATGAGTTCTTCTTATATAAAACCTCTCACTCTAAGACAGTAAAGCTCGGAGCCCTTCCTATATAGGACTCTTCGCTTTCAACACAACAGGTTTTTCCTATATAAAACCTTGTGTGTCATGGGTGAGTTCCTTCAGCTGGGAGTTCTTCCTATATAGAATTGCTAGTCTTCACCCTGGAGCTGCGAGCCCTTCCTATACAAAACTTTCAGCTCCTAGAGCCCCGGGGCGACGAATTCTTCCTATATAGAACCTCTCACTGCAGGCGCTTGGAAATATGGGCCCTTCCTATATAGAACCTTCATCTTCACATTTGGGATTCACACCAGGATGGCTACCGATGTTTCTTTGATTCTGTAGATACCTATCTAGAATAAGACAAAATGCTATGACAAATGAATTAACATGCTCCTAATCCTAGGGATGTCTAACTATTCATGATGCATGAGTGTTAATATCTTAGTGGGCCTGCTTTATTCCTCCATCAATCTCGACCTTACGTTGCTTGCTTTCTCCTTTTTTTCTTCTAGCGGCGATACCCTATTTCACTGTCAGGTTCAACCATTCCAACCTTTCTTTTTTCTGAATTTCTGATTCGGGGTTCTAAAGTGCCCTTTCAGGTTTTCACTTTAGAGGTTTCTTGTTTTTTCTTTCTTTTTCTCTTTTCTTTCCTTATTTTTTGTTTTTTTGGTTTTGGTTTTTTTTTTTTTTTTTTTTTAGGTGCCCTTCCGGGTTTTCACCTGGGAGATCTCTCTTGTTGTCTCGAATGCTTTCTCTTAAACAAGCAGGGTGTACGCCATTGGTCATCCTACCCTGGTGCTTGAAGCCTTCTACCCGCCCTGTCAATAGATGTTATGTAGGCAGCTAGAGGGCAAGGTTAACATCGTTTTCTAATCACCTGCATCTTTAAGATTAAATCACAATAATGCTCAGAAATCTCTTGTTTACCATAAGCCTATGTTAGCTTATTTGCATGATATTAACAAGAAGGCAAGGAATGGATGCCCAAAAATATGATTTTATTACGATTAAGGGTTTGGAACAACTTTGAGAGAGTCATGACACACATGAGGAAAAGAAAAAGCCAAACATGAAATACAATATCCCTCAGTATCTTCAGTATGAATGATACATGATCCCATCAACCGGCGTAGAATCTTTTCCTGAAGCTCCCTCTTCACAGGGTTCATGAGGACGACCCTTCTCTCTGGATATCCAACCTCTTAATTTATCTGAGCCACCCTTTACGGGTTTTCGACTTGGACCCTTTATTTGCTTCAAGACGCCCTGTTTCGGGTTTTTGCCCTGAGCTCTCCATTTTTTTTGTTTTTTTTCTTTTCAAACGTAGTATTTCTTAACAGCATCAGAATTTACAGGGCCTTTCAGCTCGTCCCCATCCATTTTTGTTATGATTAAGGCTCCTCCTGAGAAAGCCTTTTTTACCACGTATGGCCCTTCCCAGTTGGGCATCCACTTTCCTCGAGAATCTTTCTGAATCGGGAGATTTTATTGAGCACCAGATCCCCCTCTTTGAATTCTCTTGGGCGCACCTTTTTGTTGTATGCCCGCATCATTCGTTTTTGGTACATTTGACCATGGCAAATGGCCTTTAGTCTATTTTCTTCAATGAGATTTAGCTGGTCGAGTCTGGCTTGCAACCTTTCGGATTCTTCCAATTTTACTTCATTTAAGACCTGGAACGACGAAATTTCTACCTCAATGGGGAGTACTGCTTCGGTACCATACACCAAGGAGTAGGGTGTTGCCCTTGTCGATGTGCGAATGGACATCCTGTAGGCGAAAAGAGCAAATGGCAGCTTTTCATGCCAATCCCTGTAGGTATCCGTCATCTTCGCTATGATCTTCTTTATGTTCTTGTTTGCTGCTTCCACCGCCCCATTTATTTTTGGACGATAAACTGTGGAATTATGGTGTGTTATCTTGAATTGGTTGCACACGTCCGTCATCATTTTGTTATTCAAATTGGAAGCGTTATCAGTGATGACCCTTCTGGCAAACCATATCGACAAATGATCTCCTTATTTAGGAATTTACATACTGTAGTCCCGTGATGTTGGCGTAAGACGCTGCCTCCACCCATTTAGTGAAAATAGTCTATGGCGACCAAAATAAAACGGTGTCCGTTGGAAGCCTTCGGGTGAATCTGCCCGATGACGTCCATGCCCCATGCTGTAAAAGGCCACAGAGAATTCATGGTGTGTAAAGGTGATGGGGGAGCGTGAACCTTGTCAGCATAAATTTGGCATTTCTTGGCGTAATCGATACAATCTCCCTCCATGGTCGACCAGAAATAGCCATACCTCATAATTTTTCGGGCTATAGACAGCCCGTTGGCGTGCGTCCCACATAGACTGTCGTGTACCTCGGCTAAAATCTCCTTCGCCTCCCGGGCATCCACACATCTCAACAATGTCTGATCATGGCCTCTTTTATATAGGATCTCCCCATATAGGATATATCCTGTTGCCATTTCTCTGAGTGTTTTTCTGTCATTGTCATTTGCCCTTTCGGGATACTTTTGAAGCTTGACATATTGCAAGATGTCATAGTACCATGGATTGCCATCAATCTCTTCCTGCACATTACAACAATGAGCAGGCCTTTCAAAAGTTTGTATCTTAATGGGCTTCATTTCTGCCCCCGTGTTCGTTTTGAACATGGAAGCCAAGGTTGCCAAGGCGTCTGCCATCTGATTTTCTTCTCTGGGAAGGTAATTGAAGCTAACCTTTTCGAACTCCTTGGCGAGCTCTTGAATTAATTCATAATATTTGACCAACTTCGAGTCCTTGGTTTCCCATTCCCCACGCAACTAGTAAATCACTAAGGATGAATCTCCGAATACTCAAAGTTCCTTAATCTTTCTTTCAATAGCTGAGTTTAGTCCCATAACGCAGGCTTCATATTCAGCTATATTGTTGGTGCAGAAGAATTCTAGTCTGCTGGTGAAGGGATAATAGACATTCTCGGGGGAAATTAGCACGGCCCCTATCCCATGTCCGAGGGCGTTAGAGGCCCTATCAAAGTAAAGCTTCCATAAGTTATCATCTGAAACCTCTTCCTCGGTTGTAATGCACATCAAGTCTTCATCCGGGAAATTAAAGTTCAACGCCTCATAATCGTCCGAGGTACAACTAGCTAGGAAATCTGCTACGACGCTTCCCTTTACGGCTGCCAGCGGGCCATCCTTCCCGTTAGTGTTGGTGCTTCCATTAGGAACTTCAAGGGGTCTAGCTTGGATATCAACCAAGTAGTATGGTACAACATATACTGCCTAAGCCGCTTGGTAGCCCAAACTAAAGCACAACACAACTTCTGAACTGGCGGGTACCGCGCTTCGCAATCATTGAACTTTCTACTTAGGTAATAGATGGCTTGCTCCCTTTTTCTTGACTCATCGTGCTGCCCTAATACAACCCCATTGAATTCTCAAAGACTGTCAGGTAGAGGATTAAAGGCCTGTCTGGTACTGGCGCGACTAAAATTAGAGCATTTGTCAAGTACCTTTTCACCTTTTCTAGGGCTCCTTGACATTCCTCATCCCACACACCAGGATTATTCTTTCTAAGAAGTCTGAAGACTGGGTTACACCGATCAGTTAATTGGGAAATGAAACGAGAGATGTAATTTAACCTCCCCAGGAAACCACGAACCTCCTTTTGAGTGTGGGGTGGTGAGCGATCCTGGATGGCTTTCACTTTATCTGGATCGATCTCAATCCCTCTTTGGCACACCACGAACCCCAAGAGTTTTCCATAAGTAATGGTGAAGGTGCATTTGGCAGGGTTAAGCCTTAGCTGGTATTTTCGTAGTCTTTGGAATAGTTTTCTTAAGTTCTGTAGGTGCTCTCTTTTGTTCGGGACTTGGCGATCATGTCGTCCACGTATACTTCTATTTCTTTGTGCATTATGTCATGGAAAAGAGTCACCATTGCTCTTTGGTAAGTTGCCTTTGCGTTCTTGAGCTCGAAAGGTATCACCCGGTAACAAAAAGTGCCCCACATGGTTATGAATGTAATTTTCTCCATGTCATTAGAGTCCATCTTTATCTAGTTGTACCCTGAAAAGCCGTCCATGAATGAAAACCATGAGTGTCCCGCGGTGTTGTCAACTAGCGTGTAATATGTGGTAGGGGAAGTTGTCTTTAGGGTTGGCTCAGTTTAGATCCCTATAATCTACACACATACGGACCTTCTCGTCTTTCTTCGGTACTGGTACGATGTTTGCAACCCATTCGGGGTATTTAGCTGCCTCCAAGAAACCAGCATCAAACTATTTTTTACATCTTCTCTGATCTTTAACAACATGTCTGGTCTCATTCTCCGAAGTTTTTGTTGTATTGGTTTGCGCTCCGGCTTTGTTGGCAGTTTGTGCACCACTATGTCAGTATTCAAACCTGGCATATCTTGATAAGTCCAGGCGAAAACATCCTTAAATTCCTGGAGTAGGGTTATCAGTTCGTGCCTGGTTTTCGAGGAAAACGTGTACCTATTTTTACTTATTTTCTATCTTCTTCAGTCCCCAAGTTTACAACTTCTGTTTCTTCTTGGTGGGGCATGATTTGCCTTTCTTCGTTGGCCACCATTCTCCTCAACTCTACAGGGACCTCACATTCTATCTCATCATCATCTTCCCCAATTCCCTCTGAGATCTCGGGGCATTCAAAATTCACTCCGGGATTGGATCCGATATCATTCATACAGTCAATCATGAGAGACCTGCATTAAATGAGAATGAATTGTATTGGGGAAGAGAATGGCTTTATATGAAGTGAATGAACATGAAGAATGAATGAATGAAATAAATGAAACGTTTGCCATTTAAGAAAACGGGGAAGATATTTTCATTTCAACAAAAAGTTAACATAGGTTCCCTATACAAGAGATCCCCATTGTTTATGGGCAAAAACAAAAAGTTGATTCGGAGCATTACTCTGATCTAGTCCTAAAAACCACAAGTAGATCAATGGGGCTCCAGTTATCAAGAGTTTCCCCAGGATGGCAGGGGCGGATGTTGGTCAACATGTTGCTGCTTGGCCCTTTCCAGCTATCATGTTGATGGACATCCCTTCAAGTGATTCATTAAATATTTCCTCCTTGTTGAGTACGTCATTTTCCTTAATTGCCTTTTCAACCTCTTGTCTTGGTTGGTAGAATCCTCCGGAGACAAAAGTGGTTTTCAAACTAGGGAAGGACATTGGTCTCTATGGAATGTCTTCTCCCTTAAATCTGGCTTTTCTTTGTTCTTCTTTTCTCTTGTATTCTTCTTTTCTCTGTTGGACACTTGGTTTGTAACCCAGCCCAAAACGGTCTTTCTTGGTTACCATACTTTTGGCTCGTAGGCTCCCTTGCAATCTCTTCCCTAACCCTCTTCCTATTTTGGCTCCTCGGCCCAAAGTTTCAGCGACGGTCATCTTGGTACAATTAGATAACCTGGGATAGGGGATCCGACTTCCCTCCGCGACGAATGTGGCATTCACTAGCTCTAATTCTCGAAAAGAGCACCCTGCAGCATCCTCGTCATTTTGAATGTAGGGGCATATGATGTCACTGAAGCAATAATTTCCCGCTCGGCCTCTATTGTGACCAATTTGCCTTCGATTACGAATTTTAATTTTTGATGTAATGAGGAGGGGACAACTCCTGCGGAGTGGATCCATGGCCTTCCCAATAAGCAGCTGTAAGATGGTTTTATGTCCATTACCACAAAATCAATCACGTACTCAGTCGGCCCGATCAATAGAGGCACCTCAATTTTTCCCATTGTTCCTCTTTGCGTGCCGTCAAAGGCTCTCACGGAGTTATGACAGGGCTTTAGGTGAGAACCATCTATTGGTAGCTTCTACAAGGTCACCATAGGCAGCACGTTTAGTGCTGACCCGTTGTCAATCAGTACCCCCGGTACCACATACCCTTTGCAGTGGGTTGTGATGTTAAGAGCTTTGGTGGACCCCATTCCGCCCTCGGGGATCTCAATATCACTAAATGTTATATGGTTATAGGCAGTGATATGTCCTACTATCCTGTCCAGCTTTGCCACATGAATGACATGGGGTACAAAAGTCTGATTTAGTACTTTTAATAGTGCCTCACGGTGTCTTTCTGAACTCAAGAGTAACTCCAGCACTATGATCCTAGCCGGTTGCTTTCGTAGTTGTTCCACTACGCTGTACTCGCTATGTCTCAGGAACTTTAGAAATTCTTTGGCCTGAGCCTCGGTTACTAGCTCATTTATCTTTCGAAGAGGTTCTTCACCGAATATCTGTGCAGGGGTAACCGATGTATCATTTCCTTTATCTTTGGCCGCTTCAGCAGCCCTCAAAGTTTCAGAGGAGTGACACCTGCCGCTCCTCGTGAAATGGCCCACCTCACCGATATTCATATCACTCTTGCCTTGCTCGTCTTTCGGTGTAAGCTTTTTACCTCACCATATTCTGGCTTTTCTGGCGTGGTCACATTTACAGCATAGTTCCAGGG
Organism: Hibiscus mutabilis; assembly: GCA_019671005.1. NCBI lineage: Eukaryota > Viridiplantae > Streptophyta > Magnoliopsida > Malvales > Malvaceae > Hibiscus > Hibiscus mutabilis. Next base: position 31,646,998 of record CM033745.1, read on the forward strand.
AGTTTGCCGCATATCCTTGAATAGGAACGGGGATGGTGCTGAGATGATGATCTTGGGATTTATCTTAGTGGTTTCTCCTTGGGAGGCACCTGCACTCCCCGGCCTGGAGGAGATGATAAGAGGTCTATCTCTCCCGTATTTAGCGTTGGGGTTATCCGTCATATGTACGTCTGACCCCTTCTTTCCTGAGGGCTCTTCGAAGAATTCTATTTGCTTTTCATTCATCAATTGTTGTACCAATCTCTTAAACTCGTCGCACTTTTGGATGTCATGCCCTTCGTCCGGATGGAATTCGCAATACACTTCACTTCCCTTCTGCCTTATTACCATGCCTTTGTCGATCACATGGGCCATGCACAATTGTTGAAATACCCACCGCAAAGGAGATTTGATTTCTGAAACATCATCCTTAATCTTCCTGGTGAAGTATTCCTCAATAACATTTACTCCCCTATTCCCATGATTACGCAATGGGTTAGTAGCTACACTCGGTTCTTCAAACTTCAATATTCCAGAATCAGTTAAGTTCTGCACAAGTTTTTTGAAAGCAAGGCAGTTCTCGGTGGGATGACCAGGGGTACCACCGTGATAGTCACAATGCGCGTTCGGGTTATACCAGGACGGGAACGGTGGTTTGAACAGAGTAACGTAATATGGATGGACCAGGTCTGGTTCATACAACTGAGAGTAAAGCTCCGAGTACGGAACGGGTAATGGAGTAAAAGTTTGCCTCTTTTTCTCTTTTCTCGGGGTTCTCTCCTCTCTTTGATTCGAGTTTTGAGCTTTCCCCGCAGGTGCTTGTGGCTGTGAGACTGCAAAATTCTTCGGGGTAGTGTAAGTACTGGCGGCGTTTACTTCATTCTTCTTGCTGTACTTTCGAGATCCTTCCCCGCTATCAATTCTACCACTATTAATTGCCAATTCAAGGGACTCCCCATTCCTAATCAAATCAGCAAAACTTTGTGTTGTGTTATTAATGAGGCGATTGAACAGTGCCCCCTTCAAAGTATTAACGAATAATGGCGTAATTTCATGTTCCGTGAGGGGTGGCTGAATTTGGGCAGCCACTTCCCGCCACCTCTAGGAATACTGCCGTAGACTTTCATTGGACTTCTGCCCCATATTTTCCAACATAATTCTACTGGGGGTCATATATGTTACGTGCTTATATTGCTCAATGAATGCTCTTGAAAGATCTTTCCATGTTTTAACATTTACCCTACTCAACTGGGTGTACCACCGTAACGCCGCCCTAGTTAGGCTGTCTTGGAAACAGTGAATCAGTAGCTTCTCATCCTTAAGGTAGGCCGCCATCTTCCGGTAGTATATTGTTATGTGCGAGGAAGGACACTTGGTTCCGTCGTATTTGTCGAACTCTGGCATTTTAAATTTTGGAGGTAGGACAAGGTCGGATACCAGACTCAAGTCACTGGCATCATTTCCTAATTCTTCCATAGTTTGCAAAGTTTTAAATCTTTCCTCCATGAGGCGAAACCTCTCCTCCCACTATTTTTCTACCTCTGTCCTGATCCTTTCGACCAAATTCAGGTCTGGCACCTCCTCTTCATAGAGTGCTTCAGTGTCAAGGGGTTGAGTCTCAGATGCTCCTACCGGTATATTAGTCGATATCCCCGCTGGGTTGATATATACCTTTCTAGTCAGATTCGGCACGGCCGGTTGAACCTTATTGTGAATTGGGGTACTTTCCAGTTCTTGGACGGTTTCTCCTTCAACTCTTAGCCAGCAACGCGGTTATGTCAGATACTATTGATGCTTATGACTGAGCAATCTGGTCACTGAGGCTTCGTCAAATCTTGCCTCGAGCTCTCTTTGTCCCTTTTCTAGACTTATTATCCTGTCTTCCATGAGCTTGCTTTGTAATCGGGTAAGATATGGATGATGAATGATTGCGGCTTAACTTCTATTTTCACACTGCCACAATATTTATAACATTAATATGGTTGCAAGGAAAATAAATGCGTGTATAATGATGCGAATGTCATGATACAATGCAAGAATGTATGTAGATAAAGGTACTGATTCCGCTGGTAATCACCCTTTTGAACTACTTCCACGAGAATTAAAGGGTCTAAATTACAATAGAGTTCATATTACAAAATGAAGGTCCCTAATACAAAAGAGTATTAATTACGATACAAAGCCCTACAGATAAGCCCTAGCTCTATCTCCTAATTTTCCAATAGCCCTGAGCAGCTTGATGAACCTGAGAGCTTCTTCCATTTCTGGGACTACGAAGGGTCGGAGTGTTTCAGCTTCAATGGCCAAATCATTCACATGCCTGGCGACTCGCTGTATGTCCACCATCAGGTTGGCGTAATATTGGTCCCTATCCTGCACCATTCGGGCAGCGTCACGCAGTCTCCTTTGCCAATAAATGTCCCCTCCGGCTGCAGCCTCTTCGAATACACTGATTCTTTCCTTATAATCCTCAACAGCTGCTTCAAGGGACTCAATTCGGGTTCGTAGCGTGCCTACTTCGCGCTCTCTTTCTTGCAACTTAGTGAAGCCGTTCCTCTGACAGTAGGTTTGAAAGGAGTGTTCTACTTCTGCCACCTTTTCTCCCAACTCGACATTCTGACTTCGGCTCCGATCCAGACTTTGGATAGTGTCGTCGTACAACTTTTGCTTCTCTAACAGTCTATTCCGGCTACTCATGGACCTTCTTTTCCAAGCGGCGACGTTTTCTCTCTCGTGGTTGACTGATTGTTTTCCTTTGCTAATTTCCTGCCTAGTTCTTTCCTTTTCTTGGTTAATGGCCTTCTTGAAGGACTGCCTTTCTTCCTCAATAGCCAACCGCAGCTTTCTATCTCCTTCTCGATTGCTCTCTTGCTGATTTCTCGTTCGTCTTCCACCAAACAGATACCATTCATTCTTTCCTTTTCCACGGCTATGAACTGACTTCGGCTGGCCTTCTGTATCTTTGCTTGGAGTAGGAGGGTATTCTTTTGGTAAAGAGCGTTTTTCTCGCTCAAATCCGTATTTAATTTCTTCAACTGCCTAATGATCCCATCCCGTTCGTCGACCTCTAAGCTTACTTTGTAGAGCTCACTCGCATGCTGAGTCTATTGGGTGTCCATTTTCCTCTTAATTTCTTCGAGTTCATTCCGTAAGATATCAGTTTCAGACGGTACCACCCTTGTAAGCTCCTCTAGTGACACAACTGGTCCTTGATCAGATTCAAGAATCACATCATTAAACCTCAAACGTCTCCGAAGATCGTAGTCTGGAGTGGTCAGGTGCTCGGTGTCTCCTTCCACCCTGATCCGGTAACAATGGTCCCAAGCCCTCATAATAGTCTGGACTTTTTCTTTAAACTCACCTTTGAACGGAAATTCAGTTCGGCTTAACCCGGCGGTATTGGGAATGAACTGTCTGATCCGAATTGTCGGGACACCAAAAGCGGAGCACAAGTAATCCCTCCATGCAGTCCCAACATCATCAGCCAGTTGAAGTCACCGCAACTGTATAAAAAGTAATTAACTCTACCGAGCCATGGGGCCCTCCATACTATGTTTTCTCCTTGAATGTTCCTGAAGAAACTAGACCATTTTTTGTTTTCAAGTTCTCTCGCCATTCTTTTTCTAAGTACTCCCTTAAGGGCGAAAAACCTTGGAAGAATATCCCTGGTAGGACCCTTGTCGGCATCTTCCACATGTGGCTCTGATCCCACACCTGTAACAGCTGTGCACACCCCCTGAAACGTCCTTCTTCATGCTTTCGACTGACATTTAAAGAAATAAAGGTCTCGGCCAAGATTGCTGGTACTGGATTTGCCTGCCATTTCATACGCTCAAACAGATCTAGAATGGCTACATCAATGTTTCCAAGAGTTCTCGGAAAGATCACCAACCCATATATTCCCAAGGCAAGCATGTCTATCTTTTTATCTTCATCTGGATGTGCAGGTAGGATGTCTCGAATGTTCTCCCATGCAAATACTGTACTGTCTCCTCGAAGTCGGATCAAGCCATTAACCCAATTGTCACTCATTCCGGTAAAGGTTTTGAGCTTTGAAGTGTAATTCTGATTCCTTGGAGGTTTTGCGTAAATCCAATCTTCCTGAACGTTTTTCTGATTAAGTAAGGCGGTATATTCTTCTACTGTGGGCATCATGTCCTGTCCATTGAAGGTGAAGCAACAAAAGGCAGGATTCCATAACTGAAAAATGGCTTAGAGTAGGGTTTGGTTGACCCGAACGTATAACAATTGTGCAATGTCGCCATAACTATCACAAAACCTGTCTTGTAACCTCTGGTCCCATCCTTCCCAGATACTTTGAAGATCCCATAAGTTGTTCTGTTGAAGACTCACGTAGGTGTACCCTGCTATTACGCGCTCGCTTGGTAAACTGTCCCCTTGGGCCTTCTGGTTGAGCTCTGACCAATGTCTGACTGACAAGTTAAGCTCTTCTTTCCTAAGACACCTTTTTTCCATGGTGAAAGGCTTTCTGATCGGGCAAACCACTTGATCCAGTACCTTTATGTAATGCAAATGTAATAACGCATGAAAAAAAACCAGAGCAAAAGAAGACAAGTCAGTACCGGATAGAATTAATAAATACATAAATAAAAAGACGAATTAAATAAGGTAAACAGACAAAACAACCCTATTTATCCATCTAAAACACCTAAGGTTATCCACATGGCTCTAATAGGGTGGGTTTCTATGTTCTCTACATGCAGTGTTGGTGCTAGGAGGTACCTGAATTGTCCTTGCTGTCCCCTACTAAGGGTAGCAAGGCCCCCGATCATCACCCATTATAGGCTCCTTTCAACCGGGTTTAATTTAGGGGGACCCATTCGCTTATGCCTGCACGAAGGAACGATATCCTTACGAAAGCATAAGGTACTCGAGCCCCGAAGGTACTTGCTAGGCCTACACGGGAGAACGATATCTCCACGAAAGCATTAGCGTTTCCCCCCCACTTAAAAAATAGGTTTATATGCCAAATTTTAAATGCGTTAAAATAAACACGCACTTATAACCAAATTTTAATTTAATCGTCATTTTAATCTAGAACTTCAAATATTAATAAAACGGTTATTATTTTAAAAAGCTCGACTCTCTTTTTGTTTTTTTTTAAACAAAAATCGTCCCCAACGGAGTCGCCATCTCCGTTTCGCTAAAAAAATAGTTTTCGAGGTGTTTGCGGTTTTTTGGATATAAAAATATTTATTCCGTGGGGTTTTAAAAACCGCGTTTTATTTAGAAATTGGAGTCGCCACCGGCCACTTAGGTAGGCCGGACACCATAAAACCAGAGATTTGAAAACTGTTGGGTTCGGGAGTCGATTACGGATGGGGAAGGATTAGCACCCCCACACCGCCCAAAATTGGTACTTTAATAATTACCGCTTTATTAATATTAAACTTTCCGAATTAAAGTGACGATTAATTTAAAATTCGGTTATAATTGCGAGTAAATTTTAAAGGCCCCGTTATCCTAGAGTAAATGCCCAACCACTATCACTACGCCTGATTCTGGCCCCGTTTACGCTCGGATAAAAGGGTACCGCATTGACAGCTTATATATCTTGACATGCAATCTTAATGAAATAATTCCAAATATGCATTTATATTCATATGGTAAAGGAAAAAATAAATAATAAAGACATGGATATCATAAAAATTACAAGTACAACAAAAATGCAAACACGACAGATCGTAATAGTAATAATTATAATGAAGCATGAATAAGACGTAAATACAGAACCCATACTTCAAGAATACATACAATATAACAAATGCATGGCATGACTGTATTATGATATTAATTTCACTATATCAAGACGACGTACTAACAAAGAAACTAATACCTAGCATATGGCATCTGACATAATTTACATACGTAAAATAGAAACATGTTATTATACATGACAAAGGAAACATGCTAACACATGACCTAAGAGAAAAGAGAGCGTACAATACCTGCTAAGATACAAAAACATGTTGTATACGAGCCAACTAAAACATTAATTGAACATGTATGATACGAACGAGCGAACAGGCGTATAAAAATACATAATCATCATAAACTAAACACATATATGAGAATACAAAACATGTACAAGAAACACGTAAGAATGCAAAAGGGCCACATCAACATATACGATCATAATAAATAAACAATGAATATTTAGACATGGAAAAGGACTGAAATGAAAAGAAACGAAAATAGGAAACATAAATTAAAAGGTAATAAAGTGCGATTTAGGGACGAAATTGCAAATCAAACAGAACCTAAAAGGGCTAAATTTGTAGTTGGACCAAGGGGCAAGCTCGGAATGAAAACTTAAAAAACGCGGTGGGACTGGTGAGGTAATTTCACCATTTAATAACAGATTCAGTTTAATCCAGGGGTTGGATTGCAAGATTTTTAAATATAAGGAGGACTAGAGTTGTAAATATCCCCTAGGGCGAGACATAAATGAAAATATCGAAAACACGAGGGGATTTATTACAGAATTTCACCATTTCACAAAATAAAATACCTATAAAACCCTTTTTTCTGGCCCAAACTCAAACTTTTCCTCATTTTCTTTCAAAACGGGTTTTTATAATAACCCAGCTCTATTTTTCTCTCAACGTAACCACCCTGACCCTTAGACGAACCCAGAAACCGGCAACCACCCGCCGTCCTCTCCTCCGTCGGCCGCCGCTAGCTGGCGCCGATGGACCAAAAGAAACACCCAAAACAAACCTCGTTTCAAACCAAACCCAGATCTAAACTTAGATTCACAATAAGACTCCCCTTTTTGTCTAGATCTGAGCAAATACGAAGTGAAAAAATGTTTTTTTAACCGAAATGAAACCAAAAGGGACCTCCCTCTCCTTTCAGTTCACCATGTTTAGTTTTGGAAACTGAGGCGGCTTGTCACTCGTGAGGGGAGACCCGTTGACAACGGAGGTAAAAGAACTTCCCCACTCTTCTCCCTTTTTGTTATTTCTAGAGTATGTACATACATGTAACACTAAAGACAAATGGATACCTTTTTATTTTTCGTGTTCAAAAGATGAACGAAAGAATGAGATCTCTCTTTTTTGTATTTCTGGAAAACTGATTACAACTGAACTTTTTTTTTTGTTCTTACAACCTCTCATACATATATCCTGTCTGATCGTTTTTGGTAGAAGATATGATACAAAATACATATTTTCCTGATTTTGTCACTGACATATCTACTTTTTCTTGTGTTTTTGGTGATGCGTCTGATGTGGTGGTTGGTACGACGGCATGGGGAGGAGGCATGGTGGTGATGTTCTCTGCAGAGGCGTTCTCGACCGTTGGATCAGATCTGATCCAACGGTTGGGATGATTCGCTGTATGGACGGCTCAGATGTGATTTCAGAGGCGGTGAGATTGCATCAGATCGTGACACGTGGAGCTCAACAGCCGAGGAGTCCAACGTGTGGGAAGCACGCGCACGTGGAGATCGAACGGTCTACGCGTGAACCACACGCAATATTTGGCCGGGTTACCTTCCTTCAATCGTGGCCGTTGGATCAAGATCTGATCCAACGGCCCAGGATTAGCTGCACACAAAAAGGCAATTAAAGTTAGATAATATTATTAATTATCTGATAGGGACTGGGGTCTTGGGCCCAAACGGGCTTTGTAAAATTTAACTTTGGGTTGTAATTTTATAATGGACTTGGACAGTTAATTCTTTTTTTTGGGGTTTAATACAATTTGGGTGCTGTTTTATTTAAATTATGTTTTTACATAGCCCAATAATAATGATAATAATACCTATACGTATACACACAAGCACACACATATATAACCTAAGCGTACACATGAACAATACCACCTATAACATACATAATTAATATAACATACTAACTTATATATATATATATATTTGGTTTAATCTTACATACTTAATATGACTATGTACACATTGACATATATACAAACAATACGCACATAGCACACATGCACCACATAACATACTATGCATGCATTTACATCACATCACACATATATTACGTGCATATTAATAACACACATGGTCGTACGCAATCATGAAATAACAATACTAATTAACTATTATATTAGTATATTAAAATATCAACAAAAAATAAAAATGAGTGATTACAGATACCATTAATAAACTTGACTTATTATACTACCACCAATTCTATATATGCCATACGGATGCCCTTCACTTTCATCACCAATCAAAATCGAATCCTCCACCCATTAATCAAATTTTCGGTCAAAAACCCTCACCTTTCAATGGCATCCAATTCCTTCTTCCAACATTTTAGATGACCTGAACTTCACCGCTGAAGAACAAGGAGTGATTTTCACTCCAACACTCAATTGGGAAACAACAGTTGAAGATAGCAAGCTACTCCTAATCAGGAAGATTATCTCTTCCAAACCAATTGACGCTCAAGTTGTAGCTCGTGTGTTCCAAGGCATATCGAAAAAAGAAAAGGTCGAATCCATCTCTATCTTGAAAACAAATTACTTTCGCATTAAATTCTCAGTGGAATCCAATAGGAACGATATCCTAAAAAGAGGTCCATGGACTTTCAAGAACGAGTGGCTAGCTCTAGCCCCCTTCGATCCGAAGATTAGCATTGATGAGTATACATTCACCACAATAAACATTTGGGCCTGAATCCAAGCATTCCAACCATGTTGATTGAAAATGCAAAATTGCCCATCAAACTGGAAGCTCTCTTGGGGCTATGATAGGAACGGTTCTTAAGACAGATTCTCATTGTATAGGACGGAACATGGTGGACTACCTTCGTGTAGAAATCATCCTTGACGTCACCAAACCCATACAATGTTGTATGGCCATTGGAGGTACTGGACCCACACCAAAAATCTATCCACTGGAATATGAAAAACTTCCAATCATATGCCATGGATGTGGTATTATAGGCCACCTAGTTGAATCTTGCACAACGTTCAAACTCTTTGAGATTTCAAAACTACAATACAGAGACTGGCTCCGCTACATTCCACCAAAAATACAGGACACCACATCTTGGTCAAAAGGCCGCATTAGATATCACGATGCTGGATCATCTGCAACCAAACCACTTACCAATACTGGTAATCACATTATTACTATTATATTATATGTCTCTCAATATTTAAATTTCCAACTAATTTGCTTACCTTCACATAAAGGAAAGCACATAATTTATGAAGATACCAAAAAGGACACTGGTACTACTTTCTATATATCTTTGAACTTCATTTTCAATTTATACTACAATCACCTTATTAATCTCTTTTCTCATCTTTCCACTAATTGCCTATTGCATCTTATTTACTTATGCACTGCTTATGTCTCTTTTTATTTCCGTGATACTCATGTCCCAATTAACTTCCTTTTCATATTTTATATCTATATTTTTCAGATGAAAATACTCTTCATCCGAACCAAATTGACAACCTTATGGATGTTGAATCCTTCAGCAACATGCCCGCCCAAGACTCGGCACCACCTGAAGGTGTAGTTGCAGCTAACCCAGCCGCTAAACTGCTCACTAGGGCAAAGATGACTGCTTTTGCTCCCGTTGCCCACTTGGCCAAAGCAGCGATGGTGCAAACTACAGCAGCAGCAACAACTGTTGTTTAGACTGCCACAACAATTCCTACACTGCCAACCCGATTGCTGCTATTCCGATCAGCACAATTCCAACTAAGGAGGGTGGCTTCACGAACAACGCAAATCCTATTCTTGAAAAGGATATGGGTAAGACGTTCCTACCAACATCGTTCCTGCTATCAGATTTGATGAATGGGTATCTAAAACGACACTAACTTATGCAGTTCCTAACAACAAAGGCCACTTGACCTTGAACCCTCATGGCACCAAAAGACGTTCCCCTATGAATGATGCTATCAAGACTAAGAGGCCTCGACCTATACCACATGCTTCAAAAGATAAAGCTGGGATGAGTAGCAGAAAAAAATCTTAGGCGAAGGTTGACGCTCAACCCCGCCGAGGAAAATGATAATCTTATGTTGGAACTGCTAGGGTCTTGGTAAAGCCCAGGTAGTTCAAGCCTTGAAACGGGTTGTTACTAAGATAAATCCTGATATTTTATTTCTTTGTGAAACTTGTCTTAATAAGTATCATTGTGAAAGACTTCATATTACCCTAAGTATGACTGGTTTCTTGATGATTGAAAGCAGCCCATCTTGTTATGGTCTAGTCTTCTTATGGAATAATAAAATAAATATTGATTTGCTTTCGTACTCAGACCATCATATCAATTCAATCATCATGCAAATACAACCCAATTCCACTTCTCAGGAATACATGGTTATGCTAAAACCAATCAAAAAATTAAAACTTGGCAATTAATTGATTCTCTAAATTCTTCTTCGCCTTTCCCTTGGCTAATTGGTGGAGATTTAAATGAAATACTTTCTGATAATGAAAAATAAGGTGGTTGTCGTCGAGCACACTCCCAAATTAACAATTTTAGGGACTGCCTATCTTGAAATAATTTGTTCGATTGCAAACCAAAAATGGATGGTTTACTTGGACTAAATCAGGCACAAACACTCCAATCATTCTTGAACAACTAGATCGTTTTGTCGCAAACACTTCCTGGTTTAATTCATTCCCAATGTATCGCGCCACATTAGATTTTTCATGCAAAATCTGACCATTGTTTCATTCTTATAGATACTTAATACAACAATACTCAACGCTTTCAACCTCATAACACCCAATTTTGGTTTGAAAACTATTGGGCAAGCAACAAGGATTGTATCTCCATTATTCAAGAAACTTGGTCAAACACCAATGGATCAGCTATTGAAAAAATACAAGCAGTACGCTCTTGTCTAAAGACTGGTAATCGTACTAGCGAATCACCTCTATAAGTCGTATTAATGAATTAAATAAACAAATTAACGCTTATCTTCGCCACTGCCTTTCAAATACTGAAGAAGAACATTACCTCGTAGTCAAATCAAAACTTAATCGACTTCTTGACACTCAAGAAGCATATTGGGCTCAATGGTCTCATAAATCTTGGTTGGCCCATAAAGATAAAAATACATCTTTTTTCCATGCTCGTGCTACTAGACAACGCAAGAAAAATAATATAAAAGGCCTATTCGACAACAATAACATTTGGCAAGATAACGAGGAAAATATTATGGGAGTTGTGGTTAACTATTTCAAGAATCTTTTACCATCTTCAAACCTAGATATCTCACCTCAAATTCTTAATAATATTAACACAACTATTACGCCTACTATGAACGAAGCCTTGACAAGGCCCTTTACCCCAGAAGAAATCACTCATGCTTTTCGTGACATAAATCCAAGGAAAGCTCCTGGTATTGATGGGTTACCCAGTGGATTCTACCGACAACACTGGGACATAGTTGGACAGGACACCATTAATCTATGTCTGGATCTTCTCTCTGGGAAAGCAGACATGTCAGAGGTTAACTGCACAGTTTTGGTCTTAATCCATAAGATCAATGAGCCAACTACAATGAGACAGTTACGACCCATTAGTCTTTGTACAGTAATTTATAGGACTGTTGCCAAAGTGCTTGTAAATCGTATGAAAACCATCATCCCATGTTGTATCAGTGATAACCAAGCCGCCTTTGTTAAAGGAATAAACATCAATGATAACATCTTAATTGCCCATGAACTAATACACTCCCTCAACACGGGAGATTCCAACCTCTTTCAAGGTGCGACCCTTAAACTAGACATGAAAAAGGCTTCCGATCAAGTGGAATGGTCTTTCCTTCGACAAGTTATGCTTCGAATAGGTTTTAATACAAACTGGGTTTCCATAATCATGTGTTGTATTACAATTGTTTCCTTCACTGCTAGAGTGAATAACTCTCTTTCCCTGGTTTTTCAACTCAAACGTGGTCTACGATAGGGAGACCCTCTTTCTCCTTTTTTATTCCTCTTCTACACACAAGGTCTATCAGCAATTCTCAATGTTGAACAACAGAATGGTCATCTCCCTGGACTATGTGCAAGTCGACATGGGCCCCGAGTAAATCATCTTCTTTTTGTAGATGATTGCATGGTCTTCATCTGAAACAATACTACGGAGGCAAAGCATCTAAAAATGCTCTTAAAACTTATGCTCTATCCTCTAGGCAAGCAGTTGATTTTGAAAAATCAACCATCTTTTTTAATCCACAATCCTCTGTTGAGCGTAGACAGACTATTAATGCTATCCTTCAAGTTAGTGAAGTGGATAATCCTGGGATCTACCTTAGAGTACCTCTCCTAATAGGAAAAACTAAAAATGCAGCCCTTGGGTTCACATGAGATAAGGTGAACTCACGTATGTCTCATTGGGACAAACATCTTCTCTCATTCAATGGCCGTGAGGTTTTCATCAAAGCTGTTATCCAATCTCTACCACAATATGTGATGTCATGTTACCTTCTACCATGAAATATTATTGATGACATGACGACATTCATATGACTTTACTGATGGTCAGAGAAAAACAACAAACGAGGCTGGCATATGATTTCATGGGACACTATTTGTTAAACAAAATTTGCTGGAGGCATTGGCTTCGGGGACTTGCATCTTTTTAACATTGCACTACTTGGCAAACAAATATGGCTTCTCATCTGTGAACCAAATAATTTGCCTGCTCAGATTTATAAGGCCAAATACTATCCTCTAGGCATATTCTTGAATCTGAGACTAATCATCTAGCTTCCTTTGCTTGGAAAGGTATTCAACAAGCTTTGCTACAACTCCATAATGGTTTTCTTAAAAGGCTAGGGATTGACAGTAAAATCCGAATTCACCATAACAATTGGGGTGGTTCTTCTATAGTTCAGCTTTACGGCAAATACGAAATTAGTGATGAACTACATACTCGCTGTCGCAACTCTATGGTCCCGGGTCAACCTAGATGGAATGCGGCAATGGTTTGAAACTATTTTGACCAAGAAGATGCAAACACTATTCTTAGTGTTCCTATCATCAACTACCAACAAGACACGATTTTGTGGAGTAACCATGACTCTGGCATCTACTCCGTCTGATCTAGATATTTGTTCTTACAGAGACCTCTGGCACCTATTAATAGACAACCTCGTATTTGGAACGTTATATCCAAGCTACCTGTCCTACCAAAAATACGATCCTTTAGATGGCGATTAGGACATGACGCTCTACCAACTGGCACTAAACTTCAAGCGACAAACCTTGGTACAAGACTATGTCCACTGTGCAACATAGCCCAAGAAACTACCTTTCATGCTCTGCATGATTGCCCAGGTGTAAATGAGGCTCTAAGGCTGGCTGGCATACCCACTTCCATCATTTTAGCACCACAGATTCGTCATTACAATGGATTGAGGATGGAGCTACTAGATTACCACTCCACTCTTTTGCTTTATTTATGACAGTCCTTTGGAACATATGGAACAGACGCAATGATTGTATCCATAATCACCACCTACAGCCACCATGGCTTACGGTCCTTAATTCTCAGGGCATTTTAAGGGAATATGCAACGGCTACTTTGACCTCGTCCACCCATCAGCAGTCAGAGATGCCTACCCTAGTGCAACCATATTGGCAATGCCCCCGAGAAGGATCTCTGAAGCTTAACACGGATGGGGCATTTGACCTATCACTAGAGCTGCTGTTGTAGGTGTTGTCACGAGAAATTCCACTAGTGTTGTCCTTGGAGGCCTTTCTTATCATTTGGGTAGTTATTTGGATACTGCTGATAAGTGTTCAAAAGTACTATTTTTATTACCCTTTTTACTCATATTATTGTTAGACTTAAGCTCATAATAGTTGCATAATTAGTCACTCATGCATTAATTCATGTTTCTTTCCACCGTTGAGCTTGATTACATAACTTGGTGATTTTTGTGGAAAAAGATGCTGCTTTGGTGTGTTTTTGTGTGTGTATGTGCAGGATCACTTGCCAAAGCAATGCCGAGCTAGTTGCCAGGGCAATGCATGAAGGATATGCCGAGCTAGTTGCCAGGGCAATGCATGAAGGAGACGCCGAGCCAGTTGCCATGGCATTTGTCGACAAAGAAAAAATGCAATAGGGATGTCGAAATTAATGACTTTACAAGCCCAAGATGACATGGAGCAAGGCCCAAGCCCAAAGGAATTTGATTTCCATGCAGAGATTAAAGAAGAATTAAATTCCAAGAAGATAGGAGAAGTTCTAATAGGAATAAAATTATAATAAAGAATTATATTCTTTAAAGATAATTTAATTCCAACTCAAACTCCTCCTCAAAGAAGGACTTTGGCCTAGCCCTATAAATAGCAAGGAGATTTCGACAATCCATAAAGAGAGAGCAAGGGGGAAATTTCGACAAGAGAGCATTAGGGAATTTCGACTTCTTCTTCTTCTTTTGCTTCTATTAGATTCATGGTTTGGGGATTATTCTTTGTATATCTTTTGAACCCAACCATGAACTAACTTGATCGGCTATGGTTATTGTGTTTTGTGGTTGTGAGAAACTATTGGTTTTTGTTTAGGTAATAAGAGTTTGCACTTTTCTATTTCAAGGTTTATTCATTCTTGATTCTTATTATTGTTTATGAAAGTGAATTGGGAGAGGATCTCGTGATTTCATCCATTTATCTAATATCGGAGAGTTAGATTCAAGAAACGAATGAATATGATCTTTATTCAATCCAATGGGATGGTGAAGATTAATCCGGCTTAGAAATAAGTTAAGGATTTCAACGGCTAAGAGGAGTGCAAGATTGGTTGTTGTTCACCCTTGATTCACGCAGGATGTATTATCAAGGCATGCACAAGTAGCTAGAGTTTCGACTTAGGGATAAGAAGAAACCATTGAAGAACGCTCCGCCGAACCTTGAAGTTGCTGCCCGATCACCCAAGTAGTTGCCCAACTAGTCGCCTGTGCAACCATCAATTAGTTGCCAAGGCAACCCGTTGTGCAAGTCGTCACGGCAACTGAGTTGCCCGTGCACTCTTTACCAAGACAATCCAATCGGCTATCACACCTCAACTCACGATAACCTAGCCTATCTCTCTCAATCGATCTCATCTTTTCTTTTACTTTATTGCTTTCTAGTTTAGTTATTAGTTAAACTCCTTTAATCCTTTAATTGTGTTTTTACTTTTCACAAAGTGGAGTAACTTAAGCAAAGTGGCCCAAACCAATCCTCGTGGAGACGATACTCGATACTCATATCACTTTATTACTTATGACGTGTATACTTGCACAATTGCGTAGCACTTATCACACGCAACAAGTTTTTGGCGCCGTTGTTGCGGGATTGGCAATTGGTGTTAGTTGTTTTTGTTATTGCATTTTTTTCTCTCTTAATTTTACTAACTTTTCTTTTTGTTTGTTTTATCAAAAAAAAAAATTAGGTGCGCTAAGTTAAGGAACATCAACATGTCGGGAAATAAAAACCAATCTATTCGAGAGATGATGTTGGAAGATATGAATCAATTCAATCAAGAGTTCCTTGCACCCTTTGATGATTACCTATACCAACCGAGAAAAGCCCAAAGAACTTATACCATGGAAAAATCTTGTGCTATGTGTGGAGAACATCATGTGTTTGAAAATTGCCCTCACATTTTCGGTGCATATAACTACATGGAGGACCATAGAGGGAACCAGCAGCAAAATTCTTCATGGTATGATCAAAAAGCTCAAAAATTTTTTTTACCATAACAATTTTGCCGCAAAGAATGATATGCCATGGCAATGTAGTCCTTTTCAAGAGCATTCCAATTCCTTGGAGGAAACGTTACTAGCTTCATTGGCTAGACTTGACGGATCAATTGAAGAGATTCGAGAGCTATCAAAATCTATGGATACGAGGATAACTCAATGGGATGCAACCTTAGGGGATTCAGAAGATCAATTGGGGAGATCCACATATGTCATGGATAACATGCACCAATAATTCATTCCTAGGGATACTGACGTCCTAAGGCAAGAGGATAAGGAGCAATGCAAAGAAATCTCTCTGATGTGTGAGGAACAACTAGAACCTCAAAGTCAAGAGGATGCCAATGAGAGAGACTGCCCAACACATGATGAGCATGAACAACAAATTGCCTCGGTAATGATTGAGGAGCCTGAACAGAGCAATGCCGCGACAACACTCAGTGAAGCTGAGAACAATAATACTACAGCAAATTCTAAGGAACCTGATGCCCAGAAGGTTACAACGTTGATGTTGAAGCAGGAATCTATAGATTGCTCTCATCTACAATTGCCACGGCAATTACTCGACCACATGCAAGATCAACGAGATGATAATACTTTGCCAATGGAATATGAGCAGGTAATAGTTGAACCTTTTGAATTCTTTAAAAACTCACCTCGTCCATTGCAGGTATGTCTTGAGGAACCGAGGTTGGTAGATTTGAAGCCATCGAAATCTCTACTGATGGAGATGTTTGAGAGGCCAAAAGAAAAAGGTGTTTGGATTCATAAAGCTCTTCAGAAAATTGATTCTTCCCTTGACTTAGAGAAAAATTTGACAACTGATTGCCACGGCAATTGGCTTGAGCAACAATTGCCACGACAACAAAGGCTACATCCAACCATGATAGAAGTCGACAAGAATGAGGTAATTGAATGGTTGAGAATGGATATAATTTTTCCTATTAATATATTTGTGCCTTCAGGAATAGTAGCAAGGTGGAGAGTATACATGGACTACAAGCGAACAAAGAAGAAAGACACCTCCACCATGGTAACGCAAAAGGGAGTAGTGGCAAGCACATTTGCCAAACTCTTTTTGGGCAATATTATCACCCAATGGAGGGTGCGGATGGACTATAAGAAGTATCGAAAACGGCAACCTTCAACACCGCAACAACTCCTAATACGCACGCCTCTGCAACCATGGACGCGCACGCCTTGGCAACCCCTGACGCCTCGGCAACCATGGATGTGCATGCCTCGGCAACCCTCGACGCCACGGCAACTCACGATACATTTATTTTTATTTTTATTTTTTGAACTATTTTGTTCTATTATTTTTTGTTATTTTTTCTCTTTATTTTTTAGGATATATTTTATTTTTCTCATCATTATCTTTAGTTTCCGTGTTTTTTTTATTTTTTCTTTTCACAACAAGACTCACAACCACCATGATAAGGAAATTTACTGCCGACTACTCGCCACAACAACCACAACGGAAATCGGCGATGCCCAGCAACAACAATGGCTTCGGCAACTATCGATGCACATGCAAGTAAACCTGCATCGGCAAACATGGACCAAATCAAGGCAATGCTATTCACGCGGTACCAGCCTCAAGCATTCAACCACTGACCGAAAATTGAATCAAGCAAACGGCACGAAGGAAACTCATCAATCGAGGTGACGACCTCTCCGACTAACTCATTTCATTTAGTTTCTTTTAAATTTTGTTTCACTCTTACATGCATTGAGGACAATGCTTCTCTCGAATTTGGGGGGGGGTGTTGGTTTCTAGTTAGTTTCATGTTTAGTTGCATTCATCTTTAGCAATCACATATAGGTTGCATATGTTACTTGCCATGCCTTTAATTTGATTTAATTGCTTAAGACTTGTTGAATATCCAATGATGAATTTTTGCCACTGTACTTAATTGAAATAACCTTTAATTTTAGGATTGCATGAAAAGAACTTAGAGTTTTACTATGATGCTGAATTTTTTACACGGTTGTGGGTTGTTGATTCAAAGAAACTTAGTGAACTTAGGTTGCTTAAAATTTGGGTAAATTTAAAATTGAAAATTAAAAGTTAATTTCTTGCTAGAGGTGCCCAAAACTGCTCTAGTAGTAAATACACTTTCTTGCTAGAGGTGCCTCTAATTAATGCACATTAAAGAATTGCTAGAGGTGCCCGAAAAAAAATGAGAAATTGCTTACTTTACTAGAGGTGCCCAAATTGGCTCTATTGAAAATTAAAATAAATGCCCCAGTAATTAAATTGATAAAAGCCTACTATTCACATAGAATCTTGAAAATCAACTTGTACACAACTACGCACACACATTGTCACGAGCATTATAGTTTTGTTCCGGGAGATTTTTGTGCTATCCGAAAAATTTAAAAGGTGATCATACTTTGTGCCACGGTTCCGAGGTTTGAATTCAAGTTTAAAGCATGTCTTTGATGATTAAAGTCTTGGCAGGTAATTGTTAGTTTGCATTGCTTGAGGACAAGCAATAGTTCGAGTTTGGGGGCGTGATAAGTGTTCAAAAGTACTATTTTCATTACCCTTTTTACTCATATTATTGTTAGACTTAAGCTCATAATAGTTGCATAATTAGTCACTCATGCATTAATTCATGTTTCTTTCCACCGTTGAGCTTGATTACATAACTTGGTGATTTTTGTGGAAAAAGATGCTGCTTTGGTGTGTTTTTGTGTGTGTATGTGCAGGATCACTTGCCAAAGCAATGTCGAGCTAGTTGCCGTGGCAATGCATGAAGGATATGCCGAGCTAGTTGCGGGGCAATGCATGAAGGAGACGCTGAGCCAGCCAGTTGCCATGGCATTTGTCGACAAAGAAAAAAATGCAATAGGGATGTCGAAATTAATGACTTTACAAGCCCAAGATGACATGGAGCAAGGCCCAAACCCAAAGGAATTTGATTGCCATGCAGAGATTAAAGAAGAATTAAATTCCAAGAAGATAGGAGAAGTTCTAATAGGAATAAAATTATAATAAAGAATTATATTCTTTAAAGATAATTTAATTCCAACTCAAACTCCTCCTCAAAGAAGGACTTTGGCCTAGCCCTATAAATAGCAAGGAGATTTCGACAATCCATAAAGAGAGAGCAAGGGGGAAATTTAGACAAGAGAGCATTAGGGAATTTTCGACTTCTTCTTCTTCTTTGCTTCTATTAGATTCATGGTTTGGGGATTATTCTTTGTATATCTTTTGAACCCAACCATGAACTAACTTGATCGGCTATGGTTATTGTGTTTTGTGGTTGTGAGAAACTATTGGTTTTTGTTTAGGTAATAAGAGTTTGCACTTTTCTATTTCAAGGTTTATTCATTCTTGATTCTTATTATTGTTTATGCAGTGAATTGGGAGAGGATCTCGTGATTTCATCCATTTATCTAATATCGGGAGAGTTAGATTCAAGAAACGAATGAATATGATCTTTATTCAATCCAATGATGGTGAAGATTAATCCGGCTTAGGAATAAGTTAAGGATTTCAACGGCTAAGAGGAGTGCAAGATTGGTTGTTGTTCACCCTTGATTCACGCAGGGATGTATTATCAAGGCATGCACAAGTAGCTAGAGTTTCGACTTAGGGATAAGAAGAAACCATTGAAGAACGCTCCACCGAACCTTGAAGTTGCTGCCCAGTCGCCCAAGTAGTTGCCCAACTAGTCGCCCAGGCAACCATCAATTAGTTGCCAAGGCAACCCCGTTGTGCAAGTCGTCACGGCAACTGAGTTGCCCGTGCACTCTTTTACCAAGACAATCCAATCGGCTATCACACCTCAACTCACGATAACCTAGCCTATCTCTCTCAATCGATCTCATCTTTTCTTTTACTTTATTGCTTTCTAGTTTAGTTATTAGTTAAACTCCTTTAATCCTTTAATTGTGTTTTTACTTTTCAGAGTGCAGTAACTTAAGCAAAGTGGCCCAAACCAATCCCTGTGGAGACGATACTCGATACTCATATCACTTTATTACTTGCGACGTGTATACTTGCACAATTGCGTAGCACTTATCACACGCAACAACTGCCTCGGTCGAAGCTCATGCGGTTATTGCGGGCATCATTTTTGCACTTTGCGACCATTGAAATAGATTCGGCTACAATTGCTAATAAGCTCAATTGGCAGGGTCTTGATCTATCCACTTTGTGACCTCTGATTGAACACGCTCAATCTATTCTAACTGATACTGTCAATTTTAGTTTTCGTTTTGTACCTAGAGGAATGAATGTTGTTGCTCATACTCTTGCCACTAGGGCTCTTCGTTCTATGTCATCCATTTTATTCGGTACGGATTATCTAGATTATCTTCGAACTTTTGTAACTAATGAGATTTCTTCTCATCCAATAATATAATATACATAGGTACTCTTTTTTCCCCATAGGTGTTCACTCAATGCCTTTGGCCAAAGGGTGACTTTAGAGGGAATTTTAACGAGGCCCAATCTTCGTCGAAAAAAAATTTCCAACGGGTCCATTGTAAGGCCCATTTAGACTTGCTCATCTAAAACCTCTACAAATACGAGCAAAAAACAAGTTTAAATCAAATTTTAGGAGTTCATAGAACTGATTACGAGCTATTCAACACGATTATATTCAAAAACCTCAATTTTTTACTTTATACTCGGTAAACAAAATAGTGCTTATCCTCATTCTCAAGGTCTCTGACCCTACCACGGTTCAACAATTACGACCCATTAGTCTCTGCACTATGCTCTATAAAACTGTAATTAAGGTTCTCATTAACCGAATAAAGCAGGTTCTTCCATTTTGTATTAGCGACGCCTAGGCTGCTTTTGTAAAAGGCCGGAACATCACTGATAATATTCTGATAGCACACGAGCTCGAGCACTCTCTCCACTCTAATGGATCGGGCCCCTTTAAGGGGGTTACTCTTAAACTAGATATGGAGAAGGCCTTTGATCGGGTTAAGTGGTCGTTTCTTCAGCGAGTCATGTTGAAGACGGGCTTTGCTGCCCCTGGGTGGATCTTATTATGCGATGTATTTCTACCGTCTCTTTCATCGCCCGTGTAAATGGCTCGCTTTCTCTAGTTTTTTACCCTTAGCGGGGCTTCAGGCAAGGGGAACCTCTTTCCCCTTTCTTGTTCCTCATATGTTCTTAGGGTCTCTCTGTCTCTCTTGAAGCAGAGCAACGAGGTGGCTGCCTACAGGGTCTTTGTGCTAGACATCATGGCCCCAGGGTCAACCATCTTCTCTTTGCCGATGACAGCCTGATCTTCCTTCAGAATGACATCGGCGAGGTTTCACGGTTGAAAGAGATTCTTGACCTCTATGCGTCCTCCTCTGGCCAAGCAGTCAACTATGATAAATCTACTATCTTTTTTGGACCACGTGTGCCTCATGACTTTAAGCATATTGTTCATCAGATTCTTGGTATGCATGAAGTGGATGACCCTGGTATCTACCTGGGAATTCTGCTTCACGTTGGGAAGAACAGACGGTGGCCTTAGGGTTTACTCACGACAAGGTCAACTCTTGCATGACTAAGGGAATAATTTTTTGTTGTCCGTTAGCGGACATAAGGTTTTCATTAAGTCCGTCGCTCAGTCCTTGCCCCAATATGTCATGTCGTGCTACTTGCTGCCTCAAAACATCATTGATGATATGACACGGTCTATTCGACGTTAATAGTGGTCTGGTCGCAATAATAAGCGCGGATGGCCGCTCGTCGCCTGGGAGTTGTTTACGCCACAAAATCTGTAGGTGGTGTGGGTTTCCGCGACATGCACCACTTTAATGTTGTGCTGTTGGGGAAACAACTTTGGCATCTTATATCGGTTCCAGACTCTATGTTTTCTCGTGTTTTCTGTGCACATTACTTCCCATTGTGGAATATTTTTGATACTATAGCAAATCCCAGGGATTCCTTTGCTTGGAATGGTCTTTGCCAAGCCTTGCAATTGCTTTCTCCTAGATTCTTTTGGCGTCCGGGTATTGATAGTAAGGTTCGCGTGCACCGTGACAATTGGGGTGGGGCTTCTGCGCTCACCCTCTATGGAGAGTATTCTGACAATGATGAGATCTCGGTCCATTGCCGTGACTTTTTGGTTCGTGATAAGGCCCAATAGGATGCCCGTAAAGTACGTGATTACTTTGACTGGGAGGATGCTGACAATATCCTTTGTATCCCTGTCACTGATGAACATCGTGATATAGTGCTTTGGGGTAATCATGACTCCAGGCTTTATACCGTCAGGTCTGGCTACCTCTTTCTACGCAGACCATCGCAGCCTCTACCTCGGCCTTCGGCCATTTGGAAGAATATATCACGTTCGCCCACACTTTCCAAGGTGCGCACCTTCGGGTGGTGGGCGGGACATGATGCCCTTCCTACTAGGAATCGGCTTGCAGACGCTGACTTATCACCTGGTCTTGTCCCTTCTATCAAGCTTCAAAAATAGTTCTGCATGCTCTTTGCGACTGTGCTGGGGCTGTAGAAGTCCTTCGTCTTGTTGGCTTCTTACTCCCGCTTCATACGAGTTCTGCCTCGATAATATCTCTGTGGTTCGAGGAGGGAGCCTCTCTCCTCTCCTACATGGATTTTACCTTCTTTCTTACCGTATTGTGGAACATATGGAATCGAAGGAATGATCTGATCCATAATCGTCGGCTTCAACCTCTATGGCTCACTGTCATGAATGCTCAGAGTCTTCTTCGAGACTATGCTGATACCAATTCGTTGACCCCAACCCAGCCGCCCACAGCCCCAACCCTCTCGGATCCTCGGTGGATGCCTCCAGCTCTAGGGACGATTAAGATCAACGTTGATGGTGCCTTCTAGCCGTCGACAGGAGCAGCTGCCATCGGAGTCATCGCACGTGACAATACGGGTTTCGTTCTTGGTGGTTTGGCACTTTAATCAGCCGGTTGCACAGATGTTGTAATGGCTGAATTCCATGCGATTGTAGTTTGTGTTCAACTTGAATGCGATCGAAGTTGGAGTGACGTGATACTAGAGTCAGATTCTGCCATTGTGATACACAAGATCCAGCGGCAGTCTCCGGATGCTTCTTTGTTGAGCCCCCATATTAAGCGGGCACATCCTTTGTTTTCCTCTATTCCTGCTTTGCGCTTTATGTATGTCCCTAGGTTGGCTAATTATGTTGCTCACACGCTAGCCCATTGGGCTTTACATTCGGGCTCTTTTGTGTTCTTTGACTCGGGTATGCCCGATTTTATCCGTTCTGTTGTAATGGATGACCTCAATCCTCCTTAATTTATTAATGAACTTAGGGCACTCTTTTCCCCTCAGGTGACTTTAGAGGGGTTTTTAATGAGGCCCGCCTTCTTCCTTCAAAAAAAAGTTCTGATGGGTCCATTATAAGGCCCATTTATACCTACTTGTCCAAAACCTCTACAAAATGGACAACAAAATAGGTTTAAATCAAATTTTAGGAGTTTATACAAATGATTACGAGCTTTTCAACATGATTATATTGCAAAACCTCAATTTTTGTACTTTTTCTGTAATTAAAATTCCAACAGGTCCATTGTAAGGCCCATTTAGACCTCCTTGTCTGAAACCTCTACAAAAAGGACGGCAAAAAATTCTAATCACATTTTAGGAGTTCATATAATTGATTACGAGCTATTCAACATGATTATATAGGAAAACCTCAATTTATGTATTTTTTACTCAGTTCAAATTCCAATGGCTCCATTGTAAGGCCCATTTAGACCCTCTCATCTAAAACCTCTTCAAAAAGGACCACAAAACAAGTTTTAAACAAATTTTAGGAGTTCATATAATTGACTACGAGCATTTCATTACGATTAAATTGAAAAACCTCAAATTCAGTAATTTTTACTTAGTTAAAATTCCAACGAGTCTATTGTAAGACCTATTTAGACATGCTCGTCGGAAACGTCTACAAAAAGGAAGGCAAAACAAGTTTTAATCAATTTTATTGGAGTTCCTATAATTGATTACGAGCTATTCAACATGATTATATAGCAAAACCTTAATTTCTGTACTTTTACTCAGTCAAAATTCCAACGGGTCCTTTGTAAGGCCCACTTACACCGGCTTGTCTGAACTTCTACAAAATGGATCGCAAAACACATTTTACTTAAAATTTAGGAGTTCATATAATTTATTACGATCATTTCATCACGGTTATAAATTATATGAACTTCTAAATTTTGATGGTTTTTTTACTCGACTAAAATTTTAACGGGTCCATTGTAAGGCCCATTTAGACATATTTGTCTAAAACCTTACAAAATAGAACGCAAAACAAGTTTTAATCAAAAAATTTTGACTCACTCATATGAATCCTCTACAAAAAGAGGAATTCGAATGGGTCCATTTTAAGGCATATTTAGACGCGCTCTTCTGAAACCTATACAAAAACGACCGCAAAATTAATTTAAATCAAATTTTAGGAGTTCATATAATTTATTATGAGCTTTTCAACATGATTATATTCAAAACCTCAATTTCTCTACTTTTTCTGTAGTTAAAATTCCAACGGGTCCAATGTAAGGCCCATTTTAGACTTGCTAGTCTAAAGCCTCTACAAAAAGGACCAAAAATAAGTTTTAATCATATTTTAGAAGTTGATATAGTTGATTACAAGATATCCGACACGATTATATTGTAAAATCTCAAATTTTGTACTTTTTACTTAGTTAAAATTCCCATGGGTCAATTGTAAGGCCCATTTAGACCCGCTCTTCTAAAACCTCTACAAAAAGGACCGCAAAACATGTTTTAATCAAAATTTAGGAGTTCATGGGATTTATAACAAGCTTTTAAACACGATTGTATTCCAAAACCTCAATTTATGAACTTTTTACTCGGCTAAAATTCTAGAAGGTCCGTTATAAGGCCCATTAAGATCGACTCGTCTAAATCCTCTACAAAGTGGACGACAAAACAAGTTTTAATCAAATTTTAGGAGTTCATATAATTGATTACGAGAATTTCATTACGATTATATCGAAAAACCACAATTTCTTTACTTTTTACTCAATTAGAATTCCAACGAGTTCATTTAAGGCCCACTTAGACCCCATCGTCTGAAACCTATACAAAAACGACTGCAAAATTAAGTTAAATCAAATTTTAGGAGTTCATATAATTTATTATGAGCTTTTCAACATGATTATATTGAAAACCTCAATTTCTATACTTTTCTGTTGTTAAAATTCCAACGGGTCGATTGTAAGGCTCATTTAGACCTAGTCGTCTGAAACCTCTACAAAATGGATGGCAAAACAAGTTTGATCAAATTTTCTGAATTCATACAATTGATTAGGATCTTTTCAATATGATTATATTGCGTAACCTCAATATTTGTACTTCTTGTTAAGTTAAAATTCTAATGGGTCTATTGCAAGCCCCATTTAAACCTGCTAGTCTAAAACCTCTACGAAAAGGACCGCAAAATAAGTTATAATCACATTTTAGGTGTTCATATAATTGATTACGAGCTATTCAACATGATTATATAGCAAAACCTCAATTTTTGTACTTTTTACTCAGTTAAAATTCCAACGGGTCCATTATAAGACGCATTTAGACTCGCTCGTCTAAAATCTCCACAAAAAGGCTCATTTAGATCGGCTTGTCTAAAACCTCTACAAAACGGACAAAAAAGTTTTAATCAAATTTTAGGAGTTCATATAATTGATTACGAGCATTTCAATACGATTATATTGAAAAACCTCAAATTTTTTACTTTTTACTAGATTAGAATTCCAATGGGTCCATTTTAAGGCCCATTTAGACCCACAGGTCTAAAACCTCTACAAAAAGGACTGTTGTAACACCCCTCACCCGGATTAGGAGTAACTCGGCCAAGGAGTGTTAAAACAAGAAAATAAGCAAGCACACAAGAATGAAAAAGAATTCAAGCCATTTAAAACTTTCGAACTCATTCCTATTATATGAGTTACTTGCTCAACAAGAGACCCAAACAAGCAACAAGAACATGCTTTTTAAACATTATAGCTTACCAAATATAAACATAGGCCTCCAAGTATCAATCAAGGAGATATAAACGTAGCCAATTATACATGTAGGCAATCGAATACACTCAAGGCAAGATTCAAATTCATTTCAAGTTTATTCATGTATGCGCAGCTTTGATCCATTTCAAGTCAACGTCAAACATGGTTTCAATGTCATATTCATGTCAAGTTAACTAAACATGATCTTCTAGCATTTTACATTCAAGACAAGGATACATATGATGTTGGTTACTAAACATGGTCACAATTGTATTCATTTGAATCATACCACTATCAACATGCCTTCAAGCAAGCTTAACATCATATAGAAATCACGACTAACTTATCATGACCTTAATTACTTGAACTAGAAGCAACCTAATCGACCAAGTGATCAATTCGAATAGAGCATTCAGGAGTTAAGCACACAGTGTCCCATTGTTAAGCACATTCAAATATAACTAGATCATGTAACCAAGTACCATTTTCCCACATTCAACAAGTCATGCCTAATTCATTCACCTAGCATCTGGATATCATGGGCATCAAGCATTGCCAACCAAGTCTTTACAAGCTTCTAAAGGTCAAGGCCATATATATACAAACTTCAAAATGAACGAAATGCATGATCTAGCTTAATTATGTACATATCTAGGTTCCACCAACTAGGAGAGTTATAAAATAGATTCGAAGTCATACTTCTAGCTCTGCTTGTGTCTTGCTTCGAGCTTAAGGAAGATAGCTTTAAGATCCCTTTAAACATGTGGTTTGGGAAGGACGTAAACAAGAGTGATAAGTACATAATGTACTTAGTGAGGTAGAAACTATTTACTAGCCAATTATCAAGTTTAGGTAGTCTTTAATCAAGTACAACCTAGCTAAGGTTTGAGCATGTGAAGTCAAGTATAACATAAGGTTTCAAGGTCAAGATCAAGGTAAGTTAGTAGCTTATTCAAAGCATATGTTTCAAGTGTTTATCTATCAAGGTCAAGATAGCCCTTAGGCTATTCGAGCCTTAGCTCAATTTATCATGCACTCATTGTAATTCGAGCAAGTTTGCATTTCATGTCATCATTAGCATCAAGCAAGATCATGTCCAAGCATTCTTGATTCATTCGAATAGGTCAATACAAGAAACCATAGAAGATCAATCCATTTGTTTACATGGTCCATTTGCATTACCAAATCATATATCAAGTATATCTTAATAACAAGTTTCCATTTAAGCCATTCTTCCCTTAATTCATTTTCAAGCATAGTTTAGATTCATTTCATGGCATGAACATATCAATGGAATAGTAGTCATGCATATTTGGTTAGGACCTAAGTCCTAACCCTATGTAAAAGCTACACTCACAAGTCCTCCAAGCTAGTTTTGATCCTTGATCCAAATCCCTTTTTGCTTGTTACTAGGTTGCCCAACTCTATCTTCTTCAACAAGATCCACTCCTTGTTCTAACAATACATCCAATATAATGGAATCAAAATCAACAATCAAACAATACATTTCAAGAAATCCAAGTTCACAAGAAACTAGAGTCAAGCATTGTATTTCCAACAATCACACAATTCAAGCATTTCTATTTAGCATTTTCATTCATGTTAACTTAGCCATTGTATAACATTGTAAAATAATTTTATCCTTTCAATCTATTAAAACAGTTTTGCTCTACTCTTAAACTGCCCAAAACAGTTCCATTTTTAACTGTATTTACAATGTTATACAAAACAGTCCCCAACAGTCTAATTTTTTGCTAAAATAGTCCACTAAAACAGTTTGCAATTACACCCTTCTATTTGTTCTACAAAATAGTCCAAATTGTGATTATCTCATACAATTCATGTTAACAAGCCTTAAAACTAATTTCCCCTATTTTTAAGTCACCGTTTCCAGCCCCTAATTCATGCAATTCAGTCCCTAGATTATTCATGGTTTTAATTCTAGTCCCTAATTCACATACATCTCAACAAGCATCTTAAAATAGTCCAGTTGATCATTATTCAAGCAATTCAATCCAGCAAGCATTTAAATTAACTTCCCCTGTTTTAGATTCATAAATTCCAGCCCTCAATTCTGTCAAAACAGTCCAAGATTTATCAATTCTTTCAAAACAGTCCCTAGTTAGTCATTTATCAATCAAGTGTGACTAGTTTCATTTCAAGCTAAATTTTCACTATCCAAACATGATTTTCAATTGATTATCATCTCAATTTAGTATGTATCTAAATTTCCAGCAAGCTTTTTACTCAATTCAAGTCCCAATTCATGGACAATTCGAATTACCTTATCAAATTACATGATCATTCAAACAATGGTTTCATTCATGTAAATATACCATTCGGTCAAGCATAATTTCATCCTATTTTCAATAACATTTCAACCACATTTCAAGCTACAATCCAAGGCAGTTCAAGCATAAACATTTAACATACAATTCTATAAATCCAAGTTCAATTACTATCATTAATCAACATTCGAACAAGTTTGTTAGGGAGGAAGGACTTAGAAATCACTTACAATCTTCCTAGCTTTCCAATTACATGAGTGATGAGATCACATGCAAGCTTCCAATCTTCTACAATGGTGGCTTTTCATTTTCTAAAAGGGTTGAGAGGGTTTTGGTCAAGGAAGGAGAAAGGAAAAATGGAGAAGATGATGAGAAAATGGACACCTATCCATGTTGTTCTCCCTTGGATTGACCGAATGCCTCAACTTGGCAAATCAAGGGTCTAATTGCTTCACAACTCCTTAGTTACAAATTCTAGTTGCATGCAAAACAAAATTTAAACATTGTTACTATTTGGTCCATCATGATTTGGCCAT
Organism: Hibiscus mutabilis; assembly: GCA_019671005.1. Classification (NCBI taxonomy): domain Eukaryota; kingdom Viridiplantae; phylum Streptophyta; class Magnoliopsida; order Malvales; family Malvaceae; genus Hibiscus; species Hibiscus mutabilis. The sequence goes on from CM033745.1 coordinate 31,675,514, forward strand.
TAGTTATCGAATCCATCTAATTTGGTCACTAGATTTAATTAATTCTTCTAATTTGTAGAATGTTCGTACAATTAAGTTATAATTAGTTTGTGACATGTTGCTAGGCCATGATTTGGGGTATTACAACTGCAAAACATGTTTTAATCAAAATATATGAGTTCATATAATTTATAACGAGCTCTTGAATATGATTTTATTCCAAAACATCAATTTATGTACTTTTTACTCAGCTAAAATTCCAACAGGTCCATTGTGAGGCCCATTTAGATCGACTCGTCTTAAACCTCTATAAAATGGACGACAAAACAGGTTTTAATCAAATTTATGAGTTCAAATAATTGATTACAAGAATTTCATAATGATTATATTGAAAACCATAATTTCTATAATTTTCACTCGATTAGAATTCCAACGGGTCCATTTTAAGGCCCACTTAGACCCGTTCGTCTGAAACCTATACAAAAACGACCGCAAAATTAATTTAAATCAAATTTTAGGAGTTCATATAATTTATTATGAGCTTTTCAACACAATTATATTCAAAACCTCAATTTCTATACTTTTTCTGTAGTTAAAATTCCAACGGGTCCATTGTAAGGTTAATTTAGACCTACTAGTTTGAAACCTCTACAAAAAGGTCCAAAAATAAGTTTTAATCACATTTTGGATTTCATATAATTGATTACGAGCTATTCAACATGATTATATAGCAAAACCTCAATTTCTGTACTTTTTACTCAGTTAAAAGTTCAACGGGTCCATTGTAAGGCCCATTTAGACCCTCTCGTCTAAAGGACCAGAAAACAAGATTTAAGCAAATTTTAGGAGTGCATATAATTAACTAAGAGTATTTCATTATGATTATATTAAAAAACCTCAATTTCTGTAATTTTTGCTCAACTAAAATTCAAATGGGTCCATTGTAAGGTCCATTTTGACATACTCGTCTGAAACCTCTAGAAAAAGGAACACAAAACAAGTTTTAAACAAATTTTTTGGAGTTCATATAATTTATTATGAATTATTCAACACGATTATATTGTGAAACCTTAATTTATGTACTTTTACTTAGTTAAAATTCCAATGGGTTCATTATAAGGCCCATTTACACCTGCTTGTTTGAAACTTCTACAAAATGGATCGCAAAACTAGTTTTACTCAAAATTTAGGAGTTCAGATAATTTATTTTGATCATTTCATCACATTTATATTGCAAAACATTAATTTCTATACTTTTACTGGGTTAAAATTCAAACGAGTCCTTTGTAAGGCCCATTTAGACTCGCTCGTCTAAAACCTTTACAAAAAGGACCGCAAAACAAGTTTTAATCAAAATTTAGGAGTTCATATAATTTATAACGATCTTTTGAACATGATTATATTCAAAAACCTCGATTTATGTACTTTTTACTTAGCTAAATTCCAACATGCCCATTGTAAGGCCCATTTAGATCGGCTCGTCTGAAACCTCTAAAAAATAGACGACAAAAGAAGTTTTAATCAAAATTTAGTAGTTCATATAATTTATAACGAGCTTTTGAACACGGTTTTATTTCAGACCTCAATTTATGTACTTTTTACACGACTAAAATTCCAACAGGTCCATTGTAAGGCCCATTTTGATCGGCTCATCTAAAACCTCTACAAAATGGATGCCAAAACAGGTTCTAATCAAATTTTAGGAGTTCATATAATTGATTACAAGAAGTTCATTATGATTATATTGAAAAACCACAATTTCTGTACTTTTTACTCGATTAGAGTTCCAACGGGTCCATTTTAAGGCCCATTTAGACTCGCCGTCTGAAACCTATACAAAAGTGACCTCAAAATTTGTAACATCCTAAACCTGACCCAGACGAAAAACCAGAGTTTAAGATGTCACAGCAAAGAAAACTGAAAACCAGGATCAGAAAATTTCAAAATTTCTTTTCAACCGGTCATAGAATAACAGGATGGTTGCTTATCGCTTATAAACTTTCTTGGGTTCTACTTCTTTCAAAGTATTTAATCTTTAAGAACGTAAGACACACATGATCAATTGATTGGAACTAGAAGTTCTACAAATTCATTTGATCATATTTATTTCAATTACTTAGCAAAAAGCTGACATAAACAAATGGCCTTACTAGGGCGATACTGAAATATCTTATACATGGTATGATCTAACTATCAAATATTATTTAGTATTATTTCAATCTATGCACATTATGTCCAGAATGGTTGTTTATGCTCAACCATTTATCATTTGATTCCACATCGATTAACTATGTAAGCACAGTTTGAAAAGTCAGGCTAGATCATCTATCCGATCATCTTGCACATTTTAACTATATACAATTCATTGCTCAATCGAAACAATTAAGTCTTTTAGACATTTACCAAGTAGACCTAGACATAACAAAACACATGACAAGGATACCTTCAAGCATCAAATATTTGTTTCCTTTTTTATCAGACACTAAATTTTAAACCATTCGACATGACCAGACTCTCAATATTATTTTCATAACACGATCGATCCAATCATTCAAAAGCAAATTTAGCCAACATAACTCATCTATACATTCCTTGATTGAGACAAAGGTTCTTTAGGGAATCGATCCTTTCAGTATTATTAAACCAATACAACTTTGACTTATTACAAATTTAACAGTACTTAACCAAATTATCTCAAATGTTAAGCTATAATGTTTAGCCCATGTCCTCAACCTTCATTAACTATCAATCCAATAAGACATGAATGTCCCAATTACTATTAAAACAACTTTTGCCACATAACATGTTTTAAGCATGTAAATAGTGCTTATGAAGCAAGCATATGTTTAGAGCATTACTATAGAAACATATTAATTCCTTTTATGAAGCAAGCATATACCTTATCACCCATGTGATATAATGACTATATTCATTCAAGCTTTAACTTAAACTCTATCTCATTATGCAAACCATCAATTCACAGTTGCTTAACTACACAAGACAGTTGGCAAAGCTTAATGTATAATACAATCACCACAAGCAACTATACAACCACATTATAACATATCTTGGTTAGTTATGGACTCATTTGAACCGGCCATAACTTGTTCCATTTATCATTTTAGAATTATTAATACTCACAAGCCTTCCACTTAAGAGATCATAAAATGCATATTAAATTCATCCTTCTATTATACTTGAGCTAAAAAGCTTTCAAACATTTACTTATACATACATAATTATAAGCCCCTAGGTTACATTCGAATAACAAGGATCAAAATACCTCTTTACAATAGAAATTCAAGCATTAATAAGGATTATTACTAATCATGGTATGCAGTTTAAAATTATACAAGCCGAAACCATAATGTCTAAATACAATTATATAATCCATGGTGTCACCATTCTAGGAGTAAACTATCTAAGATAGTTTCAAGCTCTACAAGAACTTCGAACTAAGACTCGTGATTCTCAACCACAAAGAGACAAACACACTTGATTATCATGCAATGCATGAAATGGAATGCATTAGGCTTGCTTAGCCTAAGTGAGGTAGTGGTCAATCGATATCATAAAGCATAAATGCATAGATTTCAATAAAACACACAACCAAAAATACGATCAGGGTTATCTTTTACTAAGTTGTTTAATATATTTTCTGTAAGCTTTAGAATACTCTAAAGCTTCTTGAATTTTCTTTTACAACTTCATTGATCTTATTAAAGATCAACTTATAATGATTCTCCCCAAGACTTGTTGAATATACAATAATCCTTCAGACTCCTTAGTATCGTAACAATTCATTCACCCATTGTTTGTTTGAATGTTTGTTGCCTTATTAGTTGGGGAAATTTACTCGTTCATATATAACTTATAAAACATGCTCATCAGGAGTTGTTCATTAAAAGGCTCACCAGTAGCTTCTAATTCAGGCTCACTCCGAGCTTTCAATTCAGAGCTCACTAAGAGTTTTCGTTTCTGTGCCTCTTAAAGGCCATCAATTACATAGCTTGATCATCTTTCTCTTGAATTCTTTAATTAATTAAAACATTTCATATCTTATACGGGTTTGCCTTGGATCACTATTGGTGATGAATAACATTAGTTCAGGCGATACTTAGCTCAGAGCATATAGCAATAGCTAATATCGAATTATATCAACAAGCGATGGTAGTTAGTGCCATCGAAATATATCAACGGGGTGTCCCCGAGCAATACTTTGAACAAGAGTACCAAAGGTACTAAAAGATCATTTGATCTTAATAACAAGGGACCGTAGTCCAAACATAACAAGCATCAACCAATAGATTCGAGGTCTTCCATTTAAAAGGCAACTTACGTGTTTTATCTTAGTTTTGATATTCGGGAAGTTGCTTATTGTACGAGTAGTTTTACTTTTAAAGTTAACAGATATTTCTTAGGTTACAAGTAACCTTGCTTGTTTCTTTATTTCAATGACTTATTGCATAAGTAAAGCTTTCTTGCTTCTTAATTCTTCAGGATTAGTTACTCAATCTTTCATTGAATATCTTATTGCCAATAGTTAGTCGTTATTCCAAGCTTTATATCAAGTACTCAATTAATCTCAATATCAAAGAAATTCCATAATCAATCATTCAAGCATAGCAAGGCATTTATAACATAAGAAATGCAACATCATTAGAGTCTAAACATGAATGCCATGCTATGAATGCATGCTCATCCTCAATTAGCTCTATTTGAGCCTTTTTACACAATGTACATGTATAATGCAATTCATCCACAAACATTTAATACTTAGTAGTAACGAATTTAAACATCGGGATAACTCTGTATTATCCGAGACACATGTGACTACACTCACCTGGTTATTCCAAAGTTATGGAATACCCGAATTCCACAACTCTCTTAGCTTCCCACAACACTTATCTTTATTCATTCATGTCCAAACATGTACCTCAAACAATTAAACCATGTTATTATAATCTATCCAACATACAAGCAAATTATTAACAACTGAATCTATGTATTCATTATTCAGTCTATTCACCTTCAACTACTCAAACAGTTTCAAACAATTACCAACATGCTTTATATAATCAGAGTTGTCCCTAATTGTATTCTTACACAAGCCAATCCCTTTAGCAATCATTCGGTTACAAATTAACATTAATTTGACTCACAAACAACACACCAAAACAGCATCATTTTGCCCACCAAGCAGCACCTAGCATATCATATAATTTCTCATCCAAGACAGTACACATTTTTCATAACAAGACTGCCTATTTCCTTGACTGAGTTTAGGACAGTTTTAAGGTCACTTTCATCCAATTTAAAAGCTACTAGTTCAACATTTTAAACAACATACCATCGGTTATCAAAACAGTATTTTATTACCCTTCACACTGCATTAATTAACTAAATTTCCAGCCTTTCCTAGACTGCTTTTCAGTAATATTTTCTAATTCCCTAAGTGGCTGCTGCTGCCGGACATCTTGCTCCTCACTCGGTTAAAATTCCATATCTTTTATTCCGTATATCAGAATTTCAAACTGTTTACACCATTGGAAAGCTGGCTCAACTAGCTTTCTAACCATATAAACCTTGCATTTTTAATCCTTATGAATTAATACAGTTTTTAATCTAAAGATACATCTAATTCTGTCACCATGCAGATTACACTGTCTTTGAACAATTGTCTCTACAAACTGTTATAAAACTCTAAATTCAGTTTCGTTTGTTTTAAATGAAACTAGACATGACAAGCTTTTCAACCATATAAATTATAGGTTCTAATTACACTAGTACAATTTATAGAAATTTTTCAAAGTGACTGCTAATGCAGATTTTAAAACTGTTTACAAGGTACAAGGCATGGTAGTTTCTTTACAACTCATTTCCAGCCCAAATTTTAAACAACATTAACGCCACTATTACCCCTACTATGAACGAAACCTTGACAATGCCCTTTACCTTGGAGGAAATTACTCATGCTTTTCGAGACATCAATCCAAGGAAAGCTCCTGGTATTGATGGGCTACCTAGTGGGTTTTACCGACAACACTGGGACACAGTTGGACAAGACGTTAATCTTTGTCTGGATCTCATCTCTGGGAAAGCAGACATGTCTGAAATTAACCGTACAGTTTTGGTCTTAATATCCAAAGTCAACGAACCAACTACGATGAGAAAATTACGCCCCATTAGTCTTTGTATGGTCATTTATAAGACTGTTGCCAAAGTTCTTGTAAATCGTACAAAAGCCATCATCCCCTATTGTATCAGTGATAACCAAGCTGCCTTTGTTAAAGGAAGAAACATCACTGGCAACATATTAATGCCCATGAACTAATTCACTCCCTTAACATAGGAGACTCAAACCTCTTTCAAGGCGCAGCCCTTAAATTAGATATGGAAAAGGATTTTGACCGAGTGGATAGTTTTCCTTTGGCAAGTCATGCTTCGTCTGGGTTTTAGTACAACCTGGGTTTCTATAATCATGTGTTGTATTATAACCGTCTCATTCACTGCTAGAGTGAATAACTTTCTTTCACCGATTTTCCAACCCTAACGTGGTCTACGACAGGGAGACCCTCTTTCACCTTTTCTATTCCTATTCTGCACACAATGTCTATCAGCAATTCTAAATGCTGAACAACAAAATGGTCATCTCCCTAGACTATATGAAAGTTGACACGAGCCTCGAGTAAATCATCTTCTTTTTTACAGATGATTGCATGGTCTTCATCAGAAACAAAACTACAGAGGCAGAATATCTAAAAAATGCTCTTAAAACTTATGCTCTATCCTCTAGGCAGACAGTCAATTTTGAAAATTCAACCATTTTTTTAATCCTCGATTAGCTATTGAGCATAAACATGCTATTAATGCTATCCTTCAAGTTAGGGAAGTAGATGATCCTGGGATCTACCTTGGACTACCTCTCCTAATAAGGAAAAATAAAACTGCAGCCTTAGGTTTCACACGTGATAAGGCAAACTCTCGTATGTCTCATTGGGACATACATCTTCTCTCATTCAGTGGATGAGAGGTTTTCATCAAAGTCGTTATCCAATCTCTACCACAATATATGATGTCATGTTACCTACTACCACAAAATATTATTGATGACATGACAACGTCCATACGGCGTTACTGGTGGTCAGGGAAAAACAACAAACGAGGTTGGCATATGATTCTATGGGACACTATTTGTCAACCAAAATCTGCTAGAGGCATTGGCTTTTGGGACTTGCATCTTTTCAACATTGCACTACTTAGCAAACAAATATGGCATCTTATTTGTGAACCAAATAATCTGCTTGCGCAGATTTATAAGGACAAATACTATACCTCGGGACATATTCTTGAATCTGAGACTAATTGTCGAGCTTCCTTTGCTTGGAAAGGTCTTCACCAAGCCTTGTTGAAACTCCACAATGGTTTTCTTAAAAGGCCAAAGATCCTCCAAAAGTTGCTGAGCCTCAACAAGTTTAGCAAGAAGCTCCTGCTATTCATCCTGTTCAACGACGTTCAACGGGAATGTTTATCTAGTTTAAAAGAAATGTTTGACCAAATGATCGTCTCTATGAGACAAAATCCCCCAACTCATCTCAATCCTTCTGTAGTAGTACCGGCAAGAGCTCCAATCGACAAGTTAGCTCAACATCTAGCTTACACCTTTACTGGAGCTAATGAAGAAAAACCTAAAGAAGCTGAATTCTAGCTTGAATCGACGGTGAGGATTTTGACTAAATAGTTACAATGTTCGGATGAGCACAAGTTGGAGTGTGCAGTGGCCCTTTTGGCCGAGGAAGCACTTAGCTGGTGGGAGACTACAATTCTTATGGCCCCAGCTGAAAATATCACCTGGAATTCTTCCTTAAGGACTTATGAAAGAAATACATTAGTGATCAATACCTTACTGAACGTAAGAAGAGATTCTTGTATCTGAAGCAAGGAAGTAAACTAGTTGAGCAATACGTTAGTAAGTTCTACAAGTATTGTAAATATGGGTCTGAATTTATTAAGAAGGAAGAGGGCAAGTGCAGGATATTTATCGATGGGCTTAACGATGAGTTAAGTCTGATGTTTACTGCTCTCGAGATTATAGATTTTCAAGATTTGATCAATCAGGTGATAGCCACTGAGGCTAAAATGAAGACTTCAGAGAAAAAGAAGGGGATCCAGTCAAAAGGTGATAAAAGACACCGGGATGATCATAAGCCATATTAGCATAATAAGAAGTAGCGGTACCATGGAGGAAATTCTTCCAATTTCAGTAATTCCTCAAAGGGCAATTTCATTCCCAAACCTCAATCCATGGGTAAGAATTTGCACCATCAGCATCGGTTATCAGCACTGGAAATATTGGGAGAGAAATTCAAATTCCAGCTTGCAATATTTGTCAGAAACATCATTCGAGATTATGCAGGAAGCAATCTAATGCGTGTTATTTGTATGGTGAGACTACACACCTCATCAAAGATTGTCCCCAAAACTTGAATAAAATGCTCTCTCATGTGTCTAGAGGTTCGAATCAGAATCCTTCACAAAAAGGAAAAGGGTCGAAACAAGCCCATCCTGGAATTTATGGAAGGAATAAAGGCCAACGATCAAATGCTACCTATCAAGAGTCTCAGGCACCTGCTAAAGTTTATCATATTCGGGGGCATGAAGAGAAAGTCTTAATTGAACTTCCATAGGCTGGTCTAGATTACTCATCACCTTAGTTAAATTGAAAACATCTAGATAAGTAAAGGTTGAAATTAAATTTACCTATGGTCTAAGTGAATGCTTTATTCGATGGTTTCTTGAGCTTAAAGAAATCTTATACAATTACCTTGTTCGTTTGCTTCATGACCATATCCAAGTCACTTTATACTTCTCGTTAGCATGTTAGCCTTAGTTTTCTTTTAGGACTAGGTGGGGATGTTACAGAGTCACCGCCACATGTAGCCTTCAACAACCAAGGCCCATTGGCTCCAAACCCTCGTGCTACTGAACTGATGTTCCCCTATGCAAGACATTATCAAAACAAAGATGACTCGATCTATACCATCTTCTTTAAAGGACAAAGCTGGGATGAGTAGTGGAAAAAGCTCTCCTGCAGAGGTTGACGTTCAACCCCGTCGAGAAAAATGAAAATCCTATGTTGGAATTGCCAGGGCCTTGGTAAAGCTCTAGCAGTTGAAGCTTTGAAAATTTTTGCCACTAAGATAAGCCCTGATGTTTTATTTCTTTGTGAAACTCGCCTAAATAAGTATAATTGTGAGAGACTTCGTATTACTTTAAGTATGGTTGGTTGTTTGCCTGTTGAAAGCAGCCCTTCTTGTTCGGGCTTAGCCCTATTATGGAATAATAAAATAAACACTAATTTGATTCCGTACTCAGACCATCACATTGACTCTATCGTCCAAACATCCACATCCCAATCCCATTTCTCAGGAATTCACGGTTATGCCAAAACAAACAAAAAAATCAAAACTTGGATACTAATCGATTCTCTAAATTCTTCATCAACTCTCCCTTAGCTAATAGGAGGATATTTAAATGAAATTCTAACCGATATTGAAAAACAAGGTGGATATCATCGAGCACGCTCACAAATTAATAATTTTAGGGACTGCCTATCCTGAAACAATTTATTTGATTGCAAACCAAAAAAGAGATGGTTCACTTGGACTAAGTTGGGCCTTCACACTCCAACTATCCTTGAACGCCTATATCGTTTTGTTGCAAACACTGATTGGTTTAATTTATACCCAATGGATCGAGCCATTTCTGAATTTCAAGCGAAATCTGACCATTGCTTCATCCTCATGGATACTAAATACAACAACGCTATACGTTCTCAACATCATGACCATCAGTTTCGTTTTGAAAATTTTTGGGCAAATAATGAGGATTGTATCTCCATTGTACAAGAAACTTGGTTAACCACCAATGACTCTGCTATAGAAAACTACAAGCAGTCGGTTCTTCCCTTAAATCCTAGAAATCGTACAAGCAACTCACCTCCACAGGTCGTATAAATGAACTAAATAAACAAATTAACACATGTCTATGCCATCGCCTCTCAAATACTGAGGAAGAAGCTTATCTTGCTGCAAAATCAGAACTTAACCATCTCCTTGACGCCCAAGAAGCATATTGGGCCCAATGATCACGTACTGTTTAGCTTGCATATAGGGATAAAAACACATCCTTCTTCCATTCCCGTGCAAATAAAAGGCGTAAGAAAAATACAATAAAGGCCTTTTTGACAACAACAATATTTGGTAAGATAATGAGGAAAATATTATGGGGGTAGCTGTAGACTATTTCTAGAAAGTTTTCTCATCTTCCAACCCAAATATCTCGACCCAAATTTTAAATATCATTAAAACCACTATTACCCCTGCTATGAACGAAGCCTTGACAAGGCCTTTTACCCCGGAGGAGATCAATTATGCTTTTCGAGACATCAGTCCAAGGAAAGCTCCTGGTATTGATGGGCTACCCAGTGGGTTCTACCGACAACACTGGACACAGTTGGACAAGACGTTAGTCTTTGTCTGGATTTCCTCTCTGGGAAAGCAGACATGTATGAAATTAATCGTACAATTTTGGTTCTAATACCTAAAATCAACGAACCAACAACGATGAGACAATTTCGCCTCATAAGTCTTTGTACGGTCATTTATAAGACTGTTGCCAAAGTGCTTGTAAATTGTATGAAAGCCATCATTCCCTATTGTATCAGTGATAACCAAGCTACCTTTGTCAAAGGAAGAAACATCACTGATAATATTTTAATTGCCCATGGACTAATTCACTCTCTCAACACAAGAGACTTAGACCTCTTTCAGGGTTGTGCCCTTAAATTAGACATGGAAAAGGCTTTTGACTGAGTCAAATGGTCTTTCCTTCGACAAATCATGCTTCGTATGGGTTTTAATACCAATTGGGTTTCTATAATTATGAGCTGTATTATGATCGTCTCCTTCACTGCTAGAGTGAATAACTCCCTTTCACCAATTTTCCAACCCAAACGTGGTCTACGCTAGGGGAACCCTCTTTCCCCTTTTTTATTTCTCTTCTGCACACAAGGTCTTTCAGCGATTCTAAATGCTAAACATCAGAATGGTCATCTCCCTGGACTATGTGCAAGCTGAAATGGGCCCTGAGTAAATCATCTTCTTTTTGCGGATGACTGCATGGTTTTCATCAGAAACAACACTACAGAGGCAGAACATCTAAAAAATGCTCTTTAAACTTATGGTCTATCCTCTGGGCAAGCATTTATTTTTGAAAAATCAACCATCTTTTTTAATCCACGATCATTTATTGAGCATAAATAGGCTATTAATTCTATTCTTCAAGTTAGGAAAATGGATGATCCTGGGATCTACCTTGGAGTAACTCTCTAATAGGGAAAAATAAAATTGCAGTGCTTGGGTTCACACGTGATAAGATGAACTCCTGTATGTCTCACTGGGACAAACACCTCCTCTCATTCAATGGACGAGAGGTTTTCATCAAAGCCGTTATCAAATCTCTACCACTGTAATACTCCAAAAACCCGGTTTAGGAGTAACATACCAAAATGTGGCACAAAAGAATGTTACTAATTCAAGAGTGACTTCAATTGAATTAAAATACCTTTGGAATTGGACACTTAAATAAACCAAGGATCAAACATGGAAGAATGCAAAGTGGGTTAATTAATTAAAGAGTGCCTAAACTGAATAATCGATAATGTTTTTGGCTTGCATGTAAGAAAGAGTTTTGTTTAAGGGCTTTAACACATGTCCTCCTTGAAGGAGGGAACATATGAAGGGCCGGCTAACATGGGGAAATCATCAATTCATTTTCCATTTCTCCCCATTCAATCGAAGGCATCAAAGGTTTAGAGAGGGAGTGAGATGATTACCATAGATATGGAAGATAAAGCTCAAATTGTTCAAATTAAATGGTGAATCATGTATCCTATAGAAGAAGGTGTTAATTATTTCTTTCTTCTCACATGAGTTCTAATTGAGAAATTTTGGTAAAGAACTTTTAAATACATATCTTCTTTCGAATTTATGAGAACTCTAGAATTGCTAGAAATCAATACATGATAGGTAATAAGAAGAAATGAATCTAGAATGTTTGTGTTTTGGGCATTATGTTGAAATCGATTAGGTTGCAGATGATAAATTATATGGCTGTTTACAACAATGTATTCGAATGGACATTTTGATGGATAGATAACTTATATAGAACTTGAATCGGGTATCATTTCCTTCTAATAGTGTATGTGGAAACTGTTTTAGAAAAATGTATAGGAAAGCAAATAAGAATCCTGATTGTTTGGGGAAGGTATGTGAATATTTAAACATTCAGGGCTGTTTTGTATACACATAAGTGTCTTAGGGACTATTTTGATACAAGGAAAAATACATGTAGTGTAATGGTTTGGTTTGGTAGGGATATAAACCTCGATGGACTGTTTTAAGCATGTATTTACGTGTATATGGATTTGAGAATTTTATTGCATTTAAGGGAACAATTGTGGACTGATTTTGTATGTTAGGAACATGGCATAAGCTTAGTGATAAAGACCTTAAAAAGGACTCAATTGAACAAGAGGACATGCATTAGTAAAGAAATAACTGCCTTGTTTAAATTGATTCTTAATAGGGACTGTTTTTACTAATAATGTTTGTTCTTTGTTAAGATAGTTATTTGAGTCTATAATGACTTTTGAGAATAGATTGATGTTAAGTTATGATCCTATATCAAAGAAGAAATTATTTGGTGAAGGCTAAAATCACTAGAAGGCTAATTCAAGCATGTGAAGTAGAACCTTAAATGGAGACTGTTTTTCTTAAATGTCTATACATATATGTAAATTCGGGACTATTTTTACAAGAATTTGGACTTCTCTACATATTTAAATGGGCTATTATGTAAACAATATTAGATTGTTATTACATGATGGAAAAGTATGCTGGATTATGAGATACAAGTGAGTGTTTATATGAAAGTACACTATACAAGTTTAGGGGTTGTTCGAATAGTTTTGATATATTATACAAGTAATGGACTGTTTTAACTCATATGTTTTTGTGTATGTAATCGAATGGAAGCTGTTTTATTAGACTTAAAATGATGATGTTTTAAAAAAGGAACAAAGGGGCAGAATTGAATTATATTAGAATGCAATTCTAATTAAGTAAATAACAGTGCAGTTTCATAAGTAAAACTGTGCAGATTCGAGTTTAAAACTGTGCAGTTTCGAACGGTTTTGAATGCAGTTTTGGGGGCAGTTTTGTGTGCTGTCTTATATGGAGTTTCGAACGGTTTGAATGTACAGATTTACTAACTTGAGGATAAATGGATTGTTATAGTATATCGATGGTATGAATGTTGTATTTACATGTATAAAAATGTGCATACACGTAATCTAGACTGTTTGTACATACATATACGAATAATGGACTTTCTTGATGAATATGAATGTGTATACATGTGTTATGGACTGTTTTACTTAATTAAGAAACCATAGGGGCTGTTTGACAATGAACAATGTGTGCATACTTTGGTAGAATAAATTGTCTTGTATGACATGGTTGGTAACATTTGATTATATGTTTTGAGGTACACTTTGTCAAGGATGGCTAAGTGAAGAAGTAGATTGGAGTTTGTGGAATTCGGGTATTCCATAACTTTGGAATAACCAGGTGAGTGTAGTCACTTGAGTCTCGGGTAACGGAGAGTTATCCCGATGTCTAATTTGTTAAGATTATGTATTGATTGATTATAATGAGATGCATTACATGCACATTGTGAAAAAGGCTCAAATAGAGCTGATTGATGATGAGCATACATTTATAGCATGGCATTCATGTTTTGATTTGAATGATATTGCAATTGTTGTGTTTAAAATGCCTTGCTATGCTTGAATGATTGGCTATGGAATGTCTTTGATATTGATAAGAACTGTGTACTTGTAATAAGCCTGGATTAACTTACTAACTAATGGCAATAAGATTTACAATGAAAGACTAATTAGTTAACTCTAAGGAGTTAAGAAGTAAGGAAGCTTGAATAATGTTATAAGTTTTCGAAACAAAGAGATAAGCAAGGTTACTTATAACTTAAGTAATCCCTGTTAACACTAAAAGCAAAGATAATTGTACAACAAGCAACTTTCTGAATGACAAACTAAGATAAAATACATAAGTTGCCTGGTAAATGGAAGACCCTAGATATATTGGTTGATGCCTGCAATATCTGGACTACGGACCCTCGTTACTAAGATTGAATAATCTATTAGTACATCTAGTACTCTTGTTTAAGTAATTGTTCAGGGGACACCCTCTTGTTATGTTTCAATATTAGCCATTGCTATGTGCTCTGAGCTAAGTATCGCCTGGATTCTTGTTAACCATCACCAATAGTGATCCAAGGCAAACCTGTAAAAGATAGGAATTGATAGTTATTAAGCAAAGAATTCCAAAAGAGTTATAATTAAATATTTTGGTGATAGCTCAAGGTGAGCCCGATAATTAATAGCTCGAAATGAGCCTTGAAGTGGATAGCTCTTGGAGAGCATTGTGTTCGATAGCCCTTAGTGAGCATTAAAATTGAGATAAGCTATAATAATTTGAATAAAGCTAAAGAACTAAAGTTGTATTAGAACTTTAATAATCAAGTTAGGTGTATACTAACTTGACTTGCAAGAAAGTTATGTTGTGATTATGGTCTTGAATGGTTTGGCTACTTGATTAGTATTGTTTGTCATTGTACATTACATGTTATGACTACCTCACTTAGGCTATAAAAGCCTAATGCTTTCATCATCCATACATTGCAGGTTCATTTAGAAGTTATAACCGACCGGGTCCATGATTGATGCTTCAAGTCTTGCTTGATAATTCAATACTTAATATACTCCTAGGGTGGTGGCACATTACTTGTCTGTTGTACGAACCGTATTTCATGTCTTGTATAATCTCCTTTATATTTGATTTGATAAAGTGTGTTTTATTATGCTTGAACCATTTGAATGGACACTTGGAAAACAAGTCTTGTATGTATTATAATTGATTTATAAGTCTTAGCTAAACATGGTAATATCTTCCCATGGGTCCTTAGATAGCCGAACAAGTTAGAAAATCATTGTATGATTTTTTGGGGAATGTTGATACATGATCGAATGGTTATGTATTTAATAGGAAATGTGGAAATGATGCTATATACATGGCTTAATCTATTAACATGAGTTAGATAATGAATAATCTTATGTTTGAATGCAAAAACAAAGCCTTGAATGCATAGAATTATTAAATAAATATCTTATGGAAAGAATGATATTTCCCTGAAGAAATTCATACGAACATACAATTGTAACTTTCTAAGCGTTTACTTGGCTTAAAGCAAAATAGAGTGTTTCGATTATAGAATGAGGTAATATGTTACTCATAATAGTTGTCTTAATCACCTGTTAAAAGATTGGTTAAACTGGGTTTGTAGAAAATGGATTAAAGGTTATGCTAATCAGTTAAACAACGTTAGCTATCATAAATGAACCTAATGGCTTAACCTTGACTTAGAACAACTGTATAAAAAATATGAAGTACTTGGAAATAATTAGTTGATACTTGGAATGAATTAATCCAAGAGATGGGAACTCAGTTAATGAGGATAGTTGTTTAAGAAGGTGATTGTAACACCCCCTACTCGGGCTAGTAGAAACCCAGCTCGGGAGTGTTACTTAACAAGTAAGCAAGGACATGACAAGCAATACAAGACAATCAAACATTCATGCTTACTTAACATACAAGCAATACACATTTGATTCTTAATCATCCAAAGTATTCGAACTAGGCAAGGCAACCAATCATACATTTCTTTTCATGCAAGCAACCTCATATGTAACTTCAATTTCATCTTATACCATTTGGCTATCTATACAAGACCACTAAATTAATTTCTTTCATGCTTACATTTACAAGTTACTACATTATCATGTACCATTCACTCCATGTTTCTCCTTATCATTCGAATTAACCTAAGGTAACAACCTAATTCCATTACATGCTTAATACCTTAAACTTATACATGTACATCTAATCCAAAATTTCTAACATGATTCTTGAACATTCAAATTACATATTCTAGCTTCCATTCAAGCCACATTCTAATCCTATACATTCGGCCATTTACACAAACATACTACAAAGCATGAAAAACTAGTTCATTCAAGTCTTAATCAATCCTTATGCATTCGACAAACCACTATACAAGAATACATAACACATACATCAAGGTATATTCACATTCAAGCAACCCTTTAAGTCCAAGTCATTCGAATAGGAAGCATTCAACATGATTCACCTCATTCTACTTTCATTTCAAGCAAAACATGTACACTAAACAAGGCATTCATTTGTTTCAAGATAATCTAGATCAATATTAGATCATTTCATTCCATCAAATGCGCATCAACATTCTTTACATGTTATCTAAATTCATTACCTACATGACACTATATACATAACATGGTAGGTCCATCAAACATTATATACAAACTTTCAAAATACATGTCAATCTACATTATAGACAATCTAGTGCCACCATTCTAGGAGATATACAAAACAAGTATGGAATCATACTTAGACAAACTTGTGTGAGATGCTTCTTGCTCAAGGTAACAGGCTTCAAGATCAGGCAAACTCGTATCCTTTATCCTGTAGGTTGGGAAGAATGAAACAAGAGTGATAAGTACAAGATTGTACTTAGTGAGGTAGTAACTAGTCAATTCATTTGTTATTCCAAGTTTCATGTCCTTTAATCAAGCGTATACCTAGCTAAGGCTTTTCATACATTAGAGTGAACTTAGCTAGGCTTTCAAGCATCAAGATTATCCTATCTAAGAATATCAAGAATTCAGCCACAAGTACAAGCAACAAGAAGTCATGAATCAAGCACACATGCTTGCAAAACAAGAAATCAAGGAGTCATGCTTTCAAGTCAACTAACATACATTTCATGGCATTCAAGACAATTATCATGTATTATTGGATTGCTATTACAATTTTTATTCATTAAACAACCCACTTGGTACTTAGTTTGTATAGGTAATCGAGTCTCCAACCAACTGTCGCCACAAGATGCACCGTAGTACTGGTCAACCTTCCTACTGTCGCTAAAGACCACATACGTACCCTCTGTCAGTCTCCAAATAGGGGCCTTAGCCCTGGACCGTAGTCCACCCATACACAATGAGCTCTAGACTCTAAGGCATGCCCTTCTACCTAGTCCAACTAGCTACCAAGGTTGTTCGATTTACCATTTATTTCAAGTGTTTTCAAGATCAAGATCATGTCAAGTAAGTTCATTTCATATTAGGCCCTTAGGCCATTGAGCCATAGCTCCCATATCAAGTAGTTTCATGTTTCATTTCATCAAGATGAGATGATATCTCAAACATGTTCTTTAGCATTCAATCACATTGCATCATAACACATACAAGCATCATGGTATCACTTAGACATGCATAAGCATTCGAAATAGACATGTATTCAAAGCTAGGATAAAGTTTCATGTATTTTACGGGAATGGTAAACTTGATACAGCCATCTTGGCTTATGGTCCTTAATTCTCAGGGTATTTTACGGGAATATGCAGAGGCTACTTCAACTGCACCCATCCCCCAGCATTCGGAGATGACTTCCCTAGCACAACCATGTTGGCAATGCCCTCGAGAAGGATATCTAAAGCTTAACACAGATGGGGCTTTTGACCCTATCACTAGAGCTGCTGCTGTAGGTGTTGTTGCGCGAAACTCCACCGGTGCTATCCTTGGACGCCTTTCTTATCCTTTGGGTAGCTGCCTGGATGCTGCCTCGTCTGAAGTTCATGCGGTTATTGTGGGCATCATTTTTGCACGTGATCGTGGCTGGTCCAATCTGATCATTGAAATGGATTTGGCTACAATCGCTAACAAGTTCATCCGGTAGAGCCCTGATCTAACTACTTTGCGACCTCTGATTGACCATGCCCATTCTCTTCTAGCCGACACTGTCAATTTTAGCATACTCTTTGTACCTAGAGGAATAAATGTTGTTGCTCATACTCTTGCCACTAGGGCTCTTCGTTCCATGTCATATGTTTTATTTGGCACGGATTATCTTGATTATATTCAAACATTTGTAGCTAATGAGATTTCTTCTCATCCATTACAATATACATGGGCACTTTTTTCCCCATAGGTGTTCACTCGGAGCCTCCGGACAAAGGGTCACTTTAGGGGGTTTTTAACGCGGCCTTTTTCTTCAAAAAAATTCTAACGAGTCTATTGTAAGGCCCAATTAGATCTGGTCATCTAAATCCTCTAAAAAATGACCGCAAGGTTTTAATTCATATAATTTATAACGAGATTTTGAACACGATTATATTCCCAAACCTCAATTTCTGTACTTTGAGCATAGTTAATATTCCCATTGGTTCATTGTAAGACCCATTTAGACATGCTCGTCTGAAACCTCTACAAAATAGATCACAAAACAAGTTTTTATCAAATTTTAGGAGTTCATATATTTTATTACGAGCTATTCAACACTATTATATTGCAAAACCTTAATTTTTGTACTTTTTACTAAGTTAAAATTCCAACGTGTCTATCGTAAGGCCCATTTCAACCGACTCGTCTGAAACCTCTACAAAATGGACGACAAAACAAGTTTTAATCAAATTTTATGAATTCATATAATTGATTCTGAGCATTTCATTTTGATTAGATTGAAAAACCTCAATTTATGTACTTTTTACTCGATCAGAATTCTAACGGGTCCATTTTAAGGCCTATTTAGACCCGCTCGTCTGAAACCTATACAAAAATGAACGCAAAATTTATTTAAATCAAGGAGTTCATATAATTTATTATGAGCTTTTCAACACGATTATATTTAAAATCTCAGTTTCTGTATTTTTTTGTAGTTAAAATTCTAACGGGTCCATTGTAAGGCCCATTTAGGCCTTCTAGTGTGAAACCTCTACAAAAAGGAACCCAAAATAAGTTTTAATCACATTTTAGGAGTATTATAATTGATTACGAGCTATTAAACACAATTAGATAGGAAAACCTCAATTTTTGTCCTTTTTACTTAGTTAAAATTCCAACAGGTCCATTGTAAGACCCATTTAGACACACTCGTCTGAAACCTTTACAAGTTGTAATCAAATTTTAGGAGTTCATATAATTGATTACAAGCTTTTCAACATGATTATATTGCAAAACCTCAATTTCTATATTTTTTATTTAGTTAAAATTCCAATGGGTCATTGTGAGGCCCATTTAGACCTGCTCATCTAAAACCTCTACAAATAGGAACACAAAACAAGTTTTAATCGAACTTTAGGAGTTCATATAATTGATTATGAGCTTTACATTACGATTACATTCAAAAACCTCAATTATTAAACTTATTACTCAGTTAAAATTCATACGGGTCCATTGTAAGGCCCAACTAGATCTGGTAGTCTAAAACCTCTAAAAAACAATCAGAAAACAGGTTTTAATCAAAATTTAGGAGTTCATATAATTTATAACGAGCATTTCATTACGATTATGTTGAAAAACCTCAATTTATGTACTTTCTACTCAATTAAAATCCCAACATATCCATTGTAAGGCCCATATTGTAACACCTTAAACCCGGCTTAGTAGTAAACCGAGCCTAGAGTGTTAAAAAACTAAACACCCAACTAACTTGTCTTACAAGTTAAGACTCGATCAATGAAAATGGGGCAATAAATTAAAACTTTTTAAATTGTACTTAAACATGTCTAACTTCAATCATTAATCGGGCATGACCATCGAAACATATTTATGTATTTAAACTATACGCTTATTAGCTATTAACGTAGCAGACCCCTTTTTCTTATTAACTAGAACATTTATTATTGTTATTTATTCCCGACAGTGTATACAAATCAGTTATCAACATATGCCTTATACCAAGGATATTACTTAAGACACGAGCTATTGAGGAAGGGATAATTGATTATCATTAATATAACCAATCTAAGTGAACCGATTATAAGGTGTTTCAATTCCTTGCCCATAAGCCATATTATTTCATTGAATAAGGAATGGTTCATTTTTATGCTGCAACATTTGAAGACTAAATTATTATAATCTAGCTTTATAAGGGATCGATCCCTTCATTAGGAGAATCCTTACTAAATTCATATCCTACACATATTTAGCAATTTAAGGACTATGGAACTTTAAACATAAAGTTACTAATTTTACAATAACTGTTAAGCTATGCTCTTTTCTGTGCCCACATTTCATTGATTAAAACTCCTAAAGCATACTCAAGTTATCAACTTTAAAGTCCCAACTCTTGGCAAATAGTCATTAACTACATTCATTCGAAGGTCTTTCATTGGTAAACAGACACGAGTTAATTTAAGTTATAAATATCAAATTAGGGGATCATGAATTATATACGCACCATATCATTATGCTTCAAGTATAATCATGCGAGTTACTAATTTATACATTATTGGATTAAAACTCTAACAGTATATATCAAGTATAAGCTTAATTCATTTGTATTCTTATCACTCTCCTCAAACTTAAGACCCATGCAATGTTCGATTAATAAAGCTTATATATAAATACAATATTTTCAAGGACGTACCAACGTAGCTTGATAGACGAGAACTATTAAATATTTTTCCTATGACTTATTTTACAAATCACAAAACCAATCTCATTCCTAGTTATTGAACGTTTTAAGCAACAATACGAATTATGAATTATTCAATAATAGATACAAGCAGCAAAGAGCATTTTGGATTAATCAAAATGGAAAGATATACTACATAAAACAATCAGAGCCATGTGCCACCATTCTAGGAGTAAACTTTTTAAAGATAAATCTAACTCCACTTGGATTCCAAGTGACGTCTTGTAACTTTTAATTTGGAAAATTTGTATGACCCAATGCATGATAATGTATGCCATATGCCTAAGGCAACAATAATGACATATCATATAATACATGATCTTTAAAAAACACATCAAGATATACAATCATATGTTAGCATTTTTTATTTGTGTCTTGCTTTAACTTTTGTAGGTTTTATGGTGATTAATAGCTTAACCAAGCTTCATTGCATTTATATCGATCTTGTCAATGATTGGCTTATCACATTGAAGTCTTCTCGAGACCTTACGAGTACTCATTGGCTTTTGAATTTCTTATTAACTTATCAAAGTTTTTAACATGGATTCAATTCAATATTAGTAAGAACTTATTTATGAACTTTAATCTTTTAAGAATTCATTCATAATCCTTTCGAAAATTTAGCATTCAATACTTCATATGCTCACCAAGAGCTCAATATTTCATATGCTCACTAAGAGCTTGTTTAAGAATCATAACTTGTTCATATTTCTCTTGACTTCTTTATTTGATTTTATACTTTTCATGTCTTTTAAAAGTTTGCCTTGGATCGCAATTGAACATAAGCAACAATGGTCCGAGTTACACATATCTCAAAGCACAAAGCAATGGCATGTATCTGATCATAACAATTATCTTCTTTCTCTATCCAACCAAATTGTTTATTTCTCCGACATCTGTATACAATATATCATATTATCAACCCGAGCTGTAGCTCATGGACCGTAGTCCCGGAACATATTACTATAAAGATCAAGGGCTTCCATTGAGTTGGCAACTTAGATATCTTATCATGATTTGAGGATTGGAGTGTATCTTATTGCACAAGTAATCTTACTTTGTTGCATACTCAATGTCTATTGACAATCAATTAATCATTCTTCTTTAAGTTTTATAAAAGTATCAATCAATAGTTAGTTTCACATTCCATAAACATTGACCCATGGCAAAGCACAAGCATTATTAATTTAACAAACATTGAATGCAATGCTATGAATGTACACCCTTCCCCAATTTTTATGCTCTATGCAAATGTTTGAAGACCATCTAAACCATTCAATATTTAATTACAATAGAATGATAACTTCGGTTGACACCGTGGGACACAAACCTACTTCATTAAAGTTATGGAATACCTGAACCACTACTAGATCTTGCTTCCCAAAACTTGTTTCTTCTATTCCTCATATCATTGTATGAACCTCCAATAAAACAATAAGTTATTAGAATCAACTTAAGCCATTAATACCAAGCTCACTCATTCGACTTGTAAGAGCAATTCTATTGACTATAGCTCAAATCAAACTTCCTAAACACAAATGTAAAAGCTCGATCATATTACTATTGCTCATAACAGCCCCGAATTCATATATATATATAAAGCAATTTACTGTACGTATGTACACACACAATTTCATATCAAATCAGCATACATTTCATCAATCAAACTGCACATATTTTAATTGTTCTCTAGGCAGTGTCAAGACTGTTTTTATTCAAATTAAAGACTACAATGTTTTAGTCTCAAATCTATTTTGTTTTAAGCCCGAATCCGCACAATTTTAAACTACAATTTGTACAGTTTTAAGCTACCAAACTGCACTGTTGCAGCTTACCAAACGGCACATTTTATATTTCAAAACTGCACTATATAAACTGTTTTACTACACTTTAAATCGAAACTGCACATTTTAAACCTTGAGACTGCATAATTTAAACCTTGAGACTGCACAATTTTAAACCTCATCTTATTTTAATAGCTTAATATTACTTCAGTTCCAAACCAGTCTTGAATATTATAACATAATCCTCCCCTGATTTTTATTTCATAAACAAAATAATTTCAACATAGTCTATCTATCAACAAAATCAGTCCCAAAGTAATTTTAATATACAAAACAGATTACTATATAGTATATCAACCTTTAAAAATCCATGAATCTCTTTTAGTCTTTGAACTAGTACAGTTCTTTCAATTAACAAACAGTCCACATTTATGAGTATACTTGTAAATACATTTACCATCTTTCAGCTTCTTTGTTTGTTTCCCAAAAACAGTTTCCAACTCTCATTCATATCGTCACATGTTCGAATTGATTCATTTAAGCCCTTATTTGCTTAAAACTAGGCAGCCATATTTATTTTATTTTGTACAATTTAACTCGAAAACAGTCCTTGAAATGACCACAATGACTCAAAACCGGGCAACCCTAAGTTATACGTTTCAAGGTGTTAGTTAAACTTGATTCTGCATAAACAGCCTCAATTCTCATTTTAAGCATTTATAACCACTTGCATTCTTGTTCTTTTAACCAAAACAATTTGAATCTGTTTAACATATGATCACATTTTAACATTACCAAAACAGCCCAATCAAACAAACAATCATAAAACAGATTCCAATTCCCCTTTTAAAAACAGTTTCAAACATGTTCGATTGACCTATATTTAAGTCACAATATAAGCTAACTTTCACATATTGTTCATGTTTACAAACTTGAACAAAACTCATTGTTTCATGCTTCTTTATCTAGCCCTTAAATCCGTTTCAACTAACCCAAATATCAATCAAGAGTACAAGATTCCTCCACAAAATTTTACAGGCATTAACCGATTCATTACATTTCAAAAATTATCAAAGCAATCATACATGCAAGGGAATGAAAGAAGGATTTCATACCTTCCTAAGCTTTAATTCGAACCAAGGCTTAAGCATTCATCTAACCACCACATGATTCATTCCCAAATTCTCAATTCGTCCTCCCTTCTCTCTTCCTAAAGTGTATTCGGTTCAAACTCCCTTTAGGATGAAGATGATGCTTTCCCCATATTGCCACCTTTCATCTATGATTAACTTATTAGGCGACATGTGTAATGGTCTTTGATGATAAATTATTTATCATGCAACTCCAAGTTTGATGGTTAATGCAATTTGGTACCCATAGTTTAGCCACCTCAAATCTCTTTTCTTTCAATTAGATCCTAATATATTAATTAAATCTTGCTTTTAAAAGACAAACAATTCTATTTGTATAAGAATTGGCAACATTCTTCTAGGCCACATTGTGGGTATTACACATATTGACCCGCTCGTCTAAAACATCTACAAAACAATAAGAAAACAAGTTTAAATAAAATTTTAGGAGTTCTTATAATTGATTACGAGCTATTCAAAACGATTATGCTCAAAAACCACAAATTTGTACTTTTTACTTGTTTAAAATTTCAACGGGTCCATTGTAAGGCCCATTTAAACCCACTCGTCTAAAACCTCTACAAAAGGACTACAAAACAAGTTTTAACCAAATTTTAGGATTTCATATAATTGATTATGAGCTTTACATTACGATTATATTCAAAAGCCTCAATTTTGTACTTATTACTCAGTTAAAATTCTAACGGGTCCTTTCTAAGGCCCAATTAGATATGGTCGTCTAAAACCTCTAAAAACAATCGCAAAACAAGTTTTAATCAAAATTTAGGAGTTCATATAATTTATAATGAGATTTTGAACACGATTATACTCCAAAACCTTAATTTCTATACTTTTCACTTAGTTAAAATTCCCATGGGTCCATTGTAAGGCTCATTTAGACATGCTCGTCTAAAACCTCTACAAAATGGATCGTAAAACAAGTTTTAATCAAAATCCACGAGCTCATATATTTCATTACGAGCTATTCAACACTATTATATTACAAAACCTTAATTTATGTATTTTTTTACTAAATTAAAATTCCAACGGTCCATTATATGACCCATTTAGACTAGCTCATTTGAAATCTCTACAAAAAACAACGACAAAACAAGTTTAAATCAAATTTTAGGAATCCATATAACTGATTATGAGCTATTCAACATGATTATATTCCAAAACCTCAATTTTCATACATTTTACTTGGTTAAAATTCCAATGGGTCCATTATAAGGCTTATTTATACCTACTCGTCTGAAACCTCTACAAAATGGACGACAAAACAAGTTTTAATAAAATTTTAGGAGTTCATACAATTGATTACAAGCTTTTCAACATGATTATATTGCAAAACCTCAATTTTTATACTTTTTCCATAGTTAAAATTCCAACGGGTCCATTATAAGGCCCATTTAGACCTGCTCATCTGAAACGTCTACAAAAAAGACCGCAAAAAAGTTTTAATCACATTTTAAGAGTTCATATAATTGATTGCAAGCTATTTAGCATGATTATATAGCAAAACCTTAATTTATGTACATTTTACTCGGTTAAAATTCCAACAGGTATGCCAGTTGTATATCTACAGCCGCAATCCATCACCATGTCACCCAAACTTTCGATAACGCTCTCCCTCACCCTTGTTGGCTTTCCGATTGTCATTTGATGAAGCTCTGTTCACCACCTTGTTGTCATTTATTTCACACCTCGCCACCACCATCGCGACCGTCATCTAACCGCGAGTAAACCCCAAACTTCAGCTATCCCTCACTGCCCACCATTGCGAGAAATTAAAGAAAGAATCATTCCATTCACCTTTGCGCCGCCGTCCTCATCATCTCTTCCCCATCGGTTCAAGCGTTGTTCTTGTTGCTGCCGTCGCCATGGCCCTTGTCACCGATAAGGGTGAAAACCCTAGCTTCAGATTATTGTAAAGGGTAGAGGAGTGAATTTGTGTTTGGATAAGCCTTGCATCTCTGTTCATGGTTGTCGTAATCTATGTTGGGCCATCAGAAATCCTTGTGTTGCCATCGTGCCGCCACTAATCCTTTCCTTGGTGTTTGTACGTTGTCATCTC
This sequence comes from Hibiscus mutabilis, assembly GCA_019671005.1. NCBI lineage: Eukaryota > Viridiplantae > Streptophyta > Magnoliopsida > Malvales > Malvaceae > Hibiscus > Hibiscus mutabilis. The sequence continues at coordinate 31,701,198 of CM033745.1, forward strand.
TCATTCATTTTTAGTTTTCAATTTCGTATTGGTAAGCTATTGTTGATCTGCCTCTTTTGGATTTGAGCATTTGAGTTGTGTTTTGATTCCTAAAATCATTGTGATCTCTTTGTGGTTGTGTTTGCATCGTCGAGCACATCTAAGATCTGTCGTTACCGTGCATGATGTAGCTATCACCATCGTGTGGCCGCTGCCTCTGCTAATCTTGCTCAACTACCACCGTCATTTAGGGTCAAGAACCCTAATTTTTGATCTGTAGTGAAGATGAATGGGTGTTGGGCTTGTTGGAGTATGGTAATGAGTTGTGTGTGTATGTTTGGGTTTGAACCAATACCATGAGGCCCAGTTTGTGTGTGTGTTTAAGTGTAGAGCCCAAAAATCTAATGACCAAATAAATTAAACCGGACTAAGCTTGTGAACCAACTGAACCGGTTGAGTTGAATCTGATCAAACCGATCTGGACCCGAACTATTTGTGTTGACCTGAATTAAACTAGTTTGACCTTTGACTGGACTGTTGACCCGTTGACCTATGGACAATTGATCGGAACCTTTGACCATTGAATTTGGACCAGTTTGATCTTGGATCAGTTTGACTTTGACATTAACCAGTAGAGTTAACTTTTACCAGTGAACGTTAACTATAAATTTTAGCCAGAGTTGACTTTGACTAGGGTTGACTTTGACCGTTGAATTGACTTTTTCCTACAGCTTTTGCCTTGACGTTTCTCGACATCTTGAATCCGAATCTACTGCCGTAACGACGTTTTTTTTTCCATTTTCTCCTTTATAATTAAGGACTATATAACTTTTGAAATGTTGGTTTAAAGGGATTTCTTTTGGAAACTCTTATTCCTTTAAAAAATGATTTAAAACTTGGAGTCGCCACCGGCCACTCGGATAAGGTAGGCCGACACCACAAAACCAGAGATTCATTTTGAAAGGGTTCGGGAGTTGGTTACGTATGGGTAAGGATTAGCACCCCCATCATGCTCGGAAATCGGTACCAAAATATTTGTTGCTCTTAATCGAAGGAAATTGTCAGAAATTGAAAAGAATTTAACTCGATGACCTTAATTGAAAATTAACCTTAATTGAACGGGCTTTATCAAACTGGTGAATTTAAATTAATTGGACATTTAATTAATAAGGTTGACGATAAATCAGACCATAGATTAAACCGACATCAAATAAGCCCGACTACCATGTTAATTTATGGTTCGAATCCCGCACTTCACCTTAATGCATGGTGTAAGCAGTTAAGATATGATGTGATGATTTTATCAACTTTTAACTTTACCTTGGTACGGTAAGAATTAATTCAAATATTTGGTCAACATCCTTTATGCTTGGACTGTTACGACACAAATATCGGAATTAATAAACACCTCACTTTTTTTGATTTAGATTAATTAATGCAAAATTAATGGGTTGTAGGAATGACAATTAAGGAATGAAAAACAAATGCATAAAAGATAAACACACAAGGCACACCTCAAGACCTAACCTATAAGGGCCCAAATTATTGGAGTTCAATTACTGATCTAGTTATTAGCTAAATGAGTCTAACCTTAACCTATGTTTAATTAAATCCTAAAACTAGCAAAACCCTAATAAATTATGGATTATCTTGTACCATAATAATTAATTTGATTGATTTTAAACTAGTATCACAATGAGTCAAGGGTACTATTTAAAATGAATCAATTTAATTGAGCATAATTTTTAGTTTGGATGTCCATCTAAGTTCAAGGTTAATTTTACCCTAAAGAGCAACTAAGAAGTGCTCAACTAACTTAATGAATTTAATATTTACCCCAATGATCAAGGGTAAATTTAAATTCATTAAACCAATTTAAACCTTAATCTAATTAAGATTCCAAACTAAGCCTAAATTAATCTAATTAATTTAAAGATCGTGCCCCTATGAGACAGACACACTATTCTAAATTAATCAAATTAATTTAGCCTAATTCTAATCTAAAACTAACTCTATTAATCTAAAGCCCATACCCACTAAAACTAGGTCCAAAAACTAGAAACCCAAAACCCAAACTACTAAAACTAAGAACTTAGCCAAGTCTATAAAAACAAGAACACCTAATTTGTTAAGAAAATATTATATAGATTAAAACCAAATTAAGTATATTAAAAGAAACTGTATATTACACAAAATATTAAAACCTTTTAGTACATATATACTAGAAGATATACATATTATAGATTTTAAAGAATTAGATACTTTTGAAGATTATAACCCCTTTTTTAACTAAACATAAAATACATATTGTGAAGCATATATTATATTACATGAAAACTATGTGCTAAATGTATCATCAAAACTTTACGTTAAATATATTATATACATGGACATTATATGCATTTTGTATAACTATGCATGTGTTATAAACCCTTAAAACATAGCTATATATATATCATCACAAACATTACGTAAAACACACTTCGAAAACAAACATTCCAAATAAATATTTACCAAACATATCAAAACAACAAATTTACATAAATATAAACAACAATAACATGGGACAATTATCAAAATTAAATGCATGAACATATAGGGATTAAATACCGGAAAAGACTGTATTGAAAAGAAATAAAATTTCGTGGCTCGATTAAAAGGAAAACGAGGACGTAATTGTAAGAAAATGCAAAGTTACGAGGACCCATGTTGTGATTAAAGAAGGCAGAATGACCTCAGGGCAATTTTTAGAACGCGGAGGGACTATTAGCGATATTTGGACTTGCAGAAGGGCTAAATACGTGATTAAAATAGGGTGGGGGTCCTTATTACCCTATTTTACCGTTTTTAAAATGTGAAACTTTATAAAACCCTTTTATTTCAGATTCTTACCCCTTTTGGCAAAAAAAACAAACATGCTAATCTCTTATAACTCCTCCCTCTTGTTCATCTGGGTTCATCATGAACCCAGATTCTGGCAATTTTCCGCCATAGTTCCCAAAAATCGCCCGCTGAGCCACTGTGCCGTTCGACGATGGTTGACGACCTCAAACTGAGCAAAAAACCCCTTTTCTCGTTTAGAAACCAAATCCACCCATGAATTTCAAAACTCGACCTCCCCCTTTTCAAAAAAACCCAGAAACAGATTCAAAATTAGGAGTCAAAAACTGACCCCCTTTACACCCTCCACCCTTCTGTTTCACCATGTACAACCTCGAGAGGTTGCAAGGCTTAGCAACGGTGATGGGAGGCGGATCAACATGGGAGGAAGATGAAACGACAAGGGTAAGAAAATAAATTGAAACTTTAAATCTTTATGGTTTCAAATGTGAAAATGAGAGTAGAATATCTCTGAAAGTGCTCTATTTCTCTTTGTATTGCTCTAAATTCCCCTCTTCAACTTAGGGTTACAATTGGTTTTGGCATTCTTTTTATACACCGAATATTACATTGATTTAGGAAATTATAAATTACAATCGTAAACTCCTATTGGCTGCCCCTTTGTGCTTGTTTGTATTCATGTGTATTTTTGATGATGTTGGGATGTCTCATGCTGCCATTTATGATTTTGTATGTTTTCTTCTGCAAAATTAGTTGATATGCCATTTTTGACATCTTCTTTTGTTGCATGTGATCGAGCTTTGGAGAGGAGGGGACCAGAGGAGCCACGCGTTACAGCGCGTGGGCGAAGATGGAGAACCAGGTGTCGACTACACACTAATTTGTTGCGATCTCAGCTGTTTGATGCGCTCCCGATCTAAGGGTCATGCTTGATACGGTGCCAAGGAGGGTCCTCTGTTAGGGTTTCCAATTAGGGGAGCCATCTAGACTGTTAGATCAGTCGCAAACATTCGATTGGTAAGACTTTTTGACCAAGTTGATTGTAGCCTAGTTTCATTCGAAAATTTCTATATCCTAACATCTAGAATTATCATTTTATTGTATCTCCAGTTGTGATTAATGCACACTTTAAGCGACGAAAGAATCAGAAGCTCCTAATTGAACTTCATATTAAATCTGACTTGATATCGAAATTAAAGCTTTACAACAAACTAATCCTAATCTTCAGAAAATTCTACGAAGGATGGAAGCTAGAATCAAACAAAACTTTTCCTTGATATAAGATGGTTTGCTTTATTTCAAGGATAGGATGTGTGTACCTAATGATGAGAGTTTAAGAAAAGAGATACACAGTGAAGCTTATAGCAACCCCTTCTCAATACACCCTGGGTCTATCAAGATGTATAAAGATTTAAAAGATTTATACTGGTGGCCAGTATTAAAGTCGGCCATCATAGACTTCATATACCGATGTTTAGTCTGCCAAAGAATTAATGCATAACATCAAGTTCCTTTCGGGATTTTGTAGTCCATCGAAATACACAAGTGGAAATGGGAACACATAACTATGGAATTTGTTAATGGATTACCCACATCTACAAAAAATAACAACTCAATTTGGGTAATAGTTGATAGATTAACAAAATCGACTCATTTCTTACCGGTCAGGACCACTTCAAGCCTAGATCAACTGGCGACAATTTATATATGAGAAGTAATTCGATTGCATGGTGTACCTATATCTATTATATCTGATAGGGACCCTCTGTTCACGTCCAAGTTCTGGAAGTCTTTACAAAAGGCCTTGGGGTCTAAAACCAATTTGAGCACTGCATTCCATCCTCAATCTGATGGCCAATCAGAAAAGGTGATTCAAATTCTTGAAGACATGTTACGAGCTTGCATTGTGGAGTTTGGGAAAGATTGGGAGAAATCGTTACCCTTGGCATAATTTGCTTACAACAATAGTTATCAATCAACCATCCAAATGGGTCCATTTGAAGCTTTATATGGAAGGAAGTGTAGAACACCAGTGTGCTGGTCAGAACTAGGAGAGAACAAGGTTTTGGGACCAGATTTACTCAATGAAACCGAGAAGTAGGTCCAATTAATCCATAATAGACTTAAAGAATCTTTCGATAGACAAAAGGCTTATGCTAACACAAGAAAAAGGGAAGTCCATTACTCGGTGGCAGATTGGGTATTCTTGAAAGTTTCTCCATGGAAGAAAATTTTTAGATTTGGAAGAAAAGGGAAACTTAGTCCCACATTTATTGGACCTATCGAAATAGTGGAAAGAATCGACCAGGTAGCTTATAAATTGGCTCTTTCGAATGAATTCAACAAAATTCATAATGTTTTGCATTTTACTATGCTCTGCAAGTATCGAACTGATCCTTCCCACATATTGGAGCCTGAAGTGTAGAACTTGATCCCAATCTGTCTTATGAAGAAGAACCGATAAGAATATTGGATTATGAAGTCAGAAAGCTTAGAAATAAGTCTGTACCTCTTGTCAAAGTCTTGTGGAGAAATCATAAGCTTGAAGAGGCCACGTGGGAACGAAAAGCAACAATCAGAGAACAATACCCTCATTTGTTCACTTCAGCTAAATTCGAAGACGATTTTTTTCTTAAGGGAGAGAGAATTTGACACATACCAAAATGGGCCTTAGAAGAATTTACTATCTTCATCATTAACACCAAATCTTTAAACTAGTATGTTATACAAAGAATTAGATGAAATGAGTCCCTAATTACGAAGAACCGGGTTTAGAGTGGACAAATGGAGAGGACCAAATTGAAATGAATGAAAATTTGGATTCTTGCATGTAACTTGAAAAGATAATTAGTCCTAATTGAGGTGTCATAACACATGTGAGACACATGGCAAATTGAAGAGGGGATTTCCGCTAAGGGAGGGGGAATAAGAATGAATTATATTCATTTCTTCTTCTTCTTATCAACCAAATGATAGAGGAAAAGCAAAAAGGCAAAACTTAAGCTTCTTGGTGGATTATTCATTCAGCAAAAAAAATCCTAAGGTTATTATAGGATCTTGTTCAGTTGCATGCAAATAGAGTAAGTGATTCTTTCTAAATTTTCTCTTGATTTGAGCTATGAGATATGTGATTCGAATGATTGTTATGGTTTGAAATTGCTAACTAAATACATATAGACATAGATTCAAGATGTTATGATAGAAGTTAGGATCTTGAGAATTCTTTATTTGAACTATAGTAAATGCAGAATTGAAATTGAGTATGATAAATGGATTTAGATTGAAGTATTGCCTAATGGAAGTTAGGATACAAAAATTGTGAATGAAACGTATCATTGAAGAACTATTTTAGACACCAAATGTAAGGATTGAATGCTATTATTATGGTGGAGAGAGTTAAATGATTAGATGATCTATGTTACTCAAGGAATTATGAAATTAGGATTGTTAAACTGTGTGTTACAGTGGGGATCGATTTGAGATTTGGTTAGATAGAAATAGGGCATGAGGATCCTTCGATTAATGACATCTTTTAGGGGAGGGGATTTAATTGGAATTGGATTCGGGAAAGAGATTATGAGATAATAATATTGATAGATGAGTAGATATTGTATGATTTAATTTGTTATGCTTTGGTAACTATATTATCTTGGTAAAAGTATATGTAGTAAATTAAAGTGATTTTTAATAGATTATTGTGCATTGTATATTTTGTTAGATCATGAAGGAGATGTGCTTGAAGAGTCTAAGATAGATCGACTTGTTGATAGGCAAAAGGGGATAGCATTTCGGGATCAAGATTAAATGTGCCTTCTTGTGACTATAAGAATAAATTTTATAAATGATTTCATCTATGTTTGAATTATCTTTGAGGCTTGGATTCAATGAGTAAGTATTGAAGTATAGAGAAAGGAGGTAAGTCCTCATGAACTACACCTTACTTTAATTTTTAGTACAAATTAATATGTAGGATCTTATGCATGTATGAAACAACAATAATCCGAGTAAATGTTTAGGTATGTGGCTTACTTGATAACTTGTTAAATGTGATAATAAACTTACTTGATATAAGCCTTGATCAGTTTTGACCTTAGGTTTGGCATACCAATCGACTTTCTAAGCTCAACTTGTTTCGGACTACGGTCCCTTAATTGGTACTACTGTACCCTTGTGATAAAATGAATACTAGGTACTAAGGTACCCTTGAAAAATGATAATTCAACTTGAATTCTTGAGTTTAGGTCATTTACTAATGAAGGCATTGAAATTTTATATACTCACCTCGATATTAAGTGAATCGAATATTCATGGTTTGGTTTGGAAATGATTCGGCTATGAGTTAAGAAAAGTGGCTTCGTAGAATTGAGTTCTTTTATTTCATATTGTAAGAATTTGTATTGTTAATGAGTTTAAGGATGATTAATATGTTTCCTTTAATTGTTTTAGGTAGTCTTTCTTTTACCTTGCCTGAAGGAGGTTGATCAAGATCACAATTATAGCTACGATTATGTTTTGTATAACCTCTAGAACTCTGTAATGGTGGCACAAGTTTTTTGTTAAGCATATTAGGTATCGATGCATATTATATTTGTAAATATAACTTATGCTTGATCGAATGTATGTGTAAATGGTTGCAATGGTTGCTATGTATGTTTACTAAAGTTTGGATTGGTAGTAACTATGATATGGTAACTTGTGTAAGTCATCTAGATATGGTATGGTTGTATGAGCATGTATGTTTGGTTGAATATTTGGTACGATCGTATGCTCTTAGATAACTATGTTTGTTTAGATGTGATAAAAATTGAATTAGCCTTTAAGGATCTAGGCTCATTGAGCCAATGTTTTGTATGGTTGGTTGGTCAGTAGAATGCCAAAATTTAATCTTCTTAAAGTCTTCGAAACTTAAAGATGGTTGTGATATTCAAATGTTTATGTTTATTTTTTTCTTGTTGCCATTAGTGACCATAAGTCTATCGAAATCTATTAAGTTTAGTTACCTAATTGTTACACTTTCTAACTTCTTTATTTCTCCTCACCGAACACCAAAGTGCATCTATTCTAGTCTATAGCTTGCTTTACCTCCTCTAGAATAGCTAAATCCTTCTAGGTCCGATTTTGGTTGTTACAGCTTATCTTATCAAAGCATTGCTTATCAGAGATCATAACAAGGCTTATCTGACTTTCCTTTTTAGGCTTAATATTTGAGTTCGTATCTTTTAGAACATTTGCCTTGGATCACATTTAGGCATGGAAAGCATCGGTTTGAGTTTGACCGTATTGGTCCAAGTTGCACATAGCTCAAAGAACATAGCAATGGCTAGTGCCAGAAGCATATCAATCCTAACTTCTCAACTATCCAACCAACTATCGTCAATCTCTGTAACACCTCCCTCGTTATCTCCTGTTGTCGCCAGTATATCACATATATAAAGGAGTGTCCCTCGAGCCGTATCTCATGGACCGTAGTCCTGGAAATATACACCTCTGCACCATGCCAAACTGTCCAAGGTCTTCCATTTCTCAAGCAACTTAAGTATTTTATACTTTGAAGTTAGGAGGTATCTTATTTCACAAGTAAACTTATTTATTTCCTTTCTTAGTATCTTATCACATAAGATAAGCTTTTGCTCCTTAGAGTGTGAATTCTTATACTTTAAGGCTTGATGTTGTTTCTTATATTTTGTGCTTTCAAGGATTAAGGGTCATTACCAATTCAAAAGCGGAGCTCATACATAAATATACTTCAATTCTATAATCAGTAAACATCATAAGAAAGCATACAATGCATTCATGATGCACATGTAATGCATACCTTAACTGTGAGACTTCGATGCCATGTATGTGACCCCAAAATTCCAGATGCTCTTGCGAGCTTATGCAAAATGATCATGTATGATCCATACTTTAACATTTAATACAACAATTCAATAGAAGTAAAAATCGAAGTAAATCCGTGTCACTCAAAACAAATACAACTACACTCACCTCTTATCCCAAAGTTACGGGATACATGAACCAGAATCACATCTCACTTTTCCAACTTACTTTTGCTTCTAATCTTCCTCAACCAAGTGTGAACCTCAAATAAGAACAACAATTCGTTATAACCAAATCAATTTATTACTTAACCTTATACATTACTAGACCACTAAGACTCATATCCTAGCAAGACAATCACCATTATTCACATATCCACTTAGAAATACACATAACATTCCCTTGAGCCTATTTTTATGCAAAACAGGTTTGATTTCAATTACACACAAACACATGTACAAAACAGTCCCCTCCCTATTCATGAATACACAAAACAGCCTACATTATTTGTATATACATATATGCACACAATCTTCATGCTTGATATACATTCAAAACAATCCAAATACTTTAATTTACAACATTAATCAGATTTCATTCTTAAGATTCATATAATACCAAGCTATTCTCATTTTTAAGCTAGGCAATTATTTCCAGAATTTTGGCAGCATGCACTACCTACAAAGAATTGCTTCTACATAACATAATACTCATTGTAATTTGACTTTCTGTACACCATTTAAAACTAGATTCGAATATGGTTCTAACGGTATAGAGCACATAATTTAATAAAATCCACAAAAATTATGAAAATTCTTGAAAGTCCTGCAACAGAGACTGCCCAGTGTAGAATCTGCTTCTAGTTTTTTTTTGTCTTACTTTCATTCAAGAATTCATATCTTTTGATCCAAGACTCAAAACAAATCACCATTTTCTTTAAAAGAAACTAGACATACTCATGATTATGTACATATAATATTCATTCTCTAATTTGACCTATGTGGTTTTCTATGAATTTTCAAGCTTACTGCCAGTGCATAGCTTGTAGGCAAATTTCACTAACTTAACCTTAAGCTCCCTTTGTCATTTAAACATGTTTAACAATTCATGGAACTCCTAATTTTTACAAGTTTTACATGTAATTAGAGAAAATTTAAAAATTACTATCTTATTTATGTATGTACTTACATATTCAAAACAACCCCTTATTTATGTTACTATATTTTCATAACAGTTTCCCTTATCATCAAAACAGTCCTAAAATTAAGTTTACCAAACAATTCATTTTAAACACAACAAAACTCATAAACAATTCGTTCTATTCTAACAAAATAGTCCCCAACAACTTTCATTAAGCAAATATCTCAATTCAAAATCAAGTACAACAAAGCAAGCAACAATAACCCAACCGAGTGTCCAATTCTAATTCAACAACCATAGGATTCTTTCCTAAGTCAGTTTAACATTTCAACTGATAGAAGTAGTCCATTTTCAGATACACACATTTAAGCACACTCAAAACAGAGTATTTTCCCACGTATATTCATTTATTCATTTGAACAGCTCTAATGCATTCCTATGTACATCAAAACAGTCCCTTGCTTAACAATTATATATATTGCCTAGTCTTTTCCTCTTTCAAGCAGACCAAACCTTTCTTCGATATGTCCTAATATCATAACAAAATCAGTATATACATGAGTCAATTAAATCGAGAATTTTTCATAACATGATCTCAATTACTATATCAATTTGAACAATAGCAATTATGTATACATCCCCTCGAACATGCTATAATTTCTAACCTTCCAATTGTTCAAATTCAAGCATTATAACTAATCCAGCCACATCATTACATTACAAGGCTTGAGAATTTTATACATGCACCATCCAACAAAACAATAATTTCCTAGTGTAACAAACAACTCAGCTTAAAAGAATAAAAAAAGGAAAAGGAAATCACCATTGTTTTAAGGTTGTTCGACTTAGATCCATGGATTGAACCAAAATTTGCTTAACTCTTCATAGATTCCTAAAGCTTCCATTCTCCCTCTCACTCTAATTTCCTTCGGTTCCTTCCCTCCAAAAGAATTAAGATGAAGGTTAGTTATCCCCCTTCAACCATGGCCCCTAATCACACATGCCCTTGCTAAGAGGCAACATGTGCATGGACCCTCAAGTTTTCCTTAATTTAGCCTGCCTTCATCTTTTAAATCATGGTGTGCGGTTTGGTCTTCTTAAACAAACTATACATTTTAATCTTTATTTTAAGATGGTCCCCAACCACTTAATTCATCTAATAAGTGACAATTTCCATAACAACAAATTGTGGTTAACTTATAGTATACTTCTAGGATAAAATTAGAGACACTACAAATTCAATTCAAATCACATTTGAATTAGTAACAACTTCTAAGTTGTATTTGGGATATTACAATTGTTTTGTAAACCTAAAATCAAGGACTATTTTGGTGATTTAAGGGATTGTTTGGTTGATATAAGCAAATTGTTTTGCAAGTTAAAATGTGGATTGTTATGTGAAGAATGGAAGATATAAATTGAAAAATTAAGTTATATGGTTCTTGTGAGTCAAATATGAATGGGCTCAAACAAAGTATGTGTAGAGAGATAGGAGTGAACTTTGGCTAAATGAATGAATCAATTAAAACTAGATCATAAGGACTTGTAAAAGTAATATATCTTCTTGTATCCTTGTATGTTTGGATTGGTTTTGTTACCTCACTATGTTCTTTTGAACTTAGCTGTATTTGATTAATTGATCTTTCAAGTAGCTATGATTCAGTTAGCGAGGATCGTGTCAACTTCTCGCAGCAAGTCACACAAGGCCTAAGATTAGAGTATGTTTTTAGTGTTAGTTATTTTAAATTCCTAGGGTGGCAAAACATGATTAAGATTTATGTTAACTAAGTAGTTAGTTAACATATAATTGCATACAAAGTGGTGACTTATAGCACCTTATGAAGAAGGTACAAGAATTGTAAAATTAATGGGCATATGTATGATATAATTGCTCGCTATGATAGGTGATGGTATGCTTGAGATTGAGCTGGTGTGATAATAGATGTTTTGCTATGCTTTGTGATGATGTGTCTAACTAGACTAAACTATGATTGTATTGTTAATCAATGTTTGTTCTATAGGAGTCTTGAAATTATAAGAAGATGGTCTTTAAAGACCTTGATTATATGTTTATGAACTTGTATCTCGGGAAGCAAAAAAGATTAGAATGAATGAACTATATGAAACATGAATTAGGTTGTTTTCCTATTGCTTATATCATAGATAAGGAAAGATGTGCATATCCTTTATAAAAGTTGCCAACTTCTGACAATACATGGTGATGTGGGCTGAGGGGCATGTAGTTCTATTGTACCTGTCAAAATGAGGAGCTTTGAATTTTGGTGGTAGGATCAAGTCTGCCACAAGGCTCAAATCACTGGCATCATTTCCCTGCCTATTCGTCCCTTGCAAAGTCTTGAATTTTTCTTCGAAGGCATAGAATCTTTCTTCATACTTCTTTTCCATCTAAGCCCTAATCCTTTCCTCCACCTCATTCATCTTGTTTAGGTTTGGCACCTCATTCTCATAGCTTGCCCCCAAATCGATGGGTTGATTTGCTGAGGCTCATATGTGGTGGCTAGGAGATGCCTCATAGGATGGTTAGCGGTTACCCTCGCTATATTGATATATACCTTCTTTTTCGGATCTGGTACTTCTAGTTGAACCTTCATATGAGATTCAACACCCTCTTGTTCTTCGATGTTAGAGCTATCAACAGAAACTCCTTCCTTGCCTTTCATCTTTAGTAGCAAGTTGATTATCTAAGCAATGATTAAAACCTGAGACTGCGTGATCTGATCCTCGATATTCTATTCAATCCCATCTAAACGAACCTCAAGGTACTTCTGACCTTGTTCTACCTTATCTATCATTTCCTCCATTGCTCTTGACTACAAACGGGTACTATACGAGTGCGAAATGGTTTCGGAATGATTTAATTTAAAGAACCAAAATGCTATATTTTTTGAAATAAAAAGCTTTTTAATTAAATTTAACAATTAAATAAAGTAAGCAAATAAATATGTTATGTATGAAAGCAAAGAGCGACACTGATTTTGGTAATTATCCTCGTTAAACGACTTTCATTAATAGAAATATTGTTTTGTTACAATGATTAAAGAAAACCTTCTATTCATATGATCCTAGGCTCGCTCCTCTAAGACTTGCTATATGGTCCTTGACTTGTTGAACCTCGCTTTCCAATTCTTCCACACGAGCTTCAAAGCTTGATTCTTTGAGCTGCTAGCTTTTAACTTATTAGTTGATCCCTTGTGCTTGAGGAGAGACTTTTCCAAGCATTTGACTTGATCTTTCAATGCTTCGTTTTGGCGGTGCTCTTTTTCAAGCTGCTTGAGTCAGAACTCCGTATGTTCTTCATCTCTTGTGTTAAGGCAAGCACTTGGTCTTTGTGCTAGAAATACTCCCTCTTGTAATTCTCGGCTCTCGTCTTCTCCTCTTTGAGTCGACACTCCGACCCTTCGCTTGGTCTATCTTTCACGATTCTTTTGCTCATGTTTATCCTTTGTATTTTTTGGATCTCCTCCTTTTCCAACTTATGTTCAAGTTCCAATTCATCATTCTTCTTTTGCAAAGCCTTAATCACCCCCTCAAACTATGTCTTTTCCAATTCGAAGTTGAACCTCTCTTGGTTGGTTTTCTCTTCGAGCTTGATGTACCTTTTTTTTCCTCTTCTAGCTACTTCCTTATCAAGTCAGCCTTGGTGGCAAGCGTATACAACCTCACCTCCACAGATCTCCTACCATCAGGGTTCAAATGGGGAACATTGTCGTTGACTCGATTGAACCTCCACTCTTCGTACTTGGGGGTGTTCATGTAAGGAGAGTTGATAATCCTGACAAGCCTTGCATTGTTCCAAGCTCAGGAAGCACTATACACCACCCCCTTGTAACCCCTCTCTTTCTCGTAGTCCATGTTAAACTCGTTCAACCCTTTTGTGGCCGGCACAAACTACTTCAAACCATACTGTCTCAAAACCAAAAGGGGTGCGTAAGTTGTGTGCCCCCAATGAACAAGTAAAGTTACCCAAGAATGCTCCCCGCATCTATAGAGGATATTCCTTGCCGATAGCCACGGAGCCCTCCAAACTAAGTCTTCCTCTTTTAGATTTCGGAGAACGTCTAGCCAAACCTCCTCGAATCTTCTTGTTGGCCAATCCCCTTTTCGCATGAATTCCTCTAATGGTGAGAACTTGCCGTCATAGACAGGCCTTGAGAAGTTAAAATCCGACCAAAGATGACTGTAAAACCAAACGGTCAAAAGCTGGGGACATCCTTAGAAGCAACCCCTGCCGTGCTCTCTACAAAACCTCAAAGACCGAAAAGTCTCTGACAAAATTACTAGTACCGGATTGATCCCACCATCCAAATGGTCAAACAAATCCAACACTGATGGTTCCATAAATCCTAAAGCTTTAGGAAACAACACCAAACCATAGATCAAAAGTGCAAACAAGTCCCGCTGAACTCGATTGGCTGAATGTACCGAAGCTAAGACTAGAATTCCATCTCACTTGAGATACTCCTACTTGTTCCAAGTTGTAACTTGATTGTCGACCCAAGATGGCAAAGTGTCCGAGAACCTACCAAGCTTGCCTCATAAAGATTTGTTCTTGTTCGGTTTAGAGTAAACTCGGTTCTCCTTGATCTTCTTGCAATTCACGAGGGCTTGATACTCTTCAATTGTTGGGGTTAAGTCGAAGTGGCCAATTGTGAAACAACTGTAAGTTGGATTCCAAAACCCTACCAAGGCTTGGAGTAGTGATTGGTCGACCAGAACATCTAACAAGTACGCAATGTCGCCATACTCGTCTTTGAAAGTATTTCTTGTCTCAGAATCCCAACCACTTCATACCAACCTCAATACAGATACACCATTAAATTTTGTGTTCATGAAAGTTTCGGCTGACATCGCTGCCCAAAACCCGACAGAAATATTATCCCCGTAATGAAATTGATCTCCTTTTGACCATACTTGCACGTTATAATTCTTCTCGTCATTACTACAGATCAAATCACTCATTGACCTAGCCTTTAATTTCAAACTATTTCTTGACTCAATGTGCTTTTCATGATTTGAAAATATATGCAAAATAAGAAGGTAGAAAGAAAAAGAGCAGAAAAACTGAGTGTCAGTTAGTTAAAGGATAAACAATAAATTCCAAAATGAGGAAAGATAAATGCAAACAAAATAATAAGCAAAAGACAAAACCCTAACCACATAAACTCTAATTCGCTATGGTTATCCGCATGGCTCTAATATGGGTGGGCTTCCCAGATTCTCACTCATGGGTTCAGTTCTAATTAAGGGTACCCAAATCTATCTTATTACCTACTAAGGCAACAAGAACCCCAATTTTGGCCCATTACAAGCTTGCGAATCGAATTTGGTTCTAGGGAAAGCACAACCTAGTGATGTGGAGGGTTGCTCATGTGTCAAAGGCATGGATTTCGGAAGTGAATTATCGATCCGTGGAGGGCTACTCACGTGGGTATGTGGTGTTTCACTCCCACTTAAGGGACAGAGCTCGGGTATAGAGCTTGATGATCATGGTTCAACACATGTCGGTGATTCCTTAGAAATTAAATGAAAAATTAATCCGAAGACCACCAATTATTAAAGTCCAATCAATGTCAATTTTTCAAGAATGAATCGACCTCACTAAAGTCAATTAAAATCCCAATATTTTTCCATTATTAAAAGAAAAAAATATTTTCTTGTCTTAACTCTCTTTTGTTTTACAAAAACAAATTCGATCCCTAGCGGAGTCGCCATGTTGTAGCGATGTTTTTTGTCATTTAAAAATTTGAAACTGCAGGGGTATCCCCATATTTTTTTGAAATTTCCATTGAAGGGGATTTCTTTTGAAAATTCGTATTTTTGGAAATAATGAGGACTTGGAGTCACCACCGGCCACTTGGGTAAGGTAGGCCGGACACCACAAAACTAGAGATTCATTATGAAAGGGTTTGGCAGTTGGTTACATGTGGGGAAGGATTAGCACCCCCAACACGCCCATAAATTAGTACCAAAATATTTGTTTCTTTTAAATGGATGGAATTAATTGGAATTTAAATTGAATTTAATTTAGTGTACTTAATCGAAAATTGACCTTAATCGAACGGGCTTTATCAAATTGATAGGTTCAAATTAATTGGAAATTTAATTAATAAGGTTGACGATACATCAGACCATAGATTAAACCAACATCATATAAGCCTGACTGTTGTGCTAATTTATGGTTCGAATCTCGTACGTCACCTTTATGCATAGTGCGAACATTTAAGATATGATGTTATGATTTGACCACTTTTAGTTTTACCTTGGGACGGTAAAGATTAATTCAAATATTTGGTCAACATCCATTAAGCTAGTACTGCTACGACACAAATATCGAAATTAATGAATACCTCCATTTTATAGTTTAAATTAATGAATTTAAAATGAACGAGTTGTATGGATGACAATTAAAAATGGATGTCATAAAAAGGCTTAAAAATTAAACATACAAAAACCCACCAAAGTCCTAACCTAAAAGCCCAAATTATGAAAAAGTCAAATAGTGATCTAATTATTAACTAATTGAGTCTAAAATTAACCCTAAATTAATTAACCCTAAGACTAGGAAACCTAACAATTTATGAATTATCTTATGTCATGATGATTAATCTGATTAACTTTAAACTAGTATCCCAATAAGCTATAGATACTATTTAAAATGAATCAAATTAACTAGTCATGATTTTGAAACAAATGTCCATCTAATTATGATGCCAATTTTATCATAAGGGTAACTAAGAGATATTCAACCAATTTAATGAATTGGATGTTTATCCCCATAAGTCAAGGGTAAATTCAAATTAGCTAAATTAATTCGAATCTTAACTCTAACTACGACTTTAAAAACTAATCCTAAATTAATTTAAAGATTATGCCGCTATGAGACGGGCACACACTTTAAATTAATTAAATTAATCTTGCCTTAATCTAATCTATAAGATTAGCCTAACTAGCCCAAAGCCCATTAAACGTCATAAGCCTTAAACCAGCTAAACTATGTACATACTAAAAACCACATATATGTATATACTAAGAAACTTTTACTATATAATATATATATATAGAACCTATAGTATATATATTTTAAAACTATATTATATATGTTAAAAAAATATGTATTATATACATTGTAAAAACCTATTATATATGTTATAAAAACCTTATACTATAAGACGTATATTACATATTAAAAATTATACACTATATTTTATTGTAAAAATTGTACTATATATATGTCATATATTATATATTATATAAAAACATATATTACATAAAAATTATATGCTACATATATATATATATATATTATAAATATTGTGAAAAACACATGTTATACAAAAACATATGCCACATGTTCATCAACTACAAGTCTAAAGTTTACCAAGTTAAAGCAAGAACAACAATAAATGCATGGAACAAAGGAATTAAGACATTGAAATTTGGACTAAAATGTAAGAAAATAAAATTAGGGGATCAAATTTAGAAATACGGAAACCTTGCGGGCATGATTATCGCCAGGCGGAGGGACTAAATATGAGATTACACCATTTTTAAAACGTTTAAACAAATAAAAAGAGAGATTCCGGCCATTTTTGCCTCTTTTGGTTAAAAGCCAACCCTTTGAGCTCTTAAACCCTCTCCCAGCCTCTAAAACAGGGATGAACACCGTTGTGGCATTCATCCCTAAACCCAGAAACCACATTGTTTCCCAGAATACAGCAAGCGGCATCTCCGACGGCCTACAAACCCAAAAACAACCTTAAAAACTCCTATTTCCATTTTAAAGCTGAGATTCGCTCTCTTATCTTAAAAAACAATCAAAACCTCTTTCTTTTATAAAACAAAAATGAAAACCTTTTTTTCGTTTTCCCCTTTTTACAAAAAGAAACCAGAACTAAGCCTTTTCGGTCGCTCTCCCTTCCGACTCACCATACACAGGCTTGTGAAGACTGGAAGGCTTGTAGCTGAGGGAAGGAGATGAAAGGACGCGGGGAGGCGACGACCACGAAAGTAAAAAAAGAAACCCTAAACTCTTTCATTTTTATCTTATACCTTACGAAAGTAAAATAGAAGGGAAGATGTATACCTCTCAAAACTTGAGGCCTTTGCTCTCTATTCTCTATTGCTTAAATCTGAATTACAGAGTTGTTTACAATAGTTAGGGTTTCTAATTTTTATACCCTTATTTACATGTATTTAGAAAAATAGAAATGCAATTACAAATTTATCTATTGGTTGCCTTTGACATCTCTGAATTTTTGGTGCATTTCCCTAAAATTCCTGGCATTTTGGTGTGTGTTTGTCCTTCTTGACAAACTTATTTCCCTTGTTTGTTATGCTGCCGTGGCCATTTCTAATGAGAGGGGACTAGATATGTTACTAGCGTGGCTGGGCTATGACGAGGTAGGGCTCGGCCGTTGGCTCTTCCTTGTCAACGTGGAGGTACGATGGCATTGAAGATGAAAGGCCAATGTGGGGAGAGTTAAGGGGCCGAGTGTGGTGTGCACCAGCGTGAGGGGAGCTGCGGTGTCGCACGTGTGGCGCACGTGGGAGTTGAGGAGCCGTTCGATCTCCTTCAAAAACATAATAATACTAATTAACAAACAAACAATAATAATAGAACATCTAACATGATGATAACATTTTGGGGTTTTCTAATTTAGCAACTTATAATTTGAAATAGATAATAACTATAACCGTAATAATGATAATAATAAGATACTAATAAAACAAGATATGAAAAGGGATAAATAAATAATGATGGTAAAGGAAATAACTAAATAATACTTATACTATTTTTGAAACTTTAATGATAACTATATGTAAAAGGGGATGATTATATGTGCTCTTATTTACTTAAACTAGTAGTAGTTTTTTGTTCTTTAAAAATAGAAAGCCCTTTATTAAAAGAAGGGTAAAACGGGTCAACCTGGACAAAATTAGTGATTACAGTGGCAAAACACGGATAAGACTTATGTTAGTTAAGTGTATAGTTAACATATAATTGCATTCAAAGTGATGATTATAGTACTTTATGAAGAAGTTACGATGATTGTAATGTGTTTGAGCATGTATGTGATATGGTTGTTTGTAATGATAGGTGATTTGGTGTTTATGATTGAAAATGCGGGTAATATGAATCCGTGCTATGTTAAATGAACATGTGTATATGATTAAGTAGATGTGTGATAGGTATGATTGCCCTGTTAGATGATAATGTATTTGATTAAGTTAAACTTTGATCCTACTATGAAGCAAGAGTTATCTTGATGCAAGAATATTGATAAGTTCTAGAAATAAAGTGATGATTAGACAAGCTCTTAATTGTATTATTGATAGGGATAGTTTTGATCTACATATGGATTAATTGATAAGGGAATGTAGGTTAAGGATGGAATACATGCTATATATTAGATTGATGATAGCAAATATGATGTTTATTCTTAATGTAACCTAAGATATAAGATGATAGTTCTTAAAGGTCTTAAGCATGCATATATGAACTTGAATCTCATAGAGTAATAAAGAAGAGAGTGGATAAACTATAGGATCCGTAAGATAGCCTGTTCTACTTAAGGTTAGTGTTACTAACCATCGATAAGAAAAGATATGCATAATTGGACTCTAATGTTGAATGATTATGGAACTTTGTATTGTATGAATTCATAATTATAGCTAGTGTTTTTGTAAATGGATATTTGTATGCAATATCATGATTAAGACTATGAATGATGAAAGGCATGTCTTGAATGATTGAATAAATGAGTATGGGCAATACTAAGGCAAATGTACAAATGAATATGAGTTTGTAATTGAGTTTATGAATATTATAGTTATCCTTTGGATAAATAAGTAGTGATATTCACATTATAAAAACATATCCTAGTAATTAAGACTAAGCCTTGATAATGAGATATCTTTATAAGGTATGGTGAATAAAAAATCTATAGTAAGGAACTTTAGGGTTCAACCAAGAATAGTTAAATCGTAAGTACATACATTGTCTTGAGAGGAATAATTGAGATAAGAAAAGAAAGTTGTCTTGTAATTCTTTAAAAAGAATATGAGCTCTTAGTGAATGACTTATCAATCTTGATAATAACAATTGAAGCTTTATGATAAGAATATTAAGACTTAAGAACCATTAAATATTGGTTCATTGTTAGCCTAATAGACCCCTAGACTAGTTTGAAAAAGATGTTTCAATAAATTGTATCTTTAGAAACAATAAACTCATGCCAAAAGTAGAATAATGATCTATAGGCCTTAAATGGTTAAAAAGAATATAAAGTTGATAATCAGTTTGAGAAGACTAAAGTTCATGATTGAAGATAGATTCGGCAAGAATGAAGAAGGGGCTTAGTAAGTCTTGTAAACTGAAGTTATTAAAAAGTGTATGCTATGAGTTATCAGCTGAAGTGAAATTTCATAGTGTGTGCATACTTGTTTGCATAGATAATGTTGTTTAAAACTTGATTTATGAAACTTTCTAAAAAGTTTTAAATTGCCCTAAAAATTTTATGGTTACATAAGTTGGGTTCAAGTCTTTGATGCTATGTTTTGAATGCTTGTTTGTGTGTAACACTTTTCAAATCAGTTGTTCTCCGAAATCGGGTTAGGGGTGTTACAAATATATATAATCCCAATTCAACTAATTAGGATTTCAATATATATATTAATATATATAATCCCAATTCAACTTTAATTAGAATTTTAATATATATATATATATATTAATTTAAATCGAATTATATTATTTATATATTAAAAGATTCATAATTACAATAATTATTTTCTTTTAATATTTATCCAATATTTAAATTATATATATATCAAATATATTTTAATTTAACTAAATTCATGTACAAAAAAATTTGTACATATATAATTCATTTAATACATGCTCATTTCAACCGTGGGTGTGACCTTGTAGGTTCACATAACATTAGTACTAAATATCAGAACATTTCTAATATTACAAACAATTAGTGACTTCTAGAAATATTTCATTGACACCTAAGTTACAAGAAATCATGATTCGACATAACCTTTTCGTGATTAACTCTTTTTCATGTATTACATTCTTTTGTCCTTTATATCTAGATTGGACTCAAGTCATGAGACAGTCACACTTGTATGGTCCATCTAATATTTCTTGATATCTTGAGTAGACTATTATAAATGAATAACTAAGATATCTTATATCAACTTATTCGAGCATGGCCATGCATTTCTAGTCTCACTCAATCAAGTGGCCTACGATATTACTCCTATTATGTACGAGGAACAAATCCTATCTTAATCAACCATATCCCACTACATAAATTGTGACATATCCAATATAAATCTTTATAATGTAGTCAGTTATGACAAACATTTGACTGTATCAAAATATGTCACTCACGATGTTAAAATAATGACGATCTCAAGTCTGAGGATCATGCATGTAGTTATCACTATGATCGATGTTGTGACTATCACATAATAATCCAAGAAAAATGATCATAGCAAGTCAGTCCAGTATGTCATTCTTCAACGCATACTTATGTATTAATTTTGACATCTCCATGTCAATGACAACACTTTGTCATCAATCAACTACATATTAGTCTTAATGCATTATTTTGTCCATGCCCACAATAATACTCGACTAAGGACATTTAAGAATAATCATATTATTCTAAGGATTTTATTATAATTTAGTTTATTTATGCATGCAGAATTATAACTGATAATAATAATGGCAATGCCTCTTTATGAATAAACAAGGTAAAAATAAATGGCATTTACAACCATCTTATGATTGGTCTTTGGGCATACTCTAACAATTTTAGGAGTTCATATAATTGATAGGAGCTATTCAACACGACTATATCCCAAAACCTCAATTTCTGTACTTTTTACTTAGTTAAAATTCCAACAAGTGCATTGTAAGGCGCATTTAGATCTGCTCGTCTAAAACCTCTACAAAAATGACCGCAAAATAAGTTTAAATCAAATTTTAGGAGTCCGTATAATTGATTACAAGCTAATCAACAAGATAATATTCCAAAACATCAATTTTTGTACTTTTTAATCATTTTATATTGCAACATGGGTTTCTAAAAAAATTTAACGACTCCATTGTAGAGCCCATTTACACCTGCTCGTTTGGAACCTTTACAAAAGGACCGCAAAACTAGTTTTAATCAAATTTTTGGAGTCCATATAATTGTTTAGGAGCTATTTAACATGACTATATTCCAAAACCTCAATTTTTGTACTTTTTACTCCTTCAAATTCCAACGGGTCCATTGTAAGGCTCATTTAGACCTGCTCGTCTAAAACCTCTACAAAAATGACCGCAAAATAAGTTTAAATCTAAATTTAGGAGTTTGTATAATTGATTACGAGCTAATCAACACGATTATATTCCCAAACCCTAATTTTTGTTTTTTACTCGTTTAAAATTCCATCATGGGTTCCTCAAAAAAAATTCCAACAAGTCCATTGTAAGGACCATTTAGAATTGCTCGTCTGGAACCTCTACAAAAGGACAGCAAAACTAGTTTTAATCACATTTTAGGAGTTCATATAATTGAGTAGGACTATTCAACATAAATATATTCCAAGACCTCAATTTTTATACTTTTTACTCGGTTAAAATTCGAACGGGTCCAATGTAAGGCCCATTTAAACCTGCTCATCTGAAACCTCTACAAAAAGGACCGCAAAATAATTTTGAATCAAAATTTAGGAGTTCGTATAATTGATTACAAGCTAATCAACAAGATTATATTCCAAAACTCCAATTTTTGTTTTATACTCATTTAAAATTCCACGAGGGTTTCTCAAAAAATATCCAATGGGTCCATTGTAAGGCCCATTTAGACCTGCTTGTTTAGAACCTCTACAAAAAGACCGCAAAACTAGTTTTAATCAAATTTTAGGAGTTCATATAATTAATGAGGAGTTATTCCCAAACCTCAATTTTTGTACTTTTTACTCGATTAAAATTCCAATGGGTCCATTATAAGGCTCATTTAGACTTGTTCATTTGAAACCTCTACAAAAGGACCGTAAAACGAGTTTTAATCAAATTTTAGGAGTGCATAAAATTAATTATGAGATTTTCAACACGATTATATTTCAAAACCTCTATTTTGTACTTTTTACTCATTTAATATTGTGCTTTGGGGTAATCATGACTCTGGGTTTTATACCGTCAGGTCTGGTTACCTATTTCTGTACAGACCACCGCAACCTCTACCTCGACCTTTGTCCATTTCAAAAGTTATATCGCGTTCTCCCACACTTCCCAATGTGCACACCCTTGGGTGGCGGGCGGGACATGATGCCCTTCCTACTAGGAATCGGCTTGCGGCCACTGATTTATCACATGGGTCTTGCCCCTTCTGTCAAACCTTGGAATCAGTTTTGCACACCCTTCGCGACTGCGCGGGGGCTGCAGAAGCTCTCTATCTTCCTGGCTTCCCGCCTCGACTTTGCATGAGTTATGCTTCATCGGTGTCTCTGTGGTTCGAGGAGGGGGCCTCTCTACTGTCCCACACGGACTATGCCTTTTTTCTTACCGTGTTGTGGAACTTATGGAATTGCAGAAATGATCTTATCCATAATGGTCGACTTCAACCTCCGTGGCTCACTATCATGAACGCTCGAAGTCTTCTTCGGGACTATGTTGATGCTAACTTGTTGACCCTCGCCCAACCAACTTTAGCCCCAGCCCTCTCGGATCCTCGGTGGATGCCTCCAGCTCCTGGGATGATCAAGATCAACGTTGATGGTGCCTTCCAGCCGTTATGGGTGTAGCCGCCATCGGAGTCCTCGCGCGTGATTGTACAAGTTCTGTTTTTGGTGGCCTGGCGCTTCACTCAGCTGGGTGCGTGGATGTTGCAATGGCTGAATTCCACGTGATTGTTGTCAGTGTTCAACTTGGACATGATCGAGGCTGGAGTGACGTGGTAATTGAGTCGGATTCTGCAGTTGTGATACACAAGATCTAGCGTCAGTCTCCGGATGCTTCTTTATTGAGCCCCATATATAGCGGGCTCGTCTTTTGTTTTCATCTATACCTGCTTTGCGGATTATGCATGTCCCTCGATTGGCTAATTATGTTGCTCACACGCTAGCCCATTGGGATTTACATTTGGGCTCTTATGTTTTCTTTGATTCGGGTATGCCCGACTTTCTCCGCTCTGTTGTAATGGATGACTTTCATCCTTCTTAATGTATTAATAAATTTAGGGCACTCTTTTCCCCTTAGGTGGTCACCACTGGGCTCGCCTGGTGTCTGGATTTAGAGGGGTTTTTAATGAGGCCCGCCTTCTTCCTTCAAAAAAAATTTCAACAAGTCCATTGTAAGGCCCATTTAGACTCGCTCGTCTAAAACCTCTACAAAAAGGACAACAAAACAAGTTTTAGTCAAATTTTAGGGGTTCATATAATTGATTACGAGCTTCTCATTATGATTATATTAAAAAAACATCAATGTTTGTACTTATTACTCATTTAAAATTCCAAAAGTCTATTATAAGGCTCATTTAGACTTGCTCGTCTGAAACAACAACAATATGGACGAGAAAACAAGTTCTAATCAAAATTTAGGACTTCGTATAATTGATTACGAGCTACTCAAAATGATTATATTGCAGAACCTTAATTTTTGTACTTTTTACTCAGTTAAAATTCCAACGGGTCCATTGTAAGGCCCATTTAGATGCGCTCGTCAAAAACCTCCACAAAAGGACGTCAAAACAAGTTTTAATCAAATTTTAGGAGTTCATATAATTGACTATGAGCTTTTCATTATGATTATATTGAAAAACCTCAATTTCTGTACTTATTACTCATTTAAAATTAAAGCGGGTCCCATTTAGACCTACTCGTCTAAAACGTCTACAAAATGGTCACCAAGACAAGTTTTAATCAAAATTTAAGAGTTTATATAATTGATTACGAGCTATTCAGCACAATTATATTAAAAATCCTCAATTCAGTAGTTTTTACTTAGTTAAAATTTCAATGGGTCCATTGTAAGACCAATTTAGACCCACTCGTATAAAACTTCTATAAAAGGACCGCAAAATAGGTTTTAATCAAATTTTAGGGGTCCATATAATTGATTAGGAGCTATTCAACACGACTATAACCATGTAAATTGTAACCTCCAATTCAACTTGTACAATTTATAGCGAATTTTCAAAGTTACTACTAATGCAGATTTTAAAACAGCTTTACATGTCGGTTGTAACAATATCAATTATAGTTAATTCTTCCATACTATCAAACTGTCTAATTTTCTAGTAACCATCATTTTACTTAATTAACATTCGATCAAGCATTCATACTAAACTAACATTTGATCAACAAGCATCTCTTTAGTTTATTAGCATTCGATCAAGTATCCATGCTAAACTAACATTTAATCAACAAGCATCTCTTTAGTTTATTAGCATTCGATCAAGCATCCATGCTAAACTAACATTTAATCAACAAGCATCTCTTTAGTTTATTAGCATTCGATCAAGCATCCATGCTAAACTAACATTTAATCAACAAGCATCTCCTTAGTTTATTAGCATTCGATCAAGCATCCATGCTAAACTAACATTTAATCAACAAGCATCTCTTTGCCCTATATATATCCATTCGAACAAGTCATAATCATGTTTCTTCAGTACATATTCCTCAAATATTATACAAATCCCCTCATTATCGCATGAATATAAATATAAATGTATCCATGCTTGACATTTGGTTCACATCCGTCAAGCATACACAAATTTATCAAAGCAAGACATTTGATTCATACCATTCGAGCTTACATAGATTTATCAAGGCTTGTCATTTGATTCAAACCATTCAAGCATACATAAATTTATCAACACTTGTCCTTTGATTCACACCATTCAAGCATATCTAAATTTATACCATAGTTCTGTTTAGTTTAACTTAATTATCATTATTTATAGCAACTCTCTTTTATAAGAGACTTATTGAAGAGTTAATATACATCAAGCTGCCATATTCAAGTTATTTTTTTAACAAACTACATTCAAATCTGTTATTATAACATAGCCTTGCGACTCGACCTCAGCCTAGATACACAATTCCTCTAAATTTAATATCAAACAGGCAGTACAACAGGTACCGAAACAAGGGTACACAAAGTACCAATTTAACCATTACCAAGCTGAGGTACTAGTAATACCAATTGATCATTTGATCTATATCAATAGGGGACTAATAAGTCCAGGACTGTAGTCCTCACTAGCGAGCTCGACGGGCTCTATGGCATGCCAACTGTACCTACGACTGACTCGAGACCAAGGCTTTTCTCATTTACTTATCTGATTAAATCATTTAGCGCATAACTTCTCATCAACATCATATCATTTTACATTACCCTTCAATATAAACAGGATTCACCTTATGTGAATTTTCCATTCAAGGTGAGTTTTACTCACATTTATATTATCAAGGCCATTAAGGCTTAACTGTTAACTGGTCATCTCATGAATTAAGGCATACTACTTATACTCTTTATCTTATAAATATCATTCATTTCTCCCATTCTAGTTTATTCAAATGAGCTCTATAAATCACATTAAGTTCTTCAAAGTTATATCATTTGATCTAACATACATGCCTTATTGCAATTCACACAAAACAATCACTTCTAACTTTCAAGACTAGCAAGAGTATCATAACATTCAAGCTTTCCTTTTTAATTTAACATCAAGACCTTTATCAAGGTAACAAATTTCATTCAAATCATAATTAAATCAAGGGTGCAAGTACCAACAATACTATCAATTTACTCATTTCATCACAAGGTACATTCTTTTATAAAAGTACTTACCTCGGATCCCCAAGCTTAATTGCACAGTGTTACATATTTTATTTGGCAAATAAGTAAATTAAAGCAATTAAGGGTGCTCGGGATGAATTTCTCCAATCCCGAGACTTTAAACTACTCTCACCTCTTATCTCGAAGTTATGAGATACCTGAATCCTCATTCTTATGTCGCTACTTATCCAAATCCCTTTGTCTTGTCACCAACTCGATCTAACATTAATAAGAACAAAGTCTACGTCACACCAACTTTCTATTTACAAGTAAATTCATTCTTTGAACTAATCATGGTCTCATATCAAACAATTTAACACTTTATTACCAAGCTTAACACAAATCCAATTAGCATTACCAACCATTGGTTACTAACTACCAACACAATCATGAATGTACATAAATTTATTCAAAACAGTCTCTTAAGATCTCTAAATTGTAAATTCTTATCTTCTTTAATTTATACCATTATGTACTACATGACAACCCCAAATGTGCTTATTTTAATACAAGCAATCCCTTAAGCAGCATAACAATATTTTTCTCTATTTTTTTACCCTCTAAAACAGTCCACTTATTTTTTATTTCAAGCTAAAACAGTCTCTTGGACATGTATTCACAAATATACAAAGCAAAATAGTCCTAAATCCATGTACATAACATACATATTCGAAACAGACCATAATTCCTTTAAAACCGTCCATGCACTATTGTAATTCAATTCTTAGCATGAAAGACAGCCTTCCCCTGATTCTTAACTCATCAGATTTTTCCTAAATATTTATTAATAAATTTTCATGTTTCCTAACATCCACAACAGTCCCAAATTGTACAGAACATCCTATACTTACGAATCAAGACATTTAGGAAAAAACACATTCACACATTTTCATTAGAGCAGCCTCCTAATAAAATTATTAGCAACACAACCCTCTAGTAAACCCAATTTTATATGGTGGTTACCTTAATCGAACATTCACTTATGTATACAAGCAATCCACAATTTTCTTGTATGACTAACTCGGTCAGATTTGTAGCCTTCTCATATATACATGTATATATTAAACTGGCTAACTACCCATGTATAATCAAGTAAATTATAACATTTCAATTCAATTAGCTACCCTATTCGAAAAAGCAATAAGCCGCACCATAACCACCCATTCGAAAGGTAGCAAATAGCATACATAGTCTCACAATATATCTTTATCTCGATCTAATATATGCATGAATTAAGGGATTTAGAAATGTTCCCTAACAACCAAATTTCAAGAAGAAATTACCAACAACTAATTCAAATTTAAGCTTAATATTAGGAAAGAGGAGTATAATTGCCTTCCTTCCCAAGTTTTCTCACTATGATTTCAAAGATTTTATCCTAATTAAGCTTTAACTAATATCTCTCATGGCATCTCCGATTCTCCGTCTTCCTTGGTATGTATCGGCCTTTGCAAGCTATTGAAGAAGATGAACATTTTGGATTAACAACTCACCAAATGGCATGACCCTTGAACCACTCCTTCACCGTTCATTGCCAAGTGGACATGCCCCCAAACTTTTATGTATTTTGCATGCATCCACTCACTTCCAAAGTGTTTCAGTCTAACATTCCTAATATAGCTATCATATATTTTTTTCTAATTCACATTTGGTCCTAAGCCTTAATTAGGCTGTAAATTTTCAAAGAAGAAAACAAAAATTAACTTAGGGAACAATCTAATAGCATTCTTCTAGACCGGATTTCAGGATGTTACATCTAGTATATGGTTATTTTTTATAGGTTTTCCAAGTATAGGACGTTTATTTTAGCATAGAAGGTGTGCCCAGCCGATGATGCGGCTCGTCTTTTCCTCAAGCACATGGTGAAGTATTGGGGAGTGCCAGAGACGATCATTAGTGATCGGGACACGCAGTTCACAGGCAGGTTCTGGACCGAGTTGTTCAAGCTCATGGGATCAAGCCTGAACTTTTCCACCAGTGTTCATCCATAAACGGATAGGCAAACCGAATGAGTGAATGCCTTATTGGAGATCTATTCGAGGCACAATGTCAGTGTCACACAGAACGACTGGCCAAAGCTGTTAGACATGGCCTAATTTTCCTACAACTATTAACGGAGCGAGGTGACCAACCAAAGTCCGTTCAAGATCGTGACCGGGCAGCAATTGCTCACACCCAACGTGGTTGCTACCAAGTATAAGGGGTTTAATCCTACAACACACAAGTTTGCCAAGGAGTGGCAAGAGCATCATGACTTAGCCCGAGCTTGTCTACACAAGGCGGGGAAGCGAACCAAGAAGTGGGCGGACAGAAAGCGTAAGGACATGAACTTCCAAGTTGGTGACTTACTCCTTGCCAAGCTGACCAGGATTTTGCGCAACCCAAC
Source organism: Hibiscus mutabilis (assembly GCA_019671005.1). Taxonomy (NCBI): domain Eukaryota; kingdom Viridiplantae; phylum Streptophyta; class Magnoliopsida; order Malvales; family Malvaceae; genus Hibiscus; species Hibiscus mutabilis. Next base: position 31,730,231 of record CM033745.1, read on the forward strand.
CATGCACAAAGGGCTTATGCAAAGATACGGGGTTCGTTCAAAGTTGTGAAGCATGTAGGCACCATGGCCTATCGATTGGAGTTGCCATCGACTATCCAAGCTCATCTAGTGTTCTATGTCAGTCTACTCAAGCCATACCATCAGGATGAGTCAGATCCAGATTAGGGTAAGTCACACCGAGTGCTAGTGAGAGTGAAGGTCTCCTATGAGAATGAAGTTCGAGACATCGAAGCAGAAAGAGTCATTTGACGACCAAGTCACCAGCCAAGGAACGAGTATTTTGTTCAGTGGAAGAGACTTCCCAATAGTCAAGGGAGTTGGGAACCGGCAAAGACCTTGTGGTAGTTCAAAGACCAAGTGAGCTGGTACCATCTCAGCCGAGCGACGAGGGTGTCACAGGGCTAGAGCTCAACCCTAGCTAATCCGTGCGGCCTTAGATGCCTTTGAACGCTAATTGGTTGATTCCTGCACCTATGTCAGCCTTCACCACGCCTTGCGAGTACTCCTGCTTGCCAAAGGCTTAGACAAGCCCTTAAGGATTCGATGGATGCAGAAGCTCTAAGCACTAAGGTGGCTACTCTTAGCCACTCGAGAGGCAACTAGAACAAAGAATAAGAGTAATTAAAAGGGAAAAGAGAGAAACTAGAGTATATGCCTTTGAGTCTTATTACTCGTCTCAAATGAGAGAATGAATGGAATGAGATGGATGATACAAATGAGGGTGGGAGACTCTCTATTTATAGTTGAGCTCCCACTTAATCAATGGTCTGGATTGATTTACATAGATGTCCAGGATTAGCCCAAATCTATACAAGATTCCCTATTCTATGAAAGATTATCAAATCCTATCTAATTCCACCAATTAGTAGGTTTCTTTCCTCGGATAGCTGATCAAGCTTGATGCGGTAAGATTCCCCCACAATCTCTTTTGACTTGTTATCTCATACCATTTCTGAAAAGTCAACATGATTGGGTTCTCTAGCATTCTCCAAGTGTTGGGCCAAGTCTGGTGGTCTTAGCAAGCCTGATGTCCTATATAGAACCTCTCCATCGGATACTCGCCCCACTGTCTTAGACCAAAATATTTGGGCCGTGACATTCTCCCCTACCGAACTTAGTGACGCCCTCATCGCTCCACTAGAACGATCCCTGGTAGGGCCACCTTGGATGTTGCTACCGTTGCCTCGGCTTGGTGTAGTTCCCCCATATGAACTGCTCACCTCTGCACCATTCCTTACATCATCTTGATGGCTTCTCGACGTCTTAGCTTGCTCATGCCCCCCATAAGGACCGCTCGATCTAACTCTTTCTGCCAAGTGATGTCACGTGCTATGACACCCTCGAATACATCTCTGTCGTAGGAGCCTTTTCCTACCAGTCTTGATTTACCTCAACTCAGACACTCTTGGTCCCGCGGTAAAGTCTTAGGTGTCGCCACATTGAACACCGGATGAACTCTCAAACTCGTCAACCCATCATTTTGGCTCTTTAGAACTCTAAAAGGTCCATTCCAAGCTTTCTCTCCCCCACAGCGATGGTTAGGTCCAACTCAACCTATACTAATCAAACTCGACAAATCAAACTCAAAAATACTAGAGTTGTGTTTGAGATGTACCTTCCTCTCGGTTGCATTTACTCTAAAATGGGTCAGCTTTTATTTCTCCATGATGTAACACCCCAAATCCTAGCTTAGAATTATTGGAACCAAATTGAATAAGTGAATAACTTAATTGAATTTAGAATTAAGCTAAATTGAATAGTCAATGGCCTAATTGAAAGAATGAATGAAATAAGTGACCAAATTAGAATGACTATAATGAATTAAAAGAGAAAGATTGAGATTGCATGATAAATATCATGAATCTCTTATTTGCCCTTGACTAATTACAAGATTAGTAACTAATTAAGGGGCAATTTAGACAATTCCAATAACAAGGAATTGTTGTTGTCATCTTCCTCATTTTAATATTGTTAGCCGAAACTTAGAGAGAAAGGGAGAGTGAGAGAAAACTTGGAAATTCAGCCATTGAATAAGAAATCAAGCTTGCACGTGTAGGAAATTTTCATTGAAATTAAGCTAGAAGCAAAGTAAGTGTAATTCTTCTTGTGTTTAATTGAATAGGCAACTATGATTGTGGATTTGGACTGTTTTTGATGATTATTGATGGAATTATATATTGAATATGTTGTTAGGTGATTATATGGTTGTTGAATTATGCTATATTGAAGAATGAAACCAGGTACAAGGCTGGAAATTATGAGTTCATGCTAGTGTAACAAACCTAGGTTGCTGGAAATTTGTATTGTGATGTTAAAGTGGGAATTGAATGATTTGAACATAAAATTGAGCTATGAAAATAATGAATTGATGATGATCATGAATATGTAATGTATAGAAGGTTTTAAAAAAATTGAATTAGATACAAACAATGCTGGAAATGAAGGATAAGAACATGAACATAGTTATGTAACATAGAAACTTTTTTGTGGTATTGAAATTGAGTAAAAATGCAATATTAGACTTTGTAACCAACTTACCCTATTTTGGCAGCCTTGTTTAATGAACTAACATGGACCTAACATGTTTAGAATGTCATATGAAATGAACTATAGGGCTAAGACATTGGTTAAAATGGATTAAAGGGATTAAAATGTGACTAGATACAATCTGCCCATAATTGCTCTATTATGGGCAGTCACTTTGGAAATATACCAAAATTTGTATAGTTTGAATTCAGGGATGAAATTTTAATGAAATGATCCTTAGTATGTCTACTTTCATTAGGTGAAAATAGAAATTAAAACTGGGTCCTATACTGGAAACTGTAAATGGAAATAGCTGGACAGTGCAAACTGTCCAGGCAGTGTAAAATGCCCTGTCTTTGAACAATAAACTGTATTAACTGGCTAAGAACTAAATTGCAAGCCTATTTTGTTTTTAAAGACAATTTTTTTAGATTTCCAAAGGTATAAATTAATCGATATTCCGATGTAGGAATTGAAAGATATGCCTGTTTAAGCAGGTAGTGTGCAAGCTGGCAGGCAGCAGTACTTAAGCTAGTTGAAAACTGTTTTGTGCACATTTTTATCGGACCGTTTTGTAACAGTTTGGGAAAAATGAATTCTGCCTAGATTTTTTTAATGAAATGTTGATTGAATTGTACTTATATGAGCATAATCTTGCTGCCAGAATTGTGTATGATAAGTACTAGCAATATTGCCTTGCTTTAATGGTCACGTAAGACTTGTTTTAATATGCATATGCTTGTATAATGTTTTAGAACCAGCTTTGAACTTGTTGGAGGAAGAAAAAGGAAATCATTCAATGGCTAAGAACAAGGGGATAGCCATACAAGACAATTGCTAGCTTGCTTGGATTGTATTGTGAGTGTAGTTATTTCTAGGGTTAGGACTAGGTCCTAACCAATGCATTCTTGTTTCAATCTTGACATGTAAATGAATCTAATATTGAACTTGACTTAATAAGGGAAGGATGATTAAAGAAACACATAAAACATGATCCTAGTCTTATGTACATGTCTTTTTCGAATTGCTAAGCATGATTGATGATGGCTTGAATGCTTGTATGTGCTATGATGCAACATGGTTGAATGCTAATGACTTGTTTGAGATATGATGTTATCTCATTTGATGAAATGAATCTTGAAACTACTGGACTTGTGAGCTAAGCTTAACATGAAACGATCTTGATTGACATGAACATGATCTTGAACTTGATAACTTGAATAAATGGTAATTCGAACAACCTTGGTAGCTAGTTGGATTAGGTAGAAAGGCATGCCTTAGAGTCTAGAGCTCACTGTGTACAGGTGGACTATGGTCCAGGGCTAAGGCCCCTATTTGGCGACATACGGAGGGCACGTATGTGGTCTTTGGCGACAGTAGGAGGGTTGACCAGCACTACAGTGCATATTGTGGCGACAGTTGGTTGGAGACTCGATTACCTATACAAACTAAGTACCAATGGGGTTGTTTAATGAAATAACAAATGAAATAAGACTCAATTATACATGTTACTTGTCTTGTATTGCCATGAAATGTATGTTGCTTGATTTGGAAGCATGACTCATTGGTTACTTGTTTTGCAAGCATGTTGCTTGATTCATGATTTATGATTTCTTGTTGGCCGAATTGCATGTTATCCTAGGTAGGATATTCTTGATGTTTGAAAGACTAGATAAGGTCACTCTTGATACTTGAAAGACTAGCTAAGTCTACTATAATGCTTGGAAGCCTTAGCTAGGTCTACACTTGATCTAAAAGAAATGAAACATGAAATAACAAAATGGATAGACTAGTTACTACCTCACTAAGTACAATTTTGTACTTATCACTCTTCTTTCGTTCTTCCCAACCTATAGGTTAAAGGATTCAACATTGCTTGATCTTGAAGCTTGATTCCTTGAGCAAGAAGCATCTTACACAAGCTTTGTTAAAGTATGATTCCATACTTGTTTTGTATTCTCATAGAATGGTGGCACTAGATGTATCTAAGTAGCTTGAACATGCATTTTGAAAGATTGTATATAATGCTTGATGGCCTACCTATGTTATGTATATAGTTTAAGGTTTGTAATGAACTTAATTAGCTTATAATGGTTGAATGTTTTGTTGCGCATATTTTGATGATATGGAATGATCACGTGATGATCTAATTGACTATGATATAGTTGATAACCTTGTTATGCTTTAGTTTATGCTTGAAATGAAAGTAATATAGGATGAACCATGTTTCTTGCCTTAATTCGAATGACTTGAACCTAAAGGGTCACTTGTATGCAACAACACTTGATGTGTGTGATTTGTATGCATTGTAGATGTGATTGCCGAATGCATGGGATTGAATTAAGCATGAATGAAACTAGTTACATGCCATGATGTAAATTTAGGTAAATGGCGCGAATGGTTATGATTAGAATGTGGTTCGAATGCAAGCTAGATCATGTAAAATTTGAATGATCAATCAATTGTGATAGTAACTTAGGTATAAGATGACATATGTTTACATCAATGAACAATGAAATGAAGAAAGCATATTTGAACCTCAAGATAGTCGAATAGGATAGGATTTCAAAGGTTGAATGTTGATATAAGAACCATGTATGTAGTAACTTAGAGTGTAAGCAAGAAAGAAATTAATCTAGAGGCATTGTGTTAATAGCTGAACGGTTTAGGTTGAAAAATAAGTAGGAATGCTTTCTTATTATTGTAGTTTCAATGCCTATGATGATTTGATTCCTAAGTATGAATTGCTTGCTTGAAAGAAATGCATGATTTGGTTGCTTTAGTCTATTTCAAATGGTGTGAATGATTAGGAGTCAAATGTTCATTGCTTGTATGTTCAGAAAGCATGAAGGTTAGATTGCTTGTATAGATCGAATGTCTTACCATGTCTATGTACTTGTCTTGCTTGCTTGCTAAGTAACTCTCCCGAACCGAGTTACTACTAACCCTGGTAGGGGATGTTACACATGTAGTCTATCCCTATTTGCATCGAACCTTCCTCATTGAAGTATTTTGCATGCATTAGCCCTTCTACCACGAAGTCCATTGCCCCTTGATACATCCGCCCTTTTGACTTAAAGTTTGGTGCTCTGTTTCATTAACCCTTATTCCTCGAAGTTTTGTACTTCCTCTCGCGTCAGCACTTCTTCCCCGAAGTCCTTCACTCTTTTCCCACCTTGCCCATGGGCGGTGTCTCCACGGTTGCTATGTCTATTATTGGCTTGGCCCGCTTCGACACTCCACTAGTCTTAAAAGTGATGTTCTTTCCAGAAAATCCTCGCTAAGCTTTCTCGTAGCCTTATCAGACATGTTCACCCCTTTTTGCTTTTGGTCTCCCTTGGCCTTAACAGAACTTGACTGCTTCGAACCAAGCTTTGTAGCCTTGCTCCCTTCAGGCTCATCCTTCATCTTGGACCCCTTGGATCGAACTGGCCATCTCCACAACTTGTGAGGCCCCTTACACTGGTAACACTCCAATTGCTTCCTCTTCACCCTCAGCTTGACGGCTTTCTCATTTGCTATCGCACCGGGGCTCGACCTTAGCTTGAGTACTTTGGCACTCATAGTCACACCTTGGGTATCCCTTGGCTCATTGATACTCGCAATTGTGCCAAGTCATGCTACTCCTCCTTCTAGATCACCTTCTCCCTTGATGAGTGCAACAAGGTGATTCTTCTCGAGATAGCTCCTTATAACATGAGGACCATCGCAGAAGTAGCACTTCATCTTCTTGCTCGCCTTCTTTTCTGGCTCACACTTAGCCTCGCCACTCCTACTATCTCTCATCAAGGGCCTGGACGTCTCCTTGCTGGTTTCCCAGTCTCTTGCAGGCTCGGTCAGCAACTCACCTACATCTTTGGCCTCTCAAATTTAGGCACCTCTTTGCTCCAATGCAAGCTTCGCCCCCAGCTCAAGTCCCTCTAAGAAGGTGGCAAGCGCACCCTATCCAGTCATTGTGCCTTTGCAACTGAGCAGCTCCTTCTTGAGCTCATTCACCTAGATCTGCAAAGCCTTCGCCTCATTTTTGCAAGCATTACTCCCTCGAACATTCACCAACTTGTTTAGAACTCGTCGCATCTCATCCTTGAACTGGTCCTCCATGGACTCCACTTTTACAAGATAGGACTCGAATACACCTTAGGTCTGTTTGGCCTCCTCTTTAGATTGTTCGAGTCTAAGGACCCTCTTCCCCAACGACTTCAATTACACTTTCAATGCCTCTATTGCTTCTTGAAAGGATTTTTTTTGTTGATTCAACTCCTCGTACATCGAGTCGAGAACTTCTTGGACCTCTTTGGTGATTTCCTCTTTGAGGGAACCCACCTTCTCGAATAAGTCCTCGACCTGAGACTTGAGAGTGAAAGTCTTATCATTGAAATCCTCAATATAATCTCTTACCTCAATCCTCATCAATGTTCTCCAATAGTTTCCACTATATGTGGAAGCACCATCTCTTTGTTTTGCCATCTCGATCGCTTCTTTGCCATGAGCTACTTCGAACCAAATCCTTACCTAACTTGACTGCGACACCAAGTTGGCTCGAACGCAAGCCCCCTCGACTCGCTCTGATACCACTTGTCATGGGCCTAGAGCTTAACCCTAGCTGATCCGTATGGCCTTAGACGTCTTTGACGCTAATTGGTTGATTCCCACGCCTAAGTCAGCCTTCACCATGCCTTGCGAGTACTCCTGCTCGTCAATGTACTCACTAATTTTGTCCAGGGGTCGTTTTTGTTTAAATAAGTTTTAAATAAAGGGCCTTATACATGCTACTACTAATCAGATTAAATAAGAGAGCTATAATCACTCTCCTTTTTATATGTATATAATTCAAGTAATATGTTTATCTTTTGTCTCTATTTCATTGGCATTATTATGTTATGATCAAAAACCCCAAAAATTATATTATGTTATGTTGTTATATCCAAATGTTGGTGTTTCTCCCCATATTATTATTACTATCACTATAGTCATATTATTGCCATAGTATGTATTCTTTTGGCACCGTAACCTTTATTCCATCTTTGTTGTTAGTATCTACTAATATTATTATTATTATTATTATTGTCATAGCAAATTTGGATAAAAGGAAAAATTATAATTATTAAATAAAATCCCATCTTTATTTAAATCAAGTCTAAAAATTATAAAAAACAACCCAACTTTAATTTAAAACAAACAATCCATTTACAAACCCATAAAATACTACATGTTATTATACATCCCATTTAGAGCCCAAAATCAGAAAACCCTAATTTTTCATATTCTCCTTTGCGCAGCCCATTGACAACCGTTAGATCAATCCTGATCTAACGATCCAGATTAGATCCAGATGAAGCCCTAGCTGACCATCTTCCTCCTTGGTGCTGCATCAAGCATGACCCTTAGATCGAGAGCACATCAAACGGCTGAGATCACATCGAATGCGCGTGCAGTCGACGCTTGGTTTTCCATCTCTGCCCACGCACTGTAACGCGCGGCTCCTTTGGTCCCCTTTTCTCCAACGCTCGATCACATGCAGCCAATGATGTCAGAAACGGCATATCAACTGATTTTCCAGAAGCAAAACGCACAAAATATCAGAAATGGCAGTGGCAGACATCCCAACATTATCATAAATACACATGAATATAAAGAAGCACAAAAGGGCAACCAATAGGTGTTTTCGATTGTAATTTATAATTTCCTAAATCAATGTAATATTCGGAGTATAAAAAAAAGGCCGAAACCAATTGTAACCCCAAGTTGAAGAGGGGATTTCAAAGCAATACAAAATAAATAGAACACTTTCAGAGGTATTCTACTCTTATTTTCACATTTGAAAGCATAAAAGCATAAAATTTTAGGGTTTTAGTTTGTTTCTTACCTTCGTCGCTTCGTCTTCCTATCCTGTTGATTTGCCTTCCATTATTGTAGACAAGCCTTGCAACCTCTCGAGGTCGTGTATGGTGGAACGAAAGAGTGGGGATGGTAAAGTGATCCGTTTCGAGTTTTGGTTTCGTGTTTGTTTTTTGTTTTTTGAAAAAGGGAAAGGGTTGAGTTTTGGAAATCATGGGTGGATTTGGTTTTAGACGAGAAAAGGAAGTTTCTTTGCGAGGTTTGAGGGCGCCGGCCCTCATCAAACGGCGGCCGACACGGTGGCTCAGTGGCCAGTTTTTGGGAATCGTGGCGGAGAACCGTCAGAATTTGGGTTCATGATGAACCCAGATGAACAAGGGAAAGGGGTTATAATAATTGAGGGTTCTGATTTTGCCAAAAAGGTAATAACAAAATAGTAAAATAAGGACTTTCACCCTGTTTTAATTGCATGTTTAGCCCTTCTGCAAGTCCAAATAACACTATTAGTCCCTCTGTATTTTGGAAATTGCCCCGAGGCCATTCTGCCTTCTTTGATCACAACCTAGGACCTCGTAACTTTACGTTTTCTTACAATTACGTCCCCGTTTTTCTTTTAATTGAGCTTCAAAATTTCATTTCTTTTCGATGCGGTCCTTTCTAGTGTTTGATCCCTATATTTTCATGTATTTTATTTTTGATAATTGGCCCATGTTGTTGTTGTTTATATTTATGTAAATTTGTTGTTTTGATTTGTCTGGTAGATATTTATTTGGAATGGTTGTTTTCAATGTGTGTTTTATGCAATATTTGTGATGATACAATATATATATATATCTATTTTTTAAGGGTTTATAACACATTCATAGTTTTACAAAGTATATATAGTGTCCATGTATATAATATATTTAACATAAAGTTTTGGTGATACATTTAGCATATAGTTCTCATGTAATATAATATATGTTTCACAAATATATATTTTATGTTTAGTTTAAAAAGGGGTTATAATTTTCAAAAGTTTCTAATTCTTTAAAATATATAATATGTATAGCTTCTAGTATATACGTACTAAAAGGTTCTAATATTTTGTGTAATATACATATTCTTTTAATATACTTAATTTGGTTTTAAATATACATAACATTTTCTTAACATAATAGGTGTTCTTGTTTTCATGGAATTGGCTAAGTTTTCGGTGCTAGTAGTTTTTGTCTTTGGTTTTGGGCTTCTAGTTTTTAGACCTAGTTTTAGTGGGTTTGAGTTTTAGATTTATAAAGTTAGCTTTAGATTAGAATTAGGCAAAACTAATTTGATTAATTTAAAATCGTGTGCCCATCTTATAGGGGCACGATCTTTAAATGAATTAGGTTAATTTAGGCTTAGTTTAGAGCCTTACTTAGATTAAGGTTTAAGTTGGTTTAATGAATTTAAATTTACCCTTGGATCATTGGGGTAAATGTTAAATTCATTAAGTTAATTGAACGCCTCTAAATTGCTCTTTAGGGTAAAATTAACCTTGAACTTAGATGGACTTCTAAACTAAAAATCATGCTCAATTAATTCGATCCATTTTAAATAGTACCCTTGGCTCATTGGGATACTAGTTTAAAGTCGATCAAATTAATTATTATAATACAAGATAATCCACAATTTATTAGGGTTTTGCTAGTTTTTAGGGTTTAATTGATCATAGGTTAATATTATACTCAATTGGCTAATAATTAGATCACTAATCGGACTTTAGTAATTTCAGCCTTTTAGGTTAGATCTTTTGTGTGCTTATTTCCAAGCCTTTATGTGACATGCATCTATATTTGTCATTCATCCGACTTTCAATTTCATTTGCTTAATTAATTTAAATAATAAAAAGGGAGATATTTATTAATTTTAATATTTGTGTCGTAACAGTCTGAGCTTAAAGGATGTTGACCAAATATCTGAATTAATTCTTACCATCCCAGGGTAAAGTTAAAAGTTGACCAAATCATTACATCATACTTTAAAATGCTTGCATCATGCATAAAGGCGGGATTTGAACTATAAATTAACACGACAGTCAGGCTTATTCGATGTCGGTTTAATCTATGGTCCAATGTATCGTCAACCTTATTAATTAAATGTCCAATTAATTTGAATCCACCAATTTGATAAAGCCCATTCAATTAAGGTTAATTTTCAACTAAGGTCACTGAATTAAATCCCTTTCAAATTCTGACATTTTTCTTCGATTAAAAGCAACGGATATTTTGGTACCGATTTTCGGGCGTGATGGGGGTGCTAATCTTCCCCAAACGTAACCAACTCCCGAACCCTCCTTCCATAATGAATCTTTGGTTTTGTGGTGTTCGGCCTACCTTATCCAAGTGGCCGGTGGCGACTCCAAGTTTTAAATCGTTTTTTTTCGAAGAAACAAGAGTTTCCAAAAGAAATCCCTTTAAGCCAAGATTTCAAAAGTGATTTAATGCCTATTTATAAGGAGAGCCAAAGGAAAAAAATGTTGTTACAGGATGACGACTCTACTGGGGAGCGATTTTGTTTTGGAACTCCGCCTAGAGCTGCTTTACCATTGATAACTTTGATCTCACTCTGACAATTGAAGAATATCAGGATCTTATAAACTGAAAAATGATTGATATGGATCGAGTATATTCTAAGCCAAGTAAGAACAAAGCCTTTCGAGGAAAGCTTGCTAGAATATCGGATACATTACCGTCTTGGGTTGAGTAGCAGGTCACTACTTGGAACAGTAAGGAGTATCTAAAGTGGGAGGGGATCCTTGCCTTGGCCTCTGTGCGTCTTGTGGGTCGAGTTCAGCAGAATCTATTTGTGTTATTGATCTATGGATTCATGCTATTCCCTCAAGCATTGGGCCTCGTTGACTCGTCAGTTTTGGATCTTTTTGAACGTTTGGGTAGTGGGACTAATCCAGTACCTATAATTCTGGTTGAAACTTTTCGATCCTTGAGCTTCAGTCATGAGAATGGTTGCAGACACTTCCAGGGATGCCCGTAGCTTTTGACGGTTTGGTTCTACAGCCACCATTAGACCAATCCCAGTTTCTCCAGGCCCTTTTACGATGGAAAGTTCTCACCCTTAGAAGAGTTCTTACGAAAGAATGACTAGCCAACCCAGAGATCTGATGAGGTATGGCAAGACGTTCTCTGAAACATAAAGGAGGAGGATATAGTTTGGAGAGCACCGTGGTTGTTGGCGAAAGACGTTCTCTATAGATGCGGAGAGTATTCGTGGGTACCGCCGCTACTTGGCCTTTGGAGGCATACTGCTTATGCACATCTGCTTGTTCTTAGACATTATGGTTCAAAACAGTTCGTGCCAGCCACCAAGGGGCTGAATGAATTCAACGTGGATTATGCAAAGGAGAAGGGCTATAAGACGATGGTATACAACGCTTCCTCAACCTGGAATGGTGTAAGACAGGTTAGGATCGTGAATGCTCCATACATGGTTACTCCTGAATATGAGGCGTGGCGACTTAACCTTGTCAACGACAACGTTTCGTGTTTGACCCCCAATAGAAAGAGATCCTTAGAGGAAAGATTGGCCACACTCCCTACTGAGGCTAATTTAATGAGGAAACATCTTGAAGAAGAGTGAAAGAAATACCTCAAGCTCGAGGAGAAATCCCATCAAGAGATGTTTGACTTCGAGTTAGAAAATACACAGTTCGAAAGATTAGTCAAAGACCTACAAAAGAGGAGAGATGAGCTAGAACTCGAACTCAAGCTGGAAAAAGAAAAGATTTAGCATTTTAGGAGGTTAAGTAGAAGCAAGAGAGTCGCAGAAGGTGGGTCGAGAAAGGAGCCAAAGCTTCTACTTAAGGAATAGAAAGCATGAGTCGAGAACTATAAGAGGATGTTTCTCGAGCATAAAGATCGAGTGCTCACTTTGACCCAATAAATGAAGAATCTGCGAACCTCCCATTCAAGACAAATTGAGAAAGAACAACACCAAAGCAAAGCCTTGAGAGATCAAGTGAAATGTTTGTAAAAGTCTCTTTTCAAACATAAGAATTCGACTAGCAAGTTGAAATCCAGCAACTCAGAAAATCAAGCTTTGATGACACATGTCGAAGAGTTGGAAGCCGAGTTTCAACAGCTCAAGGATCATGTAGCAAGCATGAGAGGGGCAATTCAAGTATGCCCGACTCTGAGTTTGGAGCAATTACACTTTGTCGCCTATACGATTTGGAGGCAAGAGCAAGAATTAGCATGGTGGGGGGCTCAGATGCAAGAGGTTGCCCAGAAGATACAGTTTTTAGCCGAAGACGCTACTGAGCTTCATGATTGTGTCAATGATGAATCCGAGAAAGGAGAGAGGATTGTGTGGATTTTGAGAGAGATTATCAACCTCGATACTACCTTGAAACCACATGTGTAGTTAGCTTTCTCTAGTTATTATAACATGACAATGTTCCCATCAATGAAAGTCATTTAACGATGATATTTGACGAATTCAGTGTTGCTCTTTGCATTCATGCATAATATATTTATTTGCATACCTCATTTAATTACCAAATTAATTAAAAGACTTTTTATTTTAGATAGTATTTTAATTCTTAAAATTTCAATCATTCCGCTCCAATACGGAACCCGGTTACAATCCCGAATGATTGATGGTCGACCAAGATATTAGGGACCAGATAGCTTAGTCACAAGACGTTTTTATCACTTGGATAACTAGCTTGTTAGCAAATATGAAGGGCAAAGAAGGAATTTCCATCGACAGCCTAAATTTTGACGAGCAAGAAGGTGTTTTGTCTCATACGAAGGTACAACCAGATATGCCAAAACCCAGAAAAAAGGGTTTACATTAATCTCGTAGGAGTTTTTGTTGATCCTGCTGTTGGCGCATCTACAAGTCACCATGGGGGAGTTCCAACAAATCAGCCCGTTGATTTGGGAGTAGGATACGGAACGAAGTGCCAGACTTGAGCATGATTGATGAAGTTGAGAAGAGAATTAGGGCCAATATGGAGAAGAAGTATGAGGAAAAGTTTCGTCTACTCGAGGAGAGGCTAAAAGCCATTCAAGGAGTAGATGAACATGAAAATGACACAAGTGGTTTGAGTTTAGTGGCCGATTTGATTCTGCCACCCAAATTCAAAGTGCCTTACTTCAACGAGTATGACGGGACCACTTGCCCAGCAGCACATATCACCATGTATTGCAGAAAGATGGATGCTTTCGTGAAGGATGACAAATTACTTATCCACTGCTTCCAAGAGAGTTTGACTGGATCTGCAACTCGATGGTACACCATGCTCAGCCGAACTAATATCAAGTCATGGAAGAACCTTTAAAAGGCCTTCGTATAACACTACAAGCATGCAGTGGACATGATTCCCAGACGAATCATGCTAGAAGGGAAAGAGCAAAGGTCGAATGAGAATCTACGCCAGTATGCCCAGAGATGGCGTGACGTAGCCGCTCAAATTTAGCCACCGATCCCCAAACATGAAATCACACCGATGTTCGTCAATACTTTAAGGGGGACGTTGTTTGGTCATTTGATAAACAACACTACCCAAAGCTTTGCTGATATGGTGAGAACCGAGGAATCGATAAAAGTAGCAATAAAGACTGGAAGGATCGATAGAGGGGAGAACACTCGTAAGAATTACAAGAAAAGAGATATGGAGGTGAACAATACAAGCACCTACGTAACCCCAATGAGTTTCACTATTTCACCGCCACGGGCCGTAGCCGGAGGAGGGCAGGGCTCGAACAAGAAAGAGACTAGGGCCCCGAAGAGCAAAAATGAGAAGATGTCATTTACCCCACTCCCGGTATCATATGTCGAACTATACTCGCAACGGCACGAGGCTGATTTGGTCCGGCCTTATTATGTCACCCCTTTCAAACCTCCATTCCCTACGTGGTACGATGAAAAAGCAAACTATGAATATCATGGTGGCATCATGGGACACTCAATCGAGAATTGTATTGCATTCAAGAATTTCATACGAAAAACGTAAATTCCAAGGTGTTGCAGTTAGATGAACCAAATGTAGCCACTAGCCCGTTACCAAATCACGAAGGTCGTGGCATAAATGCAATCAAAGAGGGGTACACTAGGAGAGCCAAGATGAACGTGTCCGAGGTCAAATCCGCTGTAATATGGGTATTTCAGAGTTATGTATCACGCGCCTAATCAACCGGGGCATGGAGATTGTGCAACAAGGAAACTGACCATATTGTGAGCTCTAGCAAGAGGAAGGACATGACATTCAGTGTTGCGAGGAGTTTAAGAAAGTTATTCAAAAAATGATGGACAATACGGAGATTGAATTCTTTGAGAAGGATGAAGAAAGAAAAGAGTTAGATGTATGCACATCAGATACCTCTACGGTCAAGTATGGGGTAGATAGGCCTTTTGTCATATCACTTAAGCCAAAGCCAGGAAGCTCGTTCCAAGATGAGAGCTCCAAAGTAACTCCAAAAATATGGATTTCGGCTCGACTCTTTTTATGTTTAAGGATGCTCAGAAGGTCCCGTGCCTACCTTATCCAAGTGGCCGGTGGTGACTCCAAGTTTTAAATCATTTTTTTAAAGAACAAGAGTTTCCAAAAGAAATCCCTTTAAGCCAAGATTTCAAAAGTGATTTAATGCCTATTTATAAGGAGAGCCAAAAAACGTCGTTATAGCCAAAGGCTCGGACAAGACCTCAAGGCTTTGATGGATGCAGAAGCTCTAACCACTAAGGTGGCTACTCTTAGCCACTCGAGAGGCAACTAGAACAAGAATAACTGAAAGGGAAAGGAGGTGAGGGTTTGATTTCTTCCTCTACTAGTTGGGATTTGTCTTTTGCCGCAGCAAAAGTTGGTCCTTCCTCAGCAGATGGGTTAGCCATAACCCGGTTTCGGAGTGTTACTAAAACGAAAATAAATTGATTGATAGGTTACTTGTCGAACAAGTAACCCCAGGATACTTGCCTTGATGCACAAGTAACCTAAGCTAAACCTTTCAACAAACAATTCATAAAATGCAAGCCACATTAAGCAAACCATACAACATACATAGCATACAATTTTAGGTACCATTTTGTTTCATTCTTTACTTATAACTTAAGTTACTATTATCATGTATCAATCCATTCAAATTGCATACAATCATTCAAACAACAACTCAAGTGTGTTATACATTACATTAAGTTACTATTAAACATAGTATAGCTTTCATTCATTATATCATTTCAATGCCTTATTCGAATACACTAGGTGGTCACTAAGCATGTCTTAACTAGTTTACTTGCAACTTAAGAAACTACACAATCAACCAATTAACATGATCATATCAAAGCATCCAACTTACAATCTTATTACATTTTTATTCATCCTATTCGAACAGTCATGGAAGTCCTTAACTACATTTCAATTGTTTCTTATAATACAAGCAATGTTCATTAAGTTACCTTTCAACATTCCTTGGTAAGTAGCTTACTAGATAATCAAATCTTATCAATATGCACCGAAGTGCCAATATGCACCGTAGTGCCAATATGCACCGTCGTGCCAATATGTACCGTCGTACCAATATGCAACGTAGTGCCAATATGCACCGTAGTGCCAATATGAGCTCAAGATTCTAAGGCATGCCCTCCTATCTATCAAACTAGCTACCAAGGTTGTTGATTATCCATTTTATTTAAGCCTTATATATCTCATGATTCAATATAACAATATGCCATTCAAAGGCCAAGCCCTTAGGCTTATGGAATCTTAACTCCCAATACATAACTATCCATAACATTCAAATCAATCAGCCATGTATAACATTCACAAACACAAGCATATGTATGCATTGTGCGTACCTTATTCTCCAAGCAAGCATGCCGATTCATACCTTAGGCATAAGCAATGCACATGACAAGCATTTGATCATAATTGCTTAACACCCAAGTAAACAAAAAGATCATGGCATCAATCAAGTTATCATACATTTCATTATTCCCTTTATTAGCCAAATATACTTTAAGTCATGTTACATGACATTAACATTTCATTTAAACAATAACAAGGTTGGTTAGGACCTAAGTCCCAACTCTAAGATAGTTACACTCACAATACTCCTAGCAATTCAACTATCTTGGATCCAAATCCCTTTGCTTCTAGCCTTGGGATGTCCACTCCTATCCTCTTCTTCCCCAATCTGCTGCCCTTGGCCTAGCAAGCAAAGCACATACACATATCATCACAACAAGCACAATATTCACACAATCATAGTAGCAATGTTATCACAATGTACCTAACATTTAGCTACTATTTTTATGCTTCTTTTTAAGCATTTCTTACCAATTCATCTTCACATTGTTATTGCTTCATTTTAATACATAATTGGACAGATTACAATGTCCCAAAACTATTTTGGAAACAGTTATTGCTTTCGATAATCCATACAGACCTTTCAACCGGTCACAGTCCTGGTTGGAATGAGTTCATTATTTTTATTACTTACCACCATTATACCTCCCTTTTTCGGTACACATTGTACCGGACTTACCCATGTACTATCAGAGATAGGGTATATAATGCCGGCGTCAAGCGACTTGATGATTTCTTTCATTACAACCCCTTTCATGGCATGATTCAGTATCCTCTGGGCCTCGATTAAAGGTTTGTGATCATCTTCCAACAAAATCTTGTGCATGCACACTGCCGGGCTAATTCCCTTCAAGTCGGCAATTGTCCATCCTATTACCTTTTTGTGTAGCTTCAACATTTTGATAAGCTTCTTTTCCTGCTCAGGCTGTAACTTAGAAGAAATAATTACAGGCAATGTATTATCGGTTCCTAAGTATGAATATTTTAGTTGCTCTGGCAATTGTTTCAACTCAAGAATCGGTGGTTGTTCAATAGAGGGTTTTTCGAGTTTACCTTCCTTACCTGAGTAATCCAGTGGTTCAAAGTATGTACCTGGTCGATTGACTAGCCAATTTGACTCTTATTGTTGTTCCTCATCGACCGGTTCTTCATACTCCTCAGGTTCCTCTTGATCGGCAATGTAGTTGTCGAGGCAACTAAATTCCTCATCGAAGTTAAACTCTGCCGTGGCATGAAGAAGTTGGCATTCTTCTGGATCATCGGCATGCCTTAGTGTTTGGAACACATTTAGTTTAACTTGTTGGTCATTCACCCTCATTGTGAGTTCTCCCTTTTCAACATCGATCAAGGTTTTCTCTGTTGCTAGGAATGGTCTCCCGAGAATGATAGGTGCATACTCATCTGCTTCACAATCCAAAACAATAAAGTCAGCGGGAAAAATAAATTTATCAACTTTTACCAGTATGTCCTCGATTTTTCCCTCTGGATGCACATAGGATATGTCGGCTAGTTGCAGCATAACTGTTGTAGGTCTTGCCTTCCCGATTCCTAGTTTTTGGAAAACCGATTTAGGCATCAAGTTTATGCTAGCCCCAAGGTCGCATAATGCTTTCCCGACATAGTGGTTTCCAATGGAACAGGGTATTGTGAAACTTCCGGGATCCTTCAACTTGAGTGGCATACGATTGTGCAACATTGCCATACATCCCTCTGTTGCGGCAACTGTTTCAAACTCTCCTAGCCTTGTTCTCTTGGACACAATGTCTTTAAGAAACTTGGCATAGTTTGGCATTTGTTCAATTGCTTCCAACAATGGCAAGTTGATATGGACTTGCTTTAGGATATCAAGAAACTTCTTGAATTGATATTCTTGCTTTTGTCGCTTCAACCTTTGTGGGAATGGCGCTGGAAGTCAGATATCTTTGATCCTTTAATTGGTTTAGAACTTGATTGACGGCATTGCCGGGACAACTGGAGTTGCCGAGGCATTATCAATTAGGGTTGCCGAGGCATGCTTATCACACGTTGCCGAAGCATCCTTATCGTCGGTTGCCGAGGCATGCTTATTGTTGGTTGCTGCGGCAATTCCTGGTTCAGCATCTGAGGCTTTGCCGCTAGGTTTGTCTTGATCTTTTTGTGGAGTTTTGTTTGATGAGCGGATTTGAGCCTCTCTAAGTTGTTGGCTACTTCTAGTGGTGATTGCCTTACATTGTTCATGGCCAGTTCCTCTTGCGACTTCAGTATCGCTAGGTAAACCTCCTTGCGGTCTCGTATTCAGATTTTGAGCAAACTGTCCGACTTGATTTTTCAATGATTTGATTGCCGCCTCTTGGTTTTGCAATCTCATCTCGGTCCTGTTAATAAAAGCATCAGTTCTTTTTATGAAGTTACTATTCTCAGCCATATAAGATTCATTTTTCATCATAAAAGCATTTAGAGAATTTTCCAAAGAACTAGATGTTGTTGGTTGTTGCTGCGGTAACTATTGCCGTGGCATATTCTGCTGGAATCTCGATGCTTGTGCATTCTGATTGTTCTGGTTTAAAGCATTGTTGGGATTACTCTATGAAAAATTAGGGTGCTTCTTCCAAGCTGGATTGTATGTATTGGACATCACATTGTTGTTCCGATTGTAAATCCCCACGTAGAAGCTGGATTCCGGATTCTGCATACATTTAGAAGAATCATGGTTATCACCACATAACTCACAAAAAGAATCCATTACCTTGACCTCATGTGTGTTGTTTGGTTTTTTCATGTTCTGGACCATCTTGGTTAAAGTGGCCAATTGTGCCGAAATTGAATCTGATGATCCTAGTTCATGTATTGTGGCTTGGCGTCTAACTCCTCCTCTTCTAGTAGAGGGGAATTGATAATCATTCTTGGCCAGCCTGTTTAGAATTTGCAACGCTTCCTCCGGTGACTTATCTAGGAGTATGCCGTTTGCCGAGGCATCTAGCATCATCCTTGTTGGTGTATTCACGGCGACTTATCTAGAAGTTCTCTATATCGCTCCTAAGCCTCATACATGGATTCATTATCTGCCTGCCGAAAAGAAGTAATGTCGTTATGAAGCTTATCAGTCAAATTTGTAGGATTAAACCGAGCAAGGAAATCACGACAAAGATCGGTCCAAGATGCTATTGATCCAGCAGGAATGCTATTCAACCATGCTTTTGCCCTATCCCTCAGTGAATAGGGGAATAATCTTAATCGTAAGACATCAGGGGTGACTCCGTGTATTTTGAACGAGTTGCAAATCTCGAGGAAAGATTTAAGATGTTGTCGTGCATCTTCAGTTGCTGAGCCGCCAAATTGACCAATTGTGTTGATCATATTAAACATTATCGGTTTTAACTCAAAGTGGTCAGCTTCAATTTCAGGTGCGACAACTCCTGGATTAAGTCCATCAAGATCTTCTTCAAGATAGTCTCGAATAGTTCTGTTTCATGCAAGAATCACTCCTCTTCCTGCTGGAACATCTTGATTCATATTGCCGTCCTGATTAGCCATTGCTACTCTTATCCTTCGTCTAAGTCTTTGTAAGATTCGTTTGATTTCTGGATCAAAGGGATATTCTGGCGTAATCGGTCTCGCCCTGGTCATATACCAATGCAAAACCAAAGTTTGTTAGCCCTCTGAATCTTAAACAAGAAAAGTAAAAAGAAAGTGCAAGAAAATAAAAGCAAAGTCGCTATTGCCAATCCCCGGCAACGGCGCCAAAAACTTGTTGCGCGTAATAAGTGCTACGCAATTTGTGCAAGTATACACGTTGCAAGTTATAGTATAAAAGATATCGTCTCCACAGGGATTGGTGCCACTTCAAGAATCTAGTCTCTTGCACTGTAAAAAGTAAAAACACAAATAAATGATTATATGACTTTTAACTAATCTAGAAAGCAATAAAGTAAAAGAATGAATGAGATCAAATGAGAGAGATAGGCCAGGTTATCGTGAGTTGAGGTGTGATAGCCGATTGGATTGTCTTGGTAAAAGAGTGCACGGGCAACTCAGTTGCCATGGCAACTAATCGATGGTTGCCTGGGCGACTAGTTGGGCAACTACTTGGGCATCTGGGCAGCAACCTTCAAGGTTCGGCAGAGCGTTCTTCAATGGTTTCTTCTTATCCCTAAGTTGAAACTCTAGCTACTTATGCATGCCTTGATAATACATCCCTGGGTGAATCAAGGGTGACAACAACCAATCTTGCGCTCCTCTTAGCCGTTGAAATCCTTAACTTATTCCTAAGTCGGATTAATCTTCACCATCAATAGATTGAATAAAGATCATATTCATTTGTTTCTTGAATCTAACTCTCCCGATATTAGATAAATAGATGAAGTTACGAGATCCTCTCCCAATTCACTCGCAAATAAGAATAAGAACTAAGAATGAATAAACCTTGAATACAAAAGTGCAAACTCTTATTACCTAAATAAAATCCAATAGTTTCTCGCAACCACAAAACACAATAACCATAGCCAAATAGGTTTAGTTCATGGCTAGGTTCCAAAAAAACACAAGATAAATAATCCCTAGTATGAAACTAATTGAACAAGAAAGAAAATGATGAAGAATTGAAGCTTGTCGAAATCCCCTTGCCCTAGATGCTTGTCGAAAATTCTCTCCTCTTGCTCTCCTCTCAAGTTGACGATATGGCCTCTAATTTATAGGGCTAGGTCAAAGTCCTTCTTTGAGGAGGAAGTTAAGTTGGAATTAAATTATCTTTAAAGAATATAATTCTTTATTATAATTATATTCCTACTAGAACTTCTCCTATCTTCTTGGAATTTAATTATTCTTTAATCTCTTCATGGAAATCAAATGCCTTTGGGATTTGGCTTTGCTCCACGTAATCTTGGGCTTGTCTGGTCATCAATTTCGACTACCATATCACCTTGTTCTTTGTCGGCAATTGCCCTGGCAACTGACTCGGCGTCTCCTTCATGTATTGCCCTGGCAACCAGCTCAGCATCTCCTTCATGCATTGCCCTGGCAACTAGCTCTAGCCTTGCTTTCGCAAGTGATTCTGTACATACACACAAAAGACACCAAAGCTGCATCTTTTCCCACAAAAACTACCAAGTTATGTAATCAAGCTCAACGATGGAAGGAAACATGGATTAATGCATGAATGGCTAATTATGCAACTAATATGAGCCTAAGTCTAACAATAATATGAGTAAAAAGGGTAAGAAAAAATTACTTTTGAACACTTATCACCTAGCTCTCTCGACCACTAGACTAATCTAACACCCAAAGAAAGGACAACTCTTGAAGGCTCTTACAACCCTAGGGAAAACAAAACAATATGCAAAGCATGGATAAAACGGAAAAACATAAAAAGCATCCATTAAAAGAACTAAACAAAAGCATCCAAACAAACCCAAGCCATCTAAAATTAGTTCATGGCTGGGCAATTAACATCCAACATCATTTCGTTCATACTACCCATATCCAGAAAATAAGAAAATGTCAAAGAAAAGAGTAGAAAGAAAAATGAACTCCCGATCCGCTTGGACTACAACGAACCACCCTAGGCTTGCTGCTTCAAGGTCACCTCTTGGAGCTTCAACAATGGAGACACCAAGTTGAGGAAGAAGGTGGAGGAATGTAGCCGCCTTGGCTCTTCTTCTCTTAGCCTTTAAGTCACTTTTTCAGCACACCTTTTTAATGAGGGTATCTTGTCCTTTTTATAGTGGAGGCTCCTAGGGTTTTGTGCCCTAAACATTCCTTGTATGACCTAAGGAATATTCTCTGGCACATGCTTGGCATAACAGACAAATGGGGGTTCTCACATGTAGGCTGGAAAATATCTTCTTCGTTTTTGTCTTTTTCTGCACCCAGCTTTTACAGTCCAAAATGCTATGGCATTTTTAGCTAATCTTCCTTGGTCACCTACACATCACTAGACCAGACCAACCCTTTCTCAAGCAGCACCCATTTCGCAATTAAACCCTAACAAGCAAAGCAACAAAACCAAATGCATCTACATAGACTAAATGTAGCTAAATGCAAATAAAATGAGCTTAAAACAAGCAAATAACAGAGTGAAAATGCATGAAATATATGCAGTTTGCAAGGTTATCAACATCCACCATCCTCATCGAAGGCTAAGAACAAGGGGATTGTCATCTGAGAGCCATACATGTGTCAAATTATCGAGGTGAGTGTAGTCGGAGTCTCAGGATTAGACTAGGTGCCCTTCCCGATTTCATTATCATTGATTATAGCATGGCTAATATTATTGCCAAGGAATATTGCATTGAACCATTTAGTGGATTCCATTGGTAAGTTAAGGTAAGTTGTTGCATTGAATATCGATATTGCTATAGTCATTTCTACCGAGCATCATTATCAATTTTGCCATTGTTATTGCCATTGAAATGTGGAATCATGGAACATTGGACATAAAGCATAATTGTTGCTATTGTTATCGTCGTTGTCAATGTCATTGAACATTGATATCGATGTAGTTGTTGTCATTGAAACATTGAATATGAAGCATCGATCATTGTCATTGTCATTGAGATTATTGAACATTGTCACTATCATTGATATTGCTATTGAACATGGGCACCAGAACATTGCTTATTGATAAGAACATTGAATACTGTTATTGTTACTAAACATGGATTATTGATATTATCACCGGACCTTGGATTCGAATGGACTTTGGATACAATTGGCATGCCATAGAATTCATGTGCTCAGTGTATGGGTGGACTACGGTCTTTGGGCTACGACCTTTAATGTGGCGAGGCGAATGGATGTATGTGTTATTGATCATATTGGTGAGGCGGGGGGATTAGACCATTAATTGTCCCAGCGAGGCGTAGGAATTTGTGTATCCACTATCCTGAATCGATCCAAGGGTTAATATTGAAATATGGACTTATTGCTATTGAACATGATTATTGCATTGATTACATTGATCCATTGCATCGTTATTGCTAAACTATGATTTGGAATGCATTGATAGTGTTAATAGTCTTGACTACTTCACTAGGCAAAGTATGCCTAATGTATTTCATTTCATACATTTCAGGTTAAGAGGTTCGTATTCGAAGATCGGTGAAGTTGAAGATTTTGGCGAGTCACAAGCAAGGCTAAGTAATGTCGCTTGTCTCTATACACTCCTATGATGGTGGCAAAGTAGCTAGACTTGTCATATTTAGCCCTTTTTTGTGAATAAGCCATGCTTGCATTGTAATAGTATTCCAGGCTCAAAAAGGCTTTTAGTGTAGCTTAAAATTGGCTAAATATGCATATTTGGCACTAAAAGGTGAAAATCTAGTAAATGGATTCAAATGGCCCTAAAATTTGACTTGCTAGTAGATTATAGTGATTGAATATTGATGGTAAAATTTCATTGCATTTGGACATCTTTCAAGTTGTTAAATTGCCTAATAACTAGATAAAATCTGTCATTACAGTGCAAGGCATACCGATACGGGTTCGCTTGTTTCGGTACAACTGTGCATATTTGGTCAGTCAAAGCTCTGGTCAACCTAGGCGTATCGAAACGGCCTAAAGGTGTTTCAATACGAAAACTCACAGAAGCATTTAGGATTTTAATCGTATCAATACGGCCCTAGGAGTGTATCGAAATGGGTCAATGAACTTCAATAGGTAACGGTACATATTGAGCTGTATCGGGACAAGTTCTTGAGTTGCTGGATATTGGGTTTTCACCCTTGCATGTCGTACCGATACGGTCCTCGACGGTATTGAAATAAGTTTGGGCAGCAAAGTCTGGATTACATAATCCAATTGTGTCGTTTCGATATGGCCTATAGTGTTTTGATAGGGGAGAGGTTAAATTTGTTATAAGTCATTGATCACAATATTGAAACATTGTATATTGGTCCCTGAATCTTGGTAAGTCTAATTGGATGGGTAAATGACATTGGATTAACATGAAAATTTGTAGAATTATTGTTTACTGATTGAATTACATAGTTGTGTGGTTATTTTTAGATAAAGACCCCTAATTCCTATAGTTTACAGTTTAGTCCTTAAAAGTTGTAAAAGTTTAAAATTGGCCCTAATCTGATTATTGTACATCCGTATTGATCTGTTGCCTTATTGTATTGATATCATATTGCATTGTATTGTCTTGAATTGAATTCTTGTTGTAAGATATCACACCAATCAATGTATTGTTCACTGTTAATGCTTTCTGACCCGGTTATCTACTAGACTGGAAGGGGTGTTACATTTATGGTATCAGAGTTAGAGTTTAGTCAATTCTAGGACTAAACCAAAGTCTATTGCATTGTTATTGTGTTACCTTGCCACCTAGGAGTTATATATTGTGTATATTGTGACTTATCGACTAATACGATCTTTCTATGTTATAGTTATGTCTAAGACAAATGAAACTCATATCAATGAGCTTGCCACTAGCTCCTTGACGTATGGTGAGGAGATAAGAGGATGGGATCCTCCGAATCAGTAAGGCCCTCCTGCACAGGGAACCGGACCTTAGGTGCTGACTGGTCAGGTAGAATGTTACCATAACATGGCTAACATGTTCAAGCAGGTTATGGCTGCAATGAGAGCTGAGCAATACGTGCAACCTGCTGCACCAGTTAACCAATATACTCTAGCACCTATCGACAAGCTATCAAAATGGGTCAATAAAGGTCAACAGGCATCGGTACATCTTGAGCAATATTCGGAATTGATCTGAGGGTTATTGATGAAATATGGACTTATTATTATTGAACACGAATATTGCATTGCTATCATAGACCTATTGCATTGTTATTGGAGAATTATGAATTGTATTTCATTCCCATGACTTTGTGTTATTTTGACTACCCCACTAGGCAAAGTATAGCTAATGCATTGCATTTCATCCATTACAGGTTAAGAGATTCAAGTTGGATCAGAGAAGTTGTTATGTTACACGAGTCACAAGCAAGTTCAAGTAATGTATATCGTACCTATGAACTCCTAACAAGGTGGAAAAGTAGTTAGGAGAGTTATATAGAGTCCTTTTGATATATGTATAATGTGCTTGTGGTGTAATAGTGCCTAATGCCTTAATGGCCCTTTTAAAATGGCTTAAAAGTGACTAAAATATGCATATTTTGCTCAAAAGGTAAAAACATGGTAAACAAATTTGGATTAACACGAAATTTGGCATGCCAGTAGTTTATGTTGATTAAAACTTGTTGGTAAAGTTAAATTACATTTGGACCATGATAGATAGGTCAATACGAATGTAAACCAGCATAAATCTGTCATCTTAGTGTAGGGTGTATCGATACGGTGGATGGAGTATCGATACGGCCTTGCATATTTGGTCAGATCAACGTTGGTCAACAAGGGGAGTATCAATACGTTCTAGGCATATCAGTACAAGCTTTGGTTATGGCAATCTGGGATCAAAATGGTATCGGTATAGGGCTAAGGTGTATCGATACGGAGTCATCATGGTCAACCAGTATCGGTACGACCCTCAACTATATCAGTACAAGTGTATCATAATTGAATCTGAATTTGGGAATTAGGTTAAGGCGTACCGATACAGATATAAGGGTATTGGTACGGTGACAATTAAATTGGTTAAAAGGTGAAGAACACGGTTTTGCATTGTTTACATTTTAGTCACTGATTATTGCAAGGCTTAATTGAATGGACAAACGAACTCAGATTAATATGAAAATTTGTACACTCACTACTTGATTGATGAGTCTCATTTTGGTTAGGTTAATTACAAAAAAGGACCACTAAAATACAAAAATTGCGATCAATTCCCTAAGCTTGTTAAGTCATAAATTGGTCATAATTGGCTAATCATTGACTTGAGACAAACTGAGGGCTTGGGTATAATGCATTTTCTTGTTTGTTAAGCCCAACAACATCATTTATTGCATGAAAGTATCTTATCGACCAGCGTTTAGTTCATCGATAACATACTCCGAAACCAGATTTTTACCAGCCCGGGAAAGGGGTGTTACACTCAAGCTTTCCTCGGTCCAATAATTTCACAATAAAGCTATCAATCGGTTAAGTAGAAACACTCAATCAATTTTTAAAATCCTTGGATACTTGGAGTTTAATTTCAAGTTGAAGTGTTAAGCCTAATCATTGAAATAAGTATAATTTCATTGTTTTGGTTGTAATAACCCTCGAGTTTTCATCCTACCTCAAGGGTTGGAGGAGATGAATCCATCGTCCCTAACCAAGTCTAGGAACAAAGGAGTGGTAATTCGGGAGCCTTGAAAGCATCGATATTCAAGGTGAGTGTAGTTGTATCAAGGGATAGGCTAGGTGCCATCACATTGCATTTGTTTTACGTTGATTTTGCATTGTTGGTTAAGGGCTCAAGTAGAGCAAGCATATATGGATAAAAACGGTAAGCATGGTAAGTCCTTATATGATATTCGAGCAATGGTATATATGCAAAATTGATATGAATATGCTATGCTATGAATATGTTATGATATGATATGTGGAGCTAAGGCTCGATTTTGCCATTCCGATATGTTTTAGCCTATGGGCACAAAGTAAGGTGCATGAAAAAATGTGTAATCTTGGACATTTATGAGTTATGGTACAATTGGCATGCCATAAGGTTATTTGAAGTCACTAAGTAAGGTTTTGGACTAAGGTCCAGGGCTATAGCCTATATGTGGTGAAATAAGGTTAGTTTGTGTAAGGGATATTTTCTGGAGCTACGGCTCAAGGCTAAGGTCTACTTTCGATATGATTTGGTGTACAGAGGAATCCGCATATCCATTGGTTACCATGTCCAAGGTAAATGATATGTTTATATGATTTATAATTGCTATATGGAATCATGACTATTGCTTTGAATATGTTTTTATGTGATTGATGCTATGTAAATTGTTACCCAAGCATGCCAATATGTCACTCATGCATTTGATAAACTTATTGTGCATTTGTTATAACTACCTCACTAGGTTGTGTAAGCCTAACATTGGCGTGTCTCATGCATTTCAGGACCTTGAAGAAATATGAGTCTCGATCGTGTAGTTGCGGTTGCAAGTCACTTCCACCAATCATATGTATGCTTAACTTTTGCTTTGAACTCTTACTAAGATGTCATATGGCTCAAACATGTCATGTTTGCATACTTTGAAATGTTTTTAGTAGCCTAATAGTTCCTAGGTGTTGAATGCGGAAGTTGGCATGTTTGTGAAATGGAAAACTAGTGAAAATGGCCTTAAGGTACGAAAAAGGTAAAAACTTAGTAAATGAATTTGAAATACCCTAAAATTTTGTATGCTAATAGAATTATGACTTAATAACTTGCTGGTAAAATTTCATGGCATTTGGATATCGTTCAACATGTTAAATTTCCTAAACACTAGATAAAATTTGTCATTACAAGACAGGCGTATCGATATGGGTCAAGCTGTATCGGTACGGCCTTGCATAATTGGACCTAAGAAAATAGAGCGTACCGATACGGGACAAGCTGTATCGATACGAATCTTGGCATTGAAGTTTGGGCAATTAATTGCATCAGTACGACCTTGAGGTGTACCGAAATGGGTCAACCTTGGTCAACGCGTATCGATACAGTTTTGGATGTATCAATACGGGCTTATCACCTTTGAATATGGAAATTGAAGAGTTTAGCCCAGCCTATCGATACAGACTTAAGTGTATCGGTGCAATGTTAGGTAATTATGTTAAAAGACATAGAATCCAATTTTAAGAATTTTATAAATGGTCATTGAAATTTGAATGGTATCATCGGACAAGTAAATGACCTCTGTTAATGATGAAATTTCACAGGCTAGTAATCGGTAAGTTTAATTGATGTTTGTAAAAAGAAATTCTGATTAAGTCTCTTAATTTGTAAAATTTACAATTTAGTCCCAAAGTTCGAAAAGGGTTAAAATTGACCCCAATTGGAATAAGCTATTAATAAGATAGTTCGATAAGTCTTAAAAATGATTAATAAGACATTCTGAATAAGAGCTCGAACCCGGTTAAACTTCTGATCTCTGTATAATTTTCTGATAACACTTTCTAACCCAGTTCTCTACCAGGCCGGGATGGGGGTGTTACATTTGTACTATTAGAGCTAGAGCTTAGTCATTTCTAGGACTAAACCAAAGCTTGTCATGAGTCTTCATGTGCATATGCCACCTAGGAGTTTATTTGTATATGTTATCTGTGACTTGCAACATACACGATTAAATCTTTTCTGTATGAATAGATTCGAAAATGTCTACACCCACTGATAGGCGTGTTGTAAACGAATCAAACCCCAGCTCCTCCTCGACACAAGGGGACAATATGAAAGCCAAAGTTAGGCCTGAACGCGTAGGGCAGAACGAGCCACCTTATCCCCCTCTGATGCCTCTCGCTCAGTATGAGTATCTGATGTCCATGGCTGAAATGATCAAACAGGTGGTCATGTCTCTCACGAGAGAACCACCACCTTAGCCTGCTAAAGCGTCTTTTTCTGTTCCGAAGGCCCCTATTGACAAGCTTCGTCAGTATCCAGTTTATACCTTTACTGGCCAAGACCTGGACAACCCTGAAGTAGCAGAGTATTGGCAGGAGAATACTCTCAAAGTTTTGAACAAGTAGATGAAGTGTCCTGATGAATATAAGTTGGAGTACGCTCTGGCACTGATTTTTGAATGGGCTCAGAGTTGGTGGGACACCGTGACACTTAAATTACCTGAGCATAAAGTTTATGGGACTTCTTCCTTCAAGAGTTCCGTAAGAAGTATGTCAGTGACCATTACATTGCGGAGAGGCGCAAGAAGTTCTTCCATCTGAGACAAAGAGGACGGCTGGTGGAGCAGTATATCCACGACTTTTACAAGTACTCAAGGTATGGTGCAGATATCATACGTATGGAGAAGGAAAAGTATAGAATGTTCATCGATAGCCTTTCGGCGAGTTACGTCCTCTCTTCACTACTTTGGAGTTGGAGGACTTCCAAAACTTGGTCAACTTGGCAATTGCTACCGAAGCCTCCCAGAAGGCTTATGAGAGAAGGAAAGGGGAACCAAACTAGATCCGACAAGAGACCCTGAGATGATTCCAGACCTTCCCTATCTTAGAAGAAAGGTAGACAGTGGGACCAGTAATCTACCACCTTTCAACAGTTACCAAGATCGGGATACGTGCTACAGTCCCAATCTCTGGGGACATCTATTGCTCGTACAGCTTCTGTTGACAATAAGAACAATTCTAGTAAAGGTTCACAGCTTCCCTTATGTAATTGTTTTAAGTAGGGACACCCCGGGCAGTGTCATAGATAGTCATGATCATGTTACCTCTGTAGTGAGTCTGTCACTTCATCAAGCAGTGTCCGCAGAATCTAAACGCTCCTACCTCTGTGGCTTCTTAGAATAATCCGAACAAGGGAAAGGAAGTGAGACAAGTGTCGTCTGGATCCGTAGGGAGACCTCACAACACCAATGCTCTTTTAGTTGGACGCGATCCTCAGGTCTCAGCCTAGATGTATCATGTACGAGGCCAAGAGCAAGAGGATGATCTAGATGTGATTGCAGGTATGGTGGAATTATGTTCTGATCTTGTTTATGCTTTGGTAGATCTAGGCTCTATGCATTCCTTCATTAGTGAACCATTGATTGTAGAGTATGCCTTAGAATCCAAACTAGTCACTTTCGAGATTGTTGTCTCTAACCCACTAGGAGATAGCGCGGTTATTCGATCGATCTATAAAGCTTGTCCTTTGAGGATCCAAGGGATCCCATTTCTGGCTAATTTGATGGCCTTGCTCTTCCGTGAGTTTGATCTTATCCTAGGCCTTGATTGGCTAGCTGAACATCAAGCTTGGGTAGATTGTTCGAAGAAAAAGTTATACCTCTATGGACTTAGCAAGGAAAGCATAACCTTAACGAAGAACGAATCCAAGCCTAGTAAGGCTACCTTGTGTGTAATGGAATCTAAAGAAGGTCCAAAGTTCGAGGATGTGCTAGTAGTGAAAGAATTCCCTGATGTATTTCCTGTTGAAATTTTGAAACTCTCTCTCTCTCAAGAAGTGGAATTCGAGATTGAAGTGCAGTTAGGGACTAGACCAGTCTCCATCGCTCTGTATAGGATGGCTCCATTTGAATTAAAATAATTGAAGGCCTAAATCCAAGACCATTTGGATAAGGGATTCATTCGATCGAGTTCTTCACCCTGGGGAGTACTGGTTTTGTTTGTCAAGAAGAAGGATGGATCGATTAACGTCAATTAAATAGGGTAACAATCAAAAATAAGTATCTGTTACCAAGGATTGATGACATGTTCGCTCAGTTAAATGGTGCCTCTGTCTTCTCTAAGATAGACCTACAATCCGGGTACTATCAAATGCAAGTGAAAGAGTCTGATGTTCCAAAGACTACCTTCAGAACTAGATACGACCACTATGAGTTCTTGGTAATGCCTTTTGGGCTTACCAATGCACCTACAGCCTTCATGGACTTGATGAACTATGTGTTTCGGCCCTATCTATATAGATTCGTGGTTGTGTTCATAGACGACATCTTGATCTATTCTAAGGACTATGCTACTCATGAAGAACACCTATGGATTGTACTTTACACTCTCCGGGAGAAACAACTGTATTCTAAGTTCAGTAAATGTGAATTTTGGCTATTTGAAGTATCCTTTCTGGGTCATGTGATTTCTTTTGCGGGAATTCAGGTAGACCCAAAGAAGATTCAAGCAGTTCTTGACTGGATTCCTCCGAGGAATGATGGATTAGTACATAGCTTTTTGGGTCTTGCAGGCTACTATCGTAGATTCGTTAAAGGGTTCTCGATGATTGTTGCACCCTTGACGAAACTTCTCCATAAAGAAACTCCCTTTGTATGGACAGTGGAACAACAACGGAGTTTTGATCAACTTAAGCAAGTCCTAACCCATGCCTCTGTTTTGGTGCAACCTGAGTCAGGCAAGGACTTCACCATATACAGTGCTACATCCCACCTAGGATTAGGCTGTGTACTTATGCAAGAAGAAAAAGTCATTTCTTATGCCTTATGTCAGTTTAAACCACACGAGCTAAACTACCCGACGTATGATTTGGAGTTAGCTGCTGTTGTGTTTGCCTTAAAGATTTGGAGGCACTATCTTTACAGTGCGAAGTGTTACTTGTACACTGATCACAAGAGTCTGAAGTATCTTCTGACTTAGAAAGAATTGAATCTCCGTCAGCATCGATGGATGGAACTTTTGAAAAACTATGACTTAATCATTGATTACCACCTCGGTAAGGCCAATGTTGTGGCTGATGCTCTTAGTTGGAAGTGCACTTCCTCCTCGAGATGTTTAAATGCTCATTTTTGGCTGAAGAAGTATGACAATTTATTGGCTGAATTGAGGGTTCAGTCAACCATCGTATCCCGAATCAAAGTACTCTAGGAGCCTGACGAGGAGTTGCAAACTCTCATTGCTAAGATCAAAGATAAGCCGGATCCTGATTTTTCCATGAATTCTGAAAGGTTGTTGTACTTTCGAAACCATATCTGTGTCCCCGATGATGATGATCTTTGGGATCAAATTCTGAACGAAGCTCATTCGATTCCTTTTTCCGTTCACCCTAGAGATATCAAGATGTATAAGGATCTAAAAGAGTTGTATTGGTGGTCTACCATGAAAGGTGAGATCATGAACTTTGTCACTAGGTGTTTGACTTGCCAACGGTTTAAATCCGAGTACAATGTGCCTACTAGTTTTTTACAACCTACTGAGCTTCCATAGTGGAAATGGGAGCGTATCATGATCGACTTCGTAAATGGCTTGCCAATGACACCGAAGAAGAATGATGCTACTTGGGTCATTATGGACTGATTCACAAAATCTGCTCATTTCATTCCGGTGAGAATGGACTTCGGCTTGCCTAAGCTTGCTGAGTTGTAATTTGAGAAGTTATCTGTTTGCATGGAGTTCCTATGTCCATTATTTATGATCATGATCCACGCTTTGCGTCTCGGTTTTGGAGGACCCTAGAAGAGACTGGGAACCCGAGTGCACTTAAGCACTACTTTCCATCCTCAAACTGATGGTCAATCCGAAAGGGTTATTCAAGTAACCTTATTTCTCTTTTATCCATATGTATAGGTGTTCTGTATCAATCCTGATTCTTCCTTGTAGATTCTGGAAGATATTCTACGAGCTTGTATTATCGATTTTGAACATACGTGAGAGAAATCCCTACCATTGGTGGAGTTCGCATACAATAACAGTTATCAAACTTCGATTCAAATGGCCCCTTATGAAGCTTTGTATTGAAAAAGTTGTAAAACTCCTCTTTGTTGAACCGAGCTTGGTGAAGGCAAGGTGTTAGATTCTGACTTACTTTGGGAGACCAAAGAAAGGTGACCATTATTCGCGACCGACTCAAAGCAGCGTTTAACCGACAAAAAGCCTATGCCAATGTGAGAATGAGGGACATCCAATAGGAAGTTGGTAAGAAAGCCCTCCTTAAAGTATCGTCGTGGAAGAAGATCCTTCGTTTTGGCAAAAAGAGGAAATTGAGTCCTCGTTTCATTGGCCCATTTGAGGTGATCGAGAGAGTTGGACTCGTTGCCTACCGACTAGCCCTCCCTGAGAAGTTAAGTTGGATCCATAACGTGTTCCATGTCTCTATGTTACGGAAGTACCGGTCTGATCCTTCCAATGTGATTAAGCCGGAGTTTGTGGAGATCCAGTCCAATCTAACGTACGAGGAGGAACCAATGGAGATACTCACACGAGAAGTAAAAAAACTTCGAAACAAATCAATGCCTCTAGTAAAAGTCTTTTGGAGAAGTCATTCGGTTGAGGAAGCAACGTGGGAACCGAAAGTGACAATGCAAAAGTAGTACCCCATCTTTTCGGGTGAAATGAAAATTTGAGGACGAATTTTCCTAAAGGGGAGAGTTGCCACATCCCGAAAACCGACCTAGTCGAAATTAGGTTCTGGTGGTCAGAATTTTGTATCGGGTCAACCCAAATGATATGAATGTTCAAATCTTTGTACCCCTTTTGTAAGTAATAAAAACTAGATGGGCTTAATCTAAATCGTGGGGATCTTTTTGTAAGGAATTCAAAGTTAAAAATACTGATTTTAAGCCAGACGTATCGATACAGTGAGACCAGTATCGGTACTGCCTAACTGCCCATAACTAACTTACCAGATTCGGCCTAGTCGTATCGATATGGCCATAAGGTGTATCGATACGGGCCCCTATCAAAAATTATTTTGTTGATAAAATTGAAAGGATTAAAACTTAGGGGCTGACTCACCTCCTTACTTGCCACACCTCACATGAAAGTAATTAGAAAGGATGACTTTTAGCCATCAAAATAGTCAAGTTGGGAAAAGTAATTTCTTAATTGGGTTAAGCAACCCTTGGTTGTAGGAAACCTCCCTATTGGTCTCTTTGATAGGTGGGAATGGTTGTTATGGGTCCATTAAAAAGGAATAAGGAAAAAGAGAAGCTATTTCGTTGTTATTGATTTCTACCGAAACTAAACACCACCTTCACCTTGAGAAGCAAGCACCACCATTGTTGTCTTCAACCTTAAGCTCAAGCACACACCTTTCTTATTGACCTCTCTAAACTCAAGCTTTCCTCGATCCAATAATTTCACAACAAGCTATTGATCGGGTAAGTAGAAACCCTCAATTAATTTTTAAAATCCATGGATACTTGGAGTTTAATTTCAAGTTGAAGTGTTAAGCCTAATCTTTGGAATAAGTATAATTTCGTTGTTTTGGTTGTAATAACCCTCGTGTTTTCGTCCTAGCTCAAGAGTTGGAGGAGATTAATCCATCATCCCAAACCAAGTCTAGGAACAAAGGAGTGGTAATTCGGGAGCCTTGAAAGCATCGATATTCAAGGTGAGTGTAGTTGTGTCAAGGGATAGGCTAGGTGTCATCCCGTTGCATTTGTTTTATGTTGATTTTGCATTGTTAGTTAAGGGCTCAAGTAGAACAAGCATATGTTGATAAAAATGGTAAGCATGGTAAGTTCGTATGTGATATTCGAGCAATGTTATATATGTGAAATTGATATGAATATGCTATGATATGAATATGTTATGATATGATATGTGGAGCTAAGGCTCGATTTTGCCATTCCGATATGTTATGGCCTATGGGCACAAAGTAAGGTGCATGACAAAATGTGTAATCTTGGACATTTGTGAGTTATGGATACAATTGGCATGCCATAGGGTTATTTGAACTCACTAAGTAAGGGTTTGGACTACGGTTTGGGGCTACGGCCTATATATGGTGAAATAAGGTTGGTTTGTGTAAGGGATATTTTCTGAAGCTACGGCTCAAGGCTAAGGCCTACTTTCGATATGATTTGGTGTATAGGGTAATCTGTGTATCCATTGGTTACCATGTCCAAGGGAAATGATATGCTTATATGATTTATAATTGCTATATGGAATCATAACTATTGGCTTTGAATTTGTTTTTATGTGATTGATGCTATGTAAATTGTTACCCAAGCATGCCTATATGTCACTCATGCATTTGATAACTTATTGTGCATTTGTTATAACTACCTCACTATGCTACGTAAGCCTAACATTTGTGTGCCTCGTGTATTTCAGGACCTTGAAGCATTTCGAGCCTCGATCGTGTAGTTGCGGTTGCAAGTCACTTCCACCAATCATATGTATGCTTAACTTATTCTTTGAACTCCTAGTAAGGTGGCATATGGCTCAAACATAACGTTTTCATACATTGAAATGTGTGTAATTGCCTAATAGTTCCTAGGTGTCGAATGTGGAAGTTGGCATGTTAGTGAAATGGAAAACTAGAGAAAATGGCCTAAAGGTACCAAAAAGGTAAAAACTAAGTAAATGAATTCGAATTGACCTAAAATTTTGTATGTTGTTAGAATTATGGATTAATAACTTTCTGGTAAAATTTCATGGCATTTGGACATCGTTCGACAAGTTAAATTTGCTAAACACCAGATAAAAGTTGTCATTTCAGGACAGACGTATCGATACGGCCTTGCATAATTGGACCTAGGAAAATATAGCATACCGATACAAGTCAAGCTATATCGATGCGAATCTTGGTAGTGATATCTGGGAAATTAATTGCATCGGTACAACCTTGAGGTGTATCGAAACGAGTCAAACTTGGTCGACGCCTATCGATACAGTTTTGGATGTATCGATACGGGCTTATCACCCTTGAATCTAAAATTGAAGCGTTTAGCCCAGCGTACCGATACGGCCTTAAGTGTATCAGTAGGGTGTTAGTTAATTCTGTTAAAAGACACAGAATCCAGTTTTAAGAATTTTATAAATGGTCACTAAAATTTGAATGGTATAATCCGACAGGTAAACAACCTCTGTTAATGACTAAATTTCACAGGCAAGTAATCGGTAAGTTTAATTCAATTTTGTAAAAAGAAATTCTGATTAAGCCCCTTAATTTGTGAAATTTACAATTTAGTCCATGAGTTTGAAAAGGGTTAAAATTAACCCCAATTGGAATAAACTATTAATAAGATAGTTCGATAAGTCTTAAAAATGATTAGTAAGACATTCTGAATAAGATTTGAACCCAAATAAACTTCCGATCTCCGTATAAGTTTTCGATAACACATTCTGACCTGGTTCTCTACCAGGCCGGGAAGGGGTGTTACAATACTGATACGGTCCTCGACCGCATCGAAATGAGTTTGGGCAATGAAGCTTGGATTAAAAAATCCAATTGTGCCATACCGATACGACCTATAGTATTTTGGTACAGGAGCGGTTAAATCTGTTATAAGTCATTGATCACAGTATTGAAACATTGCATATTGGTCCCTGAATCTTGGTAGGTCTAATTGGATGGGTAAATGACATTGGATTAACATGAAAATTTGTAGAATTACTGGTTAATGATTGAATTACATAGTTGTGTGGTTATTTTTAGATAAAAACCCCTAATTCCTAAAATTTATAGTTTAGTCCCTAAAAGTTGTAAAAGTTTAAAATTGGCCCTAATCTGATTATCATAGTCCCGTATCGATTCGTTGCCTCATTGTATTGATATCGTATTGCATTTTATTGTCTTGTATTGAATTTTTGTTGTAAGATATCACACCGTTCATTGTACTATTCACCGCTAATGCTTTTCGACCCAGTTCTCTACTAGACCGAGAAGTGGGTGTTACAATGCATCTCTTCAATATTGCGCTTCTTAGCAAAAAAATTTTGCACCTAATAACTAAGCCAAAATCTCTTCTCGCTCAGATCTATAGGACAAAATACTTTCCCTCTGGAATATCTTGGAGGTAGAGTCTAATAGGAGGGCTTCCTTTGCGTGGAAAGGTATTCACCAGGCTATGATACAACTTCATCCCAGACTCTATAAGAGACCCAAAGTGAATAGTAAAATATGGGTACACTCTGACAATTGGGGAGGTGCATCTATAATTAATTTTTACGGTAGTACGAGGATAACGATGAGCTTCATGTTCAGTGTCGCAAATTCATGATATCGGGGCAACCTCGATAGGATGAGACTAAAGTTTGTCATTACTTTTATAGGGATGATGCCAGCACACTCCTAAGCATTCCAATTATTAATGACCCCCATGACACTACCCTATGGGGAAATCATGACTCTAGCATCTACTTAGTTCGATTCGGATACTTGTACTTACAACGGCCACCTACCACCATCAACAGGCCTTCACATATATGAAAAGTAATATCCAAGCTATCAGTCCTTTCGTAGATTCATTTTTTCATTGGCGGGTGGGCCATAATGTTTTACCGATAAGTTATAGAATCCAGACTACGGCTCTTGCCCCCAGACTCTGTCCACTTTGCTGATTAGGCCCAAAAACTATGGTTCATGCTTTATGTGATTGCCCTGGTGCCGCTGAGGCACTCTGCCTAGCCTACATGCTGAGTTCCCTTATTTCCGGTCCTACAACATCAATTTTATCATGGCTTGGGAAGGGGTTGCTTGTTTATCGCTTCAATCCTTTACGTTGCTTCTAATGATTCTTTGGAACCTATGGATTAGGCATAATGATTTGGTACATAATCACCGGCTCCTACCTCATTGGCGTAGGGCTATCAATTCAAAAGGAATTCTTTGTGACTACGCAGTGGCAACATCAACCAGCTACACCCGAGGCCGATGGACAAACCGACTTTGGCATGCCTGCGATAGAAACCACCTCAAACTGGATACTTAAAGATCAACAGATGGGGCGTTTGATCCTCTATGCAAGGCTGTTGTCGTAGGTGTTGTAGCATGCGATGCTAGCGGTG
The DNA here is from genome assembly GCA_019671005.1 of Hibiscus mutabilis. NCBI lineage: Eukaryota > Viridiplantae > Streptophyta > Magnoliopsida > Malvales > Malvaceae > Hibiscus > Hibiscus mutabilis. Next base: position 31,767,684 of record CM033745.1, read on the forward strand.
CTATCATAGGTGAACTTGCTCATAACTTGGACAACTGTACAGATGTTGCCTCCGCCGAAGCACAAGCAGTCATTGCTGGAACTTTTTTGGTCGTGATCGCAGATCGTCAAGAATGGTTATTGAGACAAACTCAGCAATAGTTGCTAATAAAATTAACCGGAAATGTAATGATTTATCCTTTCTGAGCATTCTCACCTTTTACTTGCCGGTGCAGATGACTTCAGTGTTTGATTTTTCCTAGGGTGATGAACACTGTTGCCCATACTATTGCCCCTAGGGCTTTACGGAATATTTCGTCCATCTCCTTTGCATCGGATTATCCCGATTATTTACATACTCCTGTAACAAATGATATTTCGTCTCATCCGAGTTGTTATATTTGGGTACACTTTTCGCTATAGGTGCTCACTTGGGTCCTCTTGGCCGCATGTTAGTTTGGCTTTCCTTTAAACAATTCCAACGGGTCTATTGTGAGGCCCACTTAGACTTGCTCGTCTAAAACCTCCACAAAATGGATAGCAAAACAAGTTTTTGTCAAATTTTAGGAGCTCATATAATTGATTACAAATTATTTATCACAATTATATTGTAATACCTTAATTTCCTTACTTTTAACCAACTTACAATTCTAGCGGGTCTATTGTAAGGCCCATTTAGACCCGCTCGTCTAAAACCTCTACAAAAATGACCGCAAAACAAGTTTAAATCAAATTTTAGGAGTTCATATAATTTGTTTACGAGCTATTCAACATGATTATATTCCAAAACCTAAATTTTTGTACTTTTTACTCGGTTAAAATTCCAACATGTCCATTGTAAGGCCCATTTAGACGTGCTCGTCTGAAATCTTTACAAAATGGATGGCAAAACAAGTTTAAATCAAATTTTAGGAGTTTCTATAATTTATTACGAGCTATTCAACACAATTATATTCAAAAACCTCAATTTCTATACTTTTTACTCGGTTAAAATTCCAATGTGTCCATTGTAAGGCCCATTTATACCTGCTCGTCTGAAGCCTCTACAAAATGGATGGAAAAACAACCTTTTCAAGCCTTGAATTTGAGCTTTGAGCCTTGGCCATCTTTTGAACAAATGCAATGTGTTACTTATGCATTTTAATATATGCATTTGAGTGCTAGCTTAAGAGTGTATTGCATGTAGTTGCATAAGAATCAATAAATTTGCATACCTAGTTTTGCATGGTAGTTCATTTATTGCATATGAATAAATAAGAATGTTAGTTCATTTGAGCATGCTAGTTCATTAAAACATGTTTAGTTCATTTAAGCATGTTAGTTCCTTTAAAGCATGTTAGTTCATTTAAGCATGTTAGTTTATTTATGTATGTTAGTTCATTAAGTATGCTAGTTCATCTAATTAAACTAGTGCATTTAATTAAATTCATATTTAATTAAACTGTTTCATTTAATTAAACTAGTTCATTTAAGTTTGTATGGAATTTTATTTCATTCTCATATTTTTAATAAGCGTGAATGTTTTCTATTGGTATGTCTAGATGCATTTTCGGATAAGGTTGGATCAAAGATGGCTGATCATTTTCCTCCAAGTTGACAAAGCATTGAAGAAAGCTTTTACCACCAATTAGAGGCACTTGAAGACAGTTGAAGAAGGCTATCGGTTTCATCCAATTCAAGGCATTCAAGAGCCTCATTACACCACTTGATGGATGATCGGTTTCAGCTAGGAACCAAGGCATTCAAGAGATACTTAAAGCACCACTTAAGAGCTACTTAAACACCACTTAAGATCTACTTTAACACCACTTAAAGCTGATTGGTTTTGGTTCAAGGAAGACAAGCAATTAAGTCTTCATTATCACCCTTTTAAAGGAGAAAAAGTGCTATTCAACCATGCTCGGCAGCTTAAAGGTTCCTTCCTTTTGGAAGACATTTGTGCCTACATTCACCCTAAAGATGTCCGCATTCATCGTAAGCCTTCAACAAGCTTTTTGGGTATCACTAGGAGAATGGAATAATTGAAGCTTTTATAATGCCATTAACACCATCATAATGTGTCTATAATCTTTGTTGGTCTATTCAATTCGGATGCTTTGCACCTATAAATAGGCACCAATTTCCATTCTACAAGAAAACTTTTGATCATATATTAAACTTTGAGAGTGCTCTCCTTTCCTGTTCTACAAGAACTTTATCGGTATAGAAGTTAACTCTTGAGGTATTCAATCCATTCCATTTTGATATATTGTTGGTTCCTCGTTCTTCATAACTAGAGGGTCACAATTCATACTCTTTCATCCATTATTCTCATTTTGAGAACCTATAAGGATTAGGTCTTCACACTTTAGTGTTGGTTCATCTTTGTTCCGCGCCAAACATGGATATACTATCTTCCTTCCATATCCATTGTTTTCCTTCTCCATTTTACCTTCCCTTCATTTCTTTTGCCTTCAATTCCATCAATATCCTTTCATTCCACTACCATATTCACATTCTACTAGTTTTCGATATAACCAAACAGCCATCACACCATTAACCTCTTACGTTCTTCACAGTTCATTCTTGAACTTCATTTCATTTCCTTTTCACTGTTAAACAAGTGCTTACTCGAATCACGATCAGGCAAATTCCAATACAAATTTGGCAACTTCACAACCAGATTCGTATCAATAAGAATGTTCCAATTTCCCCATGCATTTTCATTAAGATGTTTAGCTTCAGATTTGTCATTATTGTTGTGTACGTTGATGATTTGAATATCATTGGGACTCCTGAAGAGATCTCCTTGACAAATGACTATTTAAAGAAAGAATTTGAAATGAAAGATCTAAAAAAAACAAGATTTTTTCTTAGATTGCATATTGAGCACCTATAGGATGGGATCCTTGTGCATTAATCAACATACATAGAAAAAATGGTAAAGGGGTTTTACATGCAAAACACACATTCGTTGAGCATCCCTATGGTTGTTAGGTCACTTGATGTTAACAAAGCCATTCTGTCCCAGAGAAAAGGATGAGGTATTCTTGGTCTAGAAGTGTCATAATTAAGTGCTATTGGTGTATTGATGTATCTTTCTAGTCACACACGACCTGACATATCATTTGATGTCAATTTGTTGGCAAGATTTAGCTCATGTCCAACCCAAAGATATTGGAACAGGGTTAAACACATATTTCATTGTCTTCAAGGTACGAAAGACATAGGATTATTTTTCCCTAATCTATCAAAAATAGAACTGGTTGGTTTTCTGAATACATGATACTTATCTAATCCACATAATGCTCGATCCCATACTGGTTATGTATTTACATACGTGGTATCGCAATTTATTGGTGCTCAATGAAACAAACAATTACTACTGCTTACTCTAATCATGCTGAGATTTTTGCTATCCATGAGGCTAGTCGTGAATGTGTATGGCTAAGGTCTGTAACCCATCATATTCAAGAGATATGTGCTTTACAGTCTGGAAAAGTAGCTCCAACAGTCTTATACGAGGATAATACAACATGCATTGCCCAACTTAAGGAAGGGTACATAAAGGGTGATAGAACAAAACACATCCCACCAAAATTCTTCTTCACTCATGATCTACAAAAAATGGAGACATTAATGTCCAACAAATTCGTTCATGTGATAATTTGGTAGATCTATTTACTAAGGCGCTTCCTACTGCTCCATTTTAGAAGTTAATTTACAACATTCGATTACTTCGTGCTAGAGATCTTATTTGATGTATTTATGAGGGGGAGTAAAATACGCATTGTACTCTTTTCTTTATCCATGGTTTTGTCCCATTGGGTTTTAACGAGGACGCTAATCTCTCTCCTCTGTCGTGGGATGAAGTTCGTTTACCAGTATATTGTTTCCTTCATGCAAATGAAATTTTCCATTGTTCAGGTCTTAGAGAATTTCCCTCGTTCGCCAATAAATAGACGTTCTCCAAAAGTTAAAGGAGTGACAAAAACATTCGATGTTTAAACTTCAGTGAGTAAATTGAACATTTTGAAACTTTAGTAACAAAAATAGGTTTGAAAGTAAAGTTCAGTGATGATTTAGGTAATTTACCCAATAAATAATTGATTTTAAGATTTAAATACAAATATTTATATTATACATATATAATTACATTTAATGCAAAACAAATTTGATCTTAGTTGTAAGGTCGAACATGATAAAACTCAAATTCAATAAATATTGAACTTAACATGGCTAAAATCTAAAAGAATCTGAATGTGCACAAATAGACTCAATTGCATCCTCTATGTATAGCTAATTGCATCTTAATTCAAGGCATAATGTCTAAAAATACTCTTAATATATTATTGAATAGTCACTTTAGTCCCTATTTTTTGAAGTAATTTAACGCTTAATGTTTCATTTTTGGTCAAAATAGCCAATCTGTAGATGAAAACTGTTAGTCAACTAATAATAAACATCTTGAAGTGACTTGACAGAATAACACGTCAGTAGAAAAAATAATTTTATAAAATTATTTTTTACCAATGTGACATTCTTTCAAGCCAACACCTTTGACTATATTAAATTGTCATGTCAGTGCGCACTACACGTATGTTTGTCACATCATTCTGTTGTCACTGATTTTTTCACATCATTATGGTGTCATATAATTTTGTTAATATGCTTAGTGTATTATAGTTAGTATAATTGTTAGTGTAAATGGTTAATATAAAACCCAAAACATAAAATACACAACCCATTTATATTTATAAATATTCATTAAAAGTACATAGAGTCCTTTATAGAAATACTATATAGAGTCCATTTACAAAAATAAAGAGCCCATTTAAAATTGCATGTCCATTATTTCTAAAATGTAAGGCCTGATCGACCCTATTAAAATTAAATCCTAAAGGCCCTAACCCCTTTTGTTTCTTGTGCAGCTAAAGGACCATTGGATCAAGCAGATCCAACGGTAGGGATTGCACACGGTTTATACATGCGATCCAGTTGGAGGAAGGCAAATGGTTCGTCATCTGGACCATAGATCAGAAAGCAATCCAACAGCCCAGGGTGCTCAGCAACAGAGTACGCGGATCATCACTCGCGCGTGGTATTCACGTGCTCGACTTTCCAATTACCACCGAGCATTTTCATCTTCTTCGGTGATCCACTCGCTTCGATTGCTCCTCACCAGCGTCGTTCAAGTCATTAGAGACATACAAACAAAGAAACAAGAGCGGTTAATCCCTAAATCGAAGCATTAGCTAGAAAACGAGATCAGAACAAAAGCAAAAAGGGAATAATCGATCCCTAAAATGGTTCCATAGCAAAGATCAAGCATTCGGGGGAAAATCAGGGATTTGTGCTCAGAATTCCAGCATTTCTTATACTATAAATAGGATTGTAAAATTCATGTAAAAGGGACTAGATTCATACGAATTAACAAACAATAATCATTTGAAACATACACAGTTTATACACAATATACAAATAGCATTTAGAAATCCAGAAGTTGTAGCAATTCAGCAAGTGTATTCAAGCATTTCCAGGGGAATAAAAGTAGATTTTTCTGGTAATTCTTTCTTTCTATGTTTAGTTTAATTTTTAAATAAAGAAAAGGGATTATTTTTACCTCCGTTTTTTTAAAATGCCTTTGTTATTTGATTCCTACGTAGCTCCAGCGAAAAAAATATGATTTGGGGGTCACCGGCATCTGGAAATTAGGGATTTTTTGGAAAATTTTGCTGCCGAGAATGGTGGTCGGCACGACAGATCTCGGTCGTGTTCTTCAACAAATGAAGAACACGGTTGAATGTGTTTAGAGAATTTGGAGGAACTGAGTTTCATTCATTTTGGGGGGAGCAAAAAATAATTTTGTTTCTGATAAAGGCTTTATAAACCAACCCGATGACCCAACCCGTACCCGACTATAACTTATGCCCTTCTTTCTTAGTTCTTGTACTGCGACACTCTTGTTCTCAATTCTGTCAGTTTCGTCCTTTTTCTTCTCAATTTAGCACCAGATTTACAGTTGTACAAAAGAATGGCTAGTTGCTAAGAAAAGTAAGTGGATTGAAAGTTTCAAAGACTGTCGTTACAAAGACATTAGATGGAGGGTTCCTTGGATGGGTCATACTAAGCTTTTGTACAAGTGTGGGGATTTCAACTTCTTGATGCTGCTATGTCTCTGGGTGGAATTGTATGCGCTCCTTTGCTGGTATCTCGTCAGTTCGGGTCTCAACAGTTCATCCCATTCACTACTGGACTTGGCTCATCAGAATTTGAGTTCCAAGGAGAGTTCAGAAAGAAGGTTCAGACAATCATTGATGCATGGAACCACTGTTATCATATGGAGTTGGAGTCTGGTAAACATTGTATGTACACCACTAATTATGATATTTGGAGGCATACAAGAGTGAATGACATATTCGTGGCACCTACACCCGGATAGGTCAAGTCATTAGAGGAACACTTCAAGGTAGTTCCTACAGAAGCTGACATCCTAAGAGAAGAATTAGAAAGGGCCAAGTTGGAAATAGAAGCCCTACGAGAGCAAAACCAACGGGACAGGTTTGATTCAAGACTTGACATGGAAAAGTATAAAGGGGAGACAAAGCGAGTGATAAAACTGTATGAAGACTTAGAAAGGAAGTTTGAAATTCAAAGGGTTGATTCCTCAACTTTTAGACAACTGTTCAAATGCTGATATGAGAAAAACCTTAGAACAGTGGAAATAGGAAATCGAGCATGCTGTGGGAAAGGAGAAAGAGCGTGGAAAGCGGGAAGTTGAGAAGTACAAACGAGCCCTTGCTAAAGAAAGGAAAAAGGGTAAGCTGGCAACTGAAAATGGCAATGACAAATGGGTTCTCAAAAAAGAGAAAAAAAGTGTGGTTGCATGGAAAAGGAAGGCCTACGACAACAAGATCTATTTATTTGAGTTACAGACAGCATATGTTAAGACTAGTGAGAAGCTGAAGTAAAGCCGAGCTAGTGTTGCTGAATTGCAAGTCAAGGTAGATGACCTAAACCGTTCGCTACATGAATTTTAGATCCATCACACTTACACAGAACTCCAAGCCAGCCTAAATGAGAATGACTCCTTGAGAGAGCAAGTGGAAGAAATGGATAATATCATTAAGGAGTATAGAACTAAGATCTTGGTCCTTGAAGATATAACTGATGGAGGAAATGATTATTGGTTCACCCGTCTTAGAGATAATGCCAGAAGATTCCAAGAGTGGGATAAGTTTGACAGGACTATCATGACTCAGGTTCAGGATATGGCTCGACATGTGATGATGCTAGCCACTGAAGCTACAACTCTTCGTTAGTACATCAAACCAGTAGGGGAGGTTGGACCAAGACTTATGTGGCTTATCGAAGAAATCAAGGAATTAATAGTTCGTGCAGAAAAGTATTTGTAGAAAATATAAAATATATGTAATAAGGACCTTTTCATATTCAATAAAGAGATGTTTCTTGAGCAGATATCTCTTAGAATTGATGGCATTTCGCTTGCATTCATGCATTTGCATTGCATTTTTTTGTTTTTCTGCTTTACTTTGCGTTTGTGTGTTTACATCTGCGCATGCATCCATGACATAATAAGAATCTAACTTAAATAAAAAACATGACAAAAATTCAAAATAGCAAAAACAACTCACAAGTACGGATTTAAAGAACAACAAATGGAATTAGTTCACTAGAAAATAGTTAGCTAGAGAGATGGAAAATAGAGTGGTGGCCTTGGAAACTAGTCACAAAAGTACCCGGGATAGGTTAGACAAGTTGGAAACGGACCTGAAACAACAAATGGAATTAGTTCACCTGAAAATAGTTAGCTCGATTACGAAAATGTTGGGATTCAAGGACCCAGTTACAGCAGAAGTTAGAGAGGAAACCAATGTTCTTCCCCGATTCCAAGGAATAACTTTCACCCATCCTGGAATGCAAAAGGAAGCTTCAACACCAAAGGCTAAGTTGAGTCCCATTTTGTTGAGCCTTCCGTTCAGAACGAGTTTAAGGTCAATACAGATGGAGTTCACAACTATGAAGTACCCGACTTGGATGAGATTACTGATAAGGCTAAAAACGAGAAGAAATGAGAAGATTGTTATGAGAAGTTAGAAGGAATGATTAAGTCTTTCCAAGAAGGAAGTATTCATGGCGGTGTGGATGCCAAAGACTTGAGCCTGGTGACAGACTTGGTAGTACCTCCGAAATTCAAAATTCTAGAATTTGAGAAATATAATGGAACTACATGCCCGTCAGCACATCTAACCATGTATTGCAGAAAGATGTCGATGTATCTTGATAATGAGAAGCTACTCTTTCATTGCTTCCAAGATAGTCTAGTAGGGTCAGTTGCACGCTGGTACACACAATTGAGCCGGGTTAACATCAGATCATGGAAGGATTTATCTAGAGCTTTTAGTGAGCAATACAAGCATGTCTTAAACATGGTTCCAACCTGACTGGTCCTGCAAGGATGGAACAAAAACATCATGAGAGTTTTCACCAATATGCGCAGAGATGGAGGGATGTAGCTGCTCAAGTTCAACCATCATTACTAGATCATGAAGTTACCCCAATGTTCATGGAGACATTAAAAGGTTCATTTTATGACCGCATGTTCAATCATGCAACTAAGAGCTTTGTAGATATGTTAATGAACAGAGAGTTGATTCTGCCAGCTATGAAAAATGGAAAGCTGGATAACGGAGAAACAAAGAAACCATATAAAAAGAGGGAAAGAGAAGTTAATGCCACTAATGTTTATAATCCCAATTATTCAAAGGGTGTGGTCCTTAACCAGCCCAATGTCTCAACTGCAGCTCTAGCAATTACAAACCCACCGAAGGAAGAACGAAGATATCAAGGGAACTCAAAACCCTATTTCCCACCAATTCCAATGATGTATGCTGAATTGGTTAAATCCCAAATGGGGCTACCAAGACATGTTCCTCCTTTCTCACCATCATATCCAGCATGGTACGATGAGAAGGCACAATGTGAATATCATATAGGAGTTAGGGCCACACCATTGAGAATTTTACCGCACTCAAGAGAGTGGTAGATGATTTAAGAAAGTCTGGAATGTTGTCATTTGATACGTCGAAAGATAAGGAAAACCCTCTGCCAAATCACCAGAAAGCAAGAGTTAATGCAATCATGGAGGAGGAAAACAAGAGGATTAAGAAACATGTTGCTGAGATCATAGTACCCATAAGGTGGGTATGGGCTCAAATGGTGGCAGTTGGGATGCTAGAAGGAGAAGCCCAGGATCTGGAAATTGAAGATGGATTGTATTGTGAGTATCACAAGGAGAGAGGACATGATATTGAATGTTGCTTAGTGTTCAAGCAGTTGGTCCAAGACAAGATAGATGAAAAAGAACTAGAGTTTCTTGAGAAAGAAAACAAGGAGTGCATGTTGGACATTTGCACATCAGATGAGTCATCCTCTAGAAGAGATTATTCCAGAATAAAGCCTTTAGTTATTAAGGCTAAAGCAAGAGTTAGTGAGCCCGCAAGGGGTGTAATCCCGCGACTTATAATTAAGGCACCAACCTTGTTTCCATACAAAGACAGCAAGGCAGTCCCATGGAATTATGCTTGCATAGTGAGAACCCCAGAAAGATCATTTATTGAAGAGAAAACAAAAGAAGAATAAGTCAATGAAGTGAGCCATTTTATGAGGAGTGGAAGCTTCTATTCCCAGCCAATAGCAAAATATAAAGATGTATCACAAAGGAAAGTCATTATTGAAGAGTCAGAAAAAGAAGATGATAGAGATTTCTTCAATGAAAATCTAACTGTATACCACGAGCCAGTGAAGTAGTGAAAGGCTCAAGAATTTTTGAAGATTCTAAAACAAGCGAGTACAGTGTGGTAGAGCAACTCTATAAGCTCCCAACTCGAATCTCCATGTTATCTATGATGTTAAGTTTTGAGGGCCACCGTGAGGCCTTGTTGAAGAATTTGAATCGAACGTTCGTATCGAAGGAGATCACAATCGACAAGATGGATATGTTAGTCGGTAACATTGCTGTCAACAACTTTATCTCGTTTAATGATGAAGAAATACCTGGAGAAGGAAGGGGGTCGTGCAAACCTTTACACGTCACCAGAAGATGCAAAGAATATATGCTACCGGTGTTCTTATTGATAACGGGTCGGCCCTGAATGTTATGCCATTAGCAACGCTAAAGAAGCTGCCTATAGGCAGCTCTCATATGAGAGCCTATCAAAATACAATAAGAGCATTCGACGGAACTCAAAAAGATATGCTGGGTAAAATTGAAGTGCCTTTACAAATCGAACCATCAACCTTTGATATTGAGTTTGTGGTCATGGACATTAGGCCCAGTTATAGTTGCTTGCTTGGGCGTCCATGGATTCATACAGCAAGAGCGGTCCTTTCTACCTTACATCAAAAATTGATAATTGTAGGTACAGAGGAATAAATCATTGCATCGGTAACTATGGATGCACCCTTTATCGAGATTGATGAGGGCGTGCTCGAGTGTCACTTTAGGACACTAGAGCTAGTCAATGCTTCCTTTGTCATAGAAGGGAGTAAGGTGCCTAAACCATAATTATCTAGCTGCGTAAAGATGCAAGTTAAACAAACTCTAGGAAATGGAGTTGAAGTTGGAAAAGGATTTGGGAAGAGACACCAAGAGAGGCTATATCCAATGGTAATCCCAGCAAAGAATGATCAGTTTAGCTTGGGTTTCAAGCCCAACAATTGGTAAAGGAGGGTAGAAATAAGGAAACGCCAGGAAAGAAGATATACAAGGCTGAAAGGAGGGGAAATTGAGTGGGAACTGATGACATTTCCACCCATGAGCCATAACTTCCAATTCGGGGGTCTGATAGATCCAAGTGCCCCAGTTAATGAGGAAGGGAAAGGAAAGAATGATTTGTGTGAAGCGTTTGAAAAGTTAAGCATCAATGTTGTAATAGACGAGGAAGAATAGAACAAATACATGTCCAAGATTTTCCCCTGCTCTGAACTTGACAACTGGACTGCTGAAGAAATTCTTGTAGTCTTTAAGACAGTTTCAGAGTAATTCTCAAAACCCACCCTTTTGCCTTTAGACCCGAAGGCAATTAGGGATCTTATGTAAAGGGTCTATGTCAAACTTTATAATTTAAATTTCAATAAAGATGCATTCTCTTTCTTCTAACAAATCTTGTGTAGCAAACTCTTCCCATAAATAAAACGTAAAGTTAAAAATAAAAACATTCATTCCATTCATCCCTTTTCCTCTGTATATATCTCTATCCTTTTTTTGTAGGTCTTCAGATATCAATGACTTAAATGAATCTCATTTCGATGCTGAAGTTGACTTTGAATTACCTTTATGCTTAGAAGAAGTTGATGATGTTGATATTGAAGAAAAATATGACTTGCCCAGAGAATTGCTCAAGATGGTAGAAGGAGAGGAAAAATAGATTCTCCCATACAAAGAAGAGTTAGAAATACTGCATCTCAGTACTGAAGAAGAGAAACGAGAGGTGGAGATTGGCACCACCATTACAGCCCATACTCGACAAAGCTTGATCTAGCTTTTAAAAGATTTCAAGGTTATCTTCGCCTAGTCATATCAAGACATGCCAGGTCTCGACACTAACATCATTGTACATTAGCTTCCAATAAAATTAGGATGCGAGCCTGTAAAGCAGAAGCTTAGGAGGATGAAAGTAGATATGCTCCTAAAAATCAGGGATGAGGTAAAGAAGCAGTTTGACGCAAGATTTTTAGAGGTAGCTAAGTATCCAGAATTGGTGGCCAACATTGTCCCAGTTCCTAAGGAAGATGGAAAAGTACGTATGTTCGTTGACTATATGGATCTCAATAGAGCAAGCCCTAAAGACAATTTATCGTTACCACACATTGATACGTTAGTGGATAACACAGCTGGACATGCCCTTTTCTCTTTCATGGATGGGTTTTTGGGTATAACCTGATTAAAATGTGCCCAGAAGATATGGAAAAGACCACCTTCATAACACTTTGGGGAACCTTTTGTTATAAAGTAATGCCCTTTGGTCTAAAGAATGCGGGGGCAACTTACCAAAGATCTATGGTCACTCTTTTCCATTACATGATGCATCAGGAAATAGAAGTCTACGTAGATGATATGATCGCCAAATCCCCATCTGAATATGAACATTTGGTGAATTTAAAGAAACTCTCAAAGGCTAAAGAAGTTCTAGCTAAAGCTTAACCCAAACAAATGCATATTTCGGGTCACATCAGGAAAATTATTGGGCTTTGTGGTGAGCAGGAGAAGAATTGAGATTGATCTGGACAAAATTAAGGCCATACAAAAGCTCCCACCACCTCAAACACATAAGGAGGTTCAGGGTTTCCTGGGGAGGTTAAACTGCATCACCCATTTTATTTCCCAGTTAACTAATAAGTGTGATCCAATTATCAGACTCTTTAGAAAGAATAACTCAGGGACATGGAATGAAGAATGTCATACGACTTTAGAAAAGATCAAAGAGCAGTTAACCAACCCTCCCATATTAGTACCACCTATTTCGGGGAGGCCCTTAATCCTTTATTTAATAGTGCATGAAAATTCTATGGGCTGCGTATTAGGGCAGCATGATGATAGTGAAAGAAAAGAAAGGGCGATATATTACCTGAGCAAGAAGTTCACTGATTGTAAAACTAGATATTCCTCAATTGAAAAGCTATGTTGTGCTTTGGTATGGGCAGCTAAAAGGCTCAGGCAATATATGTTATATCACACCACATGGCTAATCTCGAAATTGGATCCTTTAAAATTCATGATGGAAGCTTTAGCATTATCGGGAAGATTAGCATATTTGCAGATATTACTATCAGAGTTTGATATCTAGTACGTGAGCCAAAAAGAAATAAAAGAAAGTGCCATAACTGACTTTTTGGCAAGTCGCACTTGTGATGATTATGAAGCATTGAATTTTAATTTTCCTGATAAAGATTTGATGTGTACTACAGAAGATGATGAGGCTCCAATAGAATCTTGGGTTATGAACTTCGATGGTGCAGCAAATGCATTAAGACGAGGTATAGGGGCAATTTTTGGTTTCGCCAGAAGGATGTTATTACCCTTTTACCAGTCGATTAAGATTCTTCTACACTAATAACATGGCGGAATACGAGGCTTGTATAATGGGTCTAAGAGAGGCTATACAAAGGAAAATCTATACTTTAAGAGTTTTTGGGGACTCTGCATTGGTCATTTATCAAATACGTGGTGAATGGGAGACAAAAGATGCAAAGTTGGAAGAATAACACAAGTTGGTCCTTAAGTTGACCAAACAATTTGATGAGATCACTTTCAAGTATCTCCCCAGATAAGACAACCAAATGGCTGATGATTTAGCTACTTTAGCTGCCATGTTTAAAGCAAATGAAGGTTCTGAGATGATTCCCATCAGGTTACATATGCTAGACTCCCCAACCCATTGTTATAATGTGGAAGAAGAAATAGATGGTTTTCCATGGTACCATAACATCTTGCAATATATAAAATTTCAGCAGTACCCACCGCAAGCTACAGAGAATGAGAAGAAAATGATCAGGAAAATGGCATCAGGGTATGTCCTTGATGGAGAAATTTTATACAAAAGAAGTCGAGATCAAGTGCTTCTAAGATGTGTGGGTGCAAAAGAAGCTCAGTTAATTATGGAAAAAGTTCATGAAGGAGTTTGTGGAACTCACCCCAGTGGCTTCACCATGGCTAGAAGAATCATGCGCTTTGGGTACTATTGATCAACCATGGAAGGTGATTGCATTAATTACTCTCGCAAATGGCACAAGTGCCATATTTATGTTGATAAGGTTCATACACCTCCACAGTCACTTCATGTAATACCATCTCCTTGGCCTTTTTCCAAGTGGGGCATATATGTTATCGGATAGATTTACCATAAGGCATCAAATGGGCATCGCTTTATCATGGTAGCCATTAACTATTTCACGAAATGGGTGGAAGCAGCCTCGTATACAAACGTCACTAGGTCTACGGTTTGCAAATTCTTAAAGAAAAAAATCATTTACCGGTATAGCCTACGAGAAAGCATCATTACCGATAATGCTTCCAATTTGAATAACAAAATGATAACCAGAGTCTGTGAACCGTTTAATTTCAAGCAACATAATTCAATGGTATATCGCTCGAACATGAACGTGGCAGTGGAGGCTACAAATAAAAACATTAAGAAGATAGTTGCAAAAATGGTTGATACTTATAAAGACTGGCATTAGAAGCTACCTTTTGCCTTATATGCCTATCGAACCGCAATAAGAACTTCTAATGGGGCAACACCCTTCTCATTAGTATATGGAATGGAAGCGGTACTACCAATTGAGGTTGAAATACCATTGTTCCGTGTCTTAATGGAAGCAAAGTTAGAAGAGGCAGAATGGATTCAGGCAAGATATGACCAGCTTAATCTGATTGATGAAAAGAGGTTAAAGGCATTATGTCATGGGAAAATGTACCAAAGAAGGATGATAAGGGCTCACGGGAAGAAAATTTGCCCAAGAGAATTTAAAGAGGGTGACTTAGTGTTAAGGAAAAATCTACCAATTTAAAGTGATTCCCGGGGAAAATGGGCACCTAATTGGGAGGGGTCTTACATTGTAACAAAGGTTTTCTCCGGTGGGGCATTAATTTTGGCTGAAATGGATGGAGATGAACTTCAAAGACCGATAGACTCAGATTCAGTCAAAAAGTATTATGTCTGAAGAAGAAGAAAGAAAAAGTAGAAGGGAGAAAAAAGAAAAAAAAGGAAAAAAGAAAGAAAAAGAAAAAAAGGGAAAAAGAAAAAAGGGGGTTCAAAATGAAAACCCGCACAGGGCGTTTTGAAACCAAAGGAGGACCTAAGTTGAAAATCCACAAAGGGCGGCTTAGGTAGTTGATAACTAGTGAATTTCTCTCGGGAACATAATGCAGGTGAGTTATATACTTTCCCACATTGTCCTCATTATCGAAGTCTGCTCAGTATGGGTAACATTCAGGATATCCCAAGGTGTTTTGATAGGAGGAGTTTTGGTCATTGATATTTGAACGCTTGTAATCTCTTTTTTGTTTGTCACAATATTGATAAAGATTTTTATCTTATCCTTCCTTTCTTTGTTTAGACCATCTCCCTTTTTCATATAAGCATCTTGCATAGAAATGAGAATTAATAAATTTGACATTACTTAAAACATACAAAACATTTTTGGGCATTACTTTAGAAAATTTTTTAAAAGGGTATTGGAACAATGAGGTATTATGTGGTTAAGTTCGGAGCTTAGGGCATAAAGAGCAGCAAACATATGAAGAGATTCAAGATGGAAATAAGTTTTGCTACAAAGATTTCCATTCGAAGATCTCTGTGGAGGCAGGAATTAGAGAACCCTCAAGAGATGTTTTGACATTACCCTAAGGTAGCATGTTGCAAAACAGAGATGCTTACACGAGATAGTTTGTCTTCTACAACAATAAGAACAATTTTACATATATTGGAGGAAATAACTAAGGATATGGGGTGCTTTCATTCAAGACCACTCAAGAAGGCCTATCACTGAATATTGATGACATCATAATTCATGATAATAAGAATAATTTTACAAACATCGGGAGAACAATAGGATTCACGGAGGTTTGTCACCAAAATTGATGTATCGACTACAATGATAGTTAGACAAAGGCCAAAAGAGTGTTGAAGAATATGAGAATAAAGTCAGTCCTTTCAACCAAGAATACAAGATAACTGGATTGAACGAGAAAATGTGTAAAAGATCATATGTTCTCTATGAAGCAAAGAAGTACTAAGAATGAGAATGGTGAAGCAGAGACGATGGAGATGACTATCTATGATTATTTTGTCAATGACTATCTATGATTATTTTGTCAATCATCGTAGCATACAGTTGCAATATTCAGATGATTTCCCACGCATTAATGATGGCAAGCCAAAGCATCCCCCATCGATCCCCACAAAGTTTTGCTCTTAGATGTCCTAGTAACACTATACACTTCGCACAGAGCTTTCCTGGTTGATAAATCAAGGCATAAGCCATAGGAAAAGATGAATGTAGCTATGGAATTAAACCTATGGTACAACATGGTGGTGTTTTGGTGAACTCCAATTTCACCCAAATCGAAGGACGTGTCCTACAGCCCCCGAGGATAAGAGTAGGCAATGGTGAGGATTTCTTTCCAATGAATGGTCGTTGGAATTTTAACAACAAGAAATTGGTGAAGCCAACTAGCATTGAAAGATGGGTTATTACAAGATTTTTGGTGATCCAAATAACATGGTGCAAAGCCATTCAGTGTAGAGAAATGAAAAGAAGTTATACTACTTCTTCTAATGGGATGGGCCAAAATAGACACTTACCATCTGTTGCTAGAGTTGAGAAAATGTTTGAGATTGATATGATTCAAGAAAACTAATAAAAGGATTATAAAAAACAAAAGAGACATGCATTCATGTTTTAGACATCCTTAGGGGCATGATCATCATAACTACATCATATGTCAGATTTTTACAGGTGTGAAAGTTTTTTCTACAAAGGAACTCGCCTATCCGTTCAGGCATTAAGAGAATGGAATTTGCTTATCTATTTGAGCATAATGAGAATAGAACCTACTTATCCATCCAAGCATAAGGACGATGAAACCTTTTTCAATCTGCTTATCTATTCGAGCATGAGGAGAATAGAACTCGCCTATCTGTTTGGGCATTTAGAGAATGGAATTCGCTTATCTATTCGAGCATAATGAGAATAGAACCTGCCTATCCATTCGGGCATTTGGAGAATGGAACCCACTTATCCATCCAAGCATAAGGAGAATGGAACCTTTTTCAATCTACTTATCTATTCGAGCATGAGGAGAATAGAACCCGCATATCCATTTGAACATTTGGAGAATGGAATTCTCTTATCTATTCGAGCGTGAGGGGAATAGAACCTGCCTATCCGTTCGGGCATTTGGAGAATAGAATTTACTTATCTATTCAAGCATAAGGAGAATATAACCTGTCTATCCATTCGAGCATTTGAAGAATGGAACCCGCTCATCTATTTGAGCATAAGGAGAATAAAATATGTATGTCTCTTTTGGCTTCGACAGGTTTGACAATCGGTGAAAATCAGTGTCCTTTGATCTTTGCTCTATTCTTGTTTCACCGGATTAACCAAAGAGGGGCAACTGTTGTCACTGATTTTTTTCACCTTTGTTATAAGTGTTATTGTTTTCATAATTAGTGTATTTGCTATATGTTAGTATAATAAAATATTAATGTAGTGATTAGTGTTAGTATTATGTAGGTGTCATATAATTTTGTTAATATGCTTAGTGTATTATAGTTAGTATAATTGTTAGTGTAAATGGTTAATATAAAACCCAAAATATAAAATACACAACCCATTTATATTTATAAATATCCATTAAAAATACATATAGTCCTTTATAGAAATAGTATATATAGTTCATTTACAAAAAAATAGCCAATTTAAAATTGCATGCCCATTGTTTCTAAAATATAAGGCCTGATCGGCCCGGTTACAATTGAATCCTAAAGGCCCTAACCCCCTTTTGTTTCCTCCACAGTTGAAGGACCATTGGATCGAGTAGATCCAAAGGTATGGATTGCACACGGTTTATACACGGGATACAGCTGGAGGAAGGAAAACGGTTCGTCATCTGGACCATAGATCAGAAAGCAATCCAACAACCCAGAGTGTTCAGCAATAGAGTACGCAGATCATCGCTCACATGTGGTAGTCACGCACTCGACTTTCCAATTACCACCAAGCATTTTTGTCTTCTTCGGTGCTCCTCTCGCTTCGATTGCTCCTCGCCGATGTCGTTCAAGTCATTAGAGACATGCAAACAAAGAAACAAGAGCGTTTAATCCCTAAATTGAAGCATTAGCTAGAGAACGAGATCAGAACATAAGCAAAAAGGGAATAATCGATCCCTAAAATGGTGCCATAGCAAAGATCAAGCATTCAGAGGAAAAAATCAAGTATTTGTGCTTAGAATTCAAGCATTTCTTGTACTATAAATAGGATCATAAAATTCATGTGAAAGGGACCAAATTCATACAAATTAACAAACAAGAATCATTCGAAACATATAAAGTTTATACGCAATATACAAATAGCATTCAGAAATCCAGAAGTTATAGCAATTCAGAAAGTGTATTCAACAATTTTCAGGGGAATAAAAGCAGATTTTTCTGGTAATTCTTTCTTTCTATGTTTAGTTTCGTTTTTAAATAAAGAAAAGGGATTGTTTTTACCTCTATTTTTTGAAAATGCCGTTGTGATTTGATTCTGACGTAGCTCTGGCAAAAAAATACGATTTTGGGGGTCATCAGAATCTAGAAATTAGGGTTTTTTTGGAAAATTTCACCACCGGCAACGGTGGCCAGCACAGGTGGATGGTGGCCAACATGGCGTGTCCCGACCGTGTTCTTCAACAAATGAAGAACACGGTTGAATGTGTTTAGAGAATTTGGAGGAACTGAGTTTGATTCATTTTGGGGGGGGGAAAGCAAAAAATGATTTTGTTTCTGATAAAGGCTTTACAAACCAACACGGTTGAAAATACTTTTTTGAAATCAATTAGGTACCAATTTTGGGCGTTGTGGGGGTGCTAAACCTTCCTTACACGTAACCGACCCATGAACCTATTTTCTCTTGTTTTTCGTGGACCAAAATTGTTGTTTTAATAAATAAAATGTTTTATTAAAATAACCCTTATTTTAAAAGTGATCCAATCACACTTTTTTCAAAAATATTGGTGGTGACTCCGTGTTTTCTTAAGTTTTTTAAATAACGTCGAAGCCTCCTAAAAAGGGTTGCGACACATTCCAAGCCATTTTACCGTTACGTTGAAGGTTAAATTACTTCAAAAATAATCTTGAGGAGGATCTAAAGCTCCATCTCAATCGGTTGGTACTCTCCACTCAAATCAGAAGAGATGAATTTCTGATTACTAATTGTCAACCAAAACCACTATAGATCACTATCTCATATGTTTCACGTCAACAGATATCTTCTATTTTTATTATAGTTTTCTTTGATAATGCCCATTTATTAACTTAGCAACCATCAAATATTTTGTATATTATTTTTAAAAAATCTATAATGTTATGAATATCTTTATTTATAGTGGATATTCATATATTAAATGAGACTTTAATGTACTTTATTATTAGGGTTTAATACTCATTGGAATTAGGATTTCCATCTTATGCCTATAAATATAGAGTTTGGAGAAAATATTGTACATAACCCTACTTTGAGAATATAATACAAGTCTTTCTCTTTGTCTCTCATCTTGTTCTTGTTCATCTATTTTGTTCTTGCTCTTTACTTTATTCACAATACGTTATCAGCACGATCTCGCTCAATTACCGTGGTTCTTGTCGACAATTCCCGAAAAATGTTTTAACAATATATTGGTGACTACATCTACCATATATTCAACTTAGCTTGAAAAGTCTGGTATGTTTTTCTTATTTATCTCGATATAGTGGATAATTAATTATTCTTAAATTAAGGCCAGTGTATTTTAATTTATTGTTTCTTTGATGATATATCTAATATTAAATATATACATGATTATAATTTATTAATGACATGATTTCTTTTCCTTACCATCCAGGGATGGTTGTTCAAAGCGGGGAATAATCATGTGTTTAAAACACAATGAAATATATGTGTAGTGCTTTTGCACCTATTTTGAGATTTTTTTTCTTTAGTTATGACCAATATTTTTTTATTTTATTCTAATGATGAAAGTTTGTATTTTTAATAATGTTTTAAGTATTACATGATATTAGAACAGATATCAAACCTTCAATGAATCTACAAGAACAACTTAGTTTGAAAAATATGGTGATAGAATGACCAAACGCTACTTCTATCACACCTCGAAAATTGGCCTAGTCAGAATTAGGTTCCAGTGATTGGAAATCCTGTACCGATTATGCTTGAATAATGTAATTGCTGAATCTTGTATCCAAGTTTGATGTAATGAAAATTATTCGGGCTTAATTAAGTTGTTGGACCTTTTTGTAAAAAAATAGAAATTAGGGGTTCCATTGAAAATGCTAAAATTACTGATTTGGGGAAAAGCGTATCGATACGGTAGGACCTGTATCTACACGGCCTAACTGTCTTAACTAACTTACCCAATTCAGCCTAGCCGTATCGATAAGGCCAAATGGTGTATCGATAAGGGCCTTTGTCAAAATTATTTTTGGTGATCAATTTGTAAATATTGAAAGCAAGGGGGGCTGAGTCACATACTTACTTACCTCCCTCACGTGAAAGTGGTCAGAAAAGATGACCATTAGACATCAATAGTCAATAGTGGAAAGGGTTAAGATAGATGATTAACTATTGCGTTAAGCAAACCCTTGTCTAAGGGAAACCTTCCCATTGTCTAAGTGAAAGGTGGGGCAATGATTAGGAGAAAAATTAGATGGTTTTAAAAATGAATAAGGAAAGCCCTCACCCTTGTTTTGAATCTCCCGTAAATTAAACTCATCCTTTGCCTTTAAACAAGCACACACCTCCATTGTTATCTTCAAGCTCAAGCTCAAGCAAGCACCTCGATCCAACTCTTGACTTTTGATTGATTTCAATATATCAATTGGAAGATTGTGAACTGGTAAGTAAACCCCTAAGTCAGTTTAATGATTCCTTTGATCCTTAGGGTTTAATTTCAAGATTTGAGTCTTGAATACTCAAATTGAACCCATGTGTTAGGAAGTCAATTACCTTGTTTCAAAGTTACCTACGAACTTTGGTAAGCTTGAGAAACGGTTGTGAATCATTAGTTTCAATTCTAATGCAATCCCTTAAATTTTGGACTAGCTCAAAAAGTGGAGAAAGATCCATTGTTATCTCCCACGAAAGCTAGGTACAAAGGAGTCATAATCTGGGAGCCTTGAGAACTTTAGAATCAAGGTGAGTGTAGTTGTGTCAAGGGATATGCTAGGTGCCATCCCATTGCTTTTGTTTTATGCTTAAAGAATTGCATTTTGTGTAAGGGCTCAAGTAGAGCAAGCATATGTGGATTCTAAGGGTAAGTGTGGTAAGTTCTCATATTTCTTTGATATGTTTGTAAGCCTATATGTGACATTCGAAACACGTTACATGTGGAAAGTAATATGGATATGTTATGTTATTTGGAGCCAAGGCTCAATTTGTAACCCGTTATGATATGGCTTATGGCCACAAGGTAAGTTTGTGATAAATTATATAACCTTGGATAATTGTGGACATTGGATACAATTGGGATGCCATAGGAATATTCGAGCTCAGTAAGTAAGGGATTGGACTACAGTTTGGGGCTACGGCCTATATGTGGGGAGAAAAGGTTTGATTGTTTAAGGGATTCCAGAGCTACGGCTTAAGGATAAGGCCTATTTTTGATATATGTGGCATATAGGGGAATTTGCGTATCCATTGGTTACTATGTCCAAAGAAATTATATGTATTTATGCTTTATATTTGGTGTATGAAAATATGACATATGGCTTAGAGCATGACCTATATTTGATTAATGATATATGCACACTACCTACAAGTACGATTCATGTCATTCACGTCATTGATGAATTATGTTGCAATTGTTATAACTACCTCACTAGGCTATATAAGCCTAACATGTGTGTGTCTCATGCATTTTAGGACCTTGAAGTAATCTGAGCCTCGATCGTGTTATTGAAGTTGCAAGTCACTCCCGCCAATTTCATGTATGCTTACATTTTGTTTTGAACTCCTAGAAAGGTGGCATAGTCCTTAGACACGTTACATTGGTCTATTTTGATATGTATGTAATGGCCCTAAAGTGTTTAAGTACTAAAAATGGACGGTGGTTGCTTTCAAGGAAAATTAATTATTCGAACAGATTCTTCGATAATTAAATATCTCGAGCTTCATATGGAGAATTTATTTACAACACAATTTACTGGTTGTCATTTTAATGATCCAGTTTTCCCAACATTATGGAAGAAAATATAGAGCTGGGAAAAGAAATGTGTTGGAATGAAGTATCATTATCTTATTTTGATCCACGTACTCAACAATGTCAATGTGAACTGAAAGTTCAAAGGATAATTCATTTACAAAACTTAGCAAATCTATTTCTAGATGCTTTTGTTGGCCCTAAAAGAGTGACTAAGTCACATATACCAGCTATGAATGCTCCAATTCAAAAGTGATATCCTAGAAAGACAAGCTCTAGTTGCTAATGAGTCTAACTCACGCCTGAAGCGTGGTAGACAAGTAGGTTCTAAAGATAAAAATCCTCGAAAAAGAAAAAGAGCTATATCTTATGATGGTCCAATCGAGGAATCAATGAATTAGAAAATCTCTAGAAGAGATTAAAAGGTCTCCAACATAGACATTATACATGAGTCAAGTACTTGATAATAAAGAGATCTCAATGAATTATGTCATGCTTGGTAATAAGTGGAACCAAAATCAAATAGACGCCCATAATACATTTGCATGCAATATAGCACTAGAGATTTTGATGTGGATCATGAACTGTTGTCAATTGGACAATGTAAACAAAGAAATGATTAGCCAAAATAGAAAGAGGCAATTGAGGTGAGATATAAAGCTTGTTTGGTTGCACAAGAATTCTCACAAAGACATGGAATCGATTATGAGAAAACATATTCCTCGGTGCTGGATGCAATTACTTTTAGATTTTTTATTAGTTTGGAAATAAAAGATTTAGTTTCTGCCTAATGGATGTTGTTACATCCTATTTGCTTGAGCTTCTGGATAATAACATTTACATGAAACTTCCAGAAGGATTTAGACTGCAGAAGCAGTTAATTCAAGTTCTCGAGAACATTGTTCAATCAAGTTGAACTTATCTTTTTATAGATTGAACAATTTGGGCATATATTGTATAATCGTCTCAACGAATACTTATTAGCGAAAAGCTATAAGAATGATTCAATTTCCCTGAGCATTTTTATTAAGAGGTTTAGCTCTGGATTTGTTCTTATTGTGTATGTTGATGATTTGAATATCATTGGGGCTCATAAAGAGATCTCCCTGACAATAAAATTCTTGTGCATCAATCAACATACATAGAAAAGTGTTTAATGAGACTTTACGTGCATAACGCATATCCGTTGAGCACGAGGCAAAGCCAAAAAATAATTGCTACGAGATCATTACCTTTAGATCTTTCAAAACTCGATGCTCTCCAAATCATGTAAATAATTTCTATGCACGAGTCAAATCCCAAATATGTGTTTGACTAAACATATCTAGAAGATATGTGAATTGCTTTCAGATGATAAGATGCAAGCTATCTTGTGTAGAGATAATGCAAAATTTATATCTCAACCGAAAGGTGGATACATCAAATGTGACAAAATGAAACATATTTCTTCAAAGTTTCATCCCTCATGATCTTCAGAGGAATAGTATTCGATGAATCCTTTCGAACAGTAGTTTGGAAGATCTATTCACTAGTGCATAGTCTACTTCAACATTTGAAGATTATATTCAAGATTGAATTATTAAGACTCAAAGATCTTAGGTGATGTTTTCATGAGGGGGAATAAATACGCGTTGCACTCTTTTTTCCTTAACCGAGGTTTTGTCCCAATGGGTTTTCCTAGTAAGGTTTTTAATGAGGAAACATGTTATGCGTATCAAAAATGTGTGTACTTTTTTTCCTTCACTAAGAAATATTTTTTCCCACACGGTTTATATCTTAGTAAGGTTTTAACGAGGCACATTATCTTCATGGATATCCAAGGGGGAGTGTTATAAATATCTTTATTTATGGTGGATATCCATATATTAAATGAGACTTTAATGTACTTTATTATTAGGGTTTAATAACCCATTGGAATTAGGGTTTCCATCTTATGCCTATAAATATAGAGTTAGGAGAAAGTATTGTAATAACCCTGCTTACTTTGAGAATATAATACAAGTCTCTCTCTTTGTCTCTCATCTTGTTCATCTATTTTGTTCTTACTCCTTACTTTAATCACAACATATAATCTTAATTTGATGCGATATACTGAAGAAAAATTATGCCCTTGTCGAATTTCAGGCTAAAAGTTCCGGTTTTCAATATTACTGTATTATTTTAACTTCACCGTCACTCATCGAAAATTAAGCAATCACTTATCATGTTTGATTTTGTCAACTGTTGCTATGAATTTTCAGATTCTTAACATCATCCAAATGGAAAATAAATAATCGATATGGAGATATAAATAGAAATATCTATATTATAAATATATAATTAGATCTAATGCAAAACAAATTTGATCCCCAATCTAAAATCAAATATGATAAAGTTTCGAAGTAAAAAACAAAATTGAACTTGAAACGGCTACAACCCAAAATAATTCTAAGGTATGAAGGGTGAAAATATGTAAATTCTACTTTCCCGTATTGCATTTTGAGAATGAAAAATAATAGAACAATGATAATTAACCATGAAGTATTTTCACAATAAATCATCAATTAATGTACTAAATTTGGAAACTTAATAATTCATGATAGAAGCAGGACTTTTTGCCTTTTGCTTATGATATTTTATGATTCTAAGAATCTCAAAATTCAATCAATTATGGAAATAAACGCTCAAATGGAAATGAACGTTAACTGTATCTTTTATACTATATATATCCATATACTTTGTATTGGAAAGACAGCTTAATTGCCTGGATTTTCTCTCAATATCTCACCATTAGTAATTTTTTTAATGTCTGAATCTTACCTTATTTGTGTCATTCCAATTCACATGGCGTTTCAATTCAACGCTATAAAACAAACTCATCCCCCATTCCATTTTTACAGTCAATTTAGTCTCGAACAATGGCAGCTGCTGTTTTTGGTATCCTTGCTCTCTCAACCCTCTGCCTTATTGACGCTCACAATGGTGCTTTCAGTGTTGAACTAATCCACCGCGACTCGGTTAAATCTCCCTTTTACAATCCTTCCGAAACCACCTCTGATCGTATCACCAATGCATTGTGTTGTTCCTTCAACCGTGTAAACCACTTCAAGCCAAATTCCATCTCGACAAAGGAGGCAGAAGCTGATCTTATTGTTGATTCGGGAGAATATCTGATGAATATATCACTTGGCACCCCAGGTTTCGATGTTATTGCGATAGCTGATACGGGAAGTGATCTTATCTGGACTAAATGCGAGTCTTGTTCTCAGTGTTTCAAGCAGGATGCTCCACTTTTCGACCCTAGTAAGTCATCCACTTACAGGAAGCTTTCTAGCAATGCAAGTCAATGTGCCGATCTTCAAGGGAGCTCTTGTTCCACTGATAATACTTGCCAATATTCAGTCTGTTATGGTGATAGATCATTCTCAAATGGAGATCTTGCTGCTGATACACTCACCTTCGGTTCGACAACCGGTCGCCCCATGGCTGTTCCTAAAACAGTCATCGGTTGTGGACTCGAAAATGGTGGGACATTTGGTGAGAAAACCTCTGGTATTATCGGCCTGGGTGGCGGTGAAGCTGCACTTATTTCCCAATTGGGAACATCCATTGCAGGCAAATTCTACTACTGCCTGCTGCCGATTTCCAAAACAGGGAATTCCAGCAAAATGAACTTTTGTTCCAACGCTGTAGTTTCTGGGCGTGGAGTTGTTTCGACTCCATTGGTTAAGAAATCCCCCGACACTTTCTACTTCTTAACCCTTTAGGCCATCAGCGTTGGAAAAAAGAGGATCGAATTCACAGGCTCTTCTCTGGGTTCAGATTCAGGCAACGTAATCATTGATTCATGCACTACTTTGACCTTACTCCAATCAGATTTCTACACGCAACTCGAGTCGACCGTGGATGGACTCATCAAGGCCAAAAAGGTAGAAGGTCCTCAGGGTCTGAGTTTAGGCTACGAAGCTCAAGATGACATCAAAATCCCTGATGTTACGGTGCATTTCACCGATGCGGATGTGACGTTGAAGCCATTGAACACCTTCGTCATGGTTTCCGATACAACTATATGCTTCACTTTCAGTTCGAATGACAATTTCGCAATCTATGGGAACTTAGCTCAGATGAATTTCTTGGTTGGATATGATACTGAGAAGAATACGGTCTCGTTTAAGCCCACTGATTGCTCCAGGAGCTAGACTGCCTCTCATTATTTATTACGGTGTGATTATATGTTATGTTATTCTAAATATTGATGATTCCTATATATTGTCTTATTTTAAATATTGGTGATTCCCATATGTCTAATATCCTTTGTTATCAGCACATGTTTGTTCAAGTTTATATTTCTAATTTTATTCACTAAATTATATGATATAATGATTTCTCTCCCTTTTGAGTTTGGATTTTAACTCTTTTTTATTTAATCAAACAACTTTAAACGCCCAAGATGCCGGTAAAAACGGAATATAAATTTTGCATCATTCTCATGATTGAGTACAACTTTAGGGCTGAGGAAACAAATGTGAAAATTCAATTCGAATTAGCTTCAATCCAATTTTAATAATTTATGTATCCGCCTACATCTACTCGTAGACAAATAAAATGTGTTTCTTTTTTTTAATGAAAAATGTGTTCTTCTAAAATTTATAAAACTACTCTAAAATTAATATTTTGTTAAGAATATGTTATTTATCCAAAAATATTAACATTACACCAAAATTAATATATTATCAAAATAATTCTTCTAAAATTTATAACACCACACCAACATACATACCCAAACACCAAAATATGCTCTTAAAAATGTAGAACGCCTCTAGAAGTTTTAGTATTTGTTTGGTTATTTTTTATTGGTTAAAGTATTTGTTTAGTTATTAATCCTTAATAAAAATACACGTATACTTTGTAGACAAAACCACTTGAACTCAGATCTTTTAAGTAAAACAGTATTACTATGGTAATATCTCTTGGCAAATTTGATTCTAAAAGTGATGAATAATTTTTTCTTGGATTTCTTTAAACTCTAAAGCTTATCGTGTAATTAGTAAAAGAAATTTAGTGGTTGAAAACTCTATTCATGTTATTTTCGATGATAACCCCTTCCGAGGAAGGATTCTTGTTATGATGATGTAGCGATTTTGAATGCCAATGACCGTGAAGGACAATCATCAAAGGTAGATGAAGTCTCTTCAAAGGTAGAACCACAAGATCCACCTCTAGAAGCCTTGAAGGAGCTATCTACTGAGGAAAGGAAGATCACATACCCAAGGGAGTTCAACTATGTCAAAGGTGGTGAGATTTTGGGTGATCCATCCAAAGAGGTAACCACTAGATCATCTCTTAGAAATACATGTAATTATGTTGCATTTATGTAACGACCCAAATTTTTGACACAACAATTGAGTGTTAACCCGGGTTATGGACCTTCATGTTGGTAGGAGTATTGGACCCTTTGGGCCTTTTTGGATGAGGAATTGACTTTATGGGCTTGGGTGGTGACCATTTTGTAATGAGGGAAAAACTAGTAGATTTTATGGAGCTGTTTTACCCTTAGAAGAAAAGTGGGCTGATCTTCCCTTTATTATTTGGCTTACACGTGAGTTAAGAAAAAAGAAAGGAAGACCAATTTTTGCTCTCTTCATCTTTCTTCTCCCACGCACCTCTATTTTCAACCTTTGTTTCAATAAGCTAAAAACTGTCCAAGATTCAAGTATGTTAATCTTCAAGTCCCAAGCATCATGAAAAGTATAGTTTTGTTGAAAAAGAAGTATTCATTTATGGGTTTTTGAAAGGTTTAAGCTTTAGGGTTTTAATGGAGTTATCTTATGATTTTAATGTTGTATTTTTTGTAGCTAGGATATCATGATAGTTGGTTCAAGCTCTAATTCGATTTTCATGTTGGTATGGCATGTGAAAGAGGTAAAAAAGGGTTTTCAAGCTTGAACAAGGAGTGGAGTTAAAGGCGCTAAGTGGGTGAGCTTGATTCAAGATTTTTTGCTAAAGGTCAGTACATCTCTAACTCCTTTGATTCTTGAATATCATAAAGTAATTGCCTTGCTTGATTTTATGGTTGAAGTTTACTAGTTGGGTGTTTGGTAGCTTAAAGCCCTTTAATGGTGAATTTCGGATTAAATGTTAATAATGTGTAAAAATGGTAACAAATCACTCTAATCAATCCCATAAGATGTAGGATTAAGTTAAAGGGATAAATATTACATTTTGGGGGTATGAGAAGTGATTTCCTGAGCCTTGGAAGCCATTTTTGGGCTTCGATATCTGTACGCCGAGAGCTTGTACCGATATCCCGTATTATTTATGTTAAACACAAGCAAAATTAAAGGAGATTATCGATATGCCTGAGGTGGGTATCGATACCCATTGTTTCATTGAAATTCTAATCGCTTAAAATGGTATCGCTATGCTTGGAGCCGTATCGGTACCTAGGGAGTATCGATTTAGAGGGACTGTGTATCGGTATGATTCAACGGTCAACCCCTTTCTCTATGAACCCGAGTATCGATATGCTTAATCTGGGTATCATTACCTAGAGACTAATATCAATACTCTTGGATGGGTATCGGTACCCACTGGGTAATTTGCCTGAAAAATGCATTTTGAGTTCGAAGGGCTTATAATTCAAGGGTTAGGGCCCAATGGGCTTCTAATATGATAAAATGAATAGTAAAGAAGAGAAACTAAGTTTTAATCCTCATATATAAGAGTAACGTGAAATGTCTTGGTAAATGATGACTCGATATAGATGTGATAGTTAGTGTTATGCCTTGGGGCATTTGTTGATGGCTTAGCCTGCTGCCACTACCTCTTGGTGAGGTGTATGAATGCTCAGGGAGCATGTGTTGTCTTATGTTGTGCTAAAGGAATCTTGATGTCCTAGAGTCAGTACTACGATACTTATATATGGGGATATGTACTTCGGGCTGAGTGATCTGGGTATGGTTAGAAACCTATCCGTGGCTATGGTGATCCAGATAAGGTAATTAACTTGATAGGCTAATTGAGCTCGAGTAACCCGATTGGATGAGTGACCTCAGGTAAAGACTACTTATGGTTAATATGATCTAAGTATGTCTAGGATGTATCCGTGGCTATGGCAATCCAAATATGGTCCATTTACCCAATGATTGTGTAAGCACGGGTAACCCGATGGCTGTGTAAGCACGAGTAACATAGTGATCAAGGTATGACATCTATTAACTCGATATGCTGTGTGAGCTCAAGTACCTCGATTGGCTATGTGACCTCGAGTATGGTAAAGTATAAAATAACTTGTATGATTTCTTGTAGACTTGTTGATGGCTTGAGACAGGTGATCTAAGAACTCTAGCTAGTGTAGGCTAGACAATATCTCATAGGTAGTGAATGCCTTATCTATGCTCTCTTGACTATATTTATCTTGCATGCTTATTTTTTTGATAATCATGAATTGTGGTAGAGTAGAAATGTACCACTGACAGGTTGGGCTAATGTATTCTGAAGTGAACGCGGTGCTGGGGAAATCCTCGTCGATGTGCTCCTCCAAGAGGTGACCTGTCAACGTATGCACAGAGAAACCACACATCTGCACGCTGAGCTAACAAAGCATGCAAGATAAGGCTTTTAAATGATGGCTAAATTTATGATTTTAAATTGGGAATTTGATGGGTCAGTTTTTGGGTGACCCGAATGTAGTACATTGGATCAGGATCAAGTTCGAGATTGAGTTGTTACAACAGTGGTTTTAAAGCTTAGGTTTAGCCGGTTCTAGGAAACCCCAAGGTGGTATAGAGGTCGTGTTAAGGTGTCTAGTGAATACAAGCCCCTAAAGTTAAGTTATACTCTTCCAAGACTGGGAATCCTGATGATGTTGCCTTGTTTCCTTGTTTTTTCAAAAAAATCTCAATGACGAGTGATGCCAAACGTGACCATGAAAGTTGTGAAGAGAGCCACATCTCTCAAGCAGAAGACTCCAATAAGGAGTTTGTTCCGGATGTTGGGGACACAAGCCTTTTGGGAGGTCCTAGAAGTGGAGGGGCGAGCCACCTTCATGATCTTACCTTTACTCTCTTGTAAGTGGTGCAAGCTATCCTGAGGCAATCTGAGATGCCTCGCAAGACCCCTGTTGAGAGGCATCACCGTTGGGCTAAAAGATTTCAAAGTTTGGGTGAGGATGACCCAATCAAGGTTGACCAGTGGTTAAGAGACACTCAGAGGATTCTGAGACAAATGAGAGGGAGTCTGAAGGATGACCACGATTGCATTGTCTCCTTTCTTACGGGCAATGCACTTGAGTGGCGGGAGACTATTGAGTTGGGACTACAGCCTGCACTCTTAACATGGGATATCTTCTTGGATAAGTTCAGAAAGAAGTACATTAGTGAGGTTTACATGGATGAGATGAGATATTAGTTCTTGCATCTAGTTCAGGGAGACCGTAAAGTGTTTGAGTATGGCCAAGATTTTCTACGAATGAGCCGTTATGCCCTAGAGTTATTTTCCACCGGGGATTGAGGTGTAAGAGGTTCATACATGGATTAAAGGTTGATGCATGTGACAGAGTGTCCACTTGGGACATTCTCTGAACTAGCCAACAATGCGAAGGCACTTGAATGACTTTAGGATTCGGCACCGAGTCAAGTTGAGGATTCTATAGGCTTTGTAGTGGGGACACAAGATGTCATAAGTCCTTTATCGACTATATCTAGGATTTTTCGTGCTCTAAGTGGTTTGAAGAGAGTTGCTTCTGATTAGTTACCAAAGGTCAATCGAGAATCTAAATCGAGGGTTCTCAAGGTCTCTTTGATGTATGCTCCTACGAGGAGTACTGATGGTTCAGCTGGAGCGTCGCTTCCATTGTCTTATGAGCATTGTGATGGACATTACCTTGGAGTTTGCTTCTTGCTCCAGAGGGTTTTCTATAGGTGACGGGCACCATGTCATATAGCGAAAGACTATCCAGTTATGGATGATGGTACACATGTTCAGTCTCGGCGGTTGACTTCTTCCCGGCATGGTCAGGGTTCTACAAGAGGCGGTACTAGGGCATCGTCTGGGTATTAGGGTGGAGGTCCTGCAAGATCCATCGTTAGAGTCAACGATCGAGCTGTTGCTAGACAGTGTGCCATTCAGGCCAGAGAGGACAACTTTGCCACGGGTGATATGTTAGCTACCAATGTTCTGTTTTGGTTTTCATTTGTTGCATTGATGGGAATTTATCTATCATTCACATAATGGTTTCAGTTCTTATTTGATAAGTGTTGTGGTAAGCTCTAAAGGTTGATGTTGGAGTAATTAGTTTGTTAGTTTTGCAAGTTTTTGCATGTGATGTTCTTACCGTGGGTGGTAAGTGGGGATTGAGAGTAACAATCTTTGTAGACTTGTTATATTTTCTCCCTCCCTAGTTAGTAGATGTTAGCCTTAGTATACGTAACCCCCTCGACTCGGCCTAGACGCTAGATCGAATTGAGTCAGCTACATTGAGTTTGCCGAAACTAACCCGAATTGATTAACTAAACTTAGGTCCATTTTTTCCTTTTTATCTTATCTAGATGCAACATTACGTCCTATGGTGTGCATGCTGGCAATGGTTGAAATCTTAACTAAATCGGCCGTCGAATTGACATCTAATTGTTCAAAATGCAATTTAGGGACCAAATTTCAAAGCTAAAAAGTTACAAGGACTTAGTTAAATTTAAGTTACCAATCCTCAATTATTCAGATTACATGCTTGTTTTCCAAATTTCAGCTCAAACCGATAATTCAAAGTTATACAATTACATTCACCAATAATAAGGACCAAAATGAAAGAATCAGAAACTCTCAAATAACACATTAACAGAAATAACTGTTGCCCGTATCGGTACGTGAGCACTTGTACCAATACAGGGCTTCATTACTCAGGATCATACCGATACGCTCTTGTATCAATACGCAGACATGATTACAAAATCCTGAATTCCTGCAGCTAAAGCTCGTACTGATACGCCACCGACCCTCGTGTACCAATCCCAGGCAATTTTCCAGCGTACTCGTACCGATACGAGTCCTCACGTATTGGTATGCCCTTACCTGAAATGTCTAATTTTACTAGTTTTTCGTATAATCATGGATTCGAGCATGCTTTAACAATCGATAAACATGTACACCACTAAATTAAAGATCAAACCATTACAGAAAATCAATGAAACATGGTCAAATCATGTCAATATATGTCAATCATAAGTCTAGAGGCATAGTTCCTAGAAACCAATTTATCCAAGGCACGAAATGTAAATCCGCATCAAAAGCAAACATCTAAAGCCTCATACAACTCCACAAATACAATATAAACTTGCACAAATCGGGAGTTTAGCAAATAACCCTCCCAAACAATAACGAACCCTATTGCCTTTATTACTACTAGTCTAGTTCAAAAACCATACTTTCAAATAGTTCAAGTCCTTGGATTTCCCCGCACTTGCTCGCTGCCTCCAACTTTTAATTCTCTGCAATGATGGACAAAGAGAGCGTAAGCACACTAGGCTTAGTGAGGAGTGGTCAAAACACAACACCATCAATGTATTTAAAACCGGGTTCTTACTCACAATGAATTCATCGTTTAAAACAAACATCATGCCTTACAAACCATGCACTTCACATTTCCAACCATATGCAACATGTATCATGGATCAAAAACAAATCCACATTTGTAATCCATCAATTTAAGTTTTCCCGTGCATAACAACCCATATGCAAAGCTTAAAGAGTAAACATGTATAAACCAACATTATACAACATAATCCATCAACATGATACATTGTCAATTATATTGGATTTCAAGTGATCATAAACCAAGTTCCACTTTACAAAATATTATATCAGATACATGGATTCAACAAGTGTCCTCTCAACACTTCATACAATCTCAATCATAATTATGGAACAAGCACAACCAGGTACCATCAGAACCCAATCATCGGTTAGATGTATAATCCACTAAGGGAGCTTTCGGTACCATATAACCCCTCAACCATTAGGGTACTTGTGGTAGAGTATTTGGTACACATAAACCCCTCAACACCTTAGGTGGCTTATTTATAGTGCACTATCAATCCTATAGCCGGCCAACTATATCTGATAACATTTTAAACCACATCACTTGCCAATATATTTCATTATTAACATGTACCTCAATGTTTTATAAGCAACATTCAAAACCATTTTCTATGCATTAACAAGTATTTCTCATACTTACATGAATCATTTTCCAATTGCATTCATCATCAACATATGATCAAAATCAGTATAAACCATTCTCAAAACATGCTTAAACAGTAGGTACAATGTAATTTAAAAACAAGTGCATAAAATTAATTTTGCCAAACCACATCCAAGGGAGAAATCTCATCATACTTACTTCCGTGTTTAAACTAGCATTTCAAGCTTAATTTAAACTATCAAAACAACCTTTAAACCATTTCAAACCTGAAATCCATGTTCTCACTCACCGACTACGCAAAACCTCATTCGCCGATGTGAACTAATCCTCCAAAGCCTCCGAAACGGTGACACAAGCTTGAGGATCAATCAACCTTGATTTAAACATACAAAAAATGGGGGATTCAATGCATCTAAATGTATTCAAAGACTCAACAACATTAATCCACAACAACTCTAACCAAACCGTTCCACAACAACCAAAAACAACGTCAAACATCTTCCAAACTCAACCCAGCCAAAATCTAAAGGTTTAATCCATCAATTATCTTCAATTAACATCCAAAAACAACCTAGCATCATCCTTATACCTCCAACATTCATAAAACACCACAACTCGCCAAAAAGACAACACTAGCAACCTAAGAAATTACATATTCACTTAGTTTTGGGATTCCAATGTTAAAACCAAATTATCAACATTATAAAACATCAAAAGTATGATTAGAACCAATAAAGAACTCAGCAAAACATATCCAAGATGAAAATCACTTAATCTCATCTATTAAAACTTGATTTAACCAATTTCCATAATTACCTCATTGAAACTCACTAGAAAACATTAAACAATGATCAAATACTTGAGAATTTCAATAAAGAACCATTCATTAGAGGAGAAGAACGATCCTTACCTGTAATGAGTGAATTTCCTCTCAATTGGATGTTTACTCTTGAAAAACAAAGGAAGACAATGAGATTTTGTAAAACAAGATTGAAGAATCCATTAGAAATAAAGAGTTTATGAAATCAAGAGCATTACCTCAAATCTTTGATGCAAAAGAAAGTGTTTGGCTGAAGTAACTCTGAGAGAAAAGTTTTAGAGAAAAAAGTTACGTCAAAAGTGATTTTAGGAAATAACTACCTTCTTTAGTTAAATAATTTCTTAATTAGAACTCATTTAAAATAATCCAAATTGAGAGAAAATAAGATTAAAAGCATTAGGTAAAATAACTCCTTAAGGATTATAAGATTTGACCCTTTTTCAAAATAGTCACTAAAAATAGTTTTCATTCTTTACATTTTGGTCACAAGCCAAAATGTCCAATTTCAAAATTTCATTTTCAAAAATTGACTTTAACAAAAATATCCATACATTAAACAATGATTTTAGGATATTTTCCCATAGATTTTCTCAAATAAAAATATTTATTCCAAATTTTATTCTGAATCTAACTCGAATCTCTAATCCCGGTCCACCGGACCGTCTAATCAACCTAAAAACTCCTACGCCCAAAACCAGGTCATTACAACTCTCCCCCACTTAAGAAATTTCGTCCTCAAAATTTACCTGGAGGAACCAACTACAAAAATTGTTTCATCATGTTCTCCTTACTCTCCCACGTGGCCTCCTCAATTCTACGGTGTCACCACAACACCTTCCAAATCTCAATCATTTTGCCACGAAGAACCTTGCTACTAGAATCAAGGATCTCTATAGGTTCCTCACCATAAGATAAATCTGGTTGTAACTCAATATCCTCCACCGGCATAACATACGATGGATCCGACCGGTACCTCCGCAACATCGACACATGAAACACATCATGAATCTTCTCTAGCTCAAAAGGCAATCTCAGACGATAAGCTACCAGACATACACACTCCACGATCTTATATGGTCTAATAAACCTCGAACTAAGCTTACCCTTATGTCCAAACCGCATCACCTTCTTCCAAGGTGACACCTTCAAGAACACACGATCACCAGTAGCATACTCAATCTCCTTACGCTTCAAATCCACATAGGATTTCTGATGATCCGAGGTGGCTTTCAAGCGATCACAAATAAGCCTCACTTTCTCATTTGTGTCTTTCAACACATCCGGCATAGAAACATGGTTTTCCCCAGCCTCAGCCCAATACAAAGGCGTACAACACTTCCTACCATACAAGGCCTCATACGACGCCATTTGTATACTAGTATGATAATTGTTGTTATAAGCGAACTCCACCAAAGACAACTGTTTCTCCCAGGTTCCTTGGAACTGAATGATACAACATCTCAACATATCCTCCGAGACCTGAATCACACGCTCAGACTGATAATCCGTCTGAAGATGATACGATGTACTAAAATTCAATAGTGTACCCAAAGCCTGACGCAAACACTCCTAAAACCTAGCTTTAAACTGTGGATCCCTGTCTGAAACTATAGACTTAGGCACCCCATTCAAACACACAATCTCAGCAATATACAAATGCACCAACTTATCCAAGGTATACATGGTATGCACTGGCACAAAATGTGCACACTTCGTAAACCGAGCAACAATCACCCAAATGGAATCCTTCTTAGTTTGCATGAACGGCAGCCTAGACACAAAATCCATGGTGATTCTCTCCCGCTTTCATTCCGGTGTCCTCAATGGTTGTAACAACCCAGAAGGAAACTGATGCTCAGCCTTGACACACTGACATACCATACATCTAGCAACAAAATCAGCCATATCTTTCTTCAAATCAACCCAATAGAACTTTTATTTCTAGCCTCGGTACATCTTAGTACAACAGGGATGCATAGCAAAAGGACTAGTATGCGCTTCGGTCAAAATGGTACGCCTTAACTCATCATCATTAGGCCAATTTCCATCAAATTAAAGTGAAAATCTATCAAATTTCCATCCATGATATTCTTAACATGCGGTACCAAGGCCTCATCAAAAGGTTTCTTGTTCTTAATCAACTGTGGCAAAGATGGTTTTAGTTGCAACTCGGCCAGTAAGTCTGCATCCCACATCACACTTAATCGTGCAATCATCGCCCTCAACACCACCAAAACTTTCCTACTCAAGGCATCAGCCATAATATTAGTCTATCCTAGATGATACTCAATCATCAAATCATAATCCTTAAGGAACTCCAACGATCTACGTTTCCTAAGATTCAAATCCTTCTACGTCATCAAGTACTTCAAACTCTTGTGATCCATATACACAATACATTTCTCACCATGGAGATGGTGCCTCCAAATCTTCAACGCAAATACAACCGCAATAAGCTCAAGATCATGCGTAGCATAATTGCACTCGTGCACCTTCAACTGTCTATGTAACACCCCGAAAATCGGTCTAGTCAAATTTAGATTCCGGAAATCGAGAACCCTACATCAAAATTGTCAAAATATTGTATTGACTTTGACCGCAAGGTCAATTACATCAATATTGGACTCCAATTGAGTTAAATTATTGTTTAAGGACATTATTAAAAATATTAAAAACCTGTTTAGTAGCTAACTTGTAGAAATTAAAAGTTTGGGGTAGAAGTTTGAAGAATTAAGAGTTGAGGGACTAACCTTACGATTGGCCCCTTCTCAAATATTAATCACCCACACGTGGGCTAATTTGATTAGCTTCTTTCATATGAAGGAAAGCCATCGGTTCATTAGAATTAAAAGAATGAAAGGAAGAGTGGAAAACCTTACCCGACTTCCTAAAGAAGAAAGAACCTCCATGGTCATCATCTTCATCTAAGCTCACACCTCCATTAGATCCTAAATTCAAGCTTAGTTTTTCTTCAATTTATCATTATCGAAACGTTCCTACCGATCGGATAAGCTAAATTCCCCAAACAATCATTGAAATCCATGTAGGATTTGAGAGTAATCTCAAGTTAGGTTTTTCTATCCATGAATAATTCATAAATATTGTATATATTGATTTTGATATCGTTATATTGATTTTGATATTGTAATGATGATTCTGACACAATACTATTGTTTACCTAGCTCAAGATATTGGAAGAGAGCACTCATCATCTTCACCGAAAGCTAGGAACAAAGGGGATTGCTATTTGAGAGCCATAGAAGCTTTGGATTATCAAGGTGAGTGTATTCGGAGTCTTCGGATTATGCTAGGTGCCTTTCCCGATTCCATTGTTATTTATTATAGTATGGCTAACACTATTGTCAAGGATTATTGCATTGAACCACTTAAGTGGATTCCATTGGTAAGTGAAGGTAAGTCACTGCATTGAATATCAACCATTGATATTGCTACAGTCACTGTCATCGTTCTTTATCATTGAATTTGCCATCGATATAGTCATTAAATGACTAAAGCATTAAACATAGTGCATAGTCATTGCCATTGTCATCATCATTGTTATTGACATTGTATATTGATATCCACAAGTTTATTATCGTCGAAATATTGAAAATGATGCATCGACCATTGTTATTGCCACTGAGATCATCGAACATGGGTATTGATATGATATTGCTATTCAATATCGACATCTGAACACTGCTTATTGATAAGAACATTGAACATTGTTATTATTATTGAACATTGATTATTGATAATGTCACCGGAACTTGGATTCCGAAGGACTTTGGATACAATTGGCACGCCATAGAATTCATGAGCTCAATGTACGGGTAGACTACGGTCCGAGGGCTATGGCATATATTGATTTGGCGACACGGAGGAATGTGTTATGATATTGGTCATATTGGCGAGGCAGAGGGACTAGACCATTAATTGATTTGGCGAGGCGTAGGAATTCGCGTATCCACTATCCCGAATCGATCGAAGAGTTATTGTTGAAATATGGACTTATTGCTATTGAATATGATCATTACATTGCTATTATTGACTCATTGCGTTGCCAATGGCAAGATATGATTTGGAATGCATTTTATTGATAAAGTGTTTAGTTGTGACCACCTCTCTAGGAAATGTATTCCTAATGTATTTCATTTCATGCATTTTAGGTTAAGGATTTCACTGTTGGAGATTGGAGATTCGACATTGTTGACAAGTCACTACAAGCTCAAGTAATGTGTTTTGCTTCTACGAACTCCTAGAATGGTGGCAAAGTAGTTGAATTAGTCATTTGTGGCCCTTTTGATATGTGTGTTTTGTGCATGGCATGTAAAAGTATTAAAGGCTCTAAATGGCTTTTTGGTATGACTTATAAATGACTAAATATACATATTTGGGACTAAAAGGTGAAAACCTAGTAAACGGATTCGAATAACCCTAAAATTTGGCATGCAAGTAGAATATATTATTGAAATATTTTTGGTAAAGTTTCATTGCATTTGGACATTGTTTGCTAGGTCAAATGAACTAAAAAATAGAAGAAAATTGATATTACAATGCAAGGATTACCGATACAGGTCAAGCTATATCGATATGGCCTTGCATATTTTGACTGAGAAAGCATGAGTTAACCATAGCATATCGATACAGTTTTAAAGTGTCTCAATGCAGGTTTTGGCAGTAAGGTTTGGGCATTTAATTGCATCGATACGGTCTTAGGGTGTTTCGAAACAAGTTAACTCTAGTCAACACGTATCGATATAGGCCCAGCTGTTTCGAAACGGGCATTGGTCAATGAAATTTAGTAGTGAATCTAAGTATTCCTGTATCGATACGGCATGGTGGTGTATTAATATGGTATGACTGTTATTACAGTTATAAGACCACAATTAGCACGACAAAGTTGGTCAACCCGTATCGATACAGTCCCAGCTGTATCGAAACAGGACTTGATAGATTTAATGGGTTCTAAATTATGTACACCCGTATTTGTACGGCCCCAAGGTGTATCGATATAGTGGTAGTTAATTGTGTTAAAAGACTTAGACTACAGTTTTGTATTATTTACAGATTGGTCATTGAACGTTGTATGGTCTAATTTGGTAGGTAAATGTTATCAGAATAACATGAAATTTTACAAGCTTACTGTTACTAAATTGAATTTCATTGTGGTATTTTTAATTATAGAAAAGGACCTCTAAATTACTAGATTTACTATTTAGTCCCTAAAACTTGTAGAAGTTATAAATTGGTCCTAATTGATTAATCATTGTTCTTTAGGGGATAAATTGAGTTAATATGTACATTTGGTAATTTTGAGAAGCATTATATTGATTAAGTGTTAACCATTATATGAAAATTAATTGCACTGATCACTGTACGGTCACTGGTAGCATGCTCCGACCTAGTTCTCGACCAAGCCAGGAAGGGTGTGTTATATTTGTGGTATCAAAGCTAGAGTTTAGTCGATCCTAGGGCTAACCAAAGTTTATTGCATTGTTATGTGTTACTTTGCCACCTAGAAGTTGTATATTGTGTATACTACGACTTGTCGACTAATTTGATCTCTTTATGTTATAGATATGTCTGGAACTAACAAAGCTCACATAGATGAGCTCGCTACCGACTCCTTGACACAAGGTGAGGAAATAAGGGAGGAGACCCACCTAATCCCCCACCTCAAAACGTTGAGCTGGAGTTGTCTAATGCTTAGGCTGAATGTTACCAGAACATGGCCAACATGTTCAAACAATTTATGACCTCGATGAGAGCTGAACAAAATGTGCTACCTATTTAGCCTATTGTCCAGTATGCTCAGGCCCCTATTGATAGGCTGGCATCACTTCGGGCTTATACTTTCACTGGCCAGGATGATGACAATCCTAAAACTACAAAATACTGGCTGGATAATACATTAAGAATCCTAAACAAGCAATTACAGTGCTCGAATGAGCATAAGTTGGAGTGTACCCTAGTACTATTAGCAGATGATGCACTCTAGTGGTGGGAGACCACTATACTTTCTGTTCCTGAAGAGACCATCTCTTGGGAGTTCTTTCTTTAAGAATTCTAAAAGAAGTACATTAGCGAGTACTATCTTGCAAAAAGGCACAACATCTTCCTCCATCTGAAGCAAGGCGGCCGACCCATCAAGCAATACATCCATGACTTTTGCAAGTATTGTCGATACAGTGCACAGTACATTAAGAAAGAGGAAGACAAGTGCGGGATGTTCATTGTCGAGCTTAGCGACGAGCTACGCCCTATGTTTACTGCCTTGGGCATTACTAACTTTCAAGACCTTGTGAATCGAGTTAAGGTCATCGAAGCTGCACATAGGGCACAGAGATCGGGTGGGTCTAGCAAGTTTGAGAAGAGATTCAAAGATTATTCTCGACCTCCCAAGTGGAATAAGAAGGGAAAGCATTAAGACCCTAAGCAAAATGCTCACCCTCAGCCTTCTCGTATTGGAATATCAAGAGACCTTAGAGCATAACGTAATCTTCTGTCAAGTTGGCCTTAGTTGAAAGCAGTAGAGGCTCTAACCGAAGTTCACAGGATCCAGTTTGCAACTACTGCCATAAATGACATCCAGTGGGTCAGTGTCGTAAGCATTCTAGAGCATGTTTCTATTGTGGGGAACTAGGTCATTTCATCCGTTATTGTCCTATTGGTGCCACCAAGCCTACTTCTGCACTGGCAAGTAATGCAACCTCTACTCAGTCCTTTCAAGGGAAGGGGTCGAGGAAAGGTTCATCGGGAGCTACAAGGAGGCCTAGTGGCTCTAGAAAGGCACCGAGTAAGCAAGAATCTGAGGCTCCTGCTTAGATGTATCATGTGAGGTGCAAGGAGGAAGAAGATGAGCCTAATGTCATTGCGGGTATCATTGAACTGTACTCCCATTCTTTATATGCATTGATTGACCCTGGTTCTACTCATTCCTTCATAAGCACTGAGTTAGTTAAGAAGCATGGGATGTCTAGTGAACCTATAGCATCGAGAATCTCCATAACAAATCTATTGGGTGACTATGTCACTGTAAGCCTTGTATGCAAGAACTGTCCTTTGATGATTCAAGGGATTCCTTTTGTGGCCAACCTATTGGCTTTACCAATCTATGAGTTTGATGTTATATTGGGTTTAGACTGGCTCAGTGAACATCAAGCATGGGTATATTGTAGTAAGAAAAAATTGTATCTCTGAGGCCTTGGCAAGGAGAGCATCATATTGATGAGTTCAAGGAATCCTTCCTTGTATGCTTTGACATTGGAAGCCAATGATGAACCTCGACTACAAGATATCGATACTGAGTGTGAATTTCCCGATGTCTTCCCTGATGAACTTCTGGGCTTACCAACAACCCGTGAGGTTGAATTCAATATCAAAGTGCAACCTAGAACTGCTCCAGTTTCCATTGCACCCTATTGAATGGAAGTCGTTGAGCTGAAGAAATTGAAAGCTCAAATTCAAGACTTGCTTGATAAAGGCTTTATTCAACCGAGTTCCTCGCCTTGGGGAGCTCTGGTTATCTTTCTGAATAAGAAGGATGGTTCCATGAGGATGTGCATCAATTATCGATAGTTGAAGAAGGTGACTATCAAGAACAAATATCTATTACCAAGGATTGATGACCTATTCGATCAACTTAATGATGCCACTGTGTTTTTTGAGATCGATTTGAGGTCTGGATATTATCAAATGAGAGTTAAAGAGTGTGATGTGCCTAAAATCGATTTCCATATGAGATACGGTCACTATGAATTCTTGGTGATTCCATTTGGGCTAACTAATACACTGGCAGCTTTATGGACCTAATGAATTGGGTTTTTTGATTACCTCAATAAGTTCGTGGTGGTTTTTATTGATGATATCTTAATCTACTCCAAGAACCCTGCTAAACATCGAGACCACCTTCACATTGTGCTTCAAACTCTTCGAGGGAAACAATTATATGCCAAGTTTTCTAAGTGTGAGTTTTGGCTCACCGAAGTCGCCTTCCTTGGGCATATTGTATCGGCTTTGGGCATCCAAGTAGACACGAAGAAGATTCAAGCCATTCTTGACTGGCATCCACCAAAGAATATTAGTGAATTGAGAAGTTTCCTTGGTCTGGCTGGCTATTATAGAAGATTCTTCAAAGGATTTTCTATGTTAGCAACCCTATTGACTAAGTTGCTAAGAAAAGAAGCTCTATTTGTTTGGATTGAGGAACAACAATGAAGCTTCGATAAATTGAAACAAGTTTTGACTAATACACCGGTTCTAGCCCAACTTGAGTCTGGAAAGGATTACACTGTCTATAGGGATGCTTCGCATCTCGAGTTAGGATGTGTGTTAATGCAAGAAGGCAAAGTCATTGCTTATGCTTCCAGACAACTAAAGCCACATGAAATGAATTATGCCACCCATGATCTGGAGTTGGTTGTAGTTGTCTTTGCATTGAAAATTTGGAGACATTATCTCTATGGAGAGAAATGTTACCTCTTTACTGATCATAAAAGTCTCAAGTATCTCTTGACTCAACAGGAGTTAAATCTTCAGCAACGGAGATGGATGGAGCTCTTCAAGGACTATGATGTTGTTATTGATTACCATCTGGGCAAGGCTAATGTTGTAGCTGATGCGCTCTGCCACAAAGCTCTACCTGGTAAGCAATGTTATTGATCATTGAATTTGATGTGATGATTAGTGCATCGAATCATTGTAAAGTCCTTGTATTGTATCTCCTCAAGCTATCAATGCTCACTTCCGTCTTTGCAAGCATCGTTGTCTCTTAGCTGAACTTCAAGTTCAGTCTACCACCATATCATGAATTCAAGCATTGCAAAAATGAGATCTTAAACTTCAATCTATCATTTCAAGTTGCAAGATAGCCCTGACTTTAGAATGAATTCTGAAGGGCTTTTATGTTTTCCTGATTGGGTCTGTGTACCCAATAATGAATCTCTCTGCATCGATATCCTCAAGGAAGCTCAATCGAGTTCTTTCTCTGTTCACTCAGGGTCGGTGAAGATGTAAAAAGACCTACGGGAGCTTATTGGTGGCCGAGCATGAAGCACGCCATAATTGAATTCGTATCTAAGTGCCTTACATGCCAGCGTGTTAAAGCTGAGCATCGTGTTCCGACCGGCTTATTGCAACTCAACGATCTACCGCAATCGAAGTGGGAGTAGATCACTATGGACTTTATTTGTGGCCTACCGTTAACTCCTACTAAGCATAATGCCATTTGGGTTATTGTAGACTGTCTTACCAAGTCGTCCCATTTCTTACCGGTTCGAATGGACTACAGTCTTCCTAAACTAGCTGACTTGTATATCAAGGAAGTCATCCTTCTCCACGGAGTACCTCAGTCTATTCTATTTGATCGAGATCCATGTTTTGCATCTCGATTCTAGAAGTCGTTGTAAGGAGCTCTGCACTAGAGTTAATCTTAGTATTATTTTTCACCCTCAGTTTGATGGCCAATCAGAAAGGGTAATTTAGGTAATGATCAAAAGTAACTTCCTTTGAACCATCAATGAAATGTACCATTACTGAATCCTTCTTCGCAGATTTTGGAAGACACGCTTTGAGCATGCATCATCGATTTTGGAAGCTCTTGGGAGAAATCCATACCTCTTATCGAGTTTGCCTATAACAACAATTATCAAGCTTTCATTAAGATGGCACCATATAAAGCCCTATATGGGAGACAATGCAGAACCCTATTGTGTTGGTCTGAACTCAGAGAAGGCAATGTGTTGGGCCTTAACTTACTTTGGAAAATTGAGGAACATGTTACCATCATCCATTATTGATTAAATGCTACCTTTGACCGACAGAAGTTGATAAGTGTTCAAAAGTACTATTTTTATTACCCTTTTTACTCATATTATTGTTAGACTTAAGCTCATAATAGTTGCATAATTAGTCATTCATGCATTAATTCATGTTTCTTTCCACCGTTGAGCTTGATTACATAACTTGGTGATTTTTGTGGAAAAAGATGTTGCTTTGGTGTGTTTTTGTGTGTGTATGTGCAAGATCACTTGCCAAAGCAATGCCGAGTTAGTTGCCAGGGCAATGCATGAAGAATATGTCGAGCTAGTTGCCAGGGCAATGCATGAAGGAGACGCCGAGCCAGTTGCCATGGCAATTGTCGACAAAGAGAAGATGC
The DNA here is from genome assembly GCA_019671005.1 of Hibiscus mutabilis. NCBI lineage: Eukaryota > Viridiplantae > Streptophyta > Magnoliopsida > Malvales > Malvaceae > Hibiscus > Hibiscus mutabilis. The sequence goes on from CM033745.1 coordinate 31,811,778, forward strand.
AATAGGGATGTCGAAATTAATGACTTTACAAGCCCAAGATGACATGGAGCAAGGCCCAAGCCCAAAGGAATTTGATTGCCATGCAGAGATTAAAGAAGAATTAAATTCCAAGAAGATAGGAGAAGTTCTAATAGGAATAAAATTATAATAAAGAATTATATTCTTTAAAGATAATTTAATTCCAACTCAAACTCCTCCTCAAAGAAGGACTTTGGCCTAGCCCTATAAATAGCAAGGAGATTTCGACAATCCATAGAGATAAAAATAGAGAAATTTCGACAAGAAAGCATTAGGGAAATTTAGACTTCTTCTTCTTCTTTGCTTCCATTAGATTCATGGTTTGGGGATTATTCTTTGTATATCTTTTTTGAACCCAACCATGAACTAACTTGATCGGTTGGGGTTATTGTGTTTTTGTTGTTGTGAGAAACAATTGGATTTTGTTTAGGTAATAAGAGTTTGCACTTTTCTATTCAAGGTTTACTCATTCTTGGTTTTTATTCTTGTTTGCGAGTGAATTGGGAGAGGATCTCGTAACTTCATCTATTTATCTAATATCGGGAGAGTTAGATTCAAGAAACGAATGAGTATGGTCTTTATTCAATCTATTGATGGTGAAGATTAATCCGGCTTAGGAATAAGTTAAGGATTTCAACGGCTAAGAGGAGCGCAAGATTGGTTGTTGTTCACCCTTGATTCACGCAGGGATGTATTATCAAGGCATGCACAAGTAGCTAGAGTTTCGACTTAGGGATAAGAAGAAACCATTGAAGAACGCTCTGCCGAACCTTGAAGTTGCTGCCCAGACGCCCAAGTAGTTGCCCAACTAGTTGCCCAGACAACCATTGATTAGTTGCCAAGGCAACCCCGCTGTGCAAGTTGCCACGGCAACTGAGTTGCCCTTGCACTCTTTTACCAAGACGATCCAATCGACTATCACACCTCAACTCACGATAACCTGGCCTATTCTCTCTTTTCTTTCATCTATTATTTTAGTTTATTGCTTTTACTTTTCTCGTTAATTAAAACCTCTATTATTAATTGTGTTTTTACTTTTCACGGTCAAAGAAACTTAAGCAAAGTGGCCCAAACCAATCCTGTGGAGAGACGATACTCGATACTCATATCACTTTATTACTTGCGACGTGTATACTTGCACAATTGCGTAGCACTTATCACACGCAACAAGTTTTTGGCGTCGTTGCCGGGGATTGGCAATTGGTGTTAGTTGTTTTTGTTATTGCATTTTTTCTATTAGTTTTACTAACTTTTCTTTTTGTTTGTTTTATCAAAAAAAAAATTAGGTGCGCTACAAGTTAAGGGATATCAACATGTCGGGAAATAAAAGCCAATCTATTCGAGAGATGATGTTGGAAGATATGAATCAATCCAATCAAGAGTTTCTTGCACCATTTGATGATTACCTATACCAACCGAGAAAAGCCCAAAGAACTTATACCGTGGAAAAATCTTGTGCTATGTGTGGAGAACATCATGTGTTTGAAAATTGCCCTCACATTTTCGGTGCATATAACTACATGGAGGACCATAGAGGGAACCAGCAGCAAAATTCTTCATGGTATGGTCAACAAGCTCAATTTTTTTTACCATAACAATTTTGCCGCAGCAACAGATATGCCATGGCAATGTAGTCCTTTTCAAGAGCATTCCAATTCCTTGGAGGAAACGTTACTAGCTTCATTGGCTAGACTTGACGGATCAATTGAAGAGATTCGAGAGCTATCAAAATCTATGGATACGAGGATAACTCAATGGGATGCAACCTTAGGGGATTCAGAAGATCAATTGGGGAGATCCACATATGTCATGGATAACATGCACCAACAATTCATTCCTATGGATACTGACGTCCTAAGGCAAGAGGATAAGGAGCAATGCAAAGAAATCTCTCTGATGTGTGAGGAACAACTAAAACCTCAAAGTCAAGAGGATGCCAATGAGAGAGACTGCCCAACACATGATGAGCTTGAACAACAAATTGCCTCGGCGGTGATTGAGGAGCCTGAACGAGCAATGCCGCGACAACACTCGGTGAAGCCGAGAACAACAATACTACAAAGAAATTCGAGGAACCCGATGCCCGAAGGTTAAAATGTTGATGTTGAAGCGAGAATCAGAGATTGCTCTCATCTACAATTGCCACGGCAATTACTCGACCACATGTAAGATCAACGAGATGATAATACTTTGCCAATGGAATATGAGCAGGTAATAGTTGAACCTTTTGAATTCTTTAAAAACTCACCTCGTCCATTGCGGGTATGTCTTGAGGAACCGAGGTTGGTAGATTTGAAGCCATCAAATCTCTACCGATGGAGATGTTTGAGAGGCCAAAAGAAAAAGGTGTTTGGATTCATAAAGCTCTTGAGAAAATTGATTCTTCCCTTGACTTAGAGCAAAATTTGACAACTGATTGCCACGGCAATTGGCTTGAGCAAAGAATTGCCACGACAACAAAGGCTACATCCAACCATGATAGAAGTCGACAAGAATGAGGTAATTGAATGGTTGAGAATGGATATAATTTTTCCTATTAATATATTTGTGCCTTCGGGAATAGTAGCAAGGTGGAGAGTATACATGGACTACAAGCGAACAAAGAAGAAAGACACCTCCACCATGGTAACGCAAAAGGGGAGTAGTGGCAAGCACATTGGCCAAACTCTTTTTGGGCAATATTATCACCGATGGAGGGTGCGGATGGACTATAAGAAGTATCGAAAACGGCAACCTTCAACACCGCAACAACTCCGATACGCGCGCCTCAAAGAACCATGGACGGCGTGCGCCTCTCAACAACCCCTGACGCCTCGGCACCCATGGATGTGCATGCCTCGGCAACCCTCGACGCCATGACAACTACTGATACATTTATTTGTATTTTTATTTTTTTGAACTATTTTGTTCTATTATTTTTGGTTTTTTTTTTCTCTTTATTTTTTAGGATATATTTTATTTTTCTTCATTATCTTTAGTCTCCAGGTTTTCTTTTCCACAACAAGACTCACAACCACCATGCTAAGGAAATTTACTGCCGACTACTCGCCACAGCAACCACAACAAAAACTGGCGATGCCCAGGCAACAACAATGGCTTCGACAACTACTGATGCACATGCAAGTAAACCTGCATCGGCAAACATGGATCAAATCAAGGCAATGCTATTCACGCGGTACCAGCCACAAGCATTCAACCACTGACCGGAAATTGAATCAAGCAAACGGCACGAAGGAAACTCATCACTCGAGGTGACGACCTCTCTGACTAACTCATTTCATTTAGTTTCTTTTAAATTTTGTTCCACTTTTACGTGCATTGAGGATAATGCTTCTCTCGAGTTTGGGGGGGTGTTGGTTTCTAGTTAGTTTCATGTTTAGTTGCATTCATCTTTAGCAATCACATATAGGTTGCATATGTTACTTGCCATGCCTTTAATTTGATTTAATTGCTTAAGACTTGTTGAATATCCAATGATGAATTTTTGCCACTGCACTTAATTGAAAGAACCTTTAATTTTAGGATTACATGAAAAGAACTTAGAATTTTACTATGATGCTGAATTTTTTTCTCTACACGGTTGTGGGTTGTTGATTCAAAGAAACTTAGTAAACTTAGGTTGCTTAAAATTTGGGTAAATTTAAAATTGAAAATTAAAAGTTAATTTCTTGCTAGAGGTGCCCAAAATCTGGCTCTAGTAGTAAATACACTTTCTTGCTAGAGGTGCCCAAACTGGCTCTAGTAGTTAATGCACATAAAGAATCACTAAAGAACTAAAATAAAATAAGAAATTGCTTACTTTGGCTCTAGTGAAAATGAAAATAAATGCCCGATAATTAAATTGATAAAAGCCTATTGTTCACATAGAATCTTGAAAATCAACTTGTACACAACTACGCACACACATTGTCACGAGCATTATAGTTTTTGTTCCGGGAAATTTTTGTGCTATCCGAAAAATTTAAAAGGTGATCATACTTTGTGCCACGGTTCCGAGGTTTGAATTCAAGTTTGAAGCATGTCTTTGATGATTAAAGTCTTGGCAGGTAATTGTTAGTTTGCATTGCTTGAGGACAAGCAATAGTTCGAGTTTGGGGGCGTGATAAGTGTTCAAAAGTACTATTTTTATTACCCTTTTTACTCATATTATTGTTAGACTTAAGCTCATAATAGTTGCATAATTAGTCATTCATGCATTAATTCATGTTTCTTTCCACCGTTGAGCTTGATTACATAACTTGGTGATTTTTGTGGAAAATGCTGCTTTGGTGTGTTTTTTTGTGTGTATGTGCAAGATCACTTGCCAAAGCAATGCCGAAAGTTAGTTGCGTGGCAATGCATGAAGAATATGTCGAGCTAGTTGCCAGGGCAATGCATGAAGGAGACGCCGAGCCAGTTGCCATGGCAATTGTCGACAAAGAGAAGATGCAATAGGGATGTCGAAATTAATGACTTTACAAGCCCAAGATGACATGGAGCAAGGCCCAAGCCCAAAGGAATTTGATTGCCATGCAGAGATTAAAGAAGAATTAAATTCCAAGAAGATAGGAGAAGTTCTAATAGGAATAAAATTATAATAAAGAATTATATTCTTTAAAGATAATTTAATTCCAACTCAAACTCCTCCTCAAAGAAGGACTTTGGCCTAGCCCTATAAATAGCAAGGAGATTTCGACAATCCATAGAGATAAAAATAGAGAAATTTCGACAAGAAAGTATTAGGGGAAATTTCGACTTCTTCTTCTTCTTTGCTTCCATTAGATTCATGGTTTGGGGATTATTCTTTGTATATCTTTTGAACCCAACCATGAACTAACTTGATCGGTTGGGGTTATTGTGTTTTGTTGTTGTGAGAAACAATTGGATTTTGTTTAGGTAATAAGAGTTTGCACTTTTCTATTCAAGGTTTACTCATTCTTGGTTTTTATTCTTGTTTGCGAGTGAATTGGGAGAGGATCTCGTAACTTCATCTATTTATCTAATATCGGGAGAGTTAGATTCAAGAAACGAATGAGTATGGTCTTTATTCAATCTATTGATGGTGAAGATTAATCCGGCTTAGGAATAAGTTAAGGATTTCAACGGCTAAGAGGAGCGCAAGATTGGTTGTTGTTCACCCTTGATTCACGCAGGGATGTATTATCAAGGCATGCACAAGTAGCTAGAGTTTCGACTTAGGGATAAGAAGAAACCATTGAAGAACGCTCTGCCGAACCTTGAAGTTGCTGCCCAGACGCCCAAGTAGTTGCCCAAGTAGTTGCCCAGACAACCATCGATTAGTTGCCAAGGCAACCCCGCTGTGCAAGTTGCCACGACAACTGAGTTGCCCTTGCACTCTTTTACCAAGACGATCCAATCGACTATCACACCTCAACTCACGATAACCTGGCCTATTCTCTCTTTTCTTTCATCTATTCTTTTAGTTTATTGCTTTTACTTTTCTCGTTAATTAAAACCTCTATTATTAATTGTGTTTTTACTTTTCACAGTGCAGTAACTTAAGCAAAGTGGCCCAAACCAATCCCTGTGGAGACGATACTCGATACTCATATCACTTTATTACTTGCGACGTGTATACTTGCACAATTGCGTAGCACTTATCACACGCAACAGAAGTCCTATGCTGATCTGAACCGAAGGGATATACAATATGAAGTTGGTGAGAAAGATTTTCTTAAAATCTCACTGTGGAAGAAAGTTCTGAGGTTTGGCAAGAAATGGAAATTGAGTCCCCGATTCATTTGACCTTTCGAGGTATTGAAAAAGTGAGCCCCGTGGCTTATCGCTTATTGTTGCCATCAGAATTGAGCAAAATCCAGATGTATTTCATGTATCCATGCTTCAGAAGTATCATTCCGATCCCTCACTTGTCCTACGAGGAGGAGCCAGTTCAAATTCTTGCAAGGGAAGTCAAGAGACTTCGTAACAAGACTATTCCATTATTTAAAGTGCTCTGGGAGAGCCACACCGCTAAGGAAGCAACATGGGAACTAGAGGAAACAATGCGAAAGCAATATCCTCATATTTTTTATACAGGTAAAATTCGAGGACGAGTTTTTCTTAAGGGGGAGTTGTAACACCTTGAAAACCAGTCTAGTCGGATTTATTCTGGCGATCAGAAACCCTACATCAAAATTGTCAAAATATTGTATTGACTTTGGCTGTGAGGCCAATTACATCGATATTGGACTCCAATTGAGTCAAATTATTGTTTAAGGACTTTATTGAAAGTATTGAAAACCTGTTTAGTGGCTAAATTATAGAAATTAAAATTTTGGGGTACAAGTTTAAAGAATTGAGAGTTGAGGGACTAACCTTGCGATTAGCCCCTCTTCAAATATTAGTCACCCATACGTGGGCTAATTTGATGAGCTTCCTGTATATAAAGGAAAGCCATCGGTTCATTAGAATTAAAAGAATGAAAGAAAGAGTGGATAATCTTACCCGACTTCCTAAAGAAGCAATCACCTCCATGGTCATCATCTTCATCTAAGCTCACACCTCCATTAGAGCCGAAGTTCAAGCTTAGTTTTTCTTCAGTTTATCATTATCGAAACATTCCTACCGATCGGGTAAGCTTAATTCTCCAAATAATCGTTGAAATCCATGGAGGATTTGAGAGTAATCTCGTGCTAGGTTTTGCTATCCATGGATAATTCATAGATATTGTATATATAAATTTTATATATTTATTTGATATCGTTACATTGATTTCGATATCGTAACATTGATTCTGACACAATCCTATTGTTTACCTAGCTCAAGAAATTGGAAGAGAGCACTCATCATCTTCACCGAAAGCTAGGAACAAGGGGATTACTATCTAAGAGCCGTAGAAGCTTTGGATTATCAAGGTGAATGCAGTCGGAGTCTTCAGATTAGGCTACGTGCCTTTCCTGATTCCATTGTCATTAATTATAATATGGCTAACACTACTGTCAAGGATTATTGCATTGAACCACTTAAGTGGAATCCATTGGTAAGTGAAGGTAAGTTATTGCATTGAATATCGACCATTGATATTGCTACAGTCACTGTCATCGTTCATTATCATTGAATTCTCCATCGATATAGTCATTGAAGTATTGAACATTGAACATAGAGCATAGTCATTGCCATTGTCATAGTCATTGTTATTGACATTGTATATTCATATCGACAAAGCTATTGTCGTCGAAATATTGAAAATGATGCATCAACCATTGTTATTGCCACTAAAATCATCAAATATGGCCATTGATATTGATATTGATATTGAATATCGACATCGGAACATTGCTTAATGATAATAGCATTGAACATTGTTATTGTTATTGAACATTGATTATTGATAATGTCACCGGACCTTGGATTTGAAAGGACTTTGGATACAATTGGCATGCCATAGAATTAGTGAGCTCAGTGTACGGGTGGACTATGGTCCTAGGGCTACGGCATATATTGATTTGGCGAGGCAGAGGAATGTGTTGTGATATTGGTCATATTGGCGAGGCGGAGGGACTAGAGTCTAGACCATTCATTGGTTTGGCGAGGCATAGGAATTCGCATATCCACTATCCCGAATCGATCCAAGGGTTAGGGTTCTTGTTGAAATATGGACTTATCGCTTTTGAATATGATCATTTCATTGCTATTATTGACTCATTGCATTACCATTGTCAAGATATGATTTGGAATGCATTTCATTGATAAAGTGTTCAATTGTGACTACCTCACTAGGCAATGTATGCTTAATGCATTTCATTTCAGGCTAAAGATTTCACCGTTGGAGATCAGAGATTCAACATTGTTGACAAGTCACTACAAGCTCAAGTAATGTGTTTTGCTTTTACAAATTCCTAGAATGATGGCAAAGTAGTTGAATTAGTTATTTGTGGCCCTTTTGATATGTGTGTTTTGTGCATGGCATGTAAAAGTATTTAAGGCTCTAAATGGCTTTTTGGTATGGCTTATAAATGACTAAATATGCATATTTGGCACTAAAAGGTGAAAACCTAGTAAACGGATTCGAATAACCCTAAAATTTTGCATGCAAGTAGAATATAGTATTGAAATGTTTTTGGTAAAGTTTAATTGCATTTGGACATTGTTTGCTAGGTCAAATGAACTAAAAACCAAAAGAAAATTGACTTTACAGTGCAGGGCGTACCGATACAGGTCAAGCTGTATCGATACGATGTAATACCCCAACCCCCCCAGGCCTAGAAGATAGTATTGATCTAGGAAGAAAGTAAACTAACTTGACTAACAAGCTAGTTATCTAACAACAAAAGGGCTCAGGATAGGTCCTTAAAGCACACATATTCGAATGAATCATCAAAGAGGCATCAAGGATATCACATTTTAAATAAAGAATTTGAGAAAAGAAACATATGATCTTACTGAAATTTTACTCTTAACGAAAGGTGAAAAATATGTATAGTAAACACTTTAGGATGATACTTGAATAAGAACCTATATGTACATAACATAACAATTTCGGGATTATAAGGCTATTTAGGTTCAGAATAGATTCAAGGCTTTACTAACATTCTACAAGGCAAAGGTGTCTTCCAATTGTAATGGTATATAAGTTAAACATTCCATGCTCGGCTTAAATCTTGACTCATTAAGTATTCACATGCTAAATTTTCACACAATTTTAGAACCATATATTAGCATGTTTCGATCGATGGAATAAGTGTATGTTATCATCTAAGTCAATCAAAAGCAGCAACCAAGGCAATCAGACGAAAATTATCACCAAGAAACACAATAAGCCAAACACATAGGTGTGGATATATATATATTTACAAGCTCTTAATAAGTTACTAATTACAATCCCCTTATAAGAGTCAAGTATTATAGCCTAACATCCCAACTAGTGCCACCATCTAGGAGTTAACATAATAAACAAAAACATACATTTGATGCCCTTGCAAAAATTCTCCCAAAGCTTGATCAACAATCAGTTTCTCCTATACCATATTAAGGGTGAGTATTAGCTTGCTAGCTTCAAAATTTTTAATCAATAATAAGGTGAATGTGTACTCTCAACATTACTTAGCAAGAAGCTTATTTTAAGCACAATTATAACATAACTTTAACATATTTCTAACGAGAACACTTCACCAAGCAACAGTTAGAGTTGTTCAGTTTCATAATCCAATCCATTACAAGTAACCTAAATTATGTGATCAGGCTAAGACTAATTAAAGTCTTGAAGAACATCAACATTCGAACACTATCAGGCAATGGTAACGGGTACCATTGAATTATATGAACCTTTCAGTCAGACTTTGTGAGGCAATGGTAATATGTGCAATTAAATCATATAAGTATTCCAACCAAGTGAAATCATGCAATGTAATCATGTACCATTGTAAAATATAGTCTTTCTAATTGAGCAATGTCAGGCAATGGCAACATATGCCATTAAAGCATTAAATCCTTCGAATCAAATAGCATAAGGCAATGGTATCATGTACCATTGAGACATTTAATCTTTTCAAACATTCACTTATATACTCCTAAACCTTTCGAATATTTAGTCACATGCACAAGGTGTCACATTTTGCATTATGAACAACCAATACATATTCATTTCTTAATTTACACAATAATTATCCATACATACCTGGATATATTGAACTTACGAAGCATTGTCATCTCAAAGCAAGCATAGGCATCTCAAGTCTCATAATGCAATCGGGTAATTTAACTAGATCAACAAGCTATGCTAAATTTAAACATAGTCACACTCACAAGTATTCCAAGCTAAGATCGATCATGAATCTCAATGCCCTTTTGCCTATCCTCTCCTTGTTCAACCTCATTCTTGTCTAAATAATACAACAATAACAATATATTAACATCAACTCCTTAACAAATTAATTCATATAACATTATAACAATTCAAACAATTTCCTATGTTACTTTTTGATTCGAAACTGCCCTTCTTTCATTTGTTACTTAACCTTTTCCACATAACTATAAGTTCCGATAGATCTTACTACATTAATAAGCTCAAATATCACTCCTTGGTACTCAATTTGAGTCTATCAATGATTAATAGTTTGATATAAATAAAATAGTCCCCTAACATCATTTGTATTTCGCAACTGCTCCAATGCTAATCTATATACTTTTGTCCATTAACAACTTTCCTTTCAAGAATATAATATCCAATCACCATTAAACTAGTCACCTTACATTAAGCTAACAATTTGACCAATTACTCGTTTTAATCTAATGTTTAACTAATTCGAAATACATCAACAGCTCTAAAATGTCGTTTAAAACAGGGTAGTCTGTAATCGTCTCGATCCTCCTAAACAGCCATCTAAAACTCATTCTAAACTCTTCCCATATTTACTTAATGTTTCAATATAAATTTATAAATTCATAAATCAATTTCTAGTTATTCATTTGGAGTTTATACAATCCCAAAACACCAATGTATAAGTTGTTTCATTCCTTGCTATACTCGAACATGCAACTCTTCAAATTTGGTTCCATTTTAATTCCGATCATACAAATCTACTACCTAAATTCTAGTATGAAACATCATTTGAGCAATACAATATCTACATTACAATCACATATGATTCCTACATCAAGCTTAGATCAATAACTTCCCAAATCCATGTTGAACTAATCAAGCAAGAACTACAATCAACCAAACATTAATTCATCTACAATAATCTCATAGCTAATTCGGCATATGAAGAGAATTTAAAGGAGAAACTTACTTCCTTAATCATGCAAGTCTAATTTAAACCTCAATTCAGCAACAAATTCTAGCAAAGCTTTACCATGGACGAGTTCTCCCCTTCTCTCTCTAACTCTTTAACATTTGGTTCTAAGGAGAAGAATGAAGAAGGGGATGATGATTTGTTTGTCCCATAATTCTCCTCTCACCCACGTGCCTTGTCCTCCAAAGGAAACATTATTCGTTTCCTAAATTATTATAACTTACCATGCAAAAAAAAATTGTTGTTAACTATTCTATTTGGTCATTTCGTTTTTTTAACTCTTAGTTTGCTTAAATTCGAATAAGTCCTTCAGACATTCAATTGTAGTCACTTATTCAATTGTTTATGAGTCTACACATGGCTTTCCCCTATATCACATGTTAGGGTGCTACATACGGCCTTGCATATTTGGCCTGAGAAAGCATGAGTTAATCATAGCGTATCGATACATTTCTAAAGTGTATCGATACAGGTTTTGGCAATAAGGTTTGGGCATTTAATTGCATCGATACGGTCTTAGGGTGTTTCAAAACAGGTCAACTCTAGTTAACCCGTACCGATACAGTCCCAACTGTATCGAAATGCGCATTGGTCAATGAAAGTTATAAGTGAATCTGAGTATTCCCGTATCGGTACGGCATGATGGTGTATCGATACGGTATGACCGTTATTACAATTATAAGACCATAATTAGCAAGACAAAGTTGGTCAACCCTTATCGATATAGTCCCAGCTGTATCGAAACGAGACTTGATAGATTCAATGGGTTCTAGATCATGTACACACGTATTCGTACGGCCCCAAGGTGTATCGATACGGTGGTAGTTAATTGTGTTAAATGACTTAGACTACAGTTTTGCATTATTTACATATTGGTCACTAAACGTTGTATGGTCTAATTGGGTAGGTAAATGTTATCGGAATAACACGAAAATCTACAAGCTTACTGTTACTAAATTGAATTTCATTGTGGTATTGTTAATTATAGAAAAGGACCTCTAAATTATCAGATTTATAGTTTAGTCCCTAAAACTTGCAGAAGTTATAAATTGGTCCTAATTGATTAATCAGTGTTCCTTAGGGGATAAATTGAGCTAATATGTACGTCCGGTAATTTTGGGAAACATAATATTCATTAAGTGTTAACCATTATATGAAAATTCATTACACTAATCTCCGTATGATCACTGTAGCATGCTCCGACCCTGTTCTTGACTAGGCCGGGAAGGGGTGTTACAGTCTAGATGTATAAGCCACAACTTTTCCTCCTCTATCAACACGCAACCCAAGCCCACATATGATGCATCACTATAAACAACAAACTCCTTAGCCGTCTCAGGTTGAATCTAGATTAGAGCTTGCGTTAAAGCCTCCTTTAACTTTTCGAAAGCCCGTTGTCTATCCTCCGTCCACTCAAAATGGACATTCTTCTAAAACAACTTGGTTAAAGGAGCAACAATATTTGAAAAACCATCCACAAACCGACGATAATAACCAGCCTACCCAAGGAAACTACAAACCTTTGACACGGACTTAGGTGGCTTTTCCAACCTATCACCGCCTCAATCTTGTGTGGGTCAACCCGGATTCCTTCGGCTGACACAATATGCCCAGGAAAGACAGCCTCCCTAAGCCAAAGCTCACACTTACTTAACTTGGCATACAACTGATTATCCAACAATGCCTGAAGCACAATCCCTAAGTGTCTATCACGATCCTCTTCGGTACGAGAGTACACAAAAACATCATCAATAAACACAACTTCGAATTGGTCCAAAAACTCATAGAATACTTGATTCATCATATCCATGAACGCAGCCAGTGCAATGGTCAAACCAAACGAAATCACCAAGAACTTATAATGCACGTACCTCATACAGAAGAAAGTCTTAGGCACATCCACATCCTTTACGTTCAACTGATAATACCCAAACCTCAAATCAATCTTAGCAAACACAGAAACACCTGTAAACTAATCGAACAAATCATCAATCTATGAAAAGGATACTTATTCTTAATCGTCAACTTGTCCAGTTACCATTAATCAATACACATCCGTATCGTGCCATTCTTCTTTTTCACAAACAACACTAGCGCACCCCACGGTGAAACACTAGTCCTAATAAATCCGCGATCAAGCAACTCTTGGTGTTTCCTCTTTAACTCCTTAAACTTCTTCGGTGCCATATGATAAGGAGCAATAGACATCAAACCTGTATTAGCATATAACTAAATGCCAAACTCTACTTCCCTATCCGGTGGCAAACCTGACAACTCCTCCAAAAAAACACTCAAAAACTCACACTGTAGGGATGTCTTGAACACTCACCTCCTTTGATCCTAGATTCATAACATAGGCTAAGAATGCCTAAAAACCCAAATAACATTAGACAAGAACTTAGCATTCTTACCCACAACCACCACTTCGTAATCATTATCAAGTTTCAAGGAAACTCGCTTCGTCTCAAAATCAACCACAGCCCTATGTTCCGTAGACCAATCCGTGCCCAAGATTACATCAAAACCATGAAACGGCAACTCCATCAAATCAACCGCAAACTCATGAACTTGAACCGTTAAAG